>JAZGUH010000234.1:0-1200000 GCA_037893225.1 Hippasteria phrygiana
TAACCGTCCTATGAGAAAAAAACACGATAGCGTCTTTCTCACCTAACAATCCTGGGAAGAAAATAGACACGACCACGCGCCCTTGAAGGTCAAGGTCACTTATCCTTTACTTCCGATGACCTTAAGTTATAACCATGGAATGATACATTTCTCTATGTTAGGAGGATATCGTTAATATTTGAGGTAATTATAAAAGACGGCTCGACATCTTTGCAGGTTGCTCCTATTGGTCCTTATTTTCGTGACGTCATGCAAGGCAGACACGAGCATGAACGACAAGGAACTGACGTGGTATCTAGAGGAACTCCTTACCAGTGCTAATTGGACACTCGTCGAATCCACCGTTATTCTGACAGGTGCGTCAAACATACATTAATACAAACTACGTACAGTTGTCCAACATCAATTGATATAGGCCCTACATGTAATAGGAAATACTTTGGCCCCATAAGCTTCGGCTAAATTAAAAAATACTAAAGAAATAGGCATATAATAGCAAACGACTGCAAGTAGAAACACATTTACTTACCGTTAATAGGCTACTAAAGAAAGGCTACGCGTACTGAATTAAAACGTGTTCATTATTTCTTCTTTACACATTTTTCAGCATGATCGATTTTGGCACATGGTAGGCTGTTGTTAGCATACGCGAACACTGTCATTATTGTACGATTTTTTCAGAACGTCAAAGTTTACATTACATTACAATTAAAGCAACACCTATACACATTGGTTGCAATTTTGCAATTTAGATACAGACCAGGAAACGTCACTAGAAGTACGGGATCCATTAGAGGTCTTAAGCCAGTTCAAGACTGTCCAGGTAGTCTCGGTGGGCGAACAGAACCTGCTGACCTTCCTAGGGAGCAAGCAAGCGGACTTCATCACCAGGTAAATGGGGGCTGTGCAGCAGCGTCTCTGTTCGTATACAAACTATTAAACGTGAGATGGTGATCAGCCCGGGACTGCCAGAACGGGTTGCTTACCCTTGAAAAGCCAGGCTCCTCAAATCTGATTGCAGTGTGGCAAAAATTGATCTACACACTCTAATTAAGCCATCAATATTATTAGTAGAGTGCTGTCTTATAGTTGGATAAGTCTTGGTCTGATGAGGTTATTCATCGACAATGTACTTGCACTCGATGCCATGCTCAATTCTTATACGATAAAATATTTCGTTTTTTTCGGATGTGGGTTTGTGTAGAGGGATGATTTATGTCTTGGAAAAGAGATGCAGGGAAAACACTGTATGGGGTGTTTTGTGTCCAACCAAACCCCCTTGCAGACAGGCGTTATTTATATAGCTTTGATTTGTTTTCATTTAAACATATCTACAGGCAAGTATTGCCCCTGCTAATTCTCATTTTAAGTGGTGGTTATTAAGCGTGTTTGTCAGGTAATGGAAAAGTTATGCAGCACTGTAATGACTAACTAGGGTAAACCTTTTGCATATTAAGCTTTCGTAGGAACAACTACTTCATCCAATGCAAATACTCATGATTCTTCCATTTGCTGATATCTGTCTAGCTGCAGGTAAACCCGACATGAATTTTTACACTGTAAAAACGTTGGGTAAAACATAATTGGGCAACTGTTATTTACCCAACATTGGTATTAATTTACCACATTGTTGGTTAATTAAGGTAAAAATGGACCAATGGGTAAGAATTTGCCCAATATTTTGGGTTATTGATATGTTGACCAACCAGCGGCGGCGATTTCTCGTCACGGTTAGGGGGGGGGGGGGGGGGGGGGGGGGACGGAGGAAAAAACACAACCAATAACAATGCAGGAAGTAACCGCAGTGGTATTAATTTGCCACATTGTTGGTTAATTAAGGTAAAAATGGACCAATGGGTAAGAATTTGCCCATGATTTTGGGTTATTGATATGTTGCCCAACCAGCGGCGGCGATCGCTTTCTCGTCACGGTTGGGGGGGGGGGAGGAAAAAACACAACCAATAACAATGCAGGAAGTAACCGCAGTGGTGAAACTAGGGGGACGCCCCCCCCCCCCCCTCCCCTTCCGTCGAAGGTCCGTGCCCCCCCCCCCCCCCCCTCCGGAAGAATGCACAATCAGTTCAACTTTTATTAGAGAGATATACATATCATCGAAATTGTTGTATTTGGCGTCTCTTGTGTCCTATGAAATTTTTGAAAATGTGTGCTGATAATTTGTGTGTTCTGGTGCACACCGGTGCATGTAAAAGTCAATGACCCATGGCAAAATATTGGGGGGACACTGCCATAGCCGTCCCCTCCCCAAAAATATTGGGGGGGGGGGGACATGTCACCCCGTCCCCCGGGATCGCCGCCCATGTGCCCATTGCAACATTGGGCAAAATATCAACCCATTTTGACCAACTTTTTTTTAGTGTGCACCGGAACATTGCAGCCGGACCTGTCCCTTCTCGATGCGTGTTGACCGTCTAAACTACCTGTCTTTAATCGATTGGTTTGAACATGACTTCTTATTAGAATTAACTCAACAACAGCAGAAGACTTGATCGACAAAGTGCTTCACAAGCTCATACCGACCTCCGACGCAATCATCTGCAACAAGTCCACTCAGCAATACAGGACGCTAGACGGAAGCTGCAACAATCATCTTCATGATGAGTGGGGAATGGCAGACTTTCCCCTTAGGAGGTTCCTGCCCTCAGCCTATGATGATGGTAATTAACAGTCAGACTTATCCGGGTAGCACATACCTTATTGTAAAGCCGTATCCCACTTCTGACACCAAAAGGTCCATCACTTTGTTAATATAAAAAAGTACCACGCCGAACCATTGCATAAAGGGTTTAGCATATGATATATTTCGTATGTATATTTCACTGACTGTGCATGTGGTATTGTTTCACCTTTAATACATCAGTACATCAAGTTTTTTCGTACCTTCATAGGCAAAAAGACCCCACGTAGATCTTCCACTGGTTACCCCCTTCCGAGCGCACGGAAAGTCTCCATTGGCGTAACTGATGAAGACAGAGAGCCGGTACCAAGTAGATATAGCGCCCTCAACGTCCACTTTGGCCAGCTGCTGAGCCATGATCTGGACCTGGTACCGCAAGTGGCAGGTAAATTAAAGAATTTATTCAAGGGTACATATTGCATGCATTTTCTTATATCCACCACAACAAAGTGTCACATCGTGTACCGCGCCAAAAATACTCCATTCATTCATCACGATAGGCTTACTTGGTATATTAGTTTTGCCACACGAGCACTTTAAGATTTATGCTCCTCTTCACCAAGGATGTGCTTAAAGCAGACGTTCATTTTGGCCTGATTACCATTACCAAAGAACTTATACTGGTGGTGTTATGAAATGCTCGACGATCGGGGGTAATAATAACTGAAGTTAAAGTAATTCCTCATATCGTCCTAAATTATTGATGCCAGTATTTATTCAAAATACCAATTTTCTACAGGTAAATGCTCCAACTGCGAGAGGTCCGACATCTGTCTCCCAATCCCCATACCAGAGTTTGACACCGTGTTCACCGATAGAAAGTGTATTGATTTCGTGCGGTCCTTCGGGGTACCATATCAAGACGGGGACCAGCCATGGGCCTACCAGCAGACAAATCGAATCACATCCTACCTAGATGCGTCGTTCGTGTACGGATCGAGCATCGAGACTATGAATGTACTGAGAGTGCTCGGAGGTCAGTGAAAATTCGTGCACCAATTTTACCAGTAGGCCTACAAACACTGATCTCCATGTATAAACATCTGGATAAATCACTGGATGTTCAAGTTGACGACACCGTCCGCCGTCTGTCCACTCCACGCGATGTGCAAACGTACGTAAAACTACCGGTATAGTACAAGCATGACGTAAGCAGGCTAGGCGATAGAAGGCAATGATTAATATGGATATTCCACAAATGGTAACATGGCGAATGCTGGCGACAGTTGGGCTATCCAGATTTGTATACATAGAGATCGGTCGTAGCCAAACACTGCAATTATGATGTCGACTCCAATTATCTTAGGTACTAAGAAACAACAAAAACCCTTTTACCAAACTCGATCCTCTATGCCTACTCAGCAATGCACTTTAAATGACAGCAGTGTGTGATTACTTTTGAATATTCTTATAATTAACGTCATTCTGATATTTGTTTCGATACAAGATCCACATGGTTTGATGCGCGTAACACCAAACCCATCTACTGGGAAAATGGACCTTCTCCCACCAGACGAGATTACAAGCTGCGCTGGGCGAAGCGGCCACATATCCTGTGGGAAGGCCGGCGATTCGCGCGCGGCCGAACAGGTAGGCTTGACCGTGCTTCACACGGTCTGGTTACGGGAACACAACCGCATCGCTCGGCAACTCTCCCGCATCAACCCTCACTGGGATGGGGATAGAATCTTCAACGAGGCTCGGAAGATCGTTGGTGCCGAGTGGCAGCATATTATCTACAACGAATACCTGCCACTTCTTGTTGGAGGGCGAGTTGCAACGTCGTACGGGCTCGATGTGAACCTTGAAGGATTACACTATGACTACGGTAGCGAGGTGGATGCTACCGTCCGTAATGGGTTCGCCACGGCCGCGTTGCGTCTCGGGCACAGCCAAGTGCCAACGACCATCTGGAGGGTTGATGAGCACTTTGAGCGAGTCTTCAGCGATATCAAGATGAAGGAAGCTTTCTTCAACGCAACCCACGTCTACAATGCCCAAGAAGGAGGGGCTGCTTCTGTCTTGAGGGGCATGCTCGTGCAACCTCTCAACAGAGTCGACCAGTTCTTCTCGTCCGCCGTGACCAAGCATCTGTTTGAAGATCCAAAACAAGGGTAAGCCATATTATTTAACCAACACCCAATACAGACTTCTGTAATTTTTGCGCTCTCAATAGAGAACAGTCTCTCATCGCAGAAATTAATATTTAGATTGATATACCATTGGAAAGAACACATCATAAGCTTTAAAAATGATGAAAGAATTATTAAAGTCGGAGCAATATTAAAACAAGTTATGATAATTTTAGTTTTATGAGATGATCCAGCACTATTATAGAAATCAAGCGATAAAGTTGTGCATCATTTCCGCACCGCTGAACGGCTCACGATTAGGGGGTAGCCTGTATCTCCTAAAAGTGTCTCTCATTGGTTTATTTTTGTAAATATCGTTCAAATCGGCCAATTAATTAAGAGTTTAGATCACAAGCTTAAATTGATACCAAGTTTGTTATGGTTGCATTCAAAATGGCGATGTACACGAATCGAAAAATAACGAATCTTAAGAAGAAAACTAAACACAAATTCCGGTGATTATCAGTGTGTTAAAATAAAATAGAAAAGGAAAACACAGTATAATTTAATTTTACATAAACTAGCATTTTAAGCAATAAAACGAATGCGACTTCCGACTGGTCCCTTCAAGAATGGCCCAATTGAAGGAGAATCATTATGACATGCTGTTGAACATTTCCACTTTTCCCCGAAGCTTTGGCCTCGATCTAATCTCACTGAACATCCAAAGGGGTCGGGATCACGGACTCCCTGGGTACGTGTACTTCAGAGAGGATGTATGTGGTCTGGAACCAATTCGTAATTGGGACGACCTGAACAACGTGGTTCCATCAAGGATAGCAGAACGCCTGAGATACATTTACAGGTATGGAGAAGCTGGCGTCCCTCATACAGCTTTCTGAAACCAAGGCCGAAACTAACATACTTAACCGACCTTAAATACGTCCTGGTAAAATAAAACTTTCTTCTGTCAGGTTTACCACCACACTACCTAGTCGTCGAAGGAACAGTTCGTAATTTGCATATCTTGACAATGATGTTGACAAATTGGAAACCCTAAACATACGCAGGCCAAATGCGGCGGTAACTGCTTCAAAACCCGCTCTTGTCAATTTTCTTTTCCCAACCTAAACAAATCTTTAGAAAAATGACCCATAAAAGCTACAAACTGGACCCTTAAATTCCCTTGTCGAGTAATAACAGAAACAGGCCTATCAGTCTTAATTTTTTCTCACCACAGCACTGTAGAAGACATTGACCCCTTCGTTGGTTTCTTTGCCGAGTATCACTGGCCGGGGGCACTGGTAGGGCCGACCCTTGCCTGTCTACTCGCTAAGCAGTTCAGCTACCTCAAGTACGGCGACCGCTTTTGGTATGAGAACGAGGAAGGTCTGCAGGCATTTTCTGACGGTAAAGCAACAATGGAACTGTATGGAATTTTCCCGATTGTTTTAGCGCAAGCCGACAATAACCTTTGGTGGCACACGAACATTTAGAACAATCGCAATATTGTGAGTGCTGATATGAGCACTATTCATGTGACAAGAATGTATTTAAATTTCTTTTTAAACTTGGAAAACTACAAATTTGTGATTATTAACTCAATATAGTTAGCAGTGGCTGTTGGCCGCCATTTGTAAAATTAGACCGACATTCGATTACAACTTAAAGGCGTAAAACATGGTGGCGCTAAAACATGGAGGCGCTAAAACATGGATTGTGCAGCATCGCAAAAATAACAAAAGAGGCCCTATGATTTTAGTTTCGGTAAACATATTTAGAATGGTAACTAATTCTAATATATCCAGCGTCTGAAACCAAGCCAGCGTATTATCGCTTAATATACTTTAATAATCAATAAAAGTACACGATTCACTCTTACTTTGATAATCAAGTTTGCAAAAATCCCCCAACCCCCCATTTCTCCGAACGTTACCAAACAGTGCTGGCGTTCCTGTAAACAATAATGATGGTTAAGTCCAAATCGAACCAATTTGACTTGAAATACTTTGTTCTTGCTTTCCAGACCAACGAGAAGAAATCCGAAAAGCAACCATGGCCCGCGTGCTGTGCGATAACACTGATGAAATGAAAGAGATCCAACCTTTTGCATTCTTGATGGCTGACGACGACAAACCGCCACGGTACAAAAGGTGATAGAATAAAATCTTAATGCAGTTCCTTATAATAGTTTAGGCTCATAGTGATGGGAATGACGTGCAAGTATAGCATCATAAATATTGGAAACTGCAAGTATGGGAATGTTTTGTAGCAACGAACATGCCGATGGCCATCATTTTAATCTGAGGTGCAGTGATGGTTTGTAATTTTAAAATGGCTAGTCTGCTGCCACCAAGCGTCTCAAAAAGACACCGGCCCTGTTGAGGGCCGGTGTAAGAACCCCGGAGCTTTACTCTCTCTGATGAGCGTTCACGCTTGTTGTTTGGCCCATCCTTTAAATTAAAAAAGTATTGATATTCACATACTCGGGGAATAAGATATGATGTTTTAGGTTTTAAACCAAATCACAAATTACCTGAACAGATTTCGAACCCCACACTTTCAAGTCCAGCTTATGTAGTCACACATTGAGGTGGTTTTACCATTCCCCCTACCAAATTACTGTCAATTTTGGGCTCCATTAAGGCCAAGATGTCGCCACAGGGGGAGGTTTGCTAGAAGAAGGAAAAGGAACCGATGCAGGGGTCGCGTGACTGGAACCGGAAGCAGTCCAGTGGCCGATTTAACCTCACAAAGGTTAAACACATCATATATATGTAATCAATACAAAACAAATTCTGGCTGTAATGTCATCCACGGAAAAACTTGCTAGCCACGCCCCTGGCCCTGCACACACACATACACCACTGCGACGACTGTTAAAGACGGCTACCCATATCAGGGGCGTTATAGAAGCAATGTTTCCGGCCATTAGAGGCATGGCAGGCATTTTTAGCGATGATGACGTCACAGCTAAAAAGGGTACTTTGGGGGGAGGGGGGAGCATTACCCATGATTTTTCTATCCTATGTCGCCAGAAATTACATAACTTATGCATTCATCATTGTTTCAGAATCACTTATATAGCATTTGTCTTATTTTCATCTCTCTGAATTTTTGGGGGTTTTATTTTTACGTGCAGATGATGTTTTTTTTTGTTCTGCAGGCAAACAACTGAGTTCAACTCTTTTGTTGAATACAGTAAGCACTATCGCTATCCAGATGGCTACGGCCGACTGCAAGGGTTCTCCAACAGCAGAGCAAGCTGCCAAGACGAATCTAGAATTCCAAAGATAGACCTTAACGCTTGGGCTGAACGCTGTTAACTTGATTTTTTTTAACCCGAACTCGTCAAATTTTTGATTGCTTAGTTTGTTGCATTTGTTTTTCAACCATAGTAAGTTGGACTAGACATAACAGCTTTAAAGTGGATTTAAAATACATTTGCGAGTTATTACAGGTTTGCTCATGGATACGGTATCTTTTTAAACCTCGTAATAGGAATCCTTTCTATTTTCAATTTAACGGGCGAACCGGCGATGTACAATTACATCAAGACAAAAAGTATTTCGAATTGAATTAAACTCTTTTCCCTGGATAAAAATCGGATAATTTTCGTGACGGTCTCATTGTTACAGAAAACCTAAAACCCACGTAGTTTACACTCGAAGTCAACTTATTTGCTGCGTCGTTTGTTTTACCGGTGTTCGGACTGAATGCTGGAACAAAATTTACCGTTTTAGTGCTCATGAATGCACTTAAGATATGCATCAAGACCAGCGTGCGCGTACGTACATTGCTTTTCAAACACTTCTAAAAATGTTGAGCATAATTTTCTTGAAAATGAAAAAACCTTCCCGTCATGAGAAATCCTCCATTTTTTTCACTCGCATAAAATAGGCGCCCACAGCTTTAACGTTCACAATCTTCATGTAATAATTATTATTTGTTTACAGAGGAGTAAAATGAGATACATTGTTTCTTTTTTCCTTCTTTTTAGTCGTTTGTTTCTTAAAGGAAACATGCTTCTCAAACTGTCCGGATCACATTTTATTTCATGAATAAATTCATTTATATGTATTAAATGTGAATTAAAAGCCAAACTGGTTCAAGTGAAGTTTTAGTGTGATTATTTGCCGCCCAAAAATCTACCCCCCCCCCCCTTTTTTGGAATTTGTTGAGACTTAAATTGAGGGCGCTGTTCGTGACGTAGACCGAGGCGCCGAAATTCATGGATCGACTGGACCCGGTAAATGACGCATGTACACTAGGTCTACACGTGCAATTTCGTAAGTTGCAACAACTAACATCGAACTTACCCTGATTTCTCCCTTTTATCGAAGGCTCCTCACATCTGGGAACTTTGTTGGGATGGCAGTGGACTTGAGCATATTTATAATGGTCATCCCATGATTTGAAAATACTCGAATCGAAACACGACGGCTCAAAGTGGTCGCTACATAACGCTCTTGTCACCTTCACTTTCGCCGTCCAAATTCTCCGATATTTCGCATCAGTTGGAAATAAATGAAGGCTTACTCCAGCCTTCGTTGTTTTGCTGCACCCAGCAGCCACACACCTTGTCGGCATGGCCGAAAAACACTATATTTTGCTTAGATTTTGGACGAAGAATGTACACTCAATGCATACGCGTGATGAATGGGGCCGGCTCGAGCAGAATATGTAATGTGCCTCGGTCTACGTCACACACTTATGTTAATGAGCGTCCCACTCAGGGAGCGGAGTAGCTTGGACAAACATTTTCAAGAATTTTTTCTCATATTTAATCTGGGAAATAATTGTCTCTGGACACAAAATATCATTGTCAAGATAATACTTTATTGTTTTAAGCAGGAATAATGCAATATAACTCCTAAATCATGTTTCCTTTAAGTTCAACCCTCCAAATTTAGCATTCCTTTCTTATTACCTTGTATGTTTTCAAAGTGAACACAAAAACTGGCAGGAGCGGGATTCGAACCTGCGACCTCCGGAATACTGTTGCTTTTATGTTTTCGAAGTATAGATGGTTTGGTTGCTTCCTATGTTTATATTTTGGGAGAATTTACGGCAATTTTGTGGTAAAAGTAAGGTATTTCTTAAAGCTTGAGTTTTGACATGTCCTAATAAAGAAAAACAATCGAAGCAGAATAATTTTGTTAAACGATTGTGATATTATGTTGTCGTTCAAGCGGCCCACCGTTCAAACCCCTATAAATTCCACGAAACTATAAATTAACATACCCGAGCACAGAATTAAATAAAAATAATTCTTTTTAAATAAGTCACACATTTTAAAAGACAGACACTCCCAATAGAGAAACAACGAAATGTTCAGAAGCTGCTGGGTAAAAACATGTGACGTGGGACCCGATAAAATTCGGGGAAGCCTGAATCTTCTGGGGCCAAGATGAGAATTTTTTGTTGTACCTGTTATAACAAGGTGAATTGTAAAGTCCCAAGGACCTTGTTATAAAGGTGTTTGACTGGTGTACTGTGCGGATTTGCAACCCAAGTCAGCCCGTTATTAATTTTTATTTAGCATAGCGCGGTGATGGGCATTGAGGTATAGACCGACTGCCGTTTCCCCCGACAACGGGGGAAAAACACCACTCACTCTCCCGAGGACGGACAGAGCACACTGTCCGAAACGTCGAGTTCTATTCTCACCCCGGTTCTTTTCAGAACCACACATCTTCCCAGAAGATATTAATTTCACAACGTGTCACCTGCAATTCTCGTTTACATTCTGAAAAACACCATTATGATCGATCGAGTTAAAATAGTCGGTATGCTGGCCTTGGTCATTTTTGCGTTTACGAATTCTTCTTGTACTTCATGTTGGAGGCTTATTTGGATCGACAATTTATACTTGAGAATTGAGATACTGTAATATTTGAAATTTCCTGGGAAAAATGGAGCTCACTGGACAGGTGACAAAGAGAAAACGTTGACGAAACTTGATAAAAGTTAAGGTGTCGAGCATGGGATACCGTAACTAAAGGCAATGCAGGTCTCACGAATAAAGGCTCATGCGTGGCAGTTTTCGACGCTATGATTTCAAAGAGAAATCCTGTGTAGCGTGAATTTCAAACTATACAGGCGCACTAGTGAACTAGTAACAATGGATTTAGTGCCAAGTAAATGGATTTCCATTGTTAGTGCACCGTTTTTCTTTTGTTAGATGTTCATAGTGTCATTGGTAGTATTGCACATGCCTGTAAAACTGAAGATAATTATTAGGAGAGTCGCCCGTTCAACCGACAGGGAAAAGGAGCCCGATTTTCACAGGAGTCCGATTTTCATATTCGACACCTGGCCACATGCCGATGCCTAATTATAAACGTGGCAGGATGAGTTTCAGTGGTGACTCAAACAACAACATATATCCAAATGCTAAAGAGCCTGTGCGCTACAAGCGAGGGAAACGCCGGAAAAGCATCACCGTGACGCGGAAAAACCTGCCGGTCATTCGGCCCGAGTTACCGGCGGTGCCACTGCACCTCCGCCCCATGAGGCGGAGCGACTCGGACATTTCCCGAGTTCCCGCGTTGCTTCGGACTTTGCAACTATCGCAGAGGACGCGGTCTGCGAGGACTTCCGGGGGGACGGCAGGAAAAGTTACCAGCTAGGACTTGGTAGACGGGTACCTTCTTCGTCATCGTCTTTAAATACTCGGAGTTCATCATCTTATCTATGATGATTCAATTTCGTCATCTAATGACCATCCAAGACGAAGAGTTTCTATCATCAGTCTCCAGATGGAGGAGTGTCTCTTCCGTCTCATCTTTGATGGATTTTAACGCAAGGCGGTTCCACTGTATCGAACGCTGTGGTGATTCATTCGCAAGCATCGCAATCCGGAACGCTGTGGAAGTACCGACGGGTACGG
The DNA here is from genome assembly GCA_037893225.1 of Hippasteria phrygiana. NCBI lineage: Eukaryota > Metazoa > Echinodermata > Asteroidea > Valvatida > Goniasteridae > Hippasteria > Hippasteria phrygiana. The sequence goes on from JAZGUH010000234.1 coordinate 11,660, forward strand.
TGGGAGCCTTCGGAACAATCGTCGACGAACCTCGGCCGATGGACACAACCTATATACTGACCGTCCCGAGGTCCTTCCCAACTCAGACATCTCTAAGATATCATCACGCGACGGGCCTGGCGTATCAATCCTACTCTCCCGATACGGAGGATATGCATGTTCACCACGATGATAAGAATCAGGAGGTTCCGTGGAAGATAGGGAGGACCTCAGCTACGAAGCTACACCCAGAAGAGCCTCACTAGCCTCCATTCACGAGATGCACCACGCTGTCACCTTTCTCAAGAACAAGAAAGATCTGGCAAAACTCCAAAAACCTGAGAGACGAAACTCCATACATGGCGCTTACGACTTGAGAAGAGGCTATGGTTCGAGGAGATCCTCATTAAAGGGTTTATCCCAACGGCAATCCATAGGCTCTGCCTCCGGTAACACCAGAGGCATCACAGTATCCTTAAACGCTCACCTAAGGCGATTATCCATGAGCTCCTCAATACAGAATATGTACTAACAGGTGGCCCTGATCAGAGAGAAGCAGATGGTGAAGAGACTAAACTCCAAAGACCAGTTCTCCGTGGCGGAGGAGGCTGCCAGTCTGTCGGGCAGGCGACGAGTGAGTTTGGCGACGGGGGATCAGAGTTTAGCGAGCGGCCGCCGCCGGGGCTCTGCTGGGGGATCGTCCGTTAGCGCGGTATCTGTCAATAGCATGTCCGCTGGACGAAGTGAGAGGGGCAGAGAGGAGTCGTACTCAGACAGCAGGTTTGTACAGAGGATCGTATTAATCTATCTCAATTTTATCTAAGAAAACGAAGTTTTGTGTCACATTTTGAGCGATCCCCACATTGCCACTTCCTAGGTTTTAAACACGGGCGAGATTCCTGGCTATACGGCAGTACAGTTCCTGCCAGTTTTCCTGTCTCACTTTAAAAATTTATCAAAATTACTTAGTCTGTTAACCCATAACTCGTTTGTTGTTTCGAATTTTACGACGTACAAAGCAATGGAGAGAGTAGGATTGGGGCATGGCGTTCAATCGTAAGATGGCCTAGAAAATGTTGCTACCTTTCAAAAAATACTTTCTTTCACGCTCCCAAATGTTTGGTCGCGAACCACGCCTGCTGGTAATCTGGTGAGGAAATGCAACACAAAACGCTCTGTAATGTGCTAATTAGTGTTCATAACTCTTCCGAACAAAGTATCAACTACAAAGATGAAATCGAAGATGGAAGTTAAAACAAAATACATACATGCAGGCCCCCTAGTTCCATGAATGTTCTGTTTGTGGATTAGGGATCATTGGTCACACTTTCAAAAAAAAAAATATAAACAGCGCGATAAAATAATTTAATACAACGAGTTAAAACCAAATGATTAATTTTTCTGTGGTTTTTGTAATCAGCTCAAGCAGCAGTGACTACAGTCCGTCTTATAGATCTTCTTCAGAATATTCTACCTCTTCAGTATCATCCTCATTTTCATCAGATTATTTATCATCTGATAGTGATGACGCAACTTCTTCAGATTCCGGCACATCTTATGACTCGGGCAGTGAAGACGCGCCACCCAACAGGGACAGCGACTCGAAAGACGGTGAGTGCTCCGTGGCGTTGTCTGCTTCCAATTCTTCATCGAAGATCGACTCCAGGAACGGAACGCTGAGCAGCAGCCACGGGTCCAAGTGTCAACCAAAGGACGTACCGGGCCCCTCGGGCTCGGACGGGCGGGCCAGGGCTCGCCGAAACCCCGGCTGGAGAAGGCGCACCAGGGGAACTATCAGATTGCCCATCCCCCTGCCGATTGGGGAAGTGTAGGGGAGGGGGGAGGCCAGCCAAAGGTGGTGAAGAGTCAGGCTATTAAATCCAAGTTATGTGAGAGAGACTGGGATTGCGGGTAACACCATGTGAAATAAATCTCTTCTAGGAAGAAGTGTGGATCTGAAAAGAACCGGGATGAGTGTGGTTCTTTTCAGAACCACACTTCTTCCTGGAAGAGATTTATTTCACATGGTGTTACCCGCAATCCCAGTCTCTCTCATATCGCACCCACCATGCAAAGCTTCAAATCGTATCTTCCGAGTTATGTGTGATACTGTGAAAATGCCGTAGATTTGTTTTTATTACCGTCTGTACCTCGCCTGATGGAACATAAATACCACACAATCTATTAAACACTAATGAAAAATCAAGTGATTGCACCAATGATATAAGAAACTTGAATATCTATTATTTTGCATGGACTATTGTTTTGCGTTTGAGCAACTTTCAGATCTACATTTACCTGAAGCAAACTTGTAAACTGATTTAAGTCTGGTGATTAATTAAATATTAATGCTAATCTACTGGTAAATGTGAAAACAAATTAAGTGCATCAATGCAGGACTTGAAAAGGTAAAACACAGACAAATTAATTGTAACTTTATTGACCGTATTTTACAATTCATATTGCAAAAGGAAATTTGAATTCATAATCATGAATAAACGTGACTTCAGTTAATCTTGATAGACATAATATCAGACGGAAAATGTTTTCCCTCCTTATATATCAAATTAATTACTAATTCGTAATCAGAAATTCAACAAACAAAAAACTGTGCGCTTAGCATACTATTAATTCGTAAGATTTATATTTATATATGTCAAAAGTTTACTGAGAGTATTTTACAATTCAGTTTGCTAAAGATATTTGAATAAACATGACTTCAGTTAATCTTCATTGGACAATGTCAGACAAAAAAAGTTTTGTCTTTATTTACCAAATTAATCAAATCACTCTCTCATCAAAAATTTAACAAACAAAATCTGTACGCATAGCGAATTATTAATTTGTAATCTTCATGTTTCTGATATATTTGTACATTACTGCAATAGAGAATTTTTTTTGTTGTGTGAGATCAGTTTCTTGTTGAGTACTTATTCTTTTTTTGTCAGACTGGTAGTTATAACGTCAAATGTTTCCTAGCACACCATCATGCAAAACTGCACTATTTTCAAACTATTATTATACAGGTATCTAAATTTGAAATACAGAGGGTCATAACCAACTCTCAAGGGACATTAAGCCTGGCTTAAACCCTTTCATTCAACATTTTTTTTCTTACACTGAGTTTTACGTTATAGATTGGGCTGGGACTCAAAAGTCCCATTGGGCGCGAATGGGTTAAAGTAATACCTATAGCATATATAGGCTGTACTCTCCTCAATCATGCACAATCCTCCAAAATCCTAGATGGATTTCAACAACTACGTGGGATGGTTAAAGGTATAGTACATCTGACAACATAGTTGGAGAGAGTTCATATTGTGTGATTCAACACACACATGAAATAACAAATCTGTGAAGGTTTGAGCTAAAGTCCAAGTCTTAAGAAAATGGTGAAAAGCTGTTAAGAGTGATTTTGTACACATTCATATGGGCTTAATTCAATTGTTGAAACCGAAATAAACCATTGCATTTGTTGAGGTCTTCAGCTGGGGATAATTTCACGGAGCTGCTAAGCACAATTTGCTTAGCACAAAAATGTCTTGCTTAGTAAAAACAGGTTAGCAGCCAAAACTTCACATGATTTTCATGCTAAGCCAAGCAAGTGCTGAATACCAGTCACATGCAGGCAATAGACATTACATGAAAAGTTGGTTGGTAATCCTGTTTCTAGCAAGGTAGAATTTTCATGCTAAGCAAATGTTTGTGCTTAATTAGCAGCTCCGTGAAAGTGGCCCCTCAGATGACTGCATTTCAGATGAAACTCTCTCCGGAGGACTGGTACCATCTTTATAAAAAGTAAACTTTCAGAATAGTTTTTTCATCATTACCAAAGCTGTATCATACCTTTAGGACGAAGTGTTTTATATTCTACATTGTGCTCTCAAAAACAGCTGGAAGACAGTGATATCTGAAGCCTACTTACATGGCTCATTTGTTGTCAACATGACGGAAGCAGTACTCTGACCCCTTGGAGCAGGCTAGGCGGCAGGGCTGGCCAGACTTGGTGAGGCCGTTGCAGAGGCGCTTACCCGGGGTACTTGCTCGGGAACTACCAGGCGTGCTGGGTCTGGAGCTGAGACAGAGAAAACTTTGATTAGTCTAAAAGCCCACAGGTGTTAACCCCTTGCGTATGGTTGACACATGTGCGGATTGAAAATTGCCACCTGGCCGGTTGACGTCTATGTGTGCCAATTTCTGCATTTTCAATCCATTATTGGGGTATTGTGTAAGTTATGCTTGGCTGCACAAGCCTCTTGTTTCCGTTTCTCTTGGCTGCATAACCCGGCCTGGCGCCCCGGCACCCCCATGAAATACCCAGTATGCCCGGGTTCAAGGGGTTATTAAGAAGGCAAACGTGGGCATTTCTGGTGATTTTGGGGGTTTAAAATTCCCCTGCTGTATGCCAATCTACCCCTTCTTTTTGCTTTTATGCACGACAGTCTCAGACTGTTTCCTAAACCAATTTTTCTTTGTAAAAACATATTTTGGGCCTGAGCTGCCCCCCACCTCCTCACCCCCCCAGGGAAAAAATTCTGGATTCTCCTGTGGAATTGAAGTGGAATATGTTCTTGAAATGTGAGAAATTTTTTGGGCTTCTTCACAAAGTTGTATAATGTGTTATCGCAAAATTTGACAAAGGGAAAATATAAAATGTGCATCTAAGAACTAAATCATCCAACAAAATCTTAATTTTTCCCAATCTTATTTCTAAGAAAAGTACTGTAAATAACAACAAACCTAAATAAAAATGTCATATAGAGAAAAACCTTATTACAATGTGTTCACTGTTCAGGTGTTACATAGAATAACCAATATAGGAATGTTGAATTAACAAAAAATAACACCGATCTGTGCACCTTCCGGGTTTGAAAGCAAGGATCTCAAGGCTGAGTAAATAACTAACTGCGCTGAACATGCGCTGCGCTGGCATTTATGGTGTGGTTTATTCATGTGTTGAATAGCACTGTGCTTGTTTAGCTCTGAGAGTCCCGGTTTCATCCCGGAAGTGCGCAGAAGGGGGCTAATGTGAAATTCGTCTATAGGATCAGGTAAAATGTCTGAAAAACCCAATCCACATGCTAGTCCGGATGGGATGACCTGCCCGCTCCCCCTAAAAAAAATTCCTGGATCTGCCCCCGACGACTCCTGGAAACTGGTTATGGCTATTCATACCTTGATGGCGTTCCTTCTCTCTGGCTCCGAGGGGACGGCACTGACTTTGGCAGCTCTTCCAGGGCTGCGGCGAGGTGTCTCCTTGCTGGGTTGGTGCGGTTCAGGTCCCCAAAGCCAAGGACAGAGGGTGATGAAGGCATAGGGGTCTTGATGCTGGAATCTATAGGGGTACCTCTCACATCATTCCTTAAAACACGATCGACAGCAAGAAAAATCAAGTAAAGTTTTGAATGTCCACTTGGACAATCAAGTGGTGTAGTGGGGGGGGGGGGGCTATAGGGTATTAGTGCCCCCTAAAAGAAGAGAAAAGGTACCAAAAATATGGTAGGGAAGAAACTCAAAGCCACTAGAATACGAAGAGGGGAATACCACCTTGTTGGGGATCGACAGCTTCTTATAGTGTAATTCATGCCAGGGGAAAAAAATCTGAAGTGAAACTGCACCACCAACGACAAAAGCAGTCCACCATCAGAGTTGGATATTCGTAAAAAATCGGACTTACTTGTTGCTGACGAAGTCACCGATGAACGACGTCAGTCCAAGATTTGTCATGTTGGAGCCGGTCAGTGTAGTGTCTAGCGTGCTAGAATCCGACATTATGCCGCTGTTAAACGTGTAGGATGAGTTCTCCCCAGTAATGGCCGACAGGTCAGTGGGTAAGGTGTAGTCCTCATCATCAGAAAATTCGGCAAGACTTCTGCTTAAAAAATATTTTGTCACAAAATATCAATTACAATTAACAATATCAGCATTAACAATTCATATTTGAAATACTGCGCTTGAGCAAGAAAGTGGCAAACAAAGGAAAGCACGTTACCCGAGAGACCTGTTCACAGCAGGTGGCATGATGAACCTTGGCGTGACGCGACTGCACTGGCATGGGGAGTTGGGCCCAGCTTGTCCAGATGACGTGAGGCCCAGAGCAAATGTCTTGTTTCTCTGGTACCTCAAAATAAGAAGGACCACCCAGTTGGCTGAAAGTAATCAAATTTTCATTTTCATTTTCAACTTTGTTTTTCAATACAAGTGTTGACATTTAAAAGTCTGTGCATGAGTCTGATTTGAGGAAAATGAAAAATCCATGAAAAACATCTGGAGGCATTTAATTTGTGTGGCAGTGCCAGTGTTGTTTACAACCAAGTCATTTTTTCTCAAGTCAAGTCAAGTCGCAATTCAAATTTTCCCAAGTCAAGTCAAGTCCCAAGTCAATTTTGTTCAAGTCAAGTACCAAGTCTCGAGTCAATTGAGGATTCCAATGACAAAATGACAATGCATAGGCTAGCACGCATGCACTGTACAAAATCAACAACAGCCATTTCGACAATTCTCCATCCAGCGCTGCGGCCCTGCATACGTACTGGACACCCAGCTTGTTATATGCGCTATAGGCTTGTTTTTAACTGATACCTGTATGTTTGTGTTTATTTTAATAGAAGTATTAATGTCAGCAAGTCAAATTTATTCAAGTCAAGTCAAGTCGAGTCACAAGTCATGTTCTTTCAAGTCAAGTCCCAAGTCATTTTTTTCCAAGTCAAATCAAGTCAAAAAAATTACGACTCGAGTCCGATTCAAGTCAAGTCAGCAAGTCAAGTCAACAAGACTGGGCAGTGCTGAAAAATGCATAAGATAACTGCATTTTAACGGATAAGGGTTCAAAATTGAAAAAAATAATAGGGTCAGGGTCATTAGAATGAAAAGAAGGCTGTTACAGGCTGCAGAGATCATTTTGGAATGATAAAAACAATTTAAGAACCAAATTTAATTCTTCCGGAAATCAGGAAAGGCGTATCACCACGTATCCTGAAATCAGGAAAAACCAGAGAAATCCCACCTCTGATTTACATGTAATTATTCCCTTAAAGATTTTGGGAGGGGAGGGGCATGTGGCCCACCCACATTTAAAATCAACTTCATGCAATATACAAATCTGAATACAGGGTCTTTTTCTCAAATTTCAAGAGGCGACAACAAAGCAATGTGGTGAAGACAAAAAGTGAACAAAAATGTATCTAATAAACTGGGCTAGACAAATTTTTAAAAGAGAGAAACAATTTCTTTCCACGAACCAACAACAACACCGATGATGAGAATTGTCAGACCAGAGAAGTCCAAGCTGGAACCGTGCCTGATCTCAGAGACTGCATTTAGCGGTACAAGAAGCAGTAAGACAATGCGGGAGAAGGTGGGCGTGTGCAGGAAGGTCACGCTGAGGGAGGCTAGAAGGAAGTAGGCACAGTGGGTCACGCAGGTAGAGATGAGGCTCAGATTCTCACCTGCAAGTAGAGGAACCAACGTAATGATGAAAAATCCAGTTTAACTTGTTCTCACACATTATAACCATGCCTTAGAACAATATGCAGGGGCGAGATTAGCCAAAAAATGAAAAATCAACGAAATCCACGAAAAATCCCCGAGGACCCCAGATCAACATATAGTTTGTATTTGCCTAAAGGCACCCCTCAAAATATCCGTTTTGATTGGTCTATATCCACTTTTACAGGTAAAAACACCTTTAGGACAACACCTCAGGAATTCTAGATTGCAAAAGAGATATTCTTTAAAAATTCTGAAATCCCGACCCAAAAATCCTGAAATCAGCAAAAATCCTGACAAATCTCGCCCCTGAATATGAGCATGATCTAAACACTTGCTTTCATGTGAATTAGCCCTACAAGCTTGGACGCATGTTTTGTTTGGTAATAGAAGAAGTGCATGTCAACAGAGCATGCCAGTAATTAATAATAGTGCAAACATTATTTCTCCGTCAACAATATTTTGCAAAAATGTTGGTTAGAAATGATTCCAAACGAGCTATATAATATTGAAATTAACTAAAATATGGGACCTTCTCCAGGAGAATGTAAAAATTATTGATATTTTTTGTAAACAATGCTATGGAGATGTCTCTGTTCGGATGACATCACGCTTTGGCTCATAAAAAAAAAAATCTGCATCAACCACAATTTTGCAGTTACTCCCTAGAATGGCTACCAAGAACCCGAAAAATTATAACCCGACAAAATAGTAACCCGACAATTAAAGAATAAAAAGTAGAAATGTGGAAGCAATATCGTTATGCTCACCTACACCACCTACGAGGGAAGTTAACCAGCCAAGCCGCTCATCAATCCCGGTTTGCATCTCATTAACCAGGTTTAGCAGGTAGTTGATAGTATCATTCATCTTCTTCAGGTTATCAATGGTCTCCTTGTAGTACTGGAACGTCTCATCTTGGTAAAATGCCACATGCGCCATATTTCCATCTGAACAGTTGAAAGAAGTCACCGAAGGTGACATAATTTGAAGCATGTTGTTCCTATACATGGTTTATACTGGTGAAAATTAATGCATTTAACCCTCCTTATGTGCACCGGGCCAAAATCGACCCAGTTGTTGTACAGATCAAAACCTATCAAATGACAGATTGAAACACACACAAACTGTGAGAGTTGGTGTTTAGAGTTTTTGATAGGCTGTGATAGTTATAAGTATAGGAGGGTTTTTAATGAATGCATAATACAGATTGCCATGTTTAGTTGACCATCCGGAACCAGCCTACATGGTTGCACTGGTTATCGTAGCAACATTCGTCATGCTAAACTGGGACATATAAAGAGGGGAAACAAGTAGCTATTGATGGATTTATATAGCTACAAGGTACATCACGAATCAACCACTGGCATTGACTGCTTGAACTTGCTCCCCGATGTTGTACATGTATGTGGAATCTTAAAGGGTTAAGGATGATTTTTAAAGCTTCCAACTTCTCTTTCTGTGTGAACTGACCTAACTTATCCCAAACTTCCTTAGCCTTTAGACGGATGCTGGCCAGGTCTCTTTGTAGTTCCTCATGGTTCTTTTTCAAGTCCTGGTCCTGATTCAGTAGCTGCTTGGTAGCATTATCTGTAAACGGAAAAAATGTAAATCTTAACCTCTTGTGTCTGGCTGTTATTGATGGGGGGGGGGGGGGGGGGCTGGTATGCCAAGCGTAAACGCAAACAATACATGTAGATACCACACCTAATAGAGCGGTCCTATTCATCACACTTGGAAAGCATGTTCGTGTGAATGAAAGGTTTATTTGAAAAAGCTTGATCTATTCATTACACTCCCATTCAAGAACAATATAGTTAAAACATGAATGGATTGAGTTCGCGCAGGAATGCAGGTATAGATGTGCGAATGACGTCACTGCCTACAGATTGGCACGTGCATTGCCATTTTGGGAGTCAAATTTGCATAACGAGCATCGACCGCCCCGTATTTCAAACAAATTTCGAGCAGCACATAAGCGTGTTTAGAACAAGTTTACACTGCGTACATATCCACGCGACGGTGTATAATACGCAGTCGTGTAATTTGAATGACATTTGACTCCCAAAATGGTTGTATGCACAAGCTCTATAGGCAACTGGCCAGGTGTTATTTTTGAAAAATTTCAACTTTGAATACAACAACCTCTTGGCAATCTCAAGTGGTGTACTTTTACTCACCTAGCTGCTGTCTGATGCTATCTGTCATGCTGGCCAGTTCTCTGTGGCCGGCTGCAATCAGCGCCTTCTCACTGGTCAAGTCCTTTAAGTTACCTTCAATGGTTTCTTGCAGTTCACCCTGGACATTTAGAAAGATGCCTTTGAGAAAGAACTTGCTTAAAACCCTAACCCTGCTGAATTCAACAGGATCGTCGGACCCTGTTGGATTGAGCAGCTAACTCATAGTATGGACAGTTGGACTGTGTTACCATCCTGTTGGATTCAGTATGCAACAGAAAAATAACACAGTTCGATTTTGCTGGATTTAGCAGGGTAGTCCTGGGGAACTATTAGGGGGTAAGGGTTAAGTTCGAAACATTAAGCCAGATATTTGTATTCGTCCACTGAATGCAATGCCATTTCGGAAGCAAGAATTACTTGGTTTATAAAGTAAGGCTTCAAAAAGTTGGAACCGTGAAAGCAAATACAAGTCATGGCTTGCCCGAAGTGTTTCAAACTACTTAATTTCTCACTGATATGTTCCCTGGGGCATTCCACATTTTCACAGAATTTAAAGTTCAGGAATGAAATTTCAGGCTTGTGGAACAGAAGATATGTACCTGCGAGTTCTTAAGCCCTTCTTGTCTGCTTATATACTCCTCCTGGCCATCTGTCATGATCTTCAGGGTGTCTGTAGCCACACTCTGCAATGCATCTTGCCCATCCTAAAAAGTCAGTGACAAAAACCATTCACAATTCTACGTCCATTCTATACACATTCTATATTTCTGAACATCACATGATGTAGGTCAGGTCAATGTATAGGTGAAAACACTTCATCATGTGAACTACGGAGCTCGGGCAAGTTGCCGACTAGAGTTGACAGAGTCCTCCCCTACATTGGCCCATGGGGTTGGAGGCAAACAACTGATAGGTGCATCAGGGTTAGGGAGAGGATTTGAGTGAATTCGAGTTAACTCGTATTCGTTCAAATGCATATATGCGTGCAAACTCATACACATGCCAACTCACACAAGTGTATAAATACCGGCAATCGCAGACCTCCTATTGTCCCTCTTTTGTTTGTACTTTAACTTTTTCGGAAGGCCTCCCATGTTTTGTACACGATTTTCACTATGAACATCTAATCCCTTAAATTCCCATTAAAAGTCCCCTAAGGGATGTTTCACGGATATTTACCTGGGGCTTATAGCACTAATCCCATAAGGGTTTTTTCACGTTTTTTTAATGACCCTGGCCACTGAGGATTATTATCATTGGTCATACATAACGGTCAATAAACTCTCTATTGTAAACATTCTAAACACTCTGGAGGGCAGACTTGCCAAGCTCAACCACAAGATTATAATACGGGAGTTTTCATGGATTCCACTACACAATCTGGCACTAGTGGCTGAAGTCACCGGATTTTCATGGACGGCTAAACAAAGGACTTTTATAAGGGTGTTTTCACGGACTCCTAATCTCCCTTAATATGTTGAAAAAAAACGTGAAAATGTTGGTTCACGGTAAATCAAGGGAAAAGTGGCTCTTTAACTAATTTTTAAGGGATAAAGATGTTCATAGTGTTTGGACGTTCGGTCAATCGTGGACCCTTTGTCTACGCCCTAACCCTTTTGTCCCTAGTCCACGATTGCCGGTATTTACACATTCGTACGCATGCCAACTTGTACACACGCCAACTGGTACGCAGTACCAGTGGAAGAAATTAGTCACAAAAGTGCTTAGGGAAAATGAACTTGTACAATCCAATCTGTCCTGCCTTGATCAGCTTCAAAACTGAATCTGACTTCGCAGTTTGAACCACACTGCAGATATCAGCACTCAGCATTTGGCCATATTTAACTTTTGTTCGGGGTACACAAATGCCGTGACTTAGAAAATTGTTGACGACGTTCAGAATTTATGAAAAACTGACTTTCAGATCTTCCATGACGTTCAGCTGATCGGTGGCAGTTGCAGCCAGCTGGTTGACAGCATGGCGTGTTTGTCGCTGAAACTGCTGCTGCCGCACGCCGTAGCACACCGATCGTGAACGATCACTGATTATGTGATAGGTGTTCCATGTTGTAGCATCCATGTTTCTGGTGCAATCAGCCAAAGTCTGAAGAAAAAAATGCAGAAGGAAGAGATGTTGCAAGCAAGATTTAACATAATCTGGGGGGGGGGGGGGGAGGGGCTATAACCCTAAATCTTGTCTTGTATGGTTTGAGTAACAACACAATGAGGAATAATTTGAAATGTGCTGCTGCTTGAGATACTTGCAGGAACAAAAATTAGGCTATTGAATCCCACAAAATATGAACCAATGCTGTGTCATATCTTTAATTTAATTAAATTAAAATTTATCAAACAATCCACAAGGGAAACTGACTAGGTAAATTTGAATACATTTTCAAAGATACTGACAATTTGGGAGACCGCCAACATAGGGCAAGATAGCTCAGTTGGTAGAGCGCCGTTACGGTAACCCGGAGGTCGCAGGGGAAAGATTTTACTTTAATACCCCCCACCAAAATCGGTTAGAAACAGCAAATATTGGAAAATAACCATCCATTTGTGTTCATAATTGTATGAACACTTGGCACAAACTTTAATTTTGAGAATTTTGTTGGGACATTTTAGTGCAATATAGGGGAAGAAAGTTTGTGTCTTCTGTGTTAGAAGTTCTTGGCAGTTGTTGGCACCATGTATAGTCACTCCAAAGTGTGCACATACATGTTGATTTCTTCCTCATTTTTTTACAGATTTTGCTGAATTAAATCTTGAAATAACAGGTTGTGCCACATGTTTAGACAGTTGTTATTAAGGTGGTTTAGTTATTTTCTAAGATTTTGCTGTTCTTGACCGATCTTGGTGGGGGGTATTAAAGTAAAATCTTTCCGTCGCAGGCTCGAATCCCGCTCCTGCCAGTTTCTTTGTTCACTTTGAAAATGTATTCAAATAGCATGGGTAGTCCTGGTGAACCATTAGGGGGTTAGGGAGAAATGTATAATTCAAAGGACACACAAACCATGCTTGTAGATTTTGTTTTGTGGGCCTTATTGGTGTGAGTCATGTACATGTACATGTACATGTATCATGTGTATGGTGTGTGACTGTGAGTCAATGTTTCATTTCCCCAGATTACCATTTCTTTTGTGCAAGTGAAGGTTGAACGCCCCTCGGACTGTGATTGACAGTTAAGGAGTGCCACGCCTAGTTTGCCCAACTCTTCTTCAGTGATGTCATTACAAGATGTCTCAAGTTCAGCAATAACCTGTGAGAAAAATGAGACTAGTATAAGACTGAGTACTGTTTAGACAGTAAATGCTATTGCTATTCACTTGTCCAGCCCTTTCAATGTATACATCTTGATACATCCAGATTTTCCTGAAACGACATATTTAAGAATAATAATTAAGAATAATAATATCTTGCCAATAAGAAACACTGAGAAAATAAATGTATGTATTCACAAAGGTCAAAATATTTTTCTTATTATAAAAAGTTGTCAAGTTCACTCTAGATCATTCTCATTTTGTAAAGGAAAAAGACACACACAAACTAAAAATGTTTTACATCATTACGGCAAACACAATTTACTCACAGACAAAGACCATTAATTCAATAATAATTAATAGGCCTAACTGCTAACAACGAATTTTTGAGACAAAAACAAATGACAAAAAAAAAAAACAGAAACATTTTCAGTTAAAATATCTGACGCCTGAAAAGTGAAAATATAATAATTAATACATGTAGCTTCGGAAACCCACCCCATGGTGACAAGTATCGAGTTCAGACAGCCCTGCCATATAATTTTCACCGGCCTTCAAAAACCTCTGCTCTGCCGACTTCATTTCGAATGGCACCCGCCGACCCAAACTCGTCGCAGGCGGCGCCGAACTGTCTCCGGATTTTTCATTTCCCTCTGAATCGGACGATGATTCTCCACCGAATATCCATGAAATAAACGACCCATCAACTCCTACGTGGAACACAAGGAACAATACAATAACCACATACAGTTTCATCACTGCAGGAGTTATAGAAATGTCAATTTCTGCTATAAAATTTAGCACAAATTTGGCCTAACTATGACTATATGTCGTTTCTGTGCAACAACACGGCAATGAATCAAAATATTGCGCCCCGACCGTGCAATTACTTATAACAGATTCTATTGGTCAAATTGCGATATTCGCCATAAAGCTATTGCTGATTGGTCAGATTTTGCATCTGATTTGGGACCTTTAAATCTGTCTGAGTTCCTGTCCTCCCTAGCGGCAAAGCAATACTGAGTAAGTATAAGGATCAGACTTATTGTGTACGCGAATGCACTTTGTACGCAAAGTGCGGCGACTGCGAAAAGTTGCTAAGAAATCCAAGAATAATTCGGTAATTATGTTGATTAATCGTTCCAAGTCTGTGTCAATTGTGTGTATTCGCTTTCTGTGATGGTGGAAGGTTGTTTTAGCTTAATAAAGTTGCAACACTATGACCAGATTGAATTTCTCGAAAAGTCGTTCAACCTCCACCCCATCAGACCATTTTACAAATTACAGGTGCCACACATGGGGCGATTGTGTAGTGTAGGGCCCTGTTCCCTAGGGAACAAAAAATCAACTTTTAGGTTATTGGAATTGCCAAACTAGTTAGCGACATTACAAACCAACAGATATGCCGTAGATAAAGGGCAGGGTTTTAGTTTTTGAGGGAAATTTTTGAGTAAGGCGACGATGAAGACGACGATTAAAACGCAACACGAAAATAAAGATGGCGATCACCGTGACGCACAGTATAACACCCAAACCCGCGTTGATTCGCATGGCAACTGCTGTAAAGCGCGCAAGAAAATTGCATTTTCTACCGCAACAGACTGTTTAAAAAATGTTTAAATGATGTCAGTAGAATTCAGAGAAGTCTGCTTTACTCCTTTAGGTTGAAAAAGTAATTTTGGAATGAGAAAAAAAATACCCTTACTCTTGATCAAAACTAAAAAGGGGCCCTACACTATACAATCGCCCCACATGGGGGTCTGCATCAGTCCATGTTTTTAAAGTCAGTTTGTTTTAAATGTGATTTTATAAAATTAACCTGGAATTTATTAGCAACAAATGTACATGTACTTTTTAACAAATATTTTGTGTGTTATAGCAAAGACAATAAATATAGTAACATCATGGAGATTAACAATTATTTAAGAAGTTAAGTCTGTTTCTCCATGGTTATTATGTGTCAACAAGTGGTAATGTTTAAATTGAGGTGATAATTATTTTTGTAATTTTTTTTTAACTGAACAAGGGCAAACTTGTAAGTTGCACATGTACCTGCTGGTTCCTTTCTTTTTTGCTTGTGCCAGGGTACACATAAACATGTGGACGCGAACAACGCATCGAGGCCTGTTGTTATGCCAGCGATGTTGGCTGGAGTCGTCGCTGCATCGCAGCAAAGCTACAGCAGCAACGGCAGCACCTGCAGTCAAAGCATTTCACTATCAAGACATCATGAAGCCGGATACTACACTTGATACGCCATACAAAAAATTGACGGGTAATGTACAATACATGGAAAGATTTTACTTTAACCCTAACCTTCCCTAACCTGCCAAAATCAAACACCCCTTTGTGTTGAATTTTGTGTGATTGGGTACTGTAGAGCCTTGGCACCATCACTTTGCATGGGACTTGATGCCCTGATTTTGTCTAAGTACAAAGAATGTGCCATTGGTTTACTACACAGTGTTGGAGTTTGTGTGGTTAGGGAAGGATTCTAGTAAAAAGGCTTGGGCTGTTAGGGTTAATAACCCCCCCCCCCCCCCCCCACCCCCCCTCCACCAAAATCGGTTAGAAACGGCAAATCTTGGAAAATAACCATCCATTTGTGTTCATAATTGTATAAACACTTGGCACAACCTTTAATTTTGAGAATTTTGTTGGGACATTTTAGTGCAATATAGGGGAAGAAAGTTCGTGTTTTCTGTGTTAGAAGTTCTTGGCAGTTGGCACCATGTATAGTCACTCCAAAGTGTGCACATACATGTTGATTTCTTCCTCATTTTTTACAGATTTTGCTGAAATAAATCTTGAAATAACAGGTTGTGCCACATGTTTAGACAGTTGTTATCAAGGAGGGTTGGTTATTTTCCAAGATTTTGCTGTTCTTGACCGATTTTGGTGGGGGGTATTAAAGTAAAATCTTTCTCAATTATATTCTCAGCTCTTGTGTAGTGGAGCGTTTTTTCTTGTGCTAGCACCCACAAAGACAACACCAGACAGTCTCGGTTGGGTTGAATAAAAAAAATAAAATATTATTTTGGATCATAATTTTATGGCGCCACTATTCCATGGATTGAATTAGTGAGTAATCCCAGCAATTGCAGTGTCCAAGTGGTTGCAGAACAGTTAAGACATTTGCATTTGTAAGCAGGAGGCTGTTGGTTCTAGTCTTATCTGAGTGAATCTGAAGTTTTCCCACAAGCTCTGTAGGAAGATGCTAATCCTGAACATAACATTGGAAAGGGTTAAAATCCTGTTCAAAAGGACTACATTAAATAACTGTTTTCTATGATACTTCTCCTCTCACTGCAGGTGATTTTGTATCGACTTTGGAAGTTCAAGGCAGGAAAATTCTCAAAGTTCAACCTGAGGCACTGACGGCTCTCTCATCCCAGGCTATGGTGGATATCGCTCACCTGCTCAGACCCAAACACCTACAGGTTGATCGCATTTTCCCCAATTAATTAGGTTGTTGAATGGGCAAGCTGTCCACAATCTGGTTTTACCACTGTGTAACATTGAAAGGGGGACTGCAGAATTTTCAAAGGGGTTACTTGGGATCACTTGGGGTTTAACCCACAGTAATGCAGTTGAAATAAGGTACCTTGTAGTCAAGTCACTCGAACCAATGAAACTTCGAGGTCAACCTAGAGTTACTGCTCTTCAATTTGCATTCCTCCCTAACTAGAAATAACAAAATCTCAATGATCACATGTCATGCTGCTGTCTTGGTATTAGACCTATTTGGCAATTTTTATTCTTTCCCCATTTAAGGCAGAGTTGGTGAATTTTTTCTTCTTTTCCACCAGCAATTGAGTAGTATTCTAGACGATCCAGAGGCTTCCAGTAACGACAAGTTTGTAGCTCTTGAACTCCTGAAGAATGCCAGCATTGCTGCCGGCATGGTGCTGCCTGGTTGTCAGGACACAGGAACGGCAATCATTATTGGTAAAAAACAAATATTCATTAGGCTCTGCAAATATAGGCATAAAGCTTTCTTAACAAAATGGTTTTAAAAACACACAAAGTTCTAACCTTTCTTGGATACCCCTCTGACAGATTTTTCTTTTTTTTCATCTTAAACCAGGAAAGAGGGGACAGAATGTTTGGACTGACGAGAAAGATGAAGAGCACTTGTCGAGGGGAGTCTATGATTCATACACGCAGAGAAACCTGCGCTACTCACAGGTAAACAGGCATGCATTGCAAAATCATGAATATGCATGCTGATATGCATAATCATGATGATATGCACAAAACAGAAGGGCAAATGCAAGATTATTATTATTATTATTATTATTATTTTTTTTGTTTTTTGGGGGGGGGTTAGGCAGGTACTCTTTCGTGACGTTGGTGGCGCTCTTTAACCTCCTAGTTTCGTTTTTACCAGTACACGCAAATAAGATCTAAACAGTGTTTCTCATTTCGTGTTTGCAACTGTATGTAGGCGTACCAGCAGAAAACAAAACAAAAGTAGCAACAAACAAGGGTCGGGGGAACAGACCCCCCATCTGCCCCCGAAACAGTAGATTTGACACCCCCTTGAAATTTTTCCTTTTCCCTCCCTTGACCCAGGTGGCGCCCCTGGACATGTTCAAGGAGGTCAACACAGGCACCAACCTGCCAGCTCAGGTGGAGCTGTACGCCACGCCCGGTAATGAGTACAACTTCCTCTTCATCGCTAAGGGTGGCGGCTCGGCCAACAAGACCTTCCTGTACCAGCAGACCAAGGCGCTCCTCAACCCGGCGAGGCTGGCTAGCTTTGTGAATGAGAAGATCAAGGTGAGATTGCCAATTTTTGATAAGGAGAGGCTCATTTCACTATTATCTGATACATTTTGATGTTACATCAATGTACATCCTCAACAAATAAACACACTAGAGAAACTGACAAGGTTATTTACCAAAATAAATGACAACGAAAATTAACAAGGTTGGGATATGAGCCTGCTACCTTCTGAACACTGTTCTAGCGCTTTACCAACTAGGCTAGATTGCCTATGTTACCTTTCTCCCAAATTTGAACAGTATCTTTGTGCTAGTCCAGTCGTAAGCCCATATTTCAATACATGCTTATTTACAGACGATAGGGACGCAAGCCTGCCCACCCTACCACCTGGTTTTCGTTGTGGGAGGACTGTCGGCTGAAATGACTCTCAAGACAGTCAAACTGGCATCCACCAAATACCTGGATAACCTACCGACCACGGGTAATTTGGAAGGCACTAGACAGCCCACCCAAACTCACTCTTTTCACATGTTACTCTGTGAGAAGTTGCCTATAATGGCATTTGAAAGCCAGTTTGCTGAATACAGCACTAAGAAAAGTCTGTATGGTTTCTGTTTTTTTTATTGTATTTTTTTTATTTTTTTTTTTTAAAGCCTTTGAAGCCGGATGACGGCAGTAGCTGTAAAACAAAATTGCCACCAGGCCGGATGACGTCTATACACGCCATTTTCTGCAGTTTCAATCCATTGTTGGATTATTGTGTATGTTACGCTTGGCTGCACAAACCTCTTGTGTCGGTTTCGCTTGGCTGCACATGCCGCCCTGGCACCCCGGCGCCTCACTATAAATAACCGACTTATCAAGGGTTTAAAGAAGTAGGATGAGTGTTTACAATTTGACTGAACAAGGACTTCAACCCTGGACCTCTGGAAACGTTTCTGGGGTTCTTCCAACCATCCCGTGTAGCCCCGCATATTGCTATCCTCATAAGTAGTCATAACTTTCTTCACAAAGATAGAGTGCGCAGCTTTTTATTTATAGTCAAGTTATTTTATGGTTATTCACTTGGTTTTTTTTCCCAATGTAAACAAAGGGAACTGATGAGAGCAGGATTTAAAGGACTATTTCTACATTTTTTGCAGCCATTTCATTTTGTACAATTGCGACATTGTTCTAACTTTTCTGCACACTGCTTTACTGAAAAAGAAGGAAGGGGCTTGAGGAGGGCTCAATATCCGAGAGGCCTGACCCCCTAAACCTGTATGTGTGTGCCACTGCTCTAGAGATAATCGCACGTCATCACAGCAGTACGATGCTATTTTTGTTGGTACTGTCTTAAGGTAACGAGCATGGACGAGCCTTCCGGGACCCGGACATGGAGGAGAAGGTACTGGAGCTGTGCCGGAGTACCGGCATCGGGGCACAGTTTGGCGGGAAGTACTTCTGCCACGACGTGAGGGTCATCAGGCTTCCAAGGCACGGAGCCTCTTGCCCTGTAGGCTTGGGAGTATCCTGCTCAGCCGATAGACAGGTAAAATATCGTTTGAAGCTTTGCATGGTGGAGTTGTAAGCTGGAAAGTAGGTTACAGGTACACCACGGAAAGATATTTCTCTGTTGCAAGGAAGTGTTGGATCTCACCATCGGCTGTTTCAGACCCAACACTTTCTCACAAAAGAGATATCTTCCAGAGGTGTACCCGCAACCTAGACTGAGTATCAGACGTTGCATGCATTGCATTGCATATCAACGTCTGATATATGCGGACATGCTAATTTATGCGACCCCGCGCGCCAGCCAATCGGAGTGGTCTTTACAAACTTGTGTTGTCATTTCGATCAGGTTATGAGTTCACGTCCCACCTAAGGATCTCACCTAAGATTTTTCTCAGCTCCTGGCGAGTTTCGTCTTTTTTCTTTTCTTTGTGTAATTTGCAGATTCTTGGTAAAATCAACGAGGAGGGAGTGTTCCTGGAGCAGCTCGAGACAGAACCTGGGAAGTACCTACCCGAGGTAGAAGCAGAACATCTAGGAGGGGATGTAGTCAAGGTACCAGAACATGCCATTTTATTTTTGACTTGAGAGAGTGAGTGCTGCTTCCTCTTTGTGAGCCAAATATTGCTGCAATCTTTGAAACAAGACGTCTGCATTCAGAATGCTTGCTTGATGCTTTTCTTGCATGTACGTCTCGTTAACTCTAACCCCCCTAGGCATTTTTACTAGGAAGCTTCCTCAACCTGTCAAAATCCAACACTGTGCAGTAGGCCCATACCTATGGCACATTCTTTGGACATTCTTTGGACTTGGACAAATTGGGGCATCATAGCTCCATGTAAAGTAATGGTGCCAAGGCCCTGCAGTACTGAACCCATCAAAACTTGACAAAACCTGCTGTTGGAGTTTGCAAGGCTTGGGGTAGTTAGGGTTACAAGATGGCAGGTACTCGGCAGTGAGTACATGGGCTTAAAATTGAATGCTTCTTTGCCCGGTTGAATGGAATCCACAAGGCTAGATTCAGTGCTCATGGCCTACATACAATTCCATGCTAACTAAGCTGAATCCTTCTAAGCCTGAATGAATCTTAAACATCCTGACTTCCAGGTTGACTTGAACCAGCCTATGAGCCAGATCCTTCAGACGCTCTCCGCTTACCCCATCAAGACGCGGTTGAGTCTGTCGGGTACTCTGGTGGTGGCCCGAGATATTGCCCACGCCAAGCTGCAGGAACGAATTGACAGTGGGGAGGGCTTACCCCAGTACATCAAGGATCACCCGGTCTACTATGCAGGACCTGCCAAGACACCCAAGGTAATCCTTTATAGGATGCTGTCAGCAGTGGCACAACCAGTGTTAGTTTACAACAGGCACCCACGAGTGCACAGTTTTTCTCAAGGGGAACCCATTGTTCTCAGGGTGCACCCATTGTTCTCAGGGTGCACCCATTGTTCTCTGGGGCCACGTTGGGGAGAAAATGCAACAGTCTTATTCTCTTGAATACAGAAGACATCCATAGCCACGGTTTTAAAAAAGACCACCTGGCCGGTTGTCATCTATATGCGTATTCTTACACATACTCAATCTATTGTTTGCCTATTGTTTGCATTACGCTTGGCTGCACAAGTCCGGATTTCATACCAGCACCCCATTCATAACAACCGGACAGAATGGGTTAAAGATGTACTGTCTGTCCTCTTCAACAAATAATTGTTTTTTCTAACAATTTTTCAAATCTTGTGTCGTATGTTAACGAACTCCTACCCCTTTCTCTATTTTAGGAATGTGCAACCCTCCTAAAAATGGCTTAACTTCTGTTCATGGTGGTTTTTTTATGGAAGTTACTCACCCAATACAAGGCTAAAAGCCACTCTAGGTAAAGGTTTACAACTGAAGGTGGTAGGGTTGGCCACATTTTATGTTGCCAGCTCCCATGCCACTGCCCTTCCAGTTTTCCTGGATCCAGATCTGAATTATCCCAGTTTTCAGACCTACAGATCCAGGCGGGGTAATAACTTCCACCATTGGTGAGACCAACTCACCTCCTGCCTTAACCCCTTGGGCACGGTATTTTACGGGAGACGTCAGGGTGCTGCAGCGGTTCTGGCAGCCAAATCAAACCGCTACAATGTGTTTGTGCAGTCAAGCATGACATACACAATAATCCAACAATGGATTGAAACTGCACAAACAGCGGCCAGTCGCGCCATCCAGCCTGGTGACACTGGGTTTTTTTTCCGCCCTATGGCGTCATCCGTACGCAAGGGGTTAACCACAAAGGAATTAAGAACAGTGATAGTGATGATATGATATTATGATACATTCAGTTGACTGTGTGTTCATGTTAATATGTTGTCCAGGGCTATGCGTCAGGGTCGTTTGGGCCTACCTCAGCAGGTAGGATGGACACGTATGTAGACAGCTTCCAAGCAGCGGGTGGTTCTATGGTCATGCTGGCTAAGGGCAATAGAAGCAAACAGGTACTATAGTGTGTCTGCTTACAATCAAAAACTTTTTAAGGTCTAGTTTTACAGTCTTCAACAGTATACAGGGTGGTCCAAAAAAACGGAACGGCATACTTCCACTACGTTTAGAGTCAAACCACCTGTACCGATGGATGGAGAATCTTTTTAGAAGAAAAATGATACCAAGACCTCTCGATTCGGTGCAGTATTTTTTTAACCAGAGCTTATTTTGTGAAGCAAAGTCGGGTCACTTGAACATTTGTTCCATGCAGAAAAGAGCATGATGATAGCATACTTGTTATACCTCGGGACCAAATGACCCCTAACTTTGTTTCACAACCGTATCGGGAGATCTTTATATCAGTTTTTTTTCAACAAAATTACCCGTGCAATGAAACAATCTATAATTGCTGCAGCAGATTTTGTTTCTGCCTCATCCCAAAAGAACAAAATGATAAGGATGATTAAAAGTCACTTGAAAGCAGAGATGTGGTACTAGAATTCTCTAGTCTGAGTTTGAGTAAGAAGCTCTAGTTTTTTTTCTTTGAGTCTCAGTTCACTCAGTTTTGAGTTTTAGTATAAGGTAGGAATGTCACTTTTTTATTTACACTAGAATGATTAAATAGACTTTAGACCAGATCACAGCATCATGTGATTCTGTACGTAACATACGTGTGTTGATATCTTAAATCATTTAAGATATTTTCACAACAGGTAACATAAATAAAACAATGCGACTTGAGAATCAAAAGTTGTGAGTGCCCCTGTCTGGTCTGGAGTCAGGTTGACCCAGTGGTACTTTCCTCGCCTTCCACCGCTGTGACCCGGGTTCGAATCCCACTAGGGCTGACATGTGGATTTGGTTTCCGGTCCCTACCTAATTCCGTTGGTTTTTTTCACAATATATTTATGGGGTTTTCCTTCGACTTCTAAAATTCATCATTTCTTTGTCGTCTCCCTAGAGGTTTTTTCAGACTTTTGAGCTTCAGTGTGATATGCGCTTTTAATTACAGTTTAATTACCAGAAAGAATTAACCCTAACTGGCTAGGTGGTGTGAAAAATCATATTGAAATTGGAGGATTCGAGACTGTTGGAGTTAAAATAAATAAATAAATAAGTCCAAGGGTAGAGGAAAATCGTCCTTTACCCTCTTGAAAACGGACGACAATGGCTGCAGTTTGTAAAAGATCACTTGGCCGGTTGTTATCTATATGCGCATTCCTGTATGTACTCAATTGTTTGCCTTTTGTTTGCATTACGCTTGGCTGCACAAGCCCGTCTTGGCATACCAGCACTCCATTAATAACAGCCAGCCACAAGGGGTTAAAACTGTTTACTTTTGATCTTCAGGTGACCAAGGCCTGCAAGGCTCACGGTGGCTTCTACCTCGGCTCCGTCGGAGGTCCAGCAGCCATCCTAGCCAAGAACTGCATCAAGAAACTGGAAGTCCTTGAATATCCCGAGCTGGGCATGGAGGCAGTATGGCGCATCGAGGTGGAAGACTTTCCAGCCTTCATTGTGGTTGATGACAAGGGCAATGATTTCTTCAAGGAGTGGCAGTTAGACTAAAAGTACGAAGAACTGAGTTGAAGGTAAACGCCAGAGGACTCGGAACTTTCAGTTCCATTGTCCTCCTGATTCACAGGGACATTGTCCCCAATCAGCCTTACTTTTTGAAGTGCTCGCCGTGTTACGATGAAGGTGTTTGAAAGTGACAGCCTATTGATGTTGCTTCCACAGTGCTAAACATGTTTGTAAGTAGCACTCGCAATATTATTCACGACTGCCTCTGGAAAGTGATTTTAATGCGTAAAAAAAAAGAAAGACGATCGGGAATAAATGGCCGGTCACACAGGCCATGATAACAACGAAAATGATAATGATGCAATTGAACGCTATTGATTGGTGAATTTCTTGCGCGTGTAATGCGTGCCCCATCCACCAATAGAGAGCGTTTATTTGCATCGTTTTTGTTTTAGTCCTCGTTATCATGGCCTGTGTGACCGGCCCTTAAGGACGAGGAAGGGTGGGATAACCATGGGTGCGCTACTGAAATCTCAGGTCGGTTTGAATTACCTTTGTAAAGTCAATAATGATACTTCACCATCATGGGTATTAATTAACCCCTTGCGTACGGATGACGCCATAGGGCGCAAAAAAAAACAGTGTCATGCTTGACTGCGCAAACACATTGTAGCGGTTCGATTTGGCTGCCAGAACCGCTGCAACACCCCGACGTCTCCCGTAAAATACCAAGGGGTTAAGTACGAGGGAAAGTTTGAAAATTGTATCCATCTGTGTTTCCATAGGAATTTTTTTTGGGGGGGGGGGGGCAAAACCTAACCCATTCCCTTCCCCTCCCCCGAAAAAAGAAAAAGGGTTAAAAAGTAGGGTACTTTGTTCTGGCTGGAAAATAGATGGAAAGTTGATGTAATTTCTTCAGGATTGTTTACATGTATTTAATTAACAATTTTAGTTTGATTTTATGTCGACTGCTTGATATCAAAATGTCGTGTCTGGACGTATACATGTACAGAGAAAAATTGATATAGTTACAGTGTACCTGTCGTGGTTCTGATATTGGTGCAGTCACTGTAGATATACATTTTACATAAAGAATATACAAGTATACTTTTGTGAATAGAAATCATTTTAATGTGAACACTAAAATGAAATGGACATTATGCACTTGTGTGAATTTTTCTTAAATTAAAGCAAAATTACACAAAAACAATGAAGTGTACAATGAATTCCTGTGTATATTACAGTATGTATTATATTACCAAAACTCAGAAGTATCATTAGCGAAGACTGACTCTTGTTTATTAATGCATATAGTCTGACTTAACTCCGGTGCAGCCAGCCTCGTTACTTCTCAGCCCTCAGTAAGCTGTTGTTTCTTGGTAGGGGTGATATTGATGGTGCGCAAGAAATGCCTGTATGGGATATCGCTACATGTCGGCGATTCCTCACGATGTTGATGTTGTTGATTCGGATCACCTTGGTGCTTATTTACATATTCCTCATGAGCGCTTCCCATTGGCCGATTGTTTGTGGACTCGGTTGAGACATTGGAAGTCATTTGAATGTTATAATCTCCGCCCATATTTTCTTGTGTCCGGCTTGCATTATTCATGAGTATGATGGCATTGGATTCTCTCTTAACCTGAACATCTTTAGTGTCTCCTCGACTCCCAACCTCTGTATCTGTGGTCATTGATGGTTTCTCTCGCTTTGCATATTTATTGTCCTGCCTCATGATAACCTTCTGAAAAAGGACGTTGATCAAATGTGGGTCCTCCGACTTCAGCCCATGAAAGACTACATGTATGTCTTTCTCAATTGGGATGTTGGATGCTTTTGCTTCCAGACATGTGAGAGGTCCTGCTGCATCTTCTCTGTGAGGTCTTCGCCTGCTTTCAAGGAAGTGATTCTTATGATTTGGGTCTTCATGTCGGCCCAGCGATTTAACCTTCAGACTGCTGTTACCATTGCAGTTATTAGAAGTTGATTCTATTTGGAATTCACTGATCTGATCTACAACATTAACAGTAGGTGCATTAACCTGCCTGGACATTTCTAAAGCGTGAATTGTATTGACGGAGTTCTGTCTTGGGGGATTCTCATATAGGAGGGTCTCACCTGGAAAAAACACATTGTGTGCTGCTCCTATGCCTTTGTGTTGGTATTCTTTGCCATTGACTTGAGAATTATGAACTTCTGGTGCCTCACAGTTTGCCTTTGTCTTACTACATGTAGATAACTTTTCAAGATTGTTTTGGACTTGTGCCTCGGGAGGTACCTGTGTTCCAATAGATGCAGGTTCCTCAATGGGTACTTTTGCCTTATTAGTAACCTGTGCCTTTGCCTTATTAGTAACCTGTGCCTTTGCCTCACTGTTTACTTGTACTTCATGAGTTGCCTGTGCCGCACGTGTTACTTGTGCCTCGCGTGTTACTTGTGCCTTGCGTGTTACTTGTGCCTCGCGTGTTACTTGTGCCTCGCGTGTTACTTGTGCCTCGCGTGTTACTTGTGCCTCGCGTGTTACTTGTGCCTCGCGTGTTACTTGTGCCTCGCGTGTTACTTGTGCCTCACGTGTTACTTGTGCCTCACGTGTTACTTGTGCCTCACGTGTTACTTGTGCCTCACGTGTTACTTGTGCCTCACGTGTTACTTGTGCCTCACGTGTTACTTGTGCCGCACGTGTTACTTGTGCCGCACGTGTTACTTGTGCCTCACGTGTTACTTGTGGCGCACGTGTTACCTGTGGCGCACGTGTTACCTGTGGCGCACGTGTTACCTGTGCCTCACGTGTTACCTGTGCCTCACGTGTTACCTGTGCCTCACGTGTTACCTGTGCCTCACGTGTTACCTGTGCCACACGTGTTACCTGTGCCTCAGTATTTGCTTGTACCTCGGGTGTTACCCATGTCTCATTCATTACCTTTTCCTGACTGGGTATTTGTGTCTCATTTATCACCTGAGCCTCACGTGTTACATATGCCTCATTACTCACCTGTGCCTCGCTGGGCATATGTGCCTTACCAGCAGCACCTTCATTCAATGAATTATTTCTAAAAGACAGGGATCCCTCCAGTAGATGCTCACAGTGCATCTCAAGGTGCTTGAGTGATTCCATTCCTCGGCCCATGAATCCTGACACATCACTCCTTTCTTGGGTATTGTCTTGCCAAGTGTCAGCATTTGATGGAAGGAGTTGATGATAGACCATATCAGGATCAGATTTTTCATCAGTGATTGCTCTGTTTTGATTGGAAATAAGTTCCACTGTTGGATGGTGTGTGGGCTGGGCTGCTTGTACTCTATCAATTTGAGGTGTTGCTTTTGTGAAATCTGTACCAGCCATGCCATGTTGCTGATTCATCATCTTACCTAAATTATAATAAGGTTTTTGCTCATCACTGACAAATAGAATCTGAGGTTGGTGATGAATTGAAGCACCTTGTTCTTTAGTGTGCTCATTTCTTATTTCATGTGTAGAGTGTGGATTACATGTACGCCTTATTGTATTTGGCACACTTTCCTTGCTCGTCGGTACCCCACCGGACCTGTCTGTTTTTACATTTGATTCACTGTGTGGCCTGTCCTGTAAACTCGTCAAATTCTCCTGTTGATGTCGAACATCCTGAGGAATATTTTCCTCCAGAGGTTTCACTGTCAGACCGCGGTGTTGACGAGACTCATCCTCGCATTGTTTCATCCTGATTCGTAGTCTCTCGGCTTGCTTCCTCGGCACCCTTGGCTTTCTGCTTTTTTGACGGGATACCTCATTCAGCTCCTGCTCGTCAGCGATAACTTCAGTTACATTGATGACTCTTTGTGCTCGTTGTTCGGCCCTGCCCTGAACCCTTCTAAACCCTTTCATGCCAGTCGTGTTCTCTGTTCTACATTCGCAGTGGACACACTTTTGATTACCAGCCTCGCGATGTGATGTTGCTGGAATGTAGTAAGCTCTCCCATCAGTGATGTAGACAGAAGGACGAGATCCACCCTGGTGGTAATATGGGTCTTCGTCTGTGTCTGTTGAGAATTAATGCATAGTAACTGATCACTCATTCTCTCAGAGTCTCAAAATTTTCAGAAAGGGGGTAATGTTTGTCTGGATTTTCCGTGAGTGTTGCTGCTGTATTCCGACGTGGGAATGATGGTGGTTTAAGAATATCAAATAAATGACAATTTCAAGATTTTGTGGCAAAAAGACAAATGTAAACAGTGACAAATGTAAACTTAAAGTTTAACTCCTTATCGAAAATTGGAAAACATCCTTGAAAAATCTGCCCATGCACTTGTCATATTCAGTGATAATAATTGTTGTTTCTATCCTGTGTACTTATTATCAGTGCCCACTGAAATCTTTTGTCAAGTTCATTAATCTCTGGATACATGCAGCTAGCCAAAAAAATTGATACTTTTGTTTCAGCCAGATCCAAGTCCTAACAATCCTGACCCCTAGTTTCGATCTTGGATGCAAAGCTTCATCACACGATCCCTTACCACTGGTCCACTCATCACTGTATGAGCTTCCTGATTCACTGCTGTATGATGCCTCTTCACCATCCCCCACGTAACAGATGGAGCTCACTCCAGTCTTCACTCCATCCGATCCTTGCCTGACTAAGATGGCCCTTGACCCATTACCTGTAACCTCCGGACCCACGCTGACCCCATCCTCCCAGTGGATGCTGCGTCTTCTCCTCTCTTGTGAAAGAGTCTCCGATGATCTGGAAGGAAGAAGGATAGAGCGAAGTGATGACTGACAGCGAGTGTCTGGATGGTGGTGATGCAGTCTGGTTGCGTTGCCAAGATCTCGGGAGGTGAGGTCGCCTGTGCTGTAAGATCTGGAGAAGGACCTATATGTAACAAAGGAATGATCAAACTTTATAGTCTGACTTTATTGGATGGATAGACCGATTTAATAAGCAACACCCCTTGGCATATTGACCAATGCACACACCACACATCTGTCACTTTTGTGTCTAGGGCGCACTTAACCCAAACCTCTTAGGAACTTTCACAGGGAAGTGTCCCGAGCCTGTCAAAATCCAACACTGTGCAGTATACCTATGGTACATTGTTTGTAGAAATTGGGGCATCATAACTCCATGTCAAGTAATGGAGCCAAGCCTCTGCACTCCTTTGGGACAGTTTGGGTTTTAATGGATCAATCTATTAAGGAGGTTTGTAGTACAAGCGTCATTCCAGATGGAATATTCCAGCTAGAAAGAGTAGTGGTTCAGAAAAAACTTCAGATAAAACTGGAGTATCATACCTTGGTTTCACAAGACACCAGTCCGAGGAATCCTGGAATCTTTCCTCCTGATGGACCACAGACTCCGATATGCCAACAAGTGCGGCGTCTGGAACAAAATCAAATCAAATAATGGCAAATCAAATAATGGCGAAACTAAAATATAGGCCTATGCGTCATTTTGCGAACATCACCAGTCACCCAAAGAGCGGGAAATGCGCCAACAGATCATGTTGCGAGAAATTTACCATCCAGAATTATCATCATCGTTACAAATGCACAGAAATATATGGTTATAATCGTTTTTTATCAAAGTTTTTTAAGTGGCAATTAGCAATCCGTACGGCCATGTACATTTGTAGGATTTGATAAACACCAACTTAAACAAGTTCTTCACTTCCTTTTTGCAGGATTTTTAGGGGAGTGGCAGATAGCGGAAGCAAAACACCTCTTTTTTCAGGGGGGGGGGGGGGGGGATTGGACTCTAGGGGAAAGTGGGAGGATAGGACTCTAGGCCTATATGACGACGGTGGCGCGATTTGCATGCATTCCGAGTGAATATGGCGGTGAACGCTACAGTTGCGACGGGTTCAATTATCAAACCAAAACATTTTGGTCTTTTTTTTTTAGGACTGATGTACCCCCTCACCACCCCCTCCCCCGCCCACACTCATTCAGATTTGAGTAAAACGTTGAATTGCAAATTACGGCCTTCCCTGCGGCGGCCTGTACGTATACCTCTCCTCTCTCCAACGCGCCACCAACCGCATGTCAGAATCTGCAAAGCTCTTCGGCGGTAAGGCGGGAAAATGACCAAGATGAGAAAGGGGTTCAGAGCGCCCTCTACCGACAACACTCTTACGACAGCAAAGTCTGTTTGGGGGAGAATGGTGTGACCAGTTTGAGCTAGAACAACCACGATCTGGGCAAAACAAAAAGAATAAAAGCCTTTCTGATTGTTGCAGACGTCCAAAACGTACAGAAAATGTTTTTTTCGTAATATGCAATTTGAAACTCGGTCATTGACAGATGAAAACAAAAATGGTGGCAACTTTTAATCTAGTAAGAAACCATAATAGAACTCCCGATTAAACTAATAATAAAGCATTGTATGGAAGGTTTGCGGTAACACTATTATGTGAAATTGATCTTTTTTTAGTTATATGGTTCTGAGAAGAACCAGTTATTTTAACTCGGCATTTCAAACAGTATGCCGATGTTCGTCCTTAGGAGCCTGAGACTGTTCATTTCTAACATGCAAACCTTCAAGTCCCAAAGTAAAGCATTGTTTGAAGCAAACCATCTTCAGTGTTCCGAACTAAACGTATAATGCAACAAGCCTATCTGCTTTTAATTTACATCCTTACCAAAAAAGGTATGAAGCACAGCCACAATACTGCAACGAGTACAAGTACCGTGGTTGTAAAAGATCCCCCCTCGTCACTTCGATTAGGCTTTGGACCCTCGGTAACGGAACCTTTTTCACCGTGTCCTCTCTCTGAACTTCCTCGCCTGCGCCGATCTGGTGACAATTTTGATTTGGCATAGCTGGTTTCAGCATTGAATCTCCTCTCTCCCGCTGTAGGCCTAAGCACCGAATCTCTGCTCTTGTTTCGTTTCCTGTCGCACAACATCGACGCAAAACAGAAGAGTGTTGTCTGGATGAGAGCATATCCAAGAATCGCAACCGAGATGGAAAATCCTCGCATCAGACCAATAGTCTGCCTGTAGTCAAAATGACAGTAGCTGCCAGTTGGCTCAAAAGAGACCATATTGTACCCGCCCAGGATCGGGACACCCGCTAGTAGACAAGAAGCTATGACTCCACAGACTGCCACATAAAACAATCTCAGGGATGTCCTAGAAGGATGGTGGCGCCTCTGTTCACGATACCTTTCCAGAAGGAGCAACGTAGCTACGAAAGCGCAAGAGCATTTCGCCGCGAAGCCACCCCACCCTTGGAAATCGCAGATAACTTCGTTCGCGTCCACCCTCCACTGGCCGAGATAGGCCACCGTGGATAGTAAGACAGGGACCGTGGCATAGACGCCTTCTAGACAGCTGTACAGCGAGAGGAACTTCTCATCGGACTTCAAGATGCTAGGTTCTCTCTTCCCGATGATGAAGACAAGGAGCACGTTGCTCGCGAGTGAGATGAGGCAGATAGCAGCGAGTGATGCCCCGGCAGACGGCGCGTCAATCCCCGCTACGGATGTCGCGTTCGCCATAACCACGATCATTATTCTAGTTGTCCATAGTCATTATTTCAGAAGAATCACTTTCGGAGATGGATTTCAAAAGCCACCCATTTTGAAAATAAGCGTTTATGCAAGCATGCAGCTAGGCTCCTCTGGGATCTGAAAAAGTGACATTCAAGTTTACAAACCTAATATTTGTTACCGCATACTTTATGACAAAAGCAGTTTCCATATTTTTTATAGCAGTGATTTTACACATATTACTCACAAGAGTTAACTGCCTTAGACTACTAAAAACAATGAGATTGTGGCCTGATTATAAGTCTCTTATTACCATTTTACAGTCATCTTTTAGGCTTAAGCATTCCACCGTTATTTGGGGGAAAATTGCGATCCTATTTTAGGTCTCTTGAATAACCAGTTCGAAAAGTTGGCATCCTCTGCTCTTGTCAACAATTTAACATTTTTTCCTGAAAACGGCTTCACTGACCGTTCTTCATATATCTCAATCGATAGTAATAATAAAAACGGCTTCAGTTTCAAAATGGAAAATCGGAGTTTGTCTTACCTGCGTTCAAATCAACTGTTCGTCTTTTGAGTACTCTTAGTTGAGTCTTAACCTTTAGCTCTAAACATTTTCTCTGGTGAATGGCATTTTTTTTGCTCTCACCAGTCGTCACATTGGACTCATTTCCAACCAAAATGTCGACTCCCACCCCTTAGTCACCAACAGTCAATGGGCGCTCGCCTTGCCAACAATGGACCTCCGCTTTGGCTTTTGTTGTTGACCTATTAACATCAATGTAATGTGATACTTATTTGTCGTGACATTTCCCCCGCCGCGGCGTCTGAATGGATTACGAACGGACCTGGGCCAAGATGTAATCGAAGTTGTGTATTGATCGAGTTACGCTAAACTGTCTGCTTCTAGCTGGCGGCCACTTAATTGTTTCTTTCCAAATTTGGATACCTTCAAAACAATTTAATACTTAAATTAAATAGCGGTTTTGTGCAAATATGTCTCAAAACGCGCTTCAATATTCCCCTCTTCATCAGCCTCACTGAAGACGTTCGAGATCAGCGCAATCTGTTCTACCCTGTACAACTTACCATTTTACTCATGGAAGAACAATTGTTGTAGAGTGTCTTGCTCAAGAACATA
Source organism: Hippasteria phrygiana (assembly GCA_037893225.1). Taxonomy (NCBI): domain Eukaryota; kingdom Metazoa; phylum Echinodermata; class Asteroidea; order Valvatida; family Goniasteridae; genus Hippasteria; species Hippasteria phrygiana. The sequence continues at coordinate 43,382 of JAZGUH010000234.1, forward strand.
AGTACATGATCCCAGGCGGGGTTCGAACCTACATACAAAAGGGCCACGGCACATGAGAAAAACACCGTAACCACGGGACCAGGGCACTCCTGAAGACATCGGGAATCTGAAGCTAAATGCGATACCAATCTGTAAGCATGCCATGAATCCGGGCTTGTTTAGCCTATTGGTTTATTTAGTTTGGCGAGATTGATTCCAATTGTATAAAGAGCTCCAGATAGACCGCCTTATTTTAGTATCCTGGGTACAAAACGTTGACGTGTATATCCCCTAGCGTCAATGCCTTTCTTCATTTTAGATTGAACGTGCTACCACTTTACAACTGTCGTGGGCCTCCTATACTACAGGAAGATTTTGTAGTTAACACAAACTTGAAGTAGTCACCGGTGTCTGGCGCACGGGGAGTGGAGGGTGTGATGATAGGCCCACATGTCATGTGACATACTTGTATTTCCATAGTACACTACATGTGTTGGCGCCACAAACGTCAACAGATCCCCTGCCCTATACCCCAACCCCAAGTGCTTTTTCCGGCGGAATTTTCTTTTTCGCCACTGAGCGCTCATATTTATATTACCCACACACATGCATCTTCGCGTAGGCGCGGCCTGTACAGTAGGCCTATTTCCCCATGGGATCGTTTCTTTTTTAAACTTGAGCCAGCAGGATTTGGTTTGTGGCATCATTCTGGTAGAAGTTGAAACCGAGTTAGATGGAAACGTTTCGTCCCCTACCGTAATACAGTCAGAAAAATGGAGCGGATCCACGATTTTCTGTGGGGAGGGGGTTGAATTTTGTTTCCGTGTGTACAGTTGCCAATAAACATACCCCAATGTTTAGCCCAACAAAATCATGGAGAGTACTCTTTCCGAACGTTGGTGGCGCCATTTAACCTCCTGGTTTTGTGACACGCCAAATAAGACCCACACAGGGTTTCTGGTTTGCAAGCAACAGAGGGGCGAAGAGCAGGGAGACGGGCCGAGGGCCTATAGCTAGCTAGGGAGAAGGAAGGAGACGCAGTCGGGGAGTTGAAATTTTCACTATATCATTTCCACGTACGGCGTGCCGTCTTACTTTGAGACTATTGGAAGACCATGCATAGGCTTCAGTCGACCCGACATAAAAACCCCGACAACAGCACTGGGATATTTTTAATTCTCTCGGCCCCGCCCCCTTTCCTGTAGTTGTTACATGAGAGAAGTCGTCCGTTATAGCAAACAATAATTTCGATCGTGGATGTAATCTTTTCAGTGCATTCGTTGCGGTATCTTTATTTTTTTCGTTTGTAATCAAAATATAGCCAAAAGCTTGTACTTAAATGTATATTAAAAGTTGTACTTGGTTCATTTATGCTGTAGGCCTAAGTGTCGAACATCAAATTATCATCAACAACGATGCTTAAATACGTACTCACGTACCAACTATTAAATCAGAAAAGTTGAGAAACAAAATTCTAAACATATAATGTGTACACAAATTACCACCATTTAAAATGTGTATGCATAGTGTAGCGCATTTTGTTTAATAAACAAAAGCATCATTACAATTCAATCACGCAGTACAAAAGTGTCTATACGTACAAATACTCATAGTTCTGTTACAACTTTTTCATGTAATACAAAAAAATGTCAAGAAAAAAAGAAGACATTTCAACTGATAAGTACTTTCGCAAGATTAAGTTCAGTTTGGACTGGACATGTACGCATTTATAAAACTGTTTTAATGTGTTTATATTCAATTATCAATTGTATGGACCAGTCATGATGCAAGTTTTATATATCAAACAAGTACAACGACCCGAAAGTGCAGGATAACGTAAGAGTACATTACAACATTACAGATCACAAGTTAGCTCACAAGCTACATTGGATGAACAATGACAAATGAATGCTTTTGTTATATATTGTACTTGAATAGCTTGTTACATGGCTTGAGGCCAGAAATGTGAAGTGACTTGTGATGACTTGATTAACTCTGGAAGATCGACAGTAATGACTTGGCAGTTCTAATTCTCAATACATCTGAGTCACTTACTTTTGACCATAGATGGAAATAAAAAAAAGAAAATTCAATATAGGTATACATGTACTTGATATATACATATTCATGTTTAAGACAAATGATTGGGCAGTCCTTCGGCTTTTTTAAATTTACTTCAGTAACTATCAAATGAATGGAATGTAAAGAAAAGATAAACCAGGGGCGAGATTTAAGGAAAAAGAAAAATCTACGAAAAATTCGGAGGCATTTGAATTGTATGGATGTCATGTTGCTGAAAAATGCATTAAGAAAACTGCTTTTTCTACCAAAAGATACGGTTCAGATTTGCCAAAAAAATAGAAGATTGTTTCTGGTTGAGGAGGTAATTTTGGAATGATAAAAACCATTTAAGGACCAAAAAATCTTCTGGAAATCAAGTCAAAAAGACATCTCACCAAAAATCCTAAAAAAAAAAAACCGGAGAAACCCCTGATAAACTTATGACCTACTGCCACCGTCTCACTTCATGCAACACAAAAGTGCTCAAACTTTCAGCCAATATTTCTCGCATAAACGTTTCCCTGATTTGCATTTCATAAAAAAACCTTCAAAATGTCCTGATTATTTTCCTCAACACACAGCACAGCTTGTACAGATTCTAAGTGCGTGACCGCAGCACACACTGAAATCAACACGAACATCATTGCATAGGTAATTAGTTCACGATGGAATTATTTCCACGATGTCCTGGATTTTAAAACTCGAAGTATTTAATCATCGGATTGTATCAGCACTTCCGGTGTCCATCTGAGCCTGTCAAAAGGCATGGCAGTTTGTGTATTTCGTGAACACCGTCAAAAACAAACCTTAGTGGTTAACGCTGACTTTTATATCTCACACAATTATCTTAAAGGTGGCTAGTCATCTCACACGATACATATGTTTATACAGTATATGGTGAATATATAAAACTATATCAACGTCATTAGGTGAAAGTAAAAAAAAAAAGAAAAAAAAAAGGCGTATCCGATCACCTGCTTGTGAAATCAGCCTGGAATTTTGTCGGAGGCAGCTCTTATCTTGGCCATGTGTCCCCTCAAAATGTTTTTAATGAAATTTGCATGGTCTTATGGAAGCTCAAGTGCTCTAACCTTGTACAGGAAAACGAGCACAGCCTGTTTAAGAACAACACTTTTCACAGTTTTGATGTGCAGAATAAGTACAGTATGACAACACAAACATTGTGGGTCATTCTAATGTCACTAATTCATAGCAAGACGGACTTGTTACATTTGTGACACGGTATGTCAAAACCAGGCAATTTTGTAGGGCTGTCCCGAATATACCGAATATTCGATCGTCAAGCGAATATTCGAATACCATTTTGCCAGTTCGAATATTCAAAAAGATATATGCACGTACAGATACATGTACGACTCTGATGCTATTTTAATAGAAAAGTTACGGCGCTTAGTGTCAAATGCCGCATTTTTGTCAATCGCAATTTTTTTGTGCACGGAGGTCTATTGTTCCTGTCCGTAAAACCCTTGCTACAACAGGGACATGCAAAAAAAATGCCGTTTGAACGGTCCATAATATCAATCGCCATACGTAAAACACCGGCGTGCTTTTACGTGCAATGTTTTTTTACCGGTGTGGCATGCACTGAAAAACTTGATCGGCGAGTATGGAATATTCGAATATTCGGTCAAACCCAGTTTCGAATATTCGAATCGAATAGTAAATTATTCGAATCGAATAGTAAATTATTCGAATCGAATAGTAAATTATTCGAAAATGAACAGCCCTAAAATTGTGTGTATTAGTAAAATATAGACCTTGCACTTTACAATGCGAAGTTATTAAGCGAAGTTATTAACAGGCATGCAACTTGGAACTAAAAAAAAAATAAACGAGCCTAAAACGAGAAAATTCCAATCTTTATAAGACTTTGTTTTTTCAATTTTCAATGGCATAAGTGTGAAGTGAAAAACAAGGAAATCAGCTGATCCGAGGAAAAGTTGCATGCCTGTATTAAGTGTTTAAAAAAATACTTTGTGCATGAAATTTCAGTTAGAAACTTTTACAGAACATTTTTAAACATTTGCAGCATCATAAATTTCCAAAAATCTCAAAAATTACTAACAATCGCCCCAAGGCATTTTGCAGCTGTTCCTCCGTTCGTAGCTCTGCCCAATTCTGCCTGGTTTTGACATACGGTCACATACCGCGTCACATTTAATCAGTAATGAGACCCCCTGGCCACGCTGAACCGCACAATATTGAATGGCAGAACATTTCTGTTGGATCTTAACCCTAACCCCGCTAACTCCAACAAAATCCAACAACGAGAAAAGCTCTTGTAATCTATTGGAATTAGCAGTCAATGCAAACTACATACAGTCGAACACCTTTATAACAAGGTCCTTGGGACTTTACAATTTACCTTGTTATAACAGGTACCTTGTATTATCAGTAATGCAAAACAAAGAAAAACAAAGACACGGGACCAATTTTGTTCCTTGTTATAAGCAGGATGTTGTATTAACAGTGCTCTTATTATCAGGGTTCGACTGTAGTGTGTTGGATATTGTTGTATTCAGCAGGGTAGAAGCAGACTTCTAGTCAAGTTTTAGTTGGATTTTGTTGGATTTGCCAGGGCTCATACAAACAAATACCTGTTGTATTTTGTTGGATTCAGCAGGGTAGCTGCAAAATGCCAAGGCTGGTGTGTAGGTGGTACGCTGCAGAATCCAACCAAATTTGCTGTTGGATTTTGTTGGATTTAGCAAGGATTCTCATTTCAGTTTTGTTGGAAACTGTTGGACATGAAAAACACTGAAGGGGGTTAGGGTTAAGGGAACGTAGGATCTGACCAATGACCAAAGGGTTTCTTTCAAGCTGTCACTGCTGGACTTGACAGACATCACACTTCACTGGCTATTTTTGTATTGTCGGATACAGTACCCTAGTACTGAAAATAAGCATAACGGTTAGGATTAACCCCCTAACTCCCTAGGGTGTGTGGAAAATCATATTAAAATTGGAGGATTCAGGACTGTTAGGGTTTAATAGACTGCTCCATTAAGCCCCACCCCTCATTCCATTAAGCCCCACCCCTCAATCCATCAAGCCCCACCCCTCAATCCATCAAGCCCCACCCCTCAATCCATTAAGCCCCACCCCTCAATCCATTAAGTCCCACTCATCAATAAATTAAGCCCCACCCATCCATTAAGCCCCACCCCAACCATTAAGCCCCACCCCCAATCCATTAGGCCTCGCCCTAGAAATGGCCACTTCTGCGACGAGTAGGGTCCAATAAAAATCCGACATGAATGTGGCACATATGCGGCTGTGATTGGACAATCCATCAACAGGCAGGCTTCATTGATTGGTCTATTACCACCTGAAACTGCACCAACTTTTAAAGTTCTCTTTGATATCATGTACATGTAAATAATCTGGTTTCTTGAAACCCATCTTCCAAAATCCAGCAGAGGCAGTCCAATATGGTTTTTCTTTTTAAAAAAAATGGAAAGAGAGTACATACATTCACATTTACAAAAGAAAAAAAACACCAAAATGATTAACTAAAAATATGGTAATTTGTATATGTACATTGTACATTTTGTATTTCAAAGTAAAACAAAAAATGCGAATTGAGATCTGTTCTTTTCCCTTTCCAACCAAGAAAATATTTTGAATTTTCGTGTCAGCTGGCAGTGCCATAAATGTGATTTTTCAAAAGCCAACAAAATGCAACATAAATATATATTTTCCCAAATGTAGTCGTGTCCACACATAGCTAGAAGGCACAACTATTAACATATACATGCTGTGCACCGACTAGAAGTTCTCTTTGTCGATCATGGGTTCGTATTTCCCGACGAGTCGGGTCGGTGTGCCGTTAGCCTGTCGTCGTCGGGGTCCAGGCTTGTTGTAGATGACAGGGCCATCCCCGGTGTGTACATGGACCGAGGGGGCATCCTTGTCCATGTTGCGGGTGGAGAGGGGGGAACGGGGCGGGGCGGAGTGGGAACCGTTAATCTTTGCCTTTATGGATTGAGTCAAACTGGGCCTCCGGGATTTTTTGGACAATCCTACCAAAAAAAGAGAGAAAAATACAAAAAGCTTTTAAAAAAACCCAATCATTCCCAAGTTTTTCAGTATTAGATACCTGTATCTGAAAAGCAGAACTGTACTTTTTCGGAAAAAAATGTACGGTTTACCCCAAGTGACTATTTACAGTCAAGAACAAATCTGAGCGATTACAGACTGAAACGGCCACATCAACGAGAAGCAAGAACATGCTGTGATATCTGTGCAGGAAAAATGGACAAATGTTTTTTGTGTGCATGCGGTAACTCCTTGCGCAAAGGCTTGGAACATGTATACACGTATGTGATCTGTCCAAGCCTCAGCCCAAGTGGGCCCATGATTTAATAGGCAGCCTACAGCAAGTTCAAGCAAGGACTGTTGTTTATCCTCTTGAATATGAACAAAGGCCATGGCCGGGGTCCACCTGGCTGGTTGTCATCTATATGTGCGCATTCCTGTATGTACTCAATTGTTTGCCTATTGTTTGCATTACGCTCTGCTGCACAAGCCTGTCTTGGCATACCAGCACCCCAATAATACAGCATTATGCCATTGGTCCTCTCTTCATATCACAGACCAATTGCTACATGTATAGTCATCCAGCTGGAAATCGTTGGAAAACCATATATATTTCCACTTTTCTTGACAACGACAGCACACCTGGTGCCATAATTTCACAGGATGATTGAGACTACTATTAACTTACAGTCTAGTAAGGTGTTTCGTAATAATTCAGTAAAAAAAATAAATTGGAGGATTACCAATCGTGTACACTACATTTAAAATAAATCGAAGACGAGTCCGGTCAGAGATACAGGCAACGAACGCTTTACGAGCGCTTGTGTTTACGTTGCGCCATTGTACGCTAAATTGCACATGGCATGCGCAATTCGCATGCTGTACATGTACGTGGGCAAAGTTGTCCAAGAACTTGGACAAAGGCGATAGGTCCATACTTCAGCTAGCTGCCGTTCTTGCCTGAACTTGCTTCAAGCTTGTTTCTGTTGCTTCAAGCTTGTTTCTGTTGCACATGCGTTCATTTTGCGCCTAATACAGTGGAGTCTGTGCAACCACAACCAAACAAACAAACAAACAAACAGACCTTGTGACAGGTCACGTGGTGCATACAAGTCACGCAGGGTCCTCAGCCATTATACTGGGACCTAAAGAGGACAAAGTGACACAAACACAAGAGGCGGTAACATAAAATGTGCAGTGGTGCAGAAAACGCCAAATGTTATACACGTGCACAAACTTTTTCCCACCAGAACTATTTATGTATTTGTTAACCCTAGGCATTTTTACTAGGAAGTGTCCTCAACCTGTCAAAATCCAACACTGTGCAGTATACCTATGGCATATTCTTTGTACTTAGGGAGGAGTGGTTAATCTGTGGTCGGGCCAGGCCTTTGAAAAGCCCAGCCATGCCCGGGCCTTTGGGCTTTTACTCTTGCTATTGTGAGCCACAAATCACCTAACAATAGAGCATCAACTAATCAATAAAGCCCGGCCTCTGCCAGGCCAGGCCAGGCCTGGTTGTAGCCCCTCCCACACTAATCTGTACCCATTCACAGCAGGATCAAAAGATGCCTCAGCTGTCAGTCAAGTCTGGGTGAACAATGGGAGCCCACTGGATTTCAGAATTAATGGGCAGTTTATTGTGTATAATCAGGGGATTATAGAAGCCCAAAAGCCCGGGCATTCCAGGGGAAGCCCAAAGGCCTGGGCGTTCCAGGGGCTTGGCCGGGCGTTCCAGGGGCTTGGCCGGGCGTTCCAGGGGCTTGGCCGGGCTTTTCAACAGCCTGGCCTGACCACAGATTAACCACTCCACCCTTAGACAAATTGGGGCATACATGTAGTTCCATGTAAAGTAATGGTGCCAAGGCACTACCGTCCTGAACCCATCAAAATTCAACAAACCTGCTGTTGGAGTTTGTAAGGCTTGGGGTAGTTAGGGTTAACCCTAATGTTACCAAAATTTCTTGTTGTCAACATGCTTTCGTGTCATGTTCCCTCTCCCCACAGCTGTACATTAAGTGCCCCCCTCCCCTGGAGAATTAAAAGACCCCCCTACAAAAAAAAATCTGTTTCGGAAGTTCCTTATAAATGAACTTCCTGAGTTTGCAGAGTGCGGCGCTACTTGTGGACTGGGAGCTCTTCACTTTGACAAATTTAATTATTTACACGTAAGTAAATTTACCAGTGAACGTTAACCCCAACCTTTCCAAATCCTCCGAGATCATCTTTGTCAAATGGAGGAATGTGGAGGATTGAGGTTACTGGGGTGTTTATCCAAAACCCACTGGAGGATTTTGCAGGATTCAGGCAGTGGTCCCCAGTAACAAACATTGGAGGATTTTGGAATCGGAGGATTAATACATGCAGGACAAATGATGCAGGGAGTTAGGGTTAAGAAAAAAGAAGGCCAATGCAACAGATGACATGCACAAGTCAAGCATTCAGGAAAATGTTTCAGGCCACTCAACGGTGAAAAGGCATTCATGTCTCAAAGACATCTTCATGCATTTCCAGAAGAAAAAAATTTTACGTTAAATTCTCCAGGAAGTTGACAGATGCAGGCAGACGAGTTGTTATAATGCACTTGTACTGCTGTTCACGGGGGGGAAAAACGGGTAACGAGTTTAGTAAGTAATGTATTAGTACATGTTATGTAAATTAGGGGTACACATATCAGTTTTACACTGCAAAATGCAAGTGGAGCAAATTTTTAAGGACACAGTGAATGCTACTACACAAGAACAGCGTCAGGAAATTCACTTCGCTTTCACGTGAAGTGTGACACCACGTACATCGGTACTGCAGCATACCTTTATCGGATGTGATCAGGCTCTTCTTTTGACTGTCGTCTTCCTCCGTCTCATTTATCGCACCGTCCGATCCGACGTCCGTTTGAGAGTTCAGTCCATTCTCTGATGGTGGCTGCTGCCTTGCAGAGGCCGTGTTGGAAGTTTCTGGCTCTTCGTGTGCATGCGACGGGTCGATTAGCCTCGCTGTGTCGCTGCCGTTGTTGTTAGAAACATTCGGTGGTTCTTCGTCTTTGTTTTCCTCTTCCAGTACACTTTCGTTGACGGAAGGCATTTCAAACTTTACTGTACAGTGGTTAAAACAAGAATTCATAAATTGCTCAGCGAGTTTCACTATCCCTATTGGTAGAGAGCCTGTCACGTGTGTTTAAACGGCTGTTTAAACACGGCTGGAAGTGGTTTAAACATGGCGCGTCATAACCAGCTGTTCTCAGCCGATACGCAACAGGGAGAGTGTAGTAGATGCGCGCACAAAATGTACTGAACTTTGTGATGTAAGACAACGCTAATGCACGCATATAAAATGCTGCATCTCATGCGTGTGCGTACGCGACAGACAGGCGCAGAGCGCCTTCACGCGCTCACAAGGCCGATACGTACGCATGTGTTTTGTACTAAGCAAATGGGAGAAAAAGTGGGGTGAAAAAGCTTTGCATTTTGTCCTTTTTACGGGAGGTTTTTGCATTTTTTGTAAGAAGGCATTTAGAATGGGGATAAAAATGTGATGACCCGGTCTTTACCAGTCAATAATAACCTTGAAGGGTCGTGACCGCTGTTAATAGACCGAGTAGAAGGCGAGGTCCATTAACCAAGGCAAAGATCCAGCGAAAATATCTGTCAGCGACCAGCTCGCAGTGAGCGAGGCCAGGGTGTGCTACCCGCAGATAAAGGCCTGAACCCATCTGGCACCCAGGCTCGTGAAAAATAATCCCGGTGTGAACTGGTTAACAGCGGTCATGCCCCTCCTCAGTTATTAAAAATGCCTTCTTAATGAGCATTAAATTTAGAACCCACCTGTCCTTGCATAGAGTTCACACTGTTGAATACCGATAACAAAATCTAGCCGTTTGACAGTTTTGCCCACGTACAGCAAAACAACGTATCTTAAAAATGTTGATTGACTGAAGTGAGGTAACACAAAACAACCTTTTCACTCGAGTCAGAAAAGAATTTTATTATATTTGGAAAGTTTAAGAAATAACACTATATACAGATTAATTAAAAGCTATGTCACAACACACAAACAGAAAATGATAGAACATAAATTTTCTTAAAGGGTTACAGGCTTTCAAGCAGACCCAGGTGAAAAAGTAGGAGATTACATGTAATTAAGTAGGGTCAAAATTAAAAACAAAAATCAGGTCAAAAGTATGGATTTTGCTGGCTTTTGGGAGTAGTTTATGTTGATACTCACCTATGTCCACAGCATCACAAGCCTCATTTGGCATGTTCTGTACTTACAACACTTGTTGCTCAATCCTTAACTGAGCTCTTGGAAGTAAAGTTGCAGTACTCCTGCACCCAAGCCCTTGCTTTTCATATGACAGTTTGTAACACTGTTATAAAAAATATTCAATGAGATTTCAATTTTTTGGAGTTGTGGGACAAAAAAGTAGAAAATATTTCAATAAAAAAGTAGGTAAAGTAGGAGCAAGGTAAAAATATTAGGAACGAGTAGGAAAAGTAAGAATAATTGAAAGCCTGGGGTACAAGGGCAGAGTGGCTTTGGAGTAGTTTGCGTCATAGAAATGTAATGACTGGTGTACATTTCACTTACCTGGCCCTGATTCTTTATGTACTGGTGTCCGTGCTATATTCACGGTCGGCGACCTTGGGTCAGGATAAGTGAAGGGACACGCAGTCCTCGTCACCCCCGCAGTAGGCGACCTTGGATCCGTGTCTGGAATGGGCGTCCGTGCAATCAAAGTCGGCGATCGCGGGTCCTCAAAGCTGTCGTCGACCTCTCCCGGCTTGGGCACGATGATTGGCGTACGCTGGACCTCGTCCGTGGGGGACCGGGGATCCCTGAGTTTCATGAGGCGCCGGGTATTGATGGGGGTGTGGTTGGCATCATCCTCTGTGGTCTTGTCGTCTGTGTGGTGGGTCGTGTCGTGGTGGGATTTGCTTTCTGTTGCTCCCATTTTGTTCCGATGGGTATACTTGCAAGGCGACTGTGGTACGGGTGCCTATCTAGTATACTCTAGCTGTGCTGTGAAACACGCTAAAGAAAATAAACAGAAAACTAACGTATGATAATGTATGCAAATGATGTGAAGGTACTAGAGCAGAAACCATGGCATTTCTGTACATGTACACAGGTATAACGCTGTTGGATTGTTTAACCCTAAACAGCCTAGAATCCTCAAATTTTAATATGATTTTCCACATTCCCTGCGTAGTTAGGGTTAATGAAAAGAACCCCCCCCCCAAAAAAAAGAACTTTGGGGGGGAGGGGGGAACCCCAAAGCAACAAAGCAAAAACAAAAACAAAGAGAGCCTCAAACGAACAAACAAACAAACAAACAAACAAACAAACAAACAAACAAATCCTGACCAAATGTAATTGTCAGAGTTTTTGCAAAATCAAACGTACCCTTTTCAGACTTTCAAGCTCAAGTAAACCACACTGACATTTGCACATTAACATTAACTGTACCCCCAGTGAAAGGCTGAAGGCATTACACTTTGTAACAAATAACAGAACCTTTTTTGTTGAACTTGGAGGTCCTGTGAATAATGCCTGTTGCATTGGAACTCACGTCTTGACATGTGTTTAACTATTGCGGCATGACTGGGGTACACTGTACGTGTACAGTTGTACAATGAGGGCCCAGGCAGATTCTACACCTCTTGAATACAGACGGTGGCATTATAGGAACACCTGGACGGTTGTCGTCTACATGTATATATATGCACATTCCTGCATGCACTCAATCCATTCATTCATGTTTTGTCCTTGAATGGGAGTGTAATGAATAGATGGAACTTTTTCAAACAAAGCTTTCATTCACACGAAAGGGGCCTCTAATGTGGTGTCTATTGTTTGTGTTTACTTTATGCTCGTCTGCACAGCCCCATTCTTGGCATACCATAGCCCCATCAATAACAGCCAGAGGCAAGGGCTCAACAGAAAACAGAAACACTTATATGATAAAAATGTATGCAAAAGCTGTGCAATTAGAACAGAAAACATGGCATGTCAGTACAATACATGTACAATTGTACATACAGCAATGTTGGATTTGTTTGAGAAAAAAAACAACCCAAAAACAACTTACCGGTACATGCAGAAACAAAAACACAAACAAAGCACTGAAGCAAAAACACATTGTGTATGCGCGTGTACATGTATGTACCTGTAAGTACACTGCAAGATTTTTTTCTCTACATGTACACAAAGGTCTTTTTTTTTTTTAGGGAAAGAGTTCTATATCCGGACATCACTTATTTTCCCTTAATATGACTAAAAACTACCAAAAAGTGTAAATCTGATGAAGAAACACGAATTTAGGAGGGAAAATTTTTCAACTTATTCTTAGACTTTTTCTGTCATGGCCCATAGACTTTGTGCACGAGGTATAAGTGATGTCCGGATATGGAACACTTTCCTTTTTTAGAATCAGTTTACAAAGTACAACACAAGTAAACTGGACAAAACTGCAAAACAACCATACATGTACATAATAAACAACAATAACATTTACCTGTAGTCTGTACAAAAAACACACAAAGATACGATTTGAAGCTTTGCATGGTGGGTGCGATATGAGAGATCGAGACTGGGATTGCGGGTAACACCATGTGAAATAAATCTCTTCTAGGAAGAAGTGTGGTTCTGTAAAGAACCGGGGTGAGTACACACTCCGCGGTGAGAGATTACACACTCACTCCCGGTTCTTTTCAGAACCACACTTCTTCCTAGAAGAGATTTATTTCACATGGTGTTACCCGCAATCCCAGTCTCTCTCACAAACACACACATGCTGCACACATGTGAATAACTCCAGCTACAGTATCTGTCTTCATGAACAGTGTAAACTAGGGTGCTGAGGCGCATGTCATTACCAGTCAACCACAAACACAATAGGGGTCTCTGTAGCACTAAAACCAAAGGCTAAATGTCAACAAATCTGGCAGGAAGTGGTGGCTCCTTCCCTTTCCTACAGTGGTTTTCAGAATATATCAGCTTTTATTTGAAAGAATGCTGTCAGTGCATGAAAAGTACAGATTTTTCTTTTTTAAGCCCTAACCCCCTAGGGTGCATGCAGAATCTAATTAAAATTGGGGGATTTGTGACTGTTGGGGAAAATGAGCACAGTGCTGTGTCGGAAAACATTTGCAGACAAGGCCACTGCCATTATTCCCCCAAGTACACACACCAGCCAGATGTGGGACTCAATCCCAATGTGGCCATGCTTCACTGTACACAGCAATAAAGTGTAGTGTGTAGTGCAGATACTACACGCATATGACAATGTAGTCCAAATGTTTTTGTCCCATACATGTACGTTGCTGCAAATGACCCCATGGTCTGAAAGGTACATGTTGGCAAATTTTTCAGAATGGATTTTTTGTGACCTGCACGCAACAAGTAGTACATTTTTGTACATGTACATGTACATGTATGTATCTGCAGCTTGTCATGGCATGTACGTGTACGTGTAGTACATGACATGTGGACACTGATAGAACTAACAAGTAATTTCAGTTCTTTTATACCTCCAATATTAATTTATTATGTATTATTCATAAATACCTAAGACAGTTTCCTATTGGTTGAGAGCCCGTCACGTGGGTGGTTTTAAACACCAACCAGTTAAATTTAGACTCCTAAGAAATCTGGTCCCTTTTATTGGTTGAACACTCGCGCCACCAGTCACAAGAGCTCCTAATTACGCAAGCGCAATACTACCGATGAGTCCGTAGTTAGAGTCCACAAATTCACACTACACTGCTGTGTTCTTTGCCACATCGCGCGCGCACGTCAATTTCCATATAAGGACTACTCGCTTGCGGCACGAACTATTAAATAGCTAAAGGGGTGTTTTACAAAACAAGGTAACATTTGTTTTCGAAATTTATTATTTTGGGAGGTTTTTGCTGAATTATTCAAAAGGGTATTTTATGAATGGGAATCAATATGTGCTAGGCTAGTTTTCAACAAGTACACGAATGTATGTTTAAAACCACCTTGGGGCCTGGACGCTGATAATGACCCGAGCCGAATTGTCCCCCGCCCCCCCCCCCCCCCCCCCCCCCCCCAAGACATTTTGTTTCCATGTGAAAGTGTGGAAAATTTTGTCCTTTGAGTATAAAAAAAAAAATACATTGTAGGCCCTATACTTTTGTACAGGAGTTGTACCCCAGGGTGGGTGATTTTGGTCACTTTGGAAGTACATGTAACAATCCCCACATAGGGGGTGGGACATCTGGGGAAGGGGGGGGGGACTATTGACAGGTGCATTAACTTGGCATACATGTACATTTGCACTTTTGCGGGATACTTGTCTACTTGATATCAAATGTTAGAAGCATGAAAAAGAGTACAATTTCAGGAAATTCCAGGGAATTTGATCATTTGATAGTTGGTATCAATCGTTGCTTAAAATAGAGTAGATGTTACTCTAGTTAATTTGATATACATGTACGTATGTATGTATTTGATCATTTCAGGTCATTGATAATTCCTGTTGCCAAGCATTGTGCACAATAAGTGCATTTAGGTCCGTCCCATACTTATTTTGGTTATGTACAACATATAATTGTAATCTGGGTTGATTTAGAAAGTATTTTTTTAATAATGAAAAGTTTGTTATATTTTCATTTTTTTTGTTAAGATGCATGTATTGGATTGCTTAGATTTCATTTTCTTCACATTCAGTAAATAATGCTCAAATATTGATCTGGCAACCATTTTTATAGAATAATCCTAATCAGTATGTTTACACAATGTTTGTAATGTATTTTCTCATTCATAGCTCTTGGAGGATTTATCTTAATTTGTTTTATTTATTTTTTATTTCATTTTATTTTATTTTTTTTCACCCTAACGTACATCAAAATCCTTCCCCTTGTTTTGGAGGATTTCGGCGGATTCAGGATACCTCCATATTGAAACCTGGGGGATTTTGATGGATTGAGGATTCTAATCAATGTAAGCCTAGCGTTACTGCATGATTTTGATGGATTCAGGATACCTCCATATTGAGCAGTCAGCAAAACCAACTTTTTGTGCATGACAAAATAGGTGGATTTTGGCGGATTCAGGATACTTTCTAGTACAGTTACCTAACCCTGCCAGACGCAGCACAGTGCATCTGTGGTGACAGCTTGACCTTGCTGTACTCTGCACACAAGTCAATGTGACAAAGTATGCAATCTGATGCGTCTGGCAGGGTTTCTAGCCAAAATACCCTGGAGGGTTAGGGTTAAGGAACAAAGTTTGAGAATCTGTCAAAGATATTTACAACCAATCAGAGAAGACTGCCGGCAAATTGTCGGCGACTGTGTAGTGTAGGGCTCCTCTTTAGTTTTGATCAAATTAGAGTGAAGGGTACAGTACCCTTAACTCTAATTTGATCAAACCTAAAAAAGGCCCTACTAAGATATCACAAAAATTTAGGTGAAAAGGTCATTTTGGAATCCAAAATGACTTTTTCACCTAAATTTTAGTGACATCTTTTTTGGTAATTTTGAACAGTTTATTGCCATAGAAAATGCAATTTTCTTATGCGCTTTACAGCAGTTGCCATGCGAATCAAGACGGTTATTGCGTGTTTACTATGCATTGCGGTGACACCATCTTTAATTTTGCATTGCGTTTTTTCATCTTCATCGTCGCTTTACCCCAAAATTTCCTCCAAAAACTAAAACCCTACCCTTTCTTTATCTAGGGCAAACCTGTTGGTTTGTAATGTCGCTAATTAGTTTGGCAATCCCAATAACCTAAAAAGTGGATTTCTTTTCCCTTATAGGCCTATATGGAAAAGGGGGGTCATACTAATCACCGTCAACACGCACAAACACCGTCAACACATCGTCAACACACCGTCAACACCCCCAAAACACCCCCAAAACACATTCCAAATTAACAAAAGAGGCATAGAAATGTAATGCCTAGGCTAAATTAGAATTTCTGTCGGTTAAAGTCACATTTCATTTATGAAAATGGAATTTTTGTTCACGCGAAAAAATTCTCTCTAAGCAGCACGGCCGTTGGCCGCCATCTTGCCTTCGCACGCGCTGCGCGCCCGCGACATGGCCGAGTGAGGCACGGCTGCCAATTTCGGAGCTGCATGGAGCAGTCCGTTTTCTTGAAGAAAGAAATCACATTTTTAGACGTTTAACCTCCCATTTTTAGGCCCAAATCTTGTGTTGACCTATACTTTACGGTTTTGTACCGCATTTGTCACTTTAAGAATGTGTTTTGGAGGTGTTGACGGTGTGTTGACGGTGTGTTGACGGTGTGTTGACGGTGTGTTGACGGTGTGTTGACGGTGTGTTGACGGTGTGTTGACGGTGTGTTGACGGTGTGTTGACGGTGTGTTGACGGTGTGTTGACGGTGTGTTGACGGTGTGTTGACGGTGTTTTGCGTGTTGACGGTGATTAGTATGACTGGAAAAGGGCCCTACACTACACAATCGCCAAATCGTTGTTTCGCTGCTGCCATTTATTTTTGATTTTATTTAATAGTCAGCAGACCAGTGGCAGGATACTGCAATTTTTCCCATAGACCTTATCGCAAATAGATACCGCCTGGTTGACACGTCACAATGGTTACGGATTGTGGGAAGGAAATGCCACAGAAATTGCTCCCGTTTCTTTTCCAATCCCATGTGACATTGTGATGTCTCAACCAGGCAGTATTTCAATAAACCTTTTCGACATTCTCAATGCATTGTGGGTTTGGAGGCCAAACAAACCATGTAATTTATACACAAACCTATGGCACTGTGAACCAGTCCAAATATTAATTGATTTTATGCTAAATATCTGTCATGAGTTGAGCGATACCCTTTTTACATAACTTTGCATGGAACATAAGGAAAATAATAACCAGAAAAATCAATTTTAAATGGCAATAAAAATAAAGGAAATAATTGGGGAGTCCCTCTCAGGATACCAGTTACTGATGAATAACAATTTCTGGAAATAGAACAGCTAATTGTCACATTATTTAGCCAATCAGAAGAGGATTTTTGCAAGCATGACATTGACAACTAACATGTGACCAATGCGACCAATCACGTCCGTTCTAATGTGCTTGCTCTTCTAATGCCAGTTAGGGCTGATGTAGTTCCCATGATGCTTTGCCTTTGACTTTGAGAATGTCGAAAAGGTTTATTTGCTAAGCCTATGGTCTCTGATGAGCCACTAGTCACTAGGCCTACCTACAAGTAGTTGACCCATTTCAGCGCTGAACTTGCCTTCCTGACAAGTTTACTCTCGTCTCGAGACGAGCCACAATGCACGCAGTATTATGCAGTGTATTTATGCACTGCATGCCATTGCACTGCATCATCATGGCATGGAGCGCTAATTGTGTCGCGATCGATGAAGATCGTCTTTGAATTTTACTTCACCTGTTCACTGTGGGCAGTGTTGGATCATCATGATCATGGAGAAATGGTTGGATCATAGCAATAAATGAGTAGGCTAACAAGTAAACGTCACACCACATTCCCCTGACAGAATATTTCCATCTATTATTGGTTTTTTTATTACATATAGGCCTAACACAAAATTCAATTATATATTTTGTGTCACAACTTACGATAGAACGCACTTCACGGCCTTGTCGTCAAACTTGTGTGTTACACACACTGCACACGGCCGGGGGACGTACGTAATTCGTTTGGTGTTTGAAAACAAATTTTCAGCCACCCATGAGCCTTGTCTCACACGTTCTTTACAAACATCTGCACTGAAATCGTTTGTGATTGGCCATCGTGACTCATACGCGCAGAGCTAGTTTGAGCCAACAAGTGGATCTCGCAACTTTACGCGAGATTTCGCGTGAGTTGAGTCAAGATGGCAGCGCTCATGTTGCACGATTATATTACCGAAGTTCGAGTTCCGCTTGGTGGCGACAAAATCTACAAAGATGAATGTGCCTTTTCTTTTGATAACCCCGTGAGTTATATGTTATAGTACATATTTAATGAGAAAGGGTTCACGCCACAAGTGTCAAGTGAAATTTCTGAATAAATTATTTTTTGGTGCTAGTTGTTTTATTTGCCCAATTTCCGGACAATGACAATGCAATAAGTCATTACCTTTACTTTTTTAGGCTTTACTTTAGGCTTTAGGGCGATTGTGTAGTGTAGGGCCCTGTTCCCTATAAGGGAACAAAAATCCACTTTTAGCTTATTGGAATTGCCAAGTTTTTTAGCGACATTACAAACCAACAACAGGTATGCCGTAGATAAAAAGGGCAGGGTTTACTTTTAGTTTTTGAGGGAAATTTTGTGGTAAAGCGGCGATGAGGACAACAAAACGCAACGCGAAAATAAAGATGGCGATCACCGCGACGCACAGTAAACATGCAAAACCGCGTTCATTTGCATGGCAACTGCCGTAAAGCGCGTAAGAAAATTGCATTTTCTACCGAAATAAACTGTTCAAAATTACAAAAAACGATGTCAATAAACCTTTTCGACATTCTCAATGCATTGTGGGTTTGGAGGCCAAACAAACCATGTAATTTACACACAAACCTATGGCACTGTAACCAGTCCAAATATTAATCGATTTTATGCTAAATATCTGTCATGAGTTGAGCGATACCCTTTTCACATATCTTTGCATGGAACATAAGGAAAATAACCAGAAAAATCAATTTTAAATGGCAATAAAAATAAAGGAAATAATTGGGGAATCCCTCTCAGGGTACCAGTTACTGATGAATGCAAATTTCTGGAATTAGAACAGCTAATAATGTCACATTATCAAAAGAGGATTTTTGCAAGCATGACAATGAACATGTGACCAATGCGACCAATCACGTCCGTTTTAATGTGCTTGCTCTTCTTATGCCAGTTAGGGCTGATCATGGAGGAAGGATACAGACTCCATGGGCTGATGTAGTTCCCATGATGCTTTGAGAATGTCGAAAAGGTTTATAGAATTAAGAGAAGTCTGCTTTAGGTTGAAAAGTCATTTTGGAATGAGAACAAATACCCTTGACTCTAATTTCATCAAAACTAAAGAGGGGCTCTACACTACACAATCGCCACCTTTCGGGCACCTCTATTTTTTTTACGAGTTCCGTTCAAAACTGACTTTTGCAAATGACTTTACCATGTTTACAGTACCAATGTGAGTATTGTGACTTTTGCGGGTAAGTTCTTAAACATAATCTGTCTCCTTCGTTCTCTTATATCATGGAACGGGGTCCTAAACTAAAGGTAATGATTAGCAAAGAATGCATATCGATTTTAACAATATGCTCTAACTGTTTGGGCACTAAAAGTTGATGGTTAGTTTCTCATTGTCCATGTCAGCATCTGCATGGAATTTTGATCCCACTTGGAAAATGTAATTATATTTCGCCTAATTTCTAGACATAGGCCTACGTATAACGCCCAAAATCTTGAATATGATCAGACATAAAAATACTAGATCATTGTATGTTATATCACATTCTTTTCATTCTTTCATTTTGAATATTGAGTTTACAGAATATGAAAGAACTTGCAACTGGGTTGCTTTCAAAGTTTCAAGCATTAATAGTTGCCGGGTCCTTTTTGTCTCCAATCGTATATGTGTATGTATACATACGTACGAGTGGCGACAACAAGGACCCGGCGACTATATAGTCACGCATGTTAAAATGCCCCCCCCCCCCAAAAAAAAGAGATGATACATTATGGCATGCATTATGACAATTGTAAACAAGGATGGAATATTGAAAAGTTTCCAGCATCAATTTTCTGAGATTTTAAAACTGTTTTACGATGTATGTTCTAATCTAATAAATTTCTATGAAATTCAGCAAACTTTGTGAATTTGCAAAAAGTGTGGCCAACAGAATTAATTTTCACAATGGTAATATCTTTGACGTACATTGTACATGTACAAGTACTGTCACCAGCTATGTTTATTAATCAAATGTTTGTGTATTTTTATGTAGGAGAGTGACACGGGCCTGTATGTCTGCATGAAGACATTTCTTGGCTTTGGCAAGGAGCATGTACTAAGGCATTTTCATCGCACTGGAAACAAAATTTACCTCCATCTCAAGACTGTGAAGAAAAAGGTACTACCCAGCAGATATTGTCTAATTTAAAACCCTCCTATACTTATAACTATCACAGCCTATCAACAACTCTAAACACCAACTCTCACAGTTTGGGTGTGTTTCAATCTGTCATTTGATAGGTTTTGATCTGTACAACAACTGGGTCGATTTTGGCCAGGTGCACAGGAGGGTTATTTTAATTTGTCCCAATTTGTGTGATCTTGGTGAATGCAATGCAATGCAAATAAATTTAAAAATGGAAACATATAATAAAGAATAAAACAAAATTATCCTTTTGTAAAGGAATATTATATTATGGAGATATTTTGGAAATTAAAAACATTCCACATATTTCTGAAATTCAATTCCTCAAAAATTGGTTATAGACACTTTCTTTTTGTTTCAATAAAGCCCACCCCTATGACCCATCTATGGTGTAGGGCCATCCCTTAACCCTAACCATACCAAAATCCAACACCATGTTGTGTTGCATTTTGATGGGTTCAGGACTGTAGAGCCTTGTCACCATTACTGTACATGGAGCTCTATGACGCCTCAATTTGTCTGAGTACAACGAATGTGCCATAGGTATACTGCACAGTGTTGGATTTTGACAGGTTGGGGACACGTCCCAGTAAAAGTGCCACAGGGGTAAGGGTCAATGCACTGTTTTTATTTCGTCTATCTGCAAGCTTTAACCCTAACCCTCCAGGGTATTTTGGCTAGAAACCCTGCCAGACGCATCAGATTGCATACTTTGTCACATTGACTTGTGTGCAGAGTGCAGCAAGGTCAAGCTGTCACCACAGATGCACTGTGCTGCGTCTGGCAGGGTTAGGGTTAAAGATGTAGTATTATACAATATGAAAAGACCCAATTACTACTTTAGAATCGTGTTTCTCTGCAGAAGCCCAAGACTCAAGAGGAGGATGACAAGCCCAAACCAACCCGACTAGCAATAGGTGAGGAACTGTCTTATCACTTTTCTCTGGCCAGGGTGTAATATTGCCTCGCAGATGTTCTTGCTCAGTACAAATCAGCTGAGTACACAAGAAGTTCTCATCGCAAGTCATTTTGTTTGGTGCTTCTGCTCAGTAGAACTAAAGAATTAGTTTCCATCTAAAATATTCCAAGCGTAAATGTCCAGTTTAGCGATAGGTGAGGAATAGAACTATATTAAACTGACAGGCTTTCAAGTATTCCTGCTTTTCCTACTTTTTCCTGCTTGACCCACCTTGCTCCTACTTTTCCTATTTTCTTCTTGAAATTCCTATTTTTCCTATTTAAACTGACAGGCTTTCAAGTATTCCTACTTTTCCTGCTTTGACCCACCTTGCTCCTACTTTTCCTATTTTCTTCTTGAAATTCCTATTTTTCCTTCTTAAACTGACAGGCTTTCAAGTATTCCTACTTTTCCTACTTTACCCACCTTGCTCCTACTTTTCCTATTTTCTTCTTGAAATTCCTATTTTTCCTTCTTAAACTGACAGCCTTTCAAGTATTCCTACTTTTCCTATTTTACCCACCTTGCTCCTACTTTTCCTATTTTCTTCTTAAAATTCCAATTTTTCCTACTTTGTTTTGCTTTCTTTCATGACAGTGTTAAACACTGTCATATGAAAATCACACAATGAAGGGCTTGGGTGCAGGAGTACTGCAACGTCCAAGAGCTTGAGGATGGAGCACAAGTTTTGAGTACAGAACATGCCAAATGAGACTTTTGATGCTGTGGACCTAGGTGAATAGCAATGGAAACTACTGATAAAAGCCAGCAAAAGTCATACTTTTATCCTGATTTTTGTCCTCCAAAGTCCTTCTTTTATCATGTTCTTTCAAAAATGTTTATACTACTTTTCTCCTACTTTTTCACTTGGGTCTACTTGAAAGCCTGAACTAAATTCCCCTTTAATTTCTTGAAAGTTTCTTTAACTAAAAACAGCTATACACAATCAAACTAGGGGCTGTCGATAGCGGCAATCGAGCTCTCCTTCTGTATAATAAGCCAGTTCGGTATCTCAAAGGTCAAAGGTTATTCGCAATAAAATTGCTGACGTAATGTCACGCCATGTTATGCGAACGGCCATTCTGATTGAGTTTAACACGTGCGTGTTGTGCTACCACCTTTTGCATTCACACGCGCGCGTTAGGTCACGCGGGTCATTCGGGATAAAATGTCATTCGGGATAAAATGCCATTGTAAAACACATGCGCAGTTGAAATACCGCACTGGCTTATTGCATCTGATTCTAGGGCCCAGTCAAATCGAATAAATGAATATTTGAATATTTGTCACGAAGAGTACAAATCGTGATAAAAGTGTTCATTATTTTACAGCTAATTCTAGTTGATGTCTTTTTTTTTCTTGATGCCAGGTGTTGAGGGTGGCTTTGATGTTGAGGATCAGAACCAGTACGAGTATGAGGAACACAACTCGGTCGTTATCTTGCCAGACTTCCGGGTGGCTCCTCTACCAGACAAAGACATCCCTCTCAAGGTACATTACCCGCGAGGTATTCTCTAAGCACCCAACCAAATGTAACAGAATGCAACACAGCTGAAATAAGAACCCTGCTAAATGCAACAACATGCAACAGTGGATTCTGTTGCATTGTGTAGTGAACTCATACACACCAGCCTTGGTACCAAGTACCTACCCTGCTAAATGCAACAGAATGCAGGGTTAGATTCTGTTGCATTGTGCAGTGAACTCATCTGCACCAGCCTTGTTGCTGGAGGCTTATATGTGCATCTTGTGCTTCCTGTTAGCCTGCTAAACTTTAGGGCTGTTCATTTTCGAATAATTCAGTATTCGATAATTCGAAACTGGATTTGACCGAATATTTGAATATTCGATACCCACCAAATCAAGTTTTTCACGCGTCAGCTGCAACTGCATGCCACGCCATTACGCCAGTGTTTTACGTGCGGCGATCGATATTATGGACATTTCTTTGCATGTGCCCCTTGTATCAAGATCATTATGGGTACGTAACGTTCTGATAAGAAACCAAACTCCAGCCTGCATTTTTGCAGGAATATTGTTTTACAAGTGTCAAGGGTTTTACGGACGGAAAAACCTCTGGCCACAAAAAGTTACCTTCGACAAAAATGCGGCATTTGACACTGCTAAGCTCCGTAACTTTTCTACTATCAGAGTCGTATATATATTTTTCCGAATATTCAAACCGGCAAAAAGGTATTCGAATATTCGGTATTTTCGGGACAGCTCAACTAAGCCTGCAACAGAATGCATCAGACCAGGAGACATTCCTTGACTGCTAAATACTACAACTTGCAATTCTTTTGCATTTCGCAGGGTTTGGGTTAATATGTGACCTGGCACCACAAAAGCGGATTGATAGTTTGTGGTATTTCCTGAAAGTTCAGATAAGGGATCATTTCATATTATAAGTTATCCTACGAGCGTCGAGTGGAACACGGAATAATGTCGTGGGTCCGTGTCCCATATTCCACGAGGCCGAAGGCCGAGTGGAATATGGGACACGGACGCACGACATTTTCCATGTGGGATAACGAATTTATCTTCAAGCAAACTTGACGCGCAGTAAAGATGGAACACGCACGGCGCTGCGCGCGAAACCTGTACCACGTACACGCACACATCATTAACAGCCAGCACTATCCTGCAGGAGAAACGGGAGCTATCTGGAAAACGTAACAAGTGTGCGCCGAAGACGTGACGATCCACATAGGACGCAAACGCGCAGCTTTTAAATTACCAATGGATTGTGCAGCACTGCATTTTGCGTATCGCGCAATTCTCCGCCGCTACAACACGGCTGTCATTGGACTGGTTCCTGGTCCCTCCGTTGTCCTTCGGACTTCAAATGTATATTATATACATACGGGGACCGGGAACCAGTCTAGGCTGTCATTCACACAAAATGGCGGACGATGTTTCCGAACCGCGGTTTGTTTTCCTAACAGACGACGAAATATTGGAACTCGTAGGCGATGCTGACGCTGCTAACACAAAGAGACAAATAAAATATGCAGTCAAACGATTAGAGGAATTTGCAAGATACGCAGAAACAACAATTAAAGCTTTAACTGATTCGGAACTGGACCATTTTTTGTCACGGTTTTATGCGGGACTGAGAAGGTAAACGGCACGTTGTACACCAAGAAATCCATGCATGCAATCTTTTGTTTGGGAGAACAAACGCAGTAAGTTTCGTCACTGCAATATCCAAGAGGAATGTGTAGTCCTCTCGCTGCGAGTGCCGGTACAGTATGCCAGTGGTCGCAGGTTCGAATCCCGCTCCTACTAGTCTTCTTTGTTCAATTTGAAAATTATTCAAATTGACCTCGTCAATGCTATGACTTTTTGGAAGATGCTGTAGTCATGACCACTTGTTTTGAAAATAATTTTGAGATGGGGTTTCAGTCGCAGACTTGATCTTACAAGGGCCTTGAATTTTCTTCCAGATGCAACAAGCGGTGGATGGGATACTAGCGGCTGAGTCGGCCTCCAGGCAAGAGCAGGTAGCAGCGTGGGACGGAGAGACTCGCATTGTCTCAAAGTGAGTCCAAGAGGATTTGTAAGAGAGCGTCTGGAAAGTCTGGAACGTCACCTGTTCAATTTGGGAAGACCTGTGTCCCCACTGGGAACAGGCTTAGAACTCCATGCGATCTCATAAGGGAATGTGGTCTATGCGCAGGGCTTTAAATATGCGCAGGGCTTTAAATATGCGCAGAAATTTAGGAATTGGTCTTGCAGACTACAAAACCAAACTAGGCCAGTGGGCGATTGTGAAGTGAACCTCAGATTTCACGCATTGAATGAGTGGAGTCTGGCTTGTTGATTTTCATGTACCTGACCAATTTTCAATGATCGACAAGTGGAGACTCCAATTGTAAAGTAAAGATAACTGAAAATTACTCTGAAAATTACCCTGTACTGACACAACAAAATCAGTAAAATCATTGACGAAGATCATTGCGGAGACGCCAGTTTGAGTCGGATCATTGGAAATCAGAGTGGGCACCCTTGGTGCTGTGGTTGCTTACAGTCTGCACTGTGTGGGGCACCAGTCTGAATGTCTGCATGTCAATGCTTCTGTTTTGTTTTGTTTTTTCATTTCTCCGTAAATATTACACATTGTGGTAGAATTTTTGCACTCGGACCTTGGAATAAGTAAGGTAACTAGCCAAAGAGATCAAATTCTGGGGGATTTCATGGAAGTGTGTGGCTTTTACTAGAAAACATATTTTCCCATTTTGGTAAAAACTTCCTAGACATGCAGAAAAGCTCCTCCCGTTGAACAACGGAGTCAAAGTCCCCCCGAGCGGCTGGAAGTGCAGCCGGTGCGACTTGACCGGCAACCTCTGGATGAACCTGACCGACGGCTCCATCCTGTGCGGCCGTCGCTACTTTGATGGGTCCGGGGGGAACAACCACGCACTGGAGCACTACGGAGAGCTGAAGTACCCCCTGGCCGTCAAGCTGGGAACGATCACTGCAGGTGGAGCAGGTAACGGGCCGTCTGGCATTTTCACATCAAATCCCTTTAGTGTGGACATCCATATTAACCTCTTGAATAAGACCAGCTGGCCGGTTGTCGTCTATATGCGCATTCCTGCACATACTCAAACCATTTGTTTCAACTATATTGGTCTTGAATAGGAGTGTGATGAATTGTTGGAACTTTTTCCAAACGAAGCGTTCATTCACACGCAAGGGGGGGCTCCAAGTCGAATGGGACCACTCTATTCAGTGTACTATTGTTCTCCATCAAGCTCTTTCCACTTGCGTGTCATGTTTTCACTCTCGTTTCACCACACACTCCGATTATCAGGGGAGCTGTCAATTTCTCAGTTTCACGCAATTCATGCTAGCCTTGGCTTGCCTCTCCAGATGTGTTTTCCTATGACGAGGATGACATGGTGGTGGATCCCAAGCTACCGCAGCACCTGGCCCACTTTGGCATCAACATGATGATCATGGAAAAGGTACGGGTTACCTGAATTACTCTGTGAGGGAATGTCTCCAAACAGTATGGATATAGTGATACATGCATACTACTAGAACATTTTTTAAATTTGTTTTATGCAAATCACCCATCACAAGCCCTGGGGCACTCGAGGTGTGGGCTACCAAGGAAGGTGTGGAAGAACCAGCCCCTAACACTAAAACAAGACAAGATAATCTTATCTCTTCACAGTATGAATAGGGTCAGGATGGTAACTAGTCCAAGGCATTAATAATGCCTCTACCCATATTAAGCGTAGAAGTGCTATAGCCCAGGACTGGGCTCGAACCCACAACCTGCAGAATTACCCACAGACCACGAATTCAATGCTCCAAACCACTAGGCCACAGCACTTTCCCAACATTATCAAGGTCTCTTTATTGAGGTGTCCACAGTGACAGGTTTGACTGTATTAGCTGTTTAAATATACAACATTTGCAAACATCAAAAAAAAAAACTACTGAATTATTACGTGATACCTTACTTGACTGTATGTAAATAATAGTCTCAAGCATCCTGTGAAATCATGGCACCTGGTGTGCTGTCATTCTCAAGAAAATTGAATTTTTGTATCAGTTTCCAGCCATGGTTGGCCGACCATCCTTGGAAATAGTCTAGTTTTCCGACCTGATAATTTCCTGACATCTCTTTGTTTTTAAAATTTCCCATATATAAACATGAGCAAATCTGTGAAATTGCGAATTGCAGACAGACAAGACCATGACGGAGTTGGAGATCGACCTGAACACCAAGGTAACGGAGTGGGATGTCATCCAGGAGGCAGGTAGCAAGCTGACCCCGCTGTTCGGTCCGGCCTACACAGGCATGAGGAACCTCGGCAATAGGTACAGTAGTCTGGTTACCAGACCTGACGCTGTGTAGGTCAGTTACCCACCAATGGCACCTGACCAATTGATTATGTCAAAGGGGAAGGTGAGTTGGTCTCGGCCAACGGTGGAAGTTTCCTCGCCTAGGTTCTAGGTCTGTAGGTCTGAAAATCGGAAAATCTGGAATCCCTGGAAGAATTTCCTCTTTTGGCAACCCAACCACCTCCGATTGTAACCCTTTATACCTAGATTGGCTGTTTGCTTTGTACATTAGGTAATTTCAATAACAAAAAGAAAAATATCTTCCCATTCCTAAAATATATAAAAACAAATTTTTTTTGGGGGGGGCTTTTGACAAATTAATAAAAGTGAAAGTAAAATTGTTTGGGGGGTATTTCTTATCATGCCATTTGAGTCTTCATTTTTATAACAATTTGAGTCTTTCATTTTCTTTTCTGTTACAACAGCTGTTATATGAATTCAGTCATGCAGGTAGTGTTCACCATCCCCGACTTTATACAAAAGTGAGTAAATAGTTGAAACAAATTTATTTGTCTGTTTTTTTTGAAAAAAAAGAAAAGGTTGAAAATGTGCTTTTTCCTTGGACTGCACTTCTCTTTTAAAGTAAGTTACTTCTCTCAGCACAGCAGCCAATTTCATGGCACTGCTTAAACGTAGTGTACAACATTTGCTCTTGCTGTAATTTACAGAAATATATTTAGGTGTCAGTATTTTATAGCGTGCTAGCAAATACTGTCATACTGACCTGTTTAATGTGTTGTGTGCACAGATGCTGGGAAAACAGAGAAACAAAAATTATGTTGTAAACAACTTCAAATGAAAATGAAAATTTATTTTGCCCAAACTTTTGCAAACTTTTGCTCAAAACAGTCAAGGGAAAGTGGCCAGGAATTGCCTCAGATTGCACCACAGAGCATTTAGAATCAAACATTTTTCTGGCCCCCTTATGCGGACCCCAGACCCCACGCATGATATATGGGCTTTGTGCTCCCCACTCGTATTGTCACAATGTCCATCCTTGAGCAAAATGCCCCTATTCTTTAATTTCACCCTGGCTACAACACTGCTGCTTACTGTCTCTGTGAAATGACAGAGGTGCCCTTAACGAAAAATTATGTGCTTATTAGTGCCATGAAATTTGCTCCTGAAAGCCTCAAATCTCATCTATTGTGTGATATAGCCACATCAATACTGTGGTATTAAATGGGTTAAGCAAACCTTTGTCTAGATTTCAAGTAATATGCCTGTCCATGTATTTTGTTGCTTTTTGTGTGAATTTGGTCTCTTCGATTCATTGGACAGATATGCAAACCAAACGGAAGCCATTTATTCAGTACCAGTGCAAGATCCCACGTCCGACTTAAACATCCAGATGTACGTATCAACATCCATTGAATTTCCTATTGTATTGAATTGAATTTGTCGGACAGTTTTGAAATAGGAGATTTTCAGACTGTCGAGAACTCACTTTGCTCAATAAGTAATAACCTCTTTAACCTTTCCTCTCTCGGTGCCAAAATGGAGCCAACTACCCTACCTATCAAAACCTATCGAGTGACAGGTTGAAACACACAAGCTGTTGGAGAGGAAGGGCTTGGGTTTTTTGATAGGTTATGATAGTTATAACAGTAGGAGGGTTAATCTGGACGACAGCCATAGCCACGGTTTGAAAAAGACCACCTGGTCGGTTGACATCTATAGGTGCATTCCTGTGCTTACTCAATCCATTCATTTTTTAACTATAATGTTCTTGAATTGGAGTGTTATGAATAGATGAAGCTTTTCTAAACAAAGCTTTCATTAACACGAAAGGGGGAGGGGGGATCCGGGATCCAAGTGCTATGAACAGGACCACACTATTCAGTGTGGTGGCTGTTGTTTACGTTTATGCTTGGCTGCACAGCCCCGATCCTGGCATATCAATAACATCCCATCAATAACAGTCGGACGCAATTAGGTTAACCCCTTGAGTACGGTATTCTACGGGAGACGTTGGGGTGCCGCGGCGACTCTGGCAGCCAAGCGAACCGCTACAATGTGTTTGTGCAGTCAAGCGTAACCTATACACAATAATCCAACAATGGATTGAAACTGCACAAACAGTGGTCAATGGCTTCATCCGGCCTGGTGGCACTGTTTTTTGGGCGCATATTTGCATCATCCATACGCAAGGGGGTTAAGAGACCGACGATAGGGCAAGGTAGCTATTAAGTTGGTAGAGCATTGTGACTGTTTTCTAGATGTTACAGGCTGAGGTTTAAGCCACACTCCAGTCAATTTTCCTTGTTCACCTTTATAACAAAACAAAAGTTGTATTAAACAGGAATTGTATTGTAATATTTTTATCTGAACTTTGTCCGATACTGTAGGGCCAAGCTGGGCTATGGTCTTCAGTCCGGCCTGTATTCCAAGGAACCTCAAAGTATTGACGAGAGTGGTGAACCCCAGGAACTGGTACGTTACAAAGAATGATTTGGAACGTCACTCCCCAGTAATTTCTTATTTGGATTTTTAATTTTTAATTTTATTTTAAATGGACTCGGTTGCTGTATAGTAATCTTACTATAATTCCAGGATACTCTGTCTGTCAGTATGTGTGTGTGTATGTGTGTCTGTCCGTAATTTGATTATCTCCAGAACCGGGCACTGTATGAAGTTGAAAATTGGCAGGTGTATTGCTCGGGACCCAAGAATGTGCAATGTCAATTTTAAAGTTGTTTGGATGAGCGGTTCTCACAAAAACTGCCAAAAAAAACAGCAAACCGGAGGCCTAAATCTGCAAACGTGGCAGTATAGACTGCCACGCACTACAGCACATTTTCAACGGGCACTGCACCATGGGTATAGACCACCACGCATGCAATGGGGCCTGATTTAATATGCAAATAAATTAGACGCATGCGCATCAGTGTTACCAAAAAGCTCTTCCCAAGAAACTCACTTCCAAAACTGTGGTCCGCGTGTGGCATGGAAACACACACCCGTGGCTTTTTTTAACGAAAGCCAAGCAATTTGTCCATTTCGGACAGGCACATTTCGAACGGGCACGCACTAGTCGGGGGAAAATCATGGAATTTACAGCTATCATGGAAATGTCATGGAAAAGTCATGGAAACTGATATTCACGGAAAAAGTCATGGAATCTTGCATAACTCATGCATGATGACGTGTAATAGACTGGTAAGTTGTTCCAGGCAAGTCTCTCTATTGGGTGACAAACCCGATCACGCAAAATCGCGGCGTTGACAATAATGTTGGTGTTTGGATAATTTTAATGTTATTTGGATACTGTTGGAGGCTTAATTTTTCCACAGCTGTATATTATCATAATCAAATTACATAAAGATATTCAGTTATTTTAACATGCATTTCAACTCGTGCTTTTTGTGAGTTTCGGCATTGTTCCTGTTTATACGCCAAGATATAATTTTCAAACATTTGTAAAAATGTATTCAAATTTACCTAGTCAGTTTCCCTTGTGGATTGTTTGACGAACTATAAGTTAAACAGTCGTATCCTCATTGAGTGATCCCCACAATGTCGCTTCCCAGGTTGTACGTACAAATTGGGTGTGATCCCTATACGGCATTCTGGGTTTATGACTTCTGACTAGCGCCCACCCGAACAAAGATACTGACAATTTGGGAGACCGCCAACATAGGGCAAGATAGCTCAGTTGGTAGAGCGCCGGTACGGTAACCCGGAGGTCGCAGGTTCGAATCCCGCTCCTGCCAGTTTCTTTGTTCACTTTAAAAATGTATTCAAATTTACCTAGTCAGTTTCCCTTGTGGATTGTTTGACAAGATATAATTTTGTTTGTCTCCATGGTGGTATGATTTGAGCAGAGTCAGGAAGGCATCACTCCGAGAATGTTCAAGTCGCTGATTGGTCGAGGCCACCCGGAGTTCTCCACCAATCGGCAGCAAGACGCTGAGGAGTTCCTTCTTCACCTCTTCAACATCATTGAGGTAATTTCTTCACAAAAGAAATAAATAAATAAAAAAGTAATAATAGCACTGTTGGTTATTAAGCAAGTGACCTGAAACAGATCCCTAGAAATTTAATTAGGGTGCAGAGCGTTCAACAGACGCAGAGAGTTCACCAGACGCAGAGAGTTCACCAGACGCAGAGAGTTTACCAGACGCAGGGAGTTTACCAGACGCAGGGAGTTTACCAGACGCAGGGAGTTTACCAGACGCAGGGAGTTTACCAGACGCAGGGAGTTTACCAGACGCAGGGAGTTTACCAGACGCAGGGAGTTTACCAGACGCAGGGAGTTTACCAGACGCAGAGAGTTTACCAGACGCAGAGAGTTTACCAGACGCAGAGAGTTTACCAGACGCAGAGAGTTTCCTAGACGCAGAGAGTTTCCCAGACACAGAGAGTTTACCAGACGCAGAGAGTTTTTACCAGACGCAGAGAGTTTTTACCAGACGCAGAGAGTTTTTACCAGACGCAGAGTTTCAGACGCAGAGCGTTTACCAGACGCAGAGCGTTCACCAGACGCAGAGCGTTCACCATTCTATCATCCAAACACGACCCGACTTGACCTGGGAATGCATCGCATGTACATCTCCATGGCGCATATCTATGTCTCCATGGCGCATATCTACGTCTCCATGGCGCATATCTACGTCTCCATGGCGCATATCTATAGTATCCCGGTCGTCACAGAACATTTTCCGTGTGTTACAACCTCACCCCTTGTGTTATCCCACAGCGTAATAGTGTTGGCAGTAACAACCCCTGCGACTGCTTCAAGTTCGAACTTGAAGAGAGACTGCAGTGTGTGCAATCCGGCCAGGTACGCTACAAGAAACGTTCCGACTTCCTCCTGCCACTCCCGATACCACTAACTGCAGCCATCAACAAAGGTTTGTCCATGAAATTTACTCCTACAAACTGTCGGCAAATAGGGTGACCCGAAATATATGTGATGTGATCTGGGAAAACCCTTCACATGGTGAAATTTATCATACTTGTGCTATATGCATAACATTAACGAAGGCACTGTGTTCTTTTCAAAACTGTTTTATTCATGATTCTAGGATGTCTGTAACTCGAGTTATGCTGTCAGGAATTTAAGAAAACCAGCTGACTTCATTTTGAGATATCAAGCTTTTGAACTGCTGCGTAACTCATTGAGTTTGCACAAAAAGTGACTGAAAGATTGCAAATTGTTAACATTTAAAATGATGGAATTTTTAGCTAATATTTTCAGAAATGATAATTTAGATATTAATAATTGTATGGGTAGCAGAAACTCAAATTGTCACCAAAAAAGAATCTAGGGGACTATTGTGCCATTATCTTCAATGCAGGTTTGGCGACATGTGAAGGGTTTTCCCAGATCACATCACATATGTGATAAATGTTAGAGAAGGTTAGTTTCTTTGGTGGGCGTAGCCAGAAATAGCATCAGTGGAAAATGGGAATTCAACCACTTGAAAACAGACGACGGCCATAGCCGCGGTTTGTAAAAGACCACCTGGCCGGTCTATAGGCGCATTCCTGCATGTACTCAATCCATTCATGATTTAACTATATTGTTCGTGAATGGGAGTGTAATGAATAGATAGAACTTTTTCAAACAAAGCTTTCATTCACACGAAAGGGGGCTTCAAGTGCGATAGGACCACTCTATTCAGGGTGGTGCCTATTGTTTGCATTTACACTTGGCTGCACAGCCCATTCTTGGCATACCAGCCACTCATCAATGACAGCTGGACACGTGGGGTTTATAATAGTAGTGCTGTCATCGTTTTGGTCAGATGAAGTCGCAGCGTACGAGGCCAAGAAGAAGGAATTGGAAGCCAAGAAGGAGCATGTCGATCCCAAGGAATTAGTCCGGCCTCACATCCCCGTCGCGGCCTGCTTGGAGGCATTCATGGCAGCTGAGACGGTGGAAGATTTCTACAGCTCGGCCCTGCAGGCCAAGTCTGTAGCCACCAGGTGAGCTCAATAGGAACAAAGATTGAAAATGCCTGTCCAATTCCAGCCAAGATTAAAAATCCACCTGTCCACTTCTGGCCAAGATTAGAAATTCACCTATCCACTCCTGGCCAAGATTAAAAATTCACCTGTCCACTCCTGGCCAAGATTAAAAATTCACCTGTCCACTCCTGGCCAAGATTAAAAATTCACCTGTCCACTCCTGGCCAAGATTAAAAATTCACCTGTCCACTCCTGGCCAAGATTAAAAATTCACCTGTCCACTCCTGGCCAAGATTAAAAATTCACCTGTCCACTCCTGGCCAAGATTAAAAATTCACCTATCCACTCCTGGCCAAGATTAAAAATCCACCTGTCCACTCCTGGCCAAGATGAAAAATCCACCTGTCCACTCCTGGCCAAGATGAAAAATCCACCTGTCCACTCCTGGCCAAGATGAAAAATTCACCTATCCACTCCTGGCCTAGATTAAACATTCACCTGTCCACTCCTCGCCAAGATTAAAAATTCACCTGTCCACTCCAAGGTAAGCTTAAAATCCTGACTATCCACTCCCTGTCATAGATTTAAAAATCTGCCGATCCACTCCCAACCAAGAAACTCTTTGCTGCAGTCTAAATCAGTATTGTTGTTTGACCTTCATTGAAGGGGGAAATATTGCGTTTTTAGTTAGGTGAATTACAGATTCGTGTGTTTAAAAGAGGCTTGTAAATTTTCTAGGAGCAAAAACTTTCCGGTCAAAATTATTTTTGCCTGTCCGCTGGAGGGGTGTACAGGTGGATAATTGATACACTGCACGTAGTCGCTTCCCAATTTTTCATGCGCTTGATTTCCAAAAGTGGCCGTGTGTGTGTTGGGAGGGGCGGGGAGGGTTGGAAAGGGGGGACATGCCATCTTCTGTCTTTCGTTGTCTGCCAGGCTATTATTCTGGTTTCTGTGTCCATGATTTGACAGGAGTGCCAGGCTAGCCACCTTTCCCGATTTCCTCGTGATACAACTGAAGAAGTTCACTCTGTCTGAGAACTGGGTCCCCAAGAAACTTGGTAAGCATTTTCTTTTCTGTGTGGCAGTTTGAAGCATTTCCTCCGGATTTGTTGCAAAGATTGTCCGCTAGATGATAGGATGCAGCAGAATGACATTTGAAATCTGTACAGGGAAGATAAATTTGTATAGCAAAAATAATGTAAAGTTCGACAGAAAATAATGCTTAGAAAATGTTCCTGCTATGCACAAATCAACCGACTGCCATTTTTGCCTGATAAGCAAAACTTTTCGGCAATTTTGTGTTCTGTAAGCAGATCTACGCTTTTACACTCTGCACAATGTCGCTTTGGCCAAGAGTCACAACCTGGGTCCAATTTCATGCAGCCACTAAGCAGAAAATATTGCTAAACAATATTGTATGCTAGGCCAAGACTGCAGAGAACCAGTCACAATCAGTACACATCAAATGGCATTTTTTGGTTGGTTACCCGTTTCTGCTCAGCAAATATTTTCTGTGCTTAGCAACAATTTTGGAACGATATTTCCTATAAAATACTAACCCCCAAATCCGCCCATTTCTGAAAATGACAACAATGACCAATCATGTACACTACCTTTAATGAGCTCCAAGCTCGTGTTTTGACCTCATGATTATTCAGTTATTCAAGCCGCCTGGCTTCCCATTCATCAGATAGATGTGAGGTAAGGAATACGGTGCCGCAAAGATAAACAGCGGTACCGCAATTAATACCGCATCTGGATAATATGAAATGCTCCCCAACAGCTCAATAAAATTCCCCACCCCCCCCCCCCCCCCCCCCGATTTTTCTTCTCACAGATGTTGCGGTTGACATGCCTGATGAGCTAGACCTGACGGCCTACAGGGGGCGGGGCCTCCAACCAGGGGAGGCGGAGTTACCTGAGGGGGACAGCCCCCCAGAGCCAGGTGAGTTTCTGTAGCCCAAGGGTGTTGCTGAAATTCACAGCCACGCACAAGCTCTGTATTTTCCTGAAATGAATTTGATTATTAACCCTAACCCTGCCAGACGCAGCACAGTGCATCTGTGGTGACAGCTTGACCTTGCTGCACTCTGCACACAAGTCAATGTGACATAGTATGCAATCTGATGCGTCTGGCAAGGTTTCTAGCCAAAATACCCTGGAGGGTTAGGGTTAAGTGAGCTATCAAGTTTGTTTTAACGTTTGATGTTATTATAGTTAAAAAGTCAGATCCTCATTGAGTGATCCCCACAAAGTTGCTTCCCGGGTTGTATTGTAAAGTTGGGGAGTGATCCCTGGCTATACGGCATTATGTGTTTATGACTTCTCACTTGTGCCCCCCGCCACCCCCTACCACAAAGATACTGACAATTTGGGAAACCGCCAACATAGGGCAAGATAGCTAGCTCAGTTGGTAGAGCGCCAGTACGCTATTCCGGAGCTCGCAGGTTCAAATCCCGCTCCTGCCAGTTTTCTTTGTTCACGTTGAAAATTCAAGTTTGTTTAAAGTTGGTTTTTAACTTTGTGCTTAGTCTAAGACAATGGAGACAAAATTTAACCAGGTGGGGAGGGGAGTTTCGACCCAAATACGTCCTCTGGATCTGCACCTGTTAAAAACATTGGGATCTTTACCTCACTGCAGAGCCAGAGATTAACGAAGAAACTGTGCAACAGCTGATGGATATGGGCTTTGCTAGAGAAGGATGTCGTAAGGCCGTCTATCACACCAAGAACTCTGGGGTAGAGGCCGCCATGAACTGGGTCTTCCAACATATGGCCGATGCAGGTAGGTCATAGGTCAAACGGAAGTGGTATAAAAGTATTGCTTCCCTCGCCCCTGATGTCCAGAGCCATGTACAAATCTCATAATGTATGTGGGTCCAAAAGTGTGATATATGTTGGTGTCCCTGTTACACCTGACCTGTGTCAGTTTCAATCCATTGTTGGATTATTGTGTATGTTACGCTTGACTGCACAAGCACATTGTGTCCGTTTCGCTTGGCTGCCAGAGCCGGTGCGACACCCCGACACCTCCTGTAAGTAACCGTACTCAAGGGGTTAAGGGCTTCACGGACGAGAACAACAAATTTCCGCCAACAAAAAGTTACGTCAACAAAAGTGTGGCATTTGACACTGTCAAACACCGTAACTTCTCTATTAAAATAGCATCAGAGTCACATGTGTACGTGCATATATTTGTGTTTTTTAAATATTCGAACGGCAAAAAGTTATTCGAATATTCGGCTGACAATCAGTACCATTTATAGCATGCTTCCGAGTTTTCCTTCTAGGAACCTTTAACCCTTTCCTTACCACATTGTTTATTGGCTTATCTTCTCCCAGTATCACATTCTTTGTTCAGTCAAGCGTGAACAACTCAAGCAGAAAAACAACCAAAGATTTCACCCTCAAGAGTTGATTGAATTGGTAAATGTTGTCTGCAAAGTTTGTACCATGAAAATCTTTCATGTGGTGTAAAAATTGCCAAAATAGCAAAGTTATGGCTGTTTTTCTCTTCTGACCCACTTTACCAAACAGGAAACCAAACACGATCAAATGGCACTTCATACAAATGACTGTGGAAGAAACTTCGGATACAGTTTTCCCAAAATATTGTAATGGTGACACATCAATTTGATATCACCATTAGAAAGATTTGAAAAAAGCTCTTTCCGTTGATATGAGAATGAAAATGAATTAAACTGTTGCAAACTGCCGACTGACTGAATGGACCTGAAGTATACAAATCAAAAAAATTAGCTGGCCTGACGTTTCGTACTTAAGCAAGTTCTTTCTCAAAGGCAAATGACAGAGTACAAGAAACAAACATGTAGGGAACACACATGCATGAGGGGGTGGGTGGAGAAACACAAAAGAGGGATGCAAAGGAGCATGGTAAACATCAAAGGGAGGGACATGAAGTGGGGACAAACACTAAATAATTTTTTTTTTGAAACATGGTGAGGATATATCTGTTGTTTGACTGCTTTGTCTGTGTGGTTTCCTCGTCGAGTAAACTCGAGGAAAGGGTTAAAGCTGTAATGTTATACCTAGATTGACAAGACGGCTTTCATTTTTGATTTTGGTTGATGCTTCAGATTTTGCCGAGCCCCTGCAACTCGGCAGGCCCAAGAAGGCGGCAGAGTTCGTGGTGAGCGAAGACGGCGTTGGAATGATCATTAGCATGGGATTCAGCCTGGAACAGGCAGTCAGGGCGCTTAAAGCTACAGTAAGTTTGGATTTAGTGGTTATCAATCATAGCCCTCGAGCAGGCCCAGGAAACGAATGGTTGAACACACATGGATGCTGTGGTGTTTTCTGGGGGAATTTTTGGGTTACTGAAAAGTCTAAAGGGATCTAGGATTTTGCCATGTTGATAATAGGAGATTGTGGGAGATGAACTTTTAGACCGATCTAAGGCAAGAGAAATTGAAAGTAAGCATGAAGTATGCCTGTTGCGTATGGGTTTATAAACCCTTTTAAAGGCATGGTTAACCCTAACCTTCCCAAATCCTCCAAAATCCTCTTTGCCAAATGGAGGAAATTGGAGGATTGAGGGCCTTAGGAAGTTGAAGCATCGGAGGATTTTGCAGGATTGTGGGCATAAGAGGATTTTACCTCTGGAAGAAAATGGAGGATCGAGGTCATCAGTCCCAATCTGATGCTGGATGAATTCAGAGGATTGTCGTTTATGGGGGTGTTTAGGAAAAAAAAACCTGGAGAATTTTGCAGGATTCATGTTACGTGCAGATTGAACACTTTGAAATCAGAGGATATTGGAGGATTCAGGTTACTTGGAGGGAAAAATGATGCAGGGAGTTAGGGTTAAAGTTTAAAAGTAGAATGCAACATTTGCTTTTGCTGTCGTTTTCAGAAATGAATGGATTTGGGGGTTAGTATTTTATGGCAAATACTGCAACACTGACCTGTTTCAAGTTTTGTGTGTTTAGATGCTGGGAAAACAGAGAAAAAAAATGCTGTTCCTGTAGTCTGGTTGCCTGACCCTACTTCAGACAAAACGGGGCAGTTTAAAGACATCAGGGAATTATCAGGTCGGGGAACTAGACTATATTTCCAATGGAAAAATCAACTTTTCTTGAAAAAGACAGCACGTCGGGTGCCCTGATTTCACAGGATGCTTGAAACCATTATTTACTTAGTCAAGTAAGGTATTTCATAATAATTCAGTATTTTTTTTTAAGTTTGCAAATGTTGTATATTAGCTTTAACAACAAAACTGCAACCATTGGCCATCTTTTCTAGTGGCAGAGTGTAGTTGTGTAAGAATTTTAAAAACATTGTGCCTATGATATTGCAGGATAACAATGTAGAACGTGCAGCAGATTGGATCTTTAGCCATTTAGATGATCCAGTGGTTGCTATGGAAACAGACCAAGGCGGAGCCCACCAGCCCCCTGCCCCGAAATGCCGCGATGGGAACGGAAGTGAGTGTCAATCAAATTGAACTTTCAGGAAAAATACTATTTTAGGGAATTTTTTTATTCATTGCCAACAATTACTCTTAATCAATTTATTGATACTATTTAGCCTATGTAGTTGTGATTTTTTTTTTTTTTTAAAAGCTTTTTGAGATTTTTAATGTAAAATGCTATATTAAGAAAACATTATTTTTATTATTAATGTATAGTGGATTGTCATTGGACTTTGTGACCTAAGTGGGCGGAGACTGGTGCCAAATCGGGAAGGGGGTTCTGCTTATACAGATGTTTCTGAATAATATGACAACAAAGCCATTCTAACAACTTTATCTGGCTCCACAGCGTTATGACTTTTGACTAACACGCCTTGAATTAAGATACTGACAAAATTGGGAGACGGCCGCCAACATAGGGCAAGATAGCTTTAATAGTTGGCAGAGTGCTGTTATTGTGCTTGGAAGGTTGCAAGTTCAAATCTCGCTCTTTGATTTTCTTCGTTCAGTTTCAAAATCCAATAGTAACTATATCCATTTAGCCATTGTGTCTGGCTGTCATTGATGGGGGGGATGGTATGCCGGGAAGAACGGGCTGTGCAGCCAAGCGTAAACACAAACAATAGGCACCACACTGAATAAAGTGGTCCTATTCATCACACTTGGAGCTCCCTTTCATGTGAATGAAAGCTTTGTTCATTACAATACAGTCAAAACATGAATGGATTGAGCACGTGCAGGAATGCGCATATAGAAGACAACTGGCCAGGTGGTCTTTTTTCAAACCGCGGCTATGGCCATCGTGTGTATTCAAGAGGTTAATGGAACTCGGCCTCTGTCAAATACAGATTCCAATCTTCAAGCGTTGTTAATTTCCCTTTGTTTCAGAGTATCGCTTGATGGCCTTCATCAGTCACATGGGAACGTCCACTTCTTGTGGTCACTACGTTTGCCATATTTTCAAAGATGGAAGGTGGGTCGGATTTTTGCTCAAACTCAAAAAATTTGTAACATCTTTTCAAATTTTGTAATGGTACTTTCTCAAAAATAACTTATTTTATCCTAATTGACAGTTTTGTCATTGTGTCATTTTGTGACAGATGGGTGATCTACAACGACCGAAAAGTTGCAATGTCCATACACCCACCCAAGGACCTTGGCTACCTATATGTTTACCAACGACTGTGATGAGCGGTGGTAGTGTGATTTCATGAATAAAAATGCAAAGTTTCCAAATCGGGCATCTTGGAAATTTTCAATATCGACCTTAGGAACTGATAAACGAATACTTGTTACAGCTACTGTCTTTTCAAAAATATTTTTGTTTTCCCTGCTGTTTAGATGTCCCCTGACACCAACAGGAGAAACACATTTGTGGAGATATGCAATCCTCTGACTTAAGAGTGTATTTAAATGGAATGCTTCATTCGGACTTTGGAATAAACTTAATTGTTCGTTTTATACGTTAATCTAAATGTTACTGCCGTTTTCTGACATACGAGGGCGCTGTGCTATGATGTCAGTTGTGGCATATACCACACAAGATTAAGAATCTAAACACAACTGAGCTGTAAAATTACCAAGAAAACGCAACCAATTTCAAAAACTTGTTAAAGTTAGGAGAAAAAAACATTGAATGATTCTAGCAGAGTTGTATTCGAGTCCCTGCAAGCCCAGTCAGAAGTCCTTTCATAAAGCCTGTCACAAGTAACTGGATGAACAATGACAAAGGAATGCCTCTGTCAAAGCTCATTTGAATAGCTTGCGATTGGGATTAGGACTTGCAGGGACTCGAATACGACTCTGGATTCTGGTAACTGTTATGCACAAATCAATTAAGTTTGACACCGCTCTCATTAAATTCACACACAAAAAGGTGCTAAAAGTGTCCTGAAGCATCCTAAGAATTGTACTTCTGTGCCCATGGCTATTAAAATTCGCCCAAAAAATCCAAACAAGTGTCATGAAACACTTTAGAAATTCTAAAGTGATGGTACATTGAAATACCAAGATTTATCACATACATGTAGCATTATATTGTAGCTTGGAGTCTATTTTTTGGTGCTATTTAAGGCATCAAATTTTGGTAAAATTGTGCATCCCATATGAAACTCGCTTCCTTTTAGTCCTGAACAGCTGATAACAGATTTTATGGTTATATTAAACTGCCTTGCGTAAGCTAGTTGTTTCAAAGATACCTAGAATTTAAGTTGAATAAAAATATGCTGTTTTAACGTGATATCCGGATGTTTTAACCCATGCCTAGTCTCAGTCTATGGCGCTTTTTGTTCAAGCTTAAGCTATCAGAAGTAGATAGCATTCATGAGTTTGTCAGTGCAAGTCACTTATTTGGAGTGCGTTCGAGTAGCTTACCCGGACCGACTCGGGTGAAGGCAGACAGGTTAGCCACGAGAGCTGGGCTAATAGAATGCTCAAACGCCCTCTCCTGTTGATGTCACCTGGCACTTGAGTCGCCGATTGTGTAGTTACGGGCACCTCTCTATTTGATCAATTTCGAGTCAAGGTTGTTTTTATCATTCCAAAATGAATTTATCGACCTAAAGTATACTTTTCTCAATTTTAATAACATCATTTTTTGAAATTTTAAACAGTTTCTTGGAGTAGAAAATGCAATTTTCTTACTTTTTTTGCGGTTGGTGTCTTGCGATTCTGTGCGGTTTTCGCTATCTTTATTTTCGTGTTGCGTTTTGTCATCTTCGTTGTCGTTTTACCCTAAAGTTTGCCACAACAAAATTAAAAACCCTGCCCTCTCTCTACGACATACCTGTTGGTTTTTAATGTCGCAATCTAGTTTGCTAAGTTAAAAAGTATATTTTGTTCTTTATAGGAACCAGTGTCCTTGACTACACAATCGCCCTTGAGGTCAGCCATTTTCATTACCCACTCCAGCTAGAATCTGTGTGTTTTCACATAATAACCCTTTTTGCAGAGCCGGTTCACAATTGGTCAGTCACGCAAGCTACAGCCAGTTTGGCGTGGGCCTCTGATAGTAACCCAAGTTATCTCTCCTATACTATATAGGGTCAGTGATAGAAAAAAGATATGTGGTTCTTCACCACGATCTTATCAAAAAAACAAACTGCCGAGTAGAAAAGGTTCGGAAGAGAGCGAAAAATCAAATAGTGAAATTGGTCCAACTGATTCCACATTTATGCAACTATGAGAAACTTGACCCCATTGACACGGCATCTATCGAGAATATGGGTCCCCAGGTAAGCTCACCCTCGGCCAACACAAACCAAACAGCGCTTGCCGAGGAAGTAGGCTACCGAACCACTAAAAGTGGAAGGTTCTGTCATACCTCCTAAATGTTTCAGGTATGGGTATGTCTATCAGTAAGAGATATTCCCATAATCTTGCACCAGCATTATAAATAATTTTGAATTCATATTGTTAAGGTTTCTTATAAAACCAACTTGTGGAGGAGAGCGAGTTTGAGCCCGACTACAATGAGAGTTCCCAAGAGGACACACCCGCCCTTTCTCCTGACTGCCCATCGATGGGGGAACCTCCCGAGCTGGAACCAGCATCGCCACCACCAGACGAAGTGCCACCAATAAAGCCCATTACCACCGACGAAACTGCTGATTTGAAGCCAGCCTCGCCGCTATATCAGACAAGATAGCCCAGGTGGAGCCCATTTCTCAAGAGGAACCCGTAGATCTGGAGGAAGCCTCGCCACTACTAGACGAGATGCCACCAATCGAGCCTATAACCCCAGGGTATCGTTGACACTAAATACGACGCTGTGCCCCAATCCCGGCTGTCACCATAAGAGCAGCAAAATGAAAGGACATGTCGTCCGTTACCACATTTGCCATTAGTGGTGGTTCCTCTATACCCCCGTTGCTGTTGGGAATATGAGCGGTGGGATATCGCCATCCACGTTCGTGAACACATCCTCTTCGAAGAAGGAAAACACCTACCCAGACTGGTGACACTGGTTGATGACTTCATCCGTTGGCTACGCATCACCCTGAATGTGAAATCCACAGCAATGTTACCCGACTGTTGTGGCACACACCTTGACAGATAGCAACTCCTCGTTTAACCCGGAAGAGCTGTGTGTGTGGGACGCGTACGACGACTACCTTGGCATACCCCAGCTCAAGGAGAGAAACCTAGTTTCCAACGCGCGTCTCCTCAATTCTCCACTGGAGAACTCTGCAACGCTTGCTGCAGCTTACTGTCCATGAGGCATTCATTGATTCCCACTGTCATCTAGACCGTCTCTTCGACATGGCCCACCATTTAGGGAACCTGCTGGAACCTGCACCAATTTCTGGAAGCCTACTCCATCAACTCGCATGGTTTTATGGGCTGCATTGCCATTTTCTGTGACAGTGATACCCCGACTAATGAGGCACGCTGGACGGAGTTGGTCTTCGCCGCCGTTAGACACCATCCGAAGAATGCGCACAACTTCACTCATGAAACAGAGCTTACAATCTGCCGTTTGTCATGGGTCACCCCAAATTATTCCAGTGGATACAGACGATTTAAGACGGTTCAACAGTCAGTTCTTCGGCGTTTGCTGAAGGCGGCTGTTGAGCTGGATAAGCCGGTTGTACTGCACTGTAGAGACGCCAAAGCAGATTGCCTCCGGGTTGTATAAGAGTGCCTTCCTAAACTCTGGAAGATCCATCCTCATTGTTCCATAAATGGTGTAAAGCATTCCCAAACCTATTCGTCGGATTGACACCAGTCATCGCTGAGCGACACCCAGCAGCAGTAGACGTCGCCAGAAATATCCCACTGGTAAGACTCCTACTCAAAACGGATGCGCCATACTTCGCACCCCACAGCCCCCTCCCGACCTCATTCACCAACCCGACAAACGCGAAGCTGGTTGCCTAGGAAGTGGCACGAATTTGAGGTGTTCAAGTGGAACATCAGAGAGATGCTCAAATCAAAGGAATCGTACCACGGAGAACTGTTTGTATTTAAGGCGGATTCACAACAAATAAGTGCCCTAAAGTAAAATAAAGAGAATGTTTTAATACAAGCAGTATTTAAGTTAATAAATACCTAATATTGAAGAGATCATTTTAAATTAGTAAGCTAAATATTTAGTTACAGTAGTAATTACCTGAGATGAGAAAAAAATTTAAAGTAATTTTAACTGGTGTAGTAAAACAAGTTAAAAGCTAAAAGTATATAATTATATCATGTATCCGAGTAAAGCCCGGTTCATACTTCATGCGTATGCGAAGCGAATTCGTTATGGTAACGGGGTGCGTCACAATGAAAATTCAATTGTTGACGTCAT
Organism: Hippasteria phrygiana; assembly: GCA_037893225.1. Lineage (NCBI taxonomy): Eukaryota > Metazoa > Echinodermata > Asteroidea > Valvatida > Goniasteridae > Hippasteria > Hippasteria phrygiana. Next base: position 87,027 of record JAZGUH010000234.1, read on the forward strand.
TCGCTTCGCATAAAGTATGAACCGGGCTTAAGTGTTCAAGAAAATACGTAAGGAAGGAAACGGAAAAGGAAATGTGCAAGAATGCAAAACAATAAAAAATACATAAATCATTTCAAATTAATATTAGGCTTAAAATTTAGTTACAGTAGTAATTTAGGTAAGTTTAACTAAGGTAATTAAACAAGTTATAAGCTAAAAGTATATCCGAGTAAGTGTCTAAGTAAATACCAGTGTTGTAGTCGGGACCTTGTATGTCATTTACATAATAAAAGAATGCAAAAAGATCACAAATTTCCATATGCATTAGCCTATGTGCAAAGGAGTATACATGTACATGTACAAGTAAACCATATTTATTGACATCAAGAATAAGGCTGCGGTTACACGGTTAACTGACCATTTATCCGGTTACATGTTTACATTACATGTATATCGACATCTTGACTCGAAAAAACAATGTCCAGCTGTACTAGAAACGACCGCGATGGCTTTAAGCGGTATAGAGTACACGCCGCTGATCGTAATACCACACGTACACGTAGTTCGTGTATTTGAGCATGTCGTTCCCAACTTCCCATACATGAAGCTAATGCGCTACATGTACGTTTGGGCACGCGTACACGGCAAAGAAACGAGGTTGTCATCATGTCATGTACTGCACGTTTATAAATCTTTAGTCGAGTAGAGCGTACTGTAATCGATTCTGTAAACAAGAAGTTGTCATATACTGCACAATTATACATCTCGAGTCGAGTCGAGTCGAGTCGAGCGTGCTGTAATCGATTCTGCACATGTGCTGTTTGTATACAATATTGGTGGTCTCGATACCGAGACCACGGGGTACCGAGACCGAGACCGAGACCAGGAAAAACTGGTCTCGAGACCGGTCTCGAGACCTACAACACTGGTAAATACGTACGGAAGGAAACGGAAAAGGAATTGTGCAAGAATAAAATTTAAAAATCCGGTTTAGTTTAGTTTTTCCTCGAAAAAGAAATTGACTCTTCTTCACACACACAGGCCTATTACATGTTGCGTACTTGTTGAAAAGAAACAGAATGGGTGCGAATGTGGTGATTACATAATAAACCATCCAAGCATGTCGTGCTGGTCGGGCGCTCTCGTGCGTGGCCAGCCACAGGGCAGTCTTGTGAGTATAACCCCAAACGGTGAACACGTGTGTCTCCATCGAGTCCCTGTACTGTGTGCCGAGCTACCCATCCAAGACTCGACCTATCCACCGCCGCGCCGTGCACCCCCGCACAGAGGTAAATTGGTAAAAATTCAACAATATCATCCCCTACAATAAATTATTCACTTCAACCTAAGGTTTTTGTATTAGTTTAAAAAAAAATATAATTTAAACAGATGCCAAGGACACATGATTCTTAAAAATCTTTAGACAGATATCCCAAGGGAAAACAAAGTCAATTTGGTCTTTCCCTCTATACTTTTGAAAGTCATTCTTTAAACATTAACATTTAAAAAAAATATAAAAAATATATATATTGACAAAAAGTCACGTAAAAATCAACTGCTTCACAAGTGCCACCTCCCTTTCAAAAAAAATTTCGGGACGAAATAATTCAGAGCCACTTTTTCAGAAAAATATCCCATTATGCTCTCCTTCCCGTTCATTTTTTAAGATCTTAAATTGGGGTGGGTGGATCACTAATTTTTTTTTTTAAATCATTGAAACTTTTGAATGGCCCCTTATAAAACTAGTTGTTTATTTAGTAAACCGAGGCTCTACAATTTGGTCAATGGGAGACTTTTGAGACACTAGAGGGCAGCAGACATACCGGTCCTTTTTGCTAGATCTGAGCATGCGCATGACTTGTGAGAACAATGTAAAAGAACTGGTACTGCCACCAGCGTCTCAAAAATCCCACTGGAGTCCTCCGCGGTTCGGCTACAATTTGGAGGAGGAGGGGACTTTCATCCCGCAGTGGCGTAGGGCATCTTCAAGAGCCGCAAGGAGTCTCTCTACGTTGTACGGCTGGCAGTTGTGCCCCATCAGGCCTATCCGCCAAATCTGATTGGACGACAAACAGGACGCAGAGGGATGATAAACCACAGATTGTGAAGGTAAGTCGACCACGGTAAACAAAAAAATTTAAAGAAAAAAATTTACCCAACCCAACAAAATGAATCGCAAGTCGGCAGAACTACTTTTGAATAAAATATGAAATATTCAGTGGAAATCACCAGGAGCTGTCGTGGTTTTCATTCAAACAATGTCCATATCCATCAGGGTATCAAACTGAGTGACATCAAATTACTGGAGTGCCAAGTATATGCCCTTTCTAATACCAGCAAAAACTAACACGTCAAAGATGTCCTTAAGACTCATTTTGCAGGATCCGGTCACAAATGAATGAAACAACAATGGATGATGATTTATAAGTAAGAAATACCAATGGTGGATTCTAAGTAATTTATGATCAAGACTGAGAATAGGAAGTCATTGGGAGTGCCAAACCTCAAAACACTGAAATACACCTTTTCGGCTGTTAAATCTCCAGGCCGAAATCTGGACTGTTGAAGTAAACATCTTACATTTTAATCTAACACACTTATCAAAATTTAGATCTAAAAGAATAAAATTATCATCCGGTATGTTAGTTCAACCTATCAAGTATCAAATTTGTACAATTACCTTTCCCGCCAGCACACCTAATCCTCCAGAAATCTCAATCTTGTATCTACAGAAACCAAAAGCATTTATAAGAAAAATTAATGTAACATTTAACTTTAAAAAATACAAAAATCTATAGGCCTTGAAGGGCAAGGCATTTATCCTCAAGGCCAAGGCTTTTGCTCTCATGCCAAGGCCCTAAATTCAGCCTTAAGGCTAAGGCTCAGCATCAAGGCGCTACATCACTGGTAAAGGGCTACAACAGAGGTGGTGGGGTTGGCCACATTTTAGGTTGCCAGCCCTATAACCCTTACGGTTTTCCTGGGTCCAGATAAATAGAGAAGTCTTCAACAGATACCAAAGAAATGATCCCAATATTCAGACCTATAGACCCAGGCGGGGTAACTTCCAACGTCAGTGAGACCTACTCACCTTCCCTTTTAACACAGTGGAAAGCATATAGGGACTGTTACGCTATACAGAATGTCACCGTTTAAAAAATAATAATAATTTAACCCCTTGACCCCGGGTTTTAGATGGGAGGCACCGGGGCACCAGGTCGGGTTGTGCTGCCAAGCAAAACGGAAACAAGAGGCTTGTGCAGCCAAGCATAACGTACACAATACCCCAATAATGGATTGAAAGTGCAGAGATTGACACAAATAGAAGTCAACCGGCCTGGTGACAATTTTCAATCTGCACGTATTTGTGTCAACCGTACGCAAGGGGTTAAACAACAGCGTTATATCAAAATGAAGAGCCAAGTATGCTCTAATGCATGCAAAAACTACAAAATGTCATTTAGACTGATTTCATAGGGGCTGATTACAAATATAATTTAAGAAAAGTGTAAATTGTTTCCACCATTGAAAAATATTTTTTAACATGGGAGGGTAGGGGTACCGCCTGTGCTGTGGGAGCGCTTTCAATTTCTCAAAAAAAAATATGGGGGTGGGGGCGAGGCTTCAATAAAAACTCACTTGTCCATCATGTACTTGATGACATCTTTCCAAGCCACGCCCTCTGGAACCATAATCCCTGTTACCGTGGGAAGGCGGATAGACCGGTCCGTCACCAGTAAACTTAAGCCCAGCTTCTGAAGCCCCGCCCACAGCATCTCGGCACCCTGCCGATGCCTCGCCCATGTATGCTCAAGACCTTCCTCGGCTAGCATGGCTAGGCCTTCACGTAGAGCGTAGACGGAGTTTATCATTCCTGTGTGATGATACCTGCAACAACAACAACAAAAACCCAGATCTAGAGAGAGCACTGGGTGTAGGTAACAAATGTGACCCAGTCTTGTTTCCAGGTGCGACATGTGGAGTGCTGTTGGCCGTGGTCTTGTGCACCGGACTCAATAACTGGGTGATACTACAGATTGTGGGTTCGAGTTCAACAGGGGGCACGGTCCTCGAGCAAGACACTTTGTCACAAATTGCTTCTCTCCATCCAGGAGTGAATGGGTACCTGTGAGGGCAGTGATGGATATGTGTTTGATTAGCCTGTGTGCGCTATGGGGCTGCCGGGAGCTGAGGTTTTTGGGAATGATGAGACTTGGGAATGATGAGACTTGGGAATAATAAGCTTGATGAGCAGGGGTAGTAATGAACATCATGGATATGTGCGCTTTACAAATGTACATTATTATTATTTGTGTAGTTCACTCTTTTTGACCTGTCGGCAAACAAACCTGAACAGATCTGTTACGTATCAAAGAAAAATGACAAGTAACAAAAAAAGCACAGAAAACAAAAATGGGTCTTTTTCACCATGTATAAAAATCTGGATAGATCATTGGCTGTTCCAGTTTACAGCACCACCCGCAGGTCTTTCCACTTCACGCAATGCGCAAACATACGTAAAACCAGTACAAGCGTGATGTAGGCAGGCGCTAGACTAGGCAGCAATGATTTATGGATGTTCCACGAGTGGTAATATGGCGGCTGCTGGCGACGGTTGTTCATGCAGCGCGCAACAGCCAATGAGCTATCCAGAGATCAGTTGTCTACACTACACTACACTACACTACACCGCCCCGCCCCGCCCCGCCCCGCCCCACCCCACCCACCCCCCCACCCACCCACCCACCCACCCCCCCCCCCCCCCCCCCCCCCCCCCCCGCCCCGCCCCGCCCCGCCCCACCCCCACCCCCCCCCCCCCCCCCCGGCTCTGGATCCGCCCCTGTAGAATGGACAGCAGGCTCACAAGCCTGTTATTTAAAACTGGTCACAAATATTTTCTTTACCTTCTGGGGCTATCATCACAGCCCCAGTAGTTGCCCAGTTCCGCCATGTCAAAATAAAAGGAGGGCACTCTAGTTTTCCTGCGAGCCATCTTCTCTCTTAATGAAGTAAATACAAATGTGAAAAATGTGAACAAATGTGACAAAACTATAATACCAGTGCCGAGTTGGAGTCGAGTCCCTGCAAGTCCTTTCACAAGTACTTTCGCAAGCCCATCAGAAGTCCTTTCATAGAGCCAGTCACAAGTAACTGGATGAACAATGACAAAGGAATGCCTTTGTCAAAGCTCATTTGAATAGCTTGTGATTGGGATTAGGACTGGAGGGTTTGTGATGGACTTGTAGGGACTTGCAGGGACTTGTGATGGACTTGACTACATCTCTGTACCAGTGTCTATATTCTGGACATCAAAAAATTACAATTACACAAACCTTCCCAAACTAATTAAACTCTAACACCACATTCTGCTGGATTTTGATTGACATAATTATACTGTGAAAGGGTTTGGCTGGAATTGCTAACAAAAACAACATTTTTCTAAAAATGGAAGTCGCCCAATACAAGGCTAAAAGCCACTCTAGGTAAAGGGCTACAACAGAGGTGGTGGGGTTGGCCACATTTTAGGTTGCCAGCCGTACCACCTTAACGGTTTTCCTGGGTACAGATCTCAATAGAGGAAAATCTTCAACAGATACCAAAGAAATAATCCGAATTTTCAGACCGATAGACCCAAGCGGGTAACTTCCACCGGTGATGAGACAAACTCACATCCCCAACTCACCAACATTTTTGGAGTCAACTCCGGCTCCGAGTAGGAATCGCGATTCCATTCAGAATCAGTTCTAAGGGTCGGAACCGGGTACCATGGTACCCGACCGTTCTTGTCAGTAACCGGTTACGGATTATGGAACAGAGTACCCGTATAACTTTACATTATCACATAGTAACTTCCCAGACAATGAAAAAGGAAAGGTTTTTGTCGGGAATTTTCAAAATTCAAACCCGAATACATGGAAAACCAGCACAGATTTCACGTTTATGACGCTTATGAAAGTTGGCAATAAAGGGAATTTACCGGTCGCGGTTTTTGTAGTTTGGGTATGGATAAGAGCCTCGACGAGACATAATAGCATGCATTGTTCCACAATAAATACAACTGTATATAGATTCTGGACGACCATCTTTTGTGATATGCCGGCGCATACACTTGCAGGCACAAGGCAGAGAAATTATCATGTTTACTGGACAAGCAGGAGATTTTTCAGACTTTTGTCGGAAATCAGACTTTTTGAATCTCAGAGAAAGACATTATTACAACTTCCGGGATTGGAAGTTTAAGGTTAGGTTTCTTTAACCCCTTGAGTACAGCTATTATCAGGAGGCGCCGGGTTGCCGGGGTGGCCTGTGCAGCCAAGCGAAACGGACACAATGTGCTTATGCAGTCAAGCGTAACATACACAATAATCCAACAATGGATTGAAACTGCACAAATAGCGGCTGTAAGGCGTCATCCGGCCTGGTGGCACTGTTTGTTTGCGCCATTTGGCGTCATCCGTACGCAAGGGGTTAACGGGTACCTGGGTACCCGTATTTTGTTCAATCTGGTGCCCGGTTCTTTTACTACCAATAAATGCACACCCCTAATCAGTTCAATACATTATGCACAAAATGGGCATCCACAGTGCATCCTTTGAACCCTTGCAATGTCTTGACTGATTTCATAGATGAAACAGCTGGGTCAACAAGTGCCATATGCGGTCATTTCCAGATAACTACAATCCATTAACTCTTTTTGTGGAGTTGGCGAGTTTTAGAATCAACATTGGGTGACTGGAATCTACTCCAGGGAAGTAGAAATTGGCTGCTCAAAGGAGTCGACCGCTCAAAAAATGAAATCATGATTCCCGCACGGAATCACTCAGGTCTAACTGATTCCACATGCAATTCCGTGCTACTTTTTCGCACCTCGCTCGAAGACTGAAGGAGATGGGCGCCGTGCCAGGCGGAGCACCAAGGACCTTTTGGGAACCGCTATAAATCACGTCAATACCTGCAATTACAAAGAGGTTTCCAAACGGGTTCAAAGGTCAAGATCCATGTCATTTGAAGAATCGCATTTGAGGTTCCTCCGTCACGGTCCTCACAGAGTAAGGTTTGGAAAAATGCTAGGCGTGCAATAAAAGAAGATGACATTTTTTGTTGGGGATGATGTAAGCAAACTTTTTAGGAAGAAATAAGGATTGCAGAAGCATCTATTACAAACTGTAATATTGTAGAAATTTTAACTTGACTTTACCCCATTCATCAACGAGCAGTGGCGCGCCTCCCAATGATGCTACGGTGTCGACAAACAGCAAACAATTGTACCTTCAAGATCCCAAAAATATATTATACAGGGTGAGTATACCAAAGTTGAACCGCAATTGATCGAAATATCACATGATGTCATTATAAATTACCAGTGTTGTAGTCGAGACCACAAAGTTCAAGACCGAGACCGAGACCAGGGCCCATGTGCATAAAAGGCTACTAGGCCTAGTTGGCAACTAAAATGGACTTAAGTTGCTTACTAAGCCTAGTTGATTACTAATTGTGATGCATAAAACCCAACTAGATATAGTAACATTCTAAAATTCTGGCAAAAGTTAGAGTTGATCTGGGGTACCTCTAAGTCACTAGATGACAACTAGCCCAAAATAGGTTTTCGTCTTGGGTAAAATTAATTTTTCTTTCACGCTTAAGACTCATGGTTGTAGTTGTAACTTTATGTACTAGCTGTAGCAACCTTGTATAGAGAATTTATGTAGTTCTACAAAATGTAAGTACTGGGCAGTAATGCAATGTTACAAAGACCTTTAGAAAGGAGTTATGCTAATTTGGAATGTGATTCGAAGCTCAAACACAATAAACTTGTCTACAAGCCTATTGTATCTGACATAATCACCTCCTCTCCAAGGCCATGGCACCCAAATCAGTTACAAACCAAATTGTCCTAGTATGCAACTAGTAAGCAATGTGCCTAGTGAGGTTTTATGCAACACAAATTAGTTGCCAACTCCGTAGGTATAAACTGGGGAATTTATAATCTTACTAAGCACTAGTTGGCAGCTAAACTAGTAGCCTTTTATGCACATGGGCCCTGATGTCCGAGACCAAGACCAAAACCTCTGGGTTCGAGACCGAGACAAAGACCGAGACCTCAGACAAGTCATACTGTAAATAATAAAACACTTTTCAAAGCCAACTTTCCTTATTTTCACTGCATGTGCTTAACTGTACTGTAGTCCAGGTAAGGGTCCCTTGCACAACACGTAGTTACGTGTTGTGCAAGGGCACGAAACTATGTGAGGAATTCCGAGGCCGCATATGGCTTCGCTCTGCCTTTACTATGGATCACATAGCCACTATGTGGTATGGACAAATTGCGACCGGACCGAGCCGCCCTCCAAGAAAAAAATGTACACCACACAGGAGGGCGAGCATGAAACTAACGCTTTCGAAGATTTGTTATTCTTACTGGTTTATTTTTCTATTTTTATAAGTTTTTGGCCGATTATGAAGTCAACGTCTCGAATGGTCTCGACACAAGACCCCAAGACCTTTGCTCCGAGACTGAGACCGAGTCTTCAAAATCGAGACCTGGAAACAGCCGAGACCTCAAAAATGTTGGTCTCTAGACCTACAACACTGTTAATTACCCTTGGGTCTTCTCATTATAAAAATGATAGTTTACTCACCCGGATCAGATCACTAATTACTGAGATGTTTACACAACACAAGTGAAAAACCCCAAAATATCTGAAGTGTTTAAATTTGGATTCTGTGAGTGTGGATTTAGCGGTCTTGTAGACTCGACTTGCTCACTTAGACTTGAGTCGGACTCGTAGTGTCCCAATTTTTTGTCTTAAGACTTGACTTTGAAAAAAAATGACTTGGGACTTGACGAGTTGAAAGAACATGACTTGTGACTCGATTTGAATTGAATAAATTTGACTTGCTGACATTTACACAATTTACAAACATTAAAACTTTGGGCATGCGCACATATCAGTTGAAATGAACGTCGTGCCTACAGCGCATAGCGAGCTGGGTGTCCGGTATGCGGGGCCACAACGCTGGCTACTGCATAGAGAATCGTCAAGACAGCATACCAGGTTGATTTTGTACAGTACATGCGGGCCAGCCTATGGGTAGTCATTTGTCATTGGAATTTTAATTTACTATATTCAACAATTGACTTGAGACTTGGTAGTTAACTTGAACAAAATTGACTTGGGACTTGACTAGGGCTGTCCCGAATATACCGAATATTTGATATTCGATCGTCAAGCGAATATTCAAATACCATTTTGCCAGTTCGAATATACGAAAAGATATATATATATATATGCACATACTGATGATATATTAACCCTCCTATACTTATAACTATCACAGCCTATAAAAATCTCTAAACACCAACTCTGACAGTTTGTGTGTGTTTCAATCTGAAATTTGATAGGTTTTGATCTGTACAGCAGCTGGGTCGATTTTGGCCCTGAGAACAGGAGGGTTAATAGAAAAGTTACGGCAGTGTCAAATGCCGCATTTTTGTCAATCGTAACTTTTTGTGGACGAAGGTTTGTTGTACCTGTCCGTAAAACCCTTGATACAACAGGGGCACGCAAAAAAACGCCGTTTGGACGGTCCATAATATCAATCGGCATACAAAAAAAACACCGGCGTGCTTTTACGTGCAATTTTTTACCGGTGCGGCATGCACAGAAAAACTTGATCGGCGAGTATCAAATATTTGAATATTCGGTCAAACCCAGTTTCGAATATTAGAATACTAAATTATTCGAAAAGGAACAGCCCTAGACTTGACTTGGAAAAACATTGACTTTAATACAACTTGACTTGACATGTGAACATTTGACTTGTGACTCGACTCGACTAGCAAAAAAAACACTGGGTTATTAGGACCCTGTGTTTTACCTGTGGCAGAGCTCTCCTATACCTTCCAGTGGTTGTAGCACTGTACCGGAGGACTCCCCTTGTGTGATGAAGAACACCGACGGCTTGTACATCCTTAGACCCTTCAAATGTGTTTCCAAAAAAAGCTTGGATCTGGCTTGGATTTGAATGTAATGCAAGTGTCTTTCATTAGTGAAGTGCTGTGGGCCTTGTACCGGACTCAAGATCATTGTGATACTACAGATTGTGGCTTCGAGTCCAGCAGGGGTCATGGTGCTTGTGTCCTTGAGCAAGACACTTTGTCACAAGCTGCTTCCCTCCACCCAAGAGTAATGGGTACCTGTGAGGGCAGTGCGTTTGATTAGCCCATATGCGTGCTAAACTTACAGCTGGGGCTGCATACTCCCCAGGGAGCTGAGGTTTCGGGAATGATTAATAGGCCTGATGAGCAGGGGTAATAGGACTTGCAAACACTATAAATTAGTTTAACTAAAAAGATAATTCCGAATGCTGGTCATTATTATTACATGTATGTGGAAAAGGTAAAAAGAGGTCATTGCAAATCCAAAAAAGCAAACACAAGGACCAACAGACAGGTACATCAAAAACTCACGTTTTCTATCTCAAGGAGTGAAAACACCTGACCCATGGGTTTCTTGATGATCTTAACGTTTGCTCCTAAGAGAAAAATTTTAAATTTGAGTCATTATGTAATTTAAGTTCAAGGAAGAAAATTCACATTGTGGGAGTAAAACCTCATGCGCAGGATGTTTATTTAAAGATTAGGAGAGAATTGATTTATTATTATTATTATATAATGTTATTATTATTATTATATTATTATATATATTTATTATATTTATTATTTATTAATTTATTTATCATTTTCTGAAGTCTTATCTTATCTTATTTTTTTTTCTTGGGGGGGGGGGGGGGAGGTATTTATAATTAACCCTAACTAACCCAAGCCTTGCAAATTCCAACAGCAGGTTTTGTCTAATTTTGATGGGTTCAGTACTGCAGGGCCTTGGCACTGTCGAGCGCAATCTGGAGTTTTGCACAAGTTTATTGTACTCCCTCCTGAGTTCATATCCCTATGAATGGATTTCATTACAAAGGAAAATTAGCTCAGGATGGAGTACAATAAACTTGCGCAAAACTCCAGATTGCGCTCGACAGCACCATTACTTTACGTGGAGCTATGACGCCTTAAAGAATGTACCATAGGTATACTACACAGTGTTGGATATGGACAGGTTGAGGAAGCCTCCTAGTAAAAATGCCTAGGGGGTTTAACAAAGAAGTATAATTAGTGATTTCCAGTTTGATATGTTACCATATCTATTGGCCAAGTCTGCAAGTCTTTTCCCCCACAGGCCTTTCTCAGCGACAAGAATGGTGTCATCCCGTTCAATGATGTTCATAGTTGCTGCTTCCATGCCGGCATGGCCTGTTCCGCTCACAGCTAATGTCAGTTCACTCCTGGTCTGGAAGGCGTACTGGATACCGGCCTTCACATCATCCATAACCTGTTCCGTGAGAAACATTGCCAAAAAATATAAGATGTGTGTCCACGATCCACTTGGCTAAGAAACAGCTTGATAGAAGGGGTAAATTGTAGTCTGATAATAATTGTTGTCCGGATCTGGTATTGGTAAGTAAATTAATATGTCATTGATATCATGGACAATGATGGAGGTAGGAAACACCTCCATGTTGATAAAGAAGGCTCCCACTCCCAGCAAAACAATGTTTCACAACATGACATATATGAAATGTTGTTGATTGATTGATTGATTGATTTTATTCGGTTTTACCACATACATATAAACAAATATAAATATAAATATAAATATATGTATATGTACAAACAAACAAACAATTACTACAATACATTAAAAACATGGTAATACCAGGGATAGCCCATGAAAGTTGTTCAACTTAATATTTCCAAAGGGTCCCCATGGCAGAAAATGTCATGACAAGAGAGTTATGGATTTTGAAAACAAATTATTCCACAGCAGGTTATATTTGTCTCTCTGCTCGATAGCTCTCAGTCTCTGTAAGGAATGTGAAAAATTTACAGTTCTGGAAGGACATGTGTCGAGCACAATTTGAGTCCCTCGCGCAAGTTTAAACTTGCGCGCGCATTAATTTTCTTGCTGCGAGTCCCTCGCGCAAGTTTAAACTTTGTGCGGAAGTTTAAACTTGCGCGAGGGATTTTCGAAGCACGCAAATTTCACTGCACTATTTAAATTTGCGCGCGCACGTTACAACCTGCGCAAAGGCGATCGCAAACTGAGAACCTTGCGCAAGTTTAAAACTGAACTAGGTTTTAAATATTTAGTATCTTGCAGAGTGCACCATGGAGGAAGGAATTGTGTTCCTTCCTCCATGCTTGCACTCTCCTGAATATTTGTGGTATTTAGGCTAGGACCATTGATTGATATGAAGCCAAAAGGGCATTATTGTTCACATGCAATGCAACGTGCATTCATGTCAAAGTCGAACGCCGCGCGGAGTGCGCAAGTTTAAACTTGCGCGAGGGACTCGCATTGCGCTCGATCGAAAACATAGTGACTGAAATTCATGCTGCAACGCCGCGCGGTAAATGGTCCACAGACCTTCAAGAATTCGGAGTGTAAATGACCCAAAGCGGGCAGTGCTCCGGCCGCTAGCACCCTTGGTGGGACGTTGGAAGGACCGGATCCCATCAGTAACTTCTGTGGCACATTAATTGGCATCAGAAGCTCCTTAGAAGGAGAAATTTGAAGTTTTCCCGTACGAGTGAACGCCATGTCTGTCTATTAAAGGTTGTTTACATTTTGGTAACCCTGAATGACCTTAGCCTTTAGGCCAACAAATATAATGTTCGGTCTCCGGTCAGCGAGCGCGTCGATTTTGATCATGCGCGTCAACTTTTTCCCCCACAAATTTTCCGCAGTAGCCGACGCCATTTTTACAGTGGTGCCGCGCTTTTGCGTGCAGGCTGCCCGCGTTCTTTAATTTGAGTCGTGTACGTGCGCATTTTGGCAAGTTGTAAACACCCTGTTGGTCGAAGCTGTGTCGAGCGCGTGCGTCTAACACATACGCGAGCGCCTCGCCACCGCAGTTAGTAAATGCTTCTAATTTTGGTCGCCGGATTAGTCTATTGACCTATTGCGGTCGCGTCGAATCGCGGTCGAATCGCGTCAGCGCAGCTTGTGAATTATTGTCCAATCACATCAATTATAATTCCACGTGGAACGCGCAAAATCTGAGACAAACAAAAATTACTACACAAAATTTCCATAGGGTTGTCTAAGGGGCATGGTTAACTCGTAAACGGCCGCACCGCCTCAAATTTTCGTGGAAAAGGTCAACCTCGTAAATAAATGTTTAAATTAATATGAAAAGCTTGTGTTTATCGTTTTAAAAATGCCTCTGGTCCCAGCTGTACGCCAGCGGATTAAAACCATATTGCTTGTTATGGTCTAATCATACATGTATGTGCAGCATTAATACTCACACCATGGAGGACTCACACTTACAAAAAAATAAAGCCATGTCTAAAAGCTGGCTTGGACCGGCATTGGCAGTCTTTAAATTAATTTATGTCTGTTTAAAAAACAGGTTCTGTTGTACTGAATGTGTAGCAGGGCTTGTTTTTAAAACATTTTGGAGGCAAAGTTCAAAACGGTCATAAAGGTTGCCCTGGCGCTGTATGGAAAATGTGAAGGAAAGCATTTAGGGTACATTTGGCAAACAAGGGCACATGTAGGCAAATGAGGGGCACGAAGCACTGTGGAGGGCACAAGGCATCCCAGGCAAAAGGCATATCAATTCCGGAACTTTGGTCTGACCAGAAACCGACTATTTGGGGGGGGGGGGGGGGGGGGTGCTTCGAGGGGGTTGGATATAAGATTTCACGCTATTTTCAGAGCCGTTGATGCGCCAGTGCATGCAGTGTGACAGCAGAGTTTTAACATTTTTGCAGATTAGGAAACAAATTAGACCCACATGAAACCCACCCACTCCCCCCCCCCCCCCCAAAAAAAAAAAAAAAAAAATCCCAACAAAACACAAATTACTAAAATATTTACGTCATGTTATTCTAGCCCATGTAGGCCCACTTCTCTGAATACACAAAACAATAAAATATTTACGTCGAGTTATTCTAGGCCCAATTAGCTTCTCTGAATGTTCAAACAACATTACGACAAGACGACGACGCACGACGACGCATGACGACGCATGACGACGCACGCGACGCCGCACGACGACGTTCGACGACGTTCGACGACAACTGCTGCTTAATTAAAACATATGTAGGGAAAGGAAAACCGTGTCATAATGACATATCCTTTTGCCTGGTAGGTCTACCAGGCCAAGGTAAAATGTCAGTGGAAACTATTTTCCAATAGAGTACCGAAGTGATGACGTCAATCAATGCAATGTTTGGAACCAGAATAGGGGGCCTACATTCTAAACTGCATGACGTCAGACTTCGGTACTCTATTGTCATAAGATCAAGTGATACTCAATTCTTTAACCCTAACTCCCAAGGGGTGGTGTGAAAAATAATATTGAAATTGGAGGATTCAGGACTGTGGTTTTAATGCCAGCAAAACAATACGGACGAGTTCGATAATTCAAAGGTCAGCTGTACCAATTCCGCCTTGTCGTATAGGCATTTTACGCTGTTTTGGTACAGCTGCATGACCTGTGACCTTTTACCCACATTGCATTGCAAAAATAAATTAGGCGAACTCGCTTATTAACCAAAACCCAACATTTATTATAGCAAAGTGAAAACAAATAGTAAGCTATTCTCGAATTCTCCGATGGTCACTTAATTGACGCAGCAGCTTTTGGGGTCTCTCCTACAGCTTCCTCCCTCCTTCCCCAGTTATATTGCCAAACATGATGATGCATACATGACGCGTCCGTGGGCGTGAATTAGCATCGTAAATAAACAACTGGTACCAAAATAAAATACATGTTTAGAATTCTTGCCCACTATACGAGAAGCAGCAAGCTTAAAAACAAAGTAAGAAAAATGCATACGCAAAGGAAATCGAAAAAATAAGTTCCTCCAGGCAATCTATGCAAAAGTTGAATGGAAAATATGGGCGCAGCAAAAACTTCTTCCGGCTTCCATTTTTTGCACTTAATATGCACCTATCATTTGCTTTGCCTTACTATTATGCACGTACTCCGGAATACCCAAACATAATACACAAGTAAGCGCCAGCTAAAATCGATTTCTCTGAATTGCTCAACAATAGTTTGGGATTCCCCGTACACGTACCAACCGTATGGAGCTATTAATAGCTCCATACAAACCGGTGATTCCCCGTATTGAATGTTTTGTTAAATTCAGACTCCAGAATAGTACGGACGATCGCGGGTAGGCCTACTGTGCATACTCATGCAAATTTGCGCAAAAATATTGGTCATAAAGGTTAGAGCAGGCGTAAAGATTCAGGAGATTTTTGAGACGCTGGTGGCAGTCTGCAGTAGATATACCGGCCCTTTTCCACTGTTCTCACCAGTCGTGCGCATGCTCAGAACTGCGTGCGCATGCTCAGAACGAAATGAAAAAGACATTCATGTCGTCGCTGCTATTTTATGCTATGTGCTACTGTCCAAGAGTTAGAATTCCAGGCAGGTCCAAACTTGCTACGACACCCAGAAATATTATAATCGCGCCAGTCCAGGGCATCCGGCAACATTTCTGTTGGGTTTTATACGGAACGAGAGTCTGGAATACAAAGGTTTCTAAAATTGATATCACCGTGAAATAATCATTTGTTTACAATATGCCAGAGTATGTCTTGGTCTAAACAGGAAATTCAGGTTGGTATACAAGGGGCTCGACTCAGGCCTATACGTATTGTTGTGTGAATATCGTCATTGTAAAAACAGTTGCCGAGCGCAGATTTTTAGGCGGGATCATGTTCATCGGGGTACGAGTTGTACGAGGACCGGACTGGAAGTGGGCAGACCAGGACGGGGAGTACGGCTGTGTAGGGACGGTGGTGAAACCGCAAGATTCCAACGGTGAGTACATCAAACATTTAAATATTCTTTCTGCATTTCGCACTGTAGCTTGAAAATTCCAGCTCTAGGCTCATGACATGTGAGATTCGCCGTCGTCATGGGCCTAAAGCTGGAATTTTCGAGCTAGTCGCACTGTACAGTGTGAGTCAAAAAAACCTATACACTTTTAAAATTGGCCATAGTTTTATTCTTTAGCAATATAGATAAGAAATTTTCATATTTTTTTTAGAGTAACTCTTCCTGCTTCTTTTGGTGACATTTTTACTGGATTAGTTTTTATGCATGACTGCACAGGAGACAATTTGGGGGGGTCGAGTGAAATCTGAGTTGCGCCTACTGGTCATTGCCGGCCTTGTAAGTTGAATCATGGAGGTATTAAAATGAATACCTCCATGGTTGAATCAACCGGTGGAGTGGCCCCCAAGATCTCCTGATCTGCATGACCCTCTTGACTATACTTTTTATGAGATATCTGAAAGCTTGGGTTTAGGTCTCCTGAGTGGGTAGTTTACTAGGTTGTATATGTTTCCATGCCCCGTGTGTATCACGGCCGGCTATGCAAGTCAGTTGGGAATGCTGTTTTTGTTAACACTGATGCGCATGCGTCTAACGAACGTCTAATCTGCATATTAGATCACGCGCCATTGCATTGCAAAATTCGCGGTTGTACGGTTCGTGGACCAGTAAAGTTTTAACGCGTATAGAGTACCGAAGTCTGACGTCAGTTGGCATGACAACTGGTTCCAAACAAATGTAAATTTCGACTGTTTCTTTGTTAACAGCCAGTCATGCAAACACATAACAAAAGTATTCTGGTTCCAAACATTGCATTGACGTCATCACTTCGGTGCTCTGTACCCGCCGTGGGCTGTACCATGTACACTTGGTACTTGTTTATCATAGGTATCGCCCAACTCAAGACCAAAAGGCCCTATATTTTGGTCTGGGAACCAAGACTGCATTTCAGGCAAGCACGAGTGTATACACTCAGAATATTTGCGAACGGAGAGCGGGACGTGAATTTTTGTACGCGAATATTTGCGAGCGGAGAGCGGGACGTGAATTTTTTTCGCGAATATTGACGTGAATATTCACGATTTGGGGTAAGTCGTGAAATTTTGTCTTGAATATGACGTCAATATTTACGATTTGCGATGTCTCTTCCGGGCCAGCATAGGTAATGTTTTATCATGGGGAGAAACGGAACTTGGAAACGCAGAGCGTGATGCGCAGACCAAACTAACGCAAACCCGCACCGGAGAGTTACATCTATAAAGGTAGCTTACATAACGTTTGATACAAAGGATCAGTTTAACCTCTTGAGTATACGGTTTTTACGGGAGACGTCGGGGTGTCGCGGCGGTTCTGGCAGCCAAGCGAACAGCTACAATGTGTTTGTGCAGTCAAGCGTAACATAAACAATAATCCAACAATGGATTGAAACTGCACAAACGGCGGCAAATTGCGTCATCCGGCCTGGTGGCACTTTTTTTTACGCCATATGGCGTCATCCATACGCAAGGGGTTTAATGCAGCGGTTGGAGATCGATATAATATAATGATTACAATCTGGCATGAATCTGGTATATACACTCATGCTTATTTCCTTGTTTCATATCTGATTAGTGACGGGTGTTTGGGTGCGTTGGGATTCCGGTAAAGCGGCAAATTACCGTGCCGGTGGTACAAGCGGCAAGTTTGACCTGAGGATCTACGACAACGCCCAATTAGGTAAGACTAACTTCGAATCAGCATGATTTTGCCCCTCCTCCGATCCCGCCTATTATACCTCAATCTGGCCATACCTACTCTGATTGCACTTTTTTGCCTATTTTTGGCGTTACACAAAAAATCTGTAAAAATAACACCGCTGCACTCTGGCAGTGGGTTGGAGAATAGAAACGGCGGTTAATCTGTAAAAACACGGATAAATCTAGACGGCATGATTATACAACCAGGGGGATTTCGTTTGACTTTATATTACATTCCTTTAACCCAGGGTGCGGCCTAAACAGTTTCAAACTGGTTTCCATTAGGGCCTGCAGACATTTTTTTTCAAAATAAGGGCCTATCCACACACACACACAAAATGAATATTTACACACATACAAGACTATTTACACAAATAAATCTAGATACTTTTAAGTTGAAAATTTTCCAGTATAAGGCTATTGCTGATTTAGGGGATGGGTGAAAAACCCGCGAAAAAAACTCTTGGGTCCAAATGACCTTGGCAACCATAACTACGCGTGGATCAGCGCAAATAGAAGAAATATCACTATGAATGGATGGCTTTACGTGGCTCCGATTTAAATGTACCTAAGGAGTTCATGGTTCTCAATTCTTCGGGCAGATTATTCCATATACTGGCACCACTCACAGCGAAACTTGCGGCGCAGCGTTCTTATTTTAGCGAAAAGAACTTTCATTGTTATGTGGGTTGATTGCCTTTGAATTACATGTATTCTGTTCATTGTATAATAAAAGCCGATTGTAAATAATTGATAATCGATACATGGTCATGTCCAACCAGCAATCGGATGTTTATGGTGTCTCATATTCATGCGACTATAAAAAGCCAGCTCGGTATTTCAACTGCGCATGTGCACAATGACATTTTTATCCCGAATGACCCGCGTGACCTAAAGCGCGTGTGAACGTAAAAGGTGGTCGCACAACGCGCACGTGTTAAATTCAATCCGTCAGCAATTTCATCCCGATTAACCGTTGACCTTTGAGATATCGAACTGGCTTATTGAGAAATGGCCGTGTGCTGGCACAACGCGGCAATAATGTTCACGCAATATAACTCCATGGGAAAACCCAACATACCACCACATGAAGGATTTCAATAGCAGGAGGCTTTGTTGCTCTTGTGACCTAAAGTTTAAAAATAGTTGTTTACACAATATACATCGTCCCGAGCAGCCATGGGGCCGGCTAAGCATGGCTTGTCCAATTGTTTTGCCCAGGGACCTTGGAAATAATAAGAACTGAATACTTCACAATTCAGTCAAGCGCCGTGATTACAATGTATGCTTTTTACGTTGTTGATCACGAACTTAAAAGTTTTATCATTAATCAACAATGCATGGATATTGCACCAGTGGAGCTGAAATTTTGTTTACTAAACGTTCAAAATGTTCCTAAGCATTGATGTTCAACAGCAGTCTTTTCTAAATTCATGAGGATTATTCTTACATTAGTATATAAACCATAATCGCTTAAGAAAACGTTATACTATTAGGATTTTGATACTAGTTTGTGCATGGTTTTAGTAGGTGTATCCCATGGCCTTTTTTGTACGTATTTTGTGTACACATTGTTAAGGTACTTTTAATACAAGTAATTATTATATAAATGTGAAACTACAGTTAGATTACTCTGCTGGCAATTGTATTGTAATTTTGAAATATGAATATGCAACGATTACAGGACGCCTTTTTAAAAACCGCCGGAATCACACTCACTTTTCAAAACGGGATCGCAATTTTAGTTAGTTTATGGTTAGTTTTTGGTTAGAATGAAATGACACAAAGCAATGGGAGCATTCGGCTCTTTGGCAAAAAAACTCAACTAAAGAACTCGGTGGTTTACTGTGCAAAGTGGGTCGTAATACAAAATGTCGAATTTTATTCTTTACCGTAAACGCACCTAAACTCGTATACTTGCGTTTGTGGGGTACTTGCATTGTGCTGCCATTATCCCAAATCTTTAGAATTTCTCCTGCGGGGGTATAGGTGTAGTACACAAATACCAACTTATGGGATAGCATGGTTCCAATTGTTTGAATATCCCACAAGGCTGTAGTTGTTGAAAACACTACACTGTAAAAGCTTGGTTGTTATAGAAATTGCAGAAATTGTGTCAATTTTATCTTGCATGGTCCGGTTACACTGTGAACTAGTAACAATGGATTTAGTGCCAACAAGTATAACGTAGTGTTACAGACTCTTCTGATGTCGTTTTTAACAAATGGACTATTTCAGGGTTAACACATTTTAATGTCATAACAACAGGAGTGAAACACCAAACAGTCGTCTGCGATTGCTGCCAGGAGCACGGTGTTTTGGGGATACGATGGAAGTGTTTGGAGTGTCGTGATTTCGACTTGTGCCACAACTGTTACAATGAGGGAAAGCATGATTTGGGCCATCGCTTTACAAGGATTGAAGCAAATTCTGTGCCAGGGTAAGGTCGATGGGAGACTTTTGAGACGCGTGGTGGTAGCAGGGTCATTTTCGATTGTTCTCACCAGTCATGCGCAAGCGCAAAACTACGCGCGCATGCTCAGAACTAGCAAAAAAAGGATGAACAATGTGAACAATTACCAGAGATTTGTTCCATGGTCTCACCATGTCATACCGTGTTAAAGTATAACCTTTTTTTCAAGGGACTGATCTGTTTAGCCAGACTTGAATTGTTTGTTGAATTATTACGGATCTGTTTCCATATTATAGTCAGCATCCCTTAATATAAGGCTTAACTTAATAATGCTCAGATTACAAATGTTGGATTTAATCCAAAGCGTTCCAATC
The DNA here is from genome assembly GCA_037893225.1 of Hippasteria phrygiana. NCBI lineage: Eukaryota > Metazoa > Echinodermata > Asteroidea > Valvatida > Goniasteridae > Hippasteria > Hippasteria phrygiana. The sequence goes on from JAZGUH010000234.1 coordinate 107,444, forward strand.
AGCCGGCTTCACATAGACCTAATTAAACCCTTTCTTGGTGTTCAAAGAAACATACAAAGGGTACTCCCACAAATACAACAAAGCAAAGTGTATTTTCGTTGTTGTTATTGAGAAATGCGCGAAGGCTTTGTGCATAGTTACAGGCTATATGCGCTGCGTGCACAGGCTAGGGAATTACATTAGCGGTGGATGCTATGATACCATGGAAACTAATAGCGCTCAGCTACCGTAAAGGTTAAGTGTCGTATTACGTATATATGCCTGAAGGTGAATTTAGAGAGATTGTCTTGTGTTTATAATACCAAAGTCCTCAGTGTGACGGTATGTAGACCTTTTGCGCGCAGTGGTATAGGGTTAGTGCTGTGGCCTTGTGGTCTTGTGTACAAGACTCGTTATCTTGGTGATACTACAGATTGTGGGTTCGAGTCCAGCAGGGGTCATGGTGCTTGTGTCATTGAGCAAGACACTTTGTCACAAGTCACTTCTCTCCATTCAGGATCGGAGTAAATTGGTATCAGTGAGGGCATTGATGGTTATGCGTTTGATTAGCCCATGTGCGCTAACTTGCAGCCGGGGCTGTATACTCCCCAAGGAGCTGAAAAGGTTTAAGGAATGATTAATAGGCCTGATTATCAGGCGTAATAATGTAGCGCCTTGAGTGCTTTGATCAAGGTGGATATGTGCGCTTTACAAATCTACATTATTGGTATTTTAATTTTAGACCTTTTGTCAGGCATAAAGTAAAAAAAACGTTAACTTTGTATTTATTGTCTGCTATAGAGGAATCCCACAACGAAGAGTTTAGCGCCAATCTGCGCACTTCCGCGTTTGAAAACGAGGATCTCAATGTCACAGTAAACAACTTTATGCTGATCGTGCGCCTGCGCTTCCTTTTATGCATGAATGAATGTGCTGAAAAGCGTTGTTTTGTTTGCCACTGACACTCTCGCTTTCAACCCGGAAGTGCGCAGAAGGGGCTAATGTGAAATTCCTCTATTATTTGCTATTATTTGTTCCGAACCAAAAAGATCATTGCTTAATCAAGGTTAAACTTGTTACCTTCTGCTTTGACCTTTAAGGTGACCGGGCCCCTATCACTGCTTTATCGCATTACAAAATTAGAAAACATGGATTCTTGCATTTTATATTCAGCGTTGAGGTTCCTTGTCGTTTTGGCGCCATCAAATGCCGATCTCTGGGAATTTTCCCGGGGGCCCGAGTCGTGCGAGGGCCCGATTGGGAATGGGGAAATCAAGATGGTAAGACCATATTCTTTCTTTTTTTAAGACACCATATACTTGAACATAATAAATATTAGGGCAAACTCCCTGATGGTAAAGTGACCAGCAAGTGATCTCATTTAATTGATTCACCTGAAGTTCCTTACATGCTAAATAATTCCCTAGTTTTTGATCCCAATGTTTGTCATCTATTAACTGTGGCAACTTTTGTGCTTGTCATCAGAGTTGTTTATGTGTTGTCTTTGTTTGTTGGTAGTTATTTTTGTTTCTGCTGTTCGAGTTTTCTAATGCCAATGGTCGTTTTGATAGGAGGGGAAGGGACGGTTGGTACCGTGAGTGATGTAGAAGGCGCTTCGGGTACCCATAGATCCTGGGTCGCTGTGCACTGGCCTGACCTGACCAACAACAAATACCGACGGGGACACGACGGCAGGGTGGACCTGAAGTACACGGAAAAAGAGACTTGTGGAGAATTCTACATCGATCATCTACCGCGGCTCGGTAAGATAAGCCAAAGTCACTCCACAACGTGAAGTTAAACGTTGGGGCCTACCCGTCAAATTTCTGGAGATACAGAGGTACACAAACAAGTTGATATCCAGGTCTTGATTCTGAAACACATATATTACTTGTCAAAGTTTAAACTTTAATCTCGGTGTGTGTTTTTTATACTTGACCGTTACAGCTTAGACAAGTCAGGACCCATGATACGTGATGACGTCATCGTTACGTAAAAGAACACAATAGAAATCAAGATCCTTGTCCATAGGTATTAAGTTTCAAATTCATTTTAAAGAAACTGTGAAAAAAAGTGTGGAGGAAAAAGCATGATTAGTCATAGATAGATTAACACAAAACAACATTTCAATGGCAAACAAACACTGGGTGCTGTGCATCCGAACCGGGTACCCGATACCCGACCGCTAATGTCAGGAACCGGTTCTAGATTATGGAATCGAGTACCCTTAACCGAATTAACAGGAATTTCTCACAAAATGAAAAAAGAAAGTTTTTGAATGCAATTTGGGGGAGGTCAAAATGAAAACCACAGTACAAGGAAAAATCAGATTAACGTTTATGACACGCGAAAATGCAGTTTACATAGAGCAGCTAAACACAAAAAAATTAGTTAGCACAGAAAGTCTTACCGAGTAAAAAACAGGTTACCTGCCACGTACAACTTCATGTGATTTTCATGCCAAGAAAAAAAACAGGTGAACACCAGTCACGCAACATATCACAAGAGAATTTGGTTGGTAATCTTGCTTTTACCAAGAAAGAATTTTCATGCTAAGCAATTTTTTGCGCTTAGCTGATCCATGAAATTGGTCCCAGGCAGTCATGGATTTGTTTTGGTACAAATAGATGCGACCAATGTTCGTCCGTATGTCAACCCGGGCGACAAAGTGCGTTTGCTGGACATAGACGCAACCAAGCTGAAGGAACTGCAACTAGAAAGATGTGGCTGGAACGAAGAAATCACAAACGTAAGTTTAAAGGTGATCAAAATGACATCTTTGTGCCTGTCGAGATACCCTGTTACCGACTGTGCATTTTTCTTTATGTTGTCTAGTAAACCCTTATAGGGTTCATAATGAATACAGTTACTGAACCAGATATTTGTTTCCATCTCAGTTCAGAGGAAAGGTGGGAGAGGTCATTATGGTCGACAAGGACGGAGATGTCAAAGTCAAGTTCGACAGTTCGTCGTACTTCATTCATCCCACGTGCATCGCTATGGAGAAGAAACGAGAGACAGCGGAAGCAACTGGCGGTGGCGAAGGTTTGTATGTAATCTGAAAAGTGTCGACATCATCAAAAATGTCGACATCGTCTAAAATGTCGACTTCCACAAATTACGTAGATATGAATAAACCTGATTGTTCAGGGCAGTGGCGAAGGTTTGTAGACGTTTGAGATGCATTTATATCATGCATTTCAATCATAAAAATCCCATTGCATGATTATTTTCATTTCACGGCTGCAGGTGCCGATCTGAGCGACCTGCTAACCGCCCTTCTCCTGAAGTCCCAGTTGGAGAAACTGGGGGAGCTTTTCGGCGAGGAGTCCGGTTCATCATCGGGCGGAAAGGCCCTATTCCAGGCAGCAGCAACCGGCAACACTAACAAAGTGCGAGAGGTCATCAGGGATAATCCCGATGCGGTAATTACATTTGAATAATTAATCATAATTGGAGACTTCTGAGACTTGAAGTCGTCCATTGTCTGCAGTGGAACAACGCTCTCAGCGTAATTTCCAACGCGTGTACTTTTGCAAGCCGGCCAGACTTGTGGATCACTAAAAAGACCTCAACATCAGTGCACCGAAGCATAGTCTCTACATCACGGTTATCTTCTATCAAAACTAGGGCAAGCATAGTCAACTTTCTCTGTCTTTCTTCCAAAAGATCCATGATTTTGCACATTTCATGTACGTCGCAATGTGTCAAAGTTCACATAAACTTCACAGAGTTTGAGCGAAACCGTGTGTTTATTCTGCTCCACTGCGCATGTCTGACATCACGCCAGGGGCAAGCGCGAGTAAACTCGCGGGGAAGTACTGTAGAGTACCGAAGTGATGACGTCAATCAATGCAATGTTTGGAACCAGAATACATTCTAAACTGCATGTGTTTGGAACCATTGCCGCGGCAACTGACGTCAGACTTCGGTACTCTATAGTGCATGGTGACATTAAGGTTGCGTTCGACTAGGCCATTTCTCAAAGGGCTTCGGCTTCGTTTTCAAATATTCCCAAGCCCGACTGCCGATCTGGAGCCTTGAATAAGTAACTAAAATGAACAGGCTCTGGCTCTGTATTAAAATATATATGATGTACATGTAACAAAAACAGTGTCCAAGATCTTGCCAAATTTGGGGACCTAAAATTATGCGAAGCCAAAGCCAAAGACAAGCCATAAGGCCAGGGTTTGAGAAATGGCCTAGTCGAACTCAACCTTAATGTCGTCATACACTGTCTTCAAGGAATCTTAATTTTTACCATCTGCTTCTTTGATTTTTAATTTGTTTTGTAGCGGAGTTAATTTGCACAAAAGGCGGGTTTAATGTACAGGTTTTGTAATTTCCAATTTTTCGCATTAATCTTGAGAGGAATTTTTTAGGCACTGTATATCCGTAGGACGGCAGATCGTGATCGGATCCAGTCCGTGTTTGACTGACGTCACACTTACGACGTGGATACGGTGCCCGGAACGCTATAGTTTATACAGAGCTGCTTTAGACTAGGATAGTGGGATGGGCTATGGATCAAAAGGTCCCTAGTTCGAATCCACATGTACCCATTTTTCTTTACTGTGATATCTTTGGGATATTTTTAATTTACGGTGGAAAAAAGGGACAGAGAACCTAAGTGCTAGCTGCGCACTGAATTAGTCATGAAAATTGATAAACCCGCCTAGGAAAAAAATATGCGCCAGGAACTCCCGTAATCTCGCAAAATATCGCTGGTGTTTGACGCATGCTCTATTTTATGAACTCTTGTGTCCGTAGGTCAAATTCCAGAGTGGACAAGGACAGACTGCGCTTCAAGCAGCTTCTCACCGCGGTCACCTGGATGCAGTAATCGCCTTGGTTAATGGTAAAGCTCCTCTCGAACTAAAGGACGAAGACGGAGATACGGCACTTTCGTTTGCAGTGCTTGGGTGAGCTGATTTGTTTTACTTTAGTGCTGCGTGATGCAGTGTTCAACTTACAAAACATGTTGTGCAATTTGCTCAATAGCCAACTAAGGTACTTCGACGATAATGCCAGTGGCCGCAATTATGCCTTGAACAATCAGGGATGTAAGGCAAAAGCCTGACTTTCGTGGAAATGTCGTGTAAAATGTTGGGTCAGTTTAGGGCTTCGCTTACCTTATTTTCAAGCTCTGAACAAGAAACTCGGTTTGGTTCAGCAATTCTGTGATATTTCGAAGCGGAATTTACAAAATCTGAGATTAACAGAAATTACCGCACAAAAATTCCATGGTGAAAGGGGCATAGTTTAGGCCTACTCGAAAACGGCGACGGGTCAATTAAATGATTCTCGCATATTCTGTATTTACGCATTTATTATGCCTAACGTGAAATAATATGAATTAAAGTAAGTGCATACTACTACTGCTTGAACCTCCAAAATGGCGAAGTTATTGCGCCCTCTGTCGATTACTACACGCTTATTGTCGAACAGGGACAAGCCGGACATTGTCAAACGCCTCCTGTTGGCTGGAAGCAACATAAACGCAAGCAACAAAAAGGGATTGACCCCACTACACCTTGCTGCAGCCAAAGGTCACTACACATGCGCAGACGTTTTGGTGAAGCAGCCAAGATGTGAAGTCAACAAGAAAGTGAGTCGCATGGTTATATTGCCTTTATATGACAGCATGTCATAATTATGAAAATTCTACAAAATAGCCCAAGCCAGCAGTTTTCGGCAGCCTGAACGGTAATAGAAAATTTCCAATAGTTGTACCAAGCATCTGAAGGCAAATCAAGGGAGATAGCACTACTTTTATCCACCTAACCCACACTGGAACAACCGCTCTCCTTCTGTTACCAACGCTCCAAATCTGGAGCAATTTCAATAGCTGATTTCCAAATCATCATACCAATTCCATAGCGTCTGTGCCCCCTCCGCGCTAGCGGAATATGCAAGATACAGATCGAAATAATACAGATGGGTCATTCCATAAATTTGGGTTTAAAGTTTGACATTTTTTGGGTGTCTTGTGTAATTTCCCATCAAGTATCATTAAAACTGACTTCACAATATTTTTCTATTTTGGCAGATACTTTGCTCTACACAATCACTCTTGGAGATAGAAGGCATTAAAGAAGGTGTCCTGAATTGTAAAATCTTAGACTTGTCACTATGTAACAGGAACACCAAAAATGTCACACTTTTGGACCCCAAATTTATAGAATGGCCCATATACATCGTGTAATAGAACCACAAACCTCTATATTCACTCCCTGTTTTCTTTTTCATTTTATTTTTGACAGGACGATGACGGCGACTCGCCTTTGTTTGTAGCCATGATCAAGAAAGACATGCAGACCATCCACCACAAGGAGACCATCCAGCTCTTGGTGCAGCATCCACGGGTCGACCTTCGCCAGGCCAACAACAAGGGGTTCAACAGTTTACATCATGCAGTACTTGCTACGAATACCTTGTACGCTCCTTGTCTCTTTTAAGCTGTAATCCCCATTTTGATTAAAAACACATCCCTTGGTTTCATTGAATCTAATTATCTTGTAAAACTAATGTTGAGAGTAGACAAAGAAAACTAGCAGGCCGTGACTTCCGGATTACCGTAGCGGGGCTCGACCAACTTGCAGGCCCTATGTTGATGCCCGGCCATCTCTCAAGATTCCCATATGATGTACACAATGAAATGGCCATTGCATATGCGAATGAAAACAATATTTGTACCAATGCAGGTAACAAACAAATTTCATTCCTCCAGTGCCGTGGAAAGGATTCTGAGGGCCTTGCCAACCATGATCAACTTCCAAAAGCCAGATGGCTTCTCAGCGCTGCACCTTGCTGCCCTCAACGGCCTGGCAGAGATAATTACCATCCTTGTTAAACAGGTGAGGACTGTACAGGGTACCGAACTGTGACGCCATTTGTTAATAATCAGTCTTATAACATATTGATGTGGAGATCTCTTAATTAAACTGGTTCACATTCTACGCTGACGCCATCACTTCGGTACTCTATGCACTCAAGAAGTGACTTATGGACATCAGATTTCACAGACCAAAATTACACACACGAATTGCACATTACAAATTGAATGAACACAATAATTGTGTAAACTTGCTTCAGTAACCGGGAAACTCAGTTCTGTACCCCAAGATAGCGCCTCACAGCACCCTCATTCGCTCAACAACATGGCCTATAGACCTTTCTACTGTTTGTAAACATTGAGTGCCATTTGATTTGATATGGGCTGCCACAAGCACGTAAATTGAAGCTGTGGTTGGCAACAATCTTTTCCTCTTAACACCCTCATTAAATAAGAAAAAAGATGTTTAGGTAGTATTTTGTAGTGTTTGTTGATTATTTTGTACTTTCAATAATTACATAATATTTCTGTAAAATCATTAACAATTATTATTCATTTCTGCATTGATGGGCCTGCCACACGTTGCCAAACCGTGCCAACCACAGGTTAGCGATAGAAAGGTCTAAACAGAGTACCAAAGTCTGACGTCAGTTGGCGCGACAACTGGCTTCAAACAAATGGAGATTTCGACTGTTCCTTTTTAACAACCATTGACTGTACCCAGCGCGATATGGGGCAGAGGGGTACCCCCCCCCCCCCCCCCCTTGTCCCTATACCCTATACACTCTCCAGACTATTGTTACCTAACAAATCCCCCTAGACCTCTGAAAATAATTCCTGAGATTCCGGGAACACAATGACCAACACAAAAGAGGGGGGGGGGGGGGGGGGGGGGGGTCTCTCTGCCCCATGTCGCCCATCATATGTATTTTCAAGTCGGCGTCACATGATCAATACCAATGGTCATAAATAACCAGCTTTCACTGACGTCACTTTCCTATTCTTTCTAAAAGGGCAACTGCAACAAAGAGCTGAAAACCATCACTGGACAGACGGCCCTGCACCTGGCCATAGATAAGTGCCATAACAAGTGCATTGAGGCTCTGGTGAACAACGGGGCCAACGTGAACGCCCAAGACAACGATGGCGACACCAGCCTGCACCTGGTCATGATGAAAGCATCCATGAAAGACCTGATGCGAGCCACGCCCATGGGGCAGGTATAATTAAATTTCATTTGATGGACTAGAACAAAATGAAAAGTTATTAATCTTTTAGTGGTGCCAAACTGCCCAAATATTATGTACGGAGGCGTTAAAGGAGGCATCGTGAAAAGCAGTCTGATAATGTTGACATATCATATAATTGTGACTTTAACAGCCAAAGTCATAAGTCGTAATTAAGACTTACGGTATGTCATTGTAACTTGGCAAAAATATTATGACTGATATGACTTACGTACGCTAAATCTATTTTTAGATTATACTCTAAGTTGTATTATTATAACTTATCATTTCTGATTTTTTTTCACAATTTTATTTAACGCTTCCGTACCATAGTACCCTTTTTTAAATCTGTAGATTAAGAAGTCGGAAAAAGAACAGTAATTGTATCGAAAATACCTGGCCCTGAAAAATGTGTCACCCTCAAACTTTTGATGCCACATTTTCTATTTAGCTCTTGGAGCTTGTTCAGCAGATCGGAAGTGATTCGTCGGACGAAAAAACCAACCTCGTGGCCATAGCAGCCTACCTGGTGAAAAATGACGCCGACATTTCCATAAAGAATAACAAAGGGAAGAACGTCCTTGACGTCACCATTAACCCTGGGGTCGAGAAACTGCTGAAAGAACTCTACCTGAGAAAGAGGTAACATTTTTGTTTCTTTCTCAGTATTAAAAAATCTATACGAACACCTTAACAACATGGCGCCGCGAGATCGTACCCATGGTAACGAGGTTGCATGCCATCTTACTATGTTCATTTGCTTTCTTTGTTTCAGGGCCCAACGGGCAGCAGCGGGAGGCGGCAAAAATGTCAGTTGTAAAGTCAGCTAAAGGAAGTGGCGAGGATGTGGTGGACGGTATTGAGCCTGACATGACCTTTGACCCATGATCATGACCTTTGCCAATGTTTATTTTGTCTCTCAAAAATTCCATTACAATTCCTGTGTGTAGCCTGCACTCGATCATGAACTTGTGGCACAAATGTTGACAAATGATTTTATGTGTCTGAAATGGCGCCTTTGTCATGAATGAAATTCAGAGAGAAAAACAAGTAAAATGTACATTGCTTTTTCGTGAGAACGAGGGTGATAAAACATAAAAGGCTAGCTTACAGTTGTTTTCCTGATAATTTTAAAAAGATGTCTTGTATCTGTATAAAAAGAAGAACATTTACGGTTGATTCATCATGCAAATTAAATAGGCACAGTATATAAATGCACGTATTTAGAATGATAAGAAACTTGTACAGTTATATTTTCTAGACTTTTTTGCTCTATTTTGCTTTGACTCAACCCTATTAAACCTTCAGTACTATATTTGTCATCAATTTATAACAAGCGTATTCGGTCAAATCAAGTAAAATTTTGGTGCACGATCTGCAAAAATCGATATTCTAAACGTGACCTTAATTAGTTATAGCGCCATTTTTGGAGTTTACCTTGCATTGTAACCAGGCGCGGATCGGGGGGGGGGGGGTCGAACCCCCACCCCCCTGCTCGTTGCCGTTTCTTTTTCTTTTTTTTCTAATTGGCTTGTAGGGGCCTACGCCTAAAGTTGGAAACCAGAAAAGCAGAAATCCTACATGTCCTATTTTGCCTATGGGTAAGAACAAAACAAAGAGGTTAAATGGCGCCACCAACGGTGAGAAAGTGTGTCAGCCCCCCCCCCCCCCCCCCCCCCCCCCCACCCCCACCCGCCGCTTGTAAACAAAATTCGCAGACGGAACATTTTGGGAGTCACCTTTCTGGGCAAATTTCAGAACCCCCCCCCCCCCCCCCCCTGCAAAAATCCTGGATCCGCCCCTGGTAACTGTGCTTTTGATAAAAGCTGATACTATTAAATAAAATTTGTATGAAGGTACTTAAATAAAAATTGTACAAACCATGCCAATTAAATTAATTCACCAAAACTGCGACCAAATCATTAAAAACGCCCTCTTGGGCTCACTGCAGTGTAATCAAATGATGTCATTACCGCCAAAGCAATATTTTCCACCATAGTGTTGTTTTGTTTTTTCTAAATCGATTAAAACATGTAGAAACTACGGTGGGGGAACAAGGAGGGAACCCGTACCCGATGTCAATCCTGAAGGAAACACAGCCCTACCATAAAGAAAATCAACGACAACAACAAACCGCAGACAAAACAACTTATCTGTCATTGCTTCGTTTCTTTGCACTTTGATCCTGTGACACTTGACCTTTCACACTGTCATTCTAACGCGGTTTTGTCCGTGCGCGCTCACACTCGTAATACAACAACATGCAGAGCACCTCCTTTTAAACATTCTATTTACGCTATAGAGTATCGAAGTCTGACGTCAGTTGCCGTGGCAACTGGTTCCAAACAGATGCAGTTTAGAGAATGTATTCTGGTTCCAAACATTGCATTGATTGACGTCATCACTTCGGTACTCTATAGAGTAACGAAGTCTGACATTAGTTGCCGCGGCAACTGGTTCCAAACACATGCAGTTTAGAACGTATTCTGGTTCCAAACATTGCATTGATTGACGTCATCACTTCGGTACTCTATTAAGACGAGACCTAACTTGTCGGGTACCTTTGTCACCATTGAGTGATTGCACCATCACCAGAGTCTATCCTCCTGTAGGCCCTAAGTATTGTAACACCCGAGCGTAAAATGTACAGCAGGTGTATTTAATGCACATCAGAAGTCAAGATTTTTACTTACAGTGGAAACTTTGTAATTGGTATCCAATTGTAAATTAGAAAAAGTGTTGTAGATTTTATTATATATACGTTTGATATACGCAGCTTTTTCGAAAAAAAGGTTTTATGGTTCTCGGCTCCCTTTAGCGTTGTAACAAACGTTTAGTCTGTTGATTGTTTGATGTACCATGTATGCACATACATCGCACTGTACCCATGCACGTAAGCATTTAAATTGTTAAATTTGGAGGGTTTTCAGAAATAATTATTGTGGTCATATTATCACAAAATTACATACAAGTCCACAATCATGCTATAAGCTACTTTTGCTGCCTCGACTTCAATACTCTTAGAATATCGCTTCTGGCTTACTTTAATATCCCGCTTCACTTTTGCAGAACGACAGCTTTCTGAATACGTCGCGTATTATGCGCTTATTCTTAGAAAACGAAATTTTCAAAGCAAAGTTGTGTCAAACTAATTTCTCTTTTCATTCCAAAAGCAGTTAAGGGATTATTCTGAAATGTACAGTGTACAAATGGAGTTTGGTCTCAAAGGCCAATCTCAACAATGACTTAAGACAAGTTATGTTAATTTTGCTTGATAATGCCATGTGAGCATTTTATCTCGTTAGGTTTGTTAAAAAGAAACAAGACCATAGCCTAGGTATAATGGTTTTTCTTACAGGACATTGTAGCCTACTTGATACTGTACATAAAGAACGGTGTCTGACAAAAACATTTGAATAATTTCTTTAATCGTCTGCACTGATAGACACGCTTAAAGGTAGTACATGTATACAACATATTTGCAAACATCAAAAACAAAACTACTGAATAATTACGAAATGCCGTACTAGACTGTAAGTAAAGAGCAGTCTCAAGCATCCTGTGAAATTATGGCAGCTGGTGTGCTGTCGTTTTCAAGAAAAGTGGAAGTGTATTTTGTTTTCCGACAATCGTTGGAAATAGTCTAGTTCCCCGATCTGATAATTCCCTGACGTCTATAAATTGGTCTGTTTTGTCTATATAAGGTATGGTCAGGGAACCAGACTACTAGAACAATTTCCCCCAATATCTATGCACACAAAACTTTAAACAGGTCAGTGTTACAGTATTTGCTAGCACGCTATAAAATACTAACCCCCAACTCAATCTATTTCTGAAAATTGCAGCAAAAGCAAATGGAGTATACTACCTTTAAGCGAAGGAATATTTTTACTCGGAATATTTCTAATGCTGTTATTGGACTTTAGATGCATTTACGTTTCCTGTTTGCTAAATGAAATTCCCAATGTTACATATTAATGCGTGTTTTATTGCACTCGTGGTGTTAAGATGCATATAATATTTCCCGAAACAAATAAAATATCAGCTTTTAATAATCCTTAGTTCTGTGGTACGTTTGTGAAAATGCTCGCCGCTTTCTTGCAATTTTGCTTCTTCCTCAAATTTCGATACGCATACAAATATATCAAATTGATTTGAACTTAATGTAAATGGTATTGGAAGCGCAATTGCGTCCCCAATGTTACCCCTCCCTCCTCCAATCATAGACTTTTAAAATATGTTTCCGAGCGAAAAAAACCTGTATGTAACAGGCGCGTAGCCAGGGTTTTGCTTGCCCGTTGCAAAGTAGTATTTTCGTCCCGTTTACGGTCCCGATTTTGCTTCCATCAGCGATTTTGCTTCCATCAGCGTCCCCCCCCCCCCCCCCCCCCCCCACAATACCGGTTGGTCTATAACGTCTTAGCGAATAGTCACCATTTTTGTTTCAACGGACGTGTTTTTATGTACACGAACCGTCGCTCAAATACTTATCAGGGGTCGACAGTTTTTTGGCCTAATAAACAGTGGCGAGCTAAAAATAGAATTCTCTGAACTGAATCACAATGGTTGGGGATTCCCTTCCCCCCCCCCCCCCCCTGTCAAAAAATCCCGTAAAATCAGTCACGGGTTTTTTCCCCTTAAAAAAAACAGACTATCACCGTAATTTAGTTTGAACGGGTTTTGAAGGTAAAATCTCATGTTCTCCTACCGAATCTCATTACGCAGCAACTTGACCAATCAGAACTGAGGAAATGTGTGTTCACACAAGTCATGTTATATTGCAGTGTTTCGTCCAAAAACACGATTTCTTGACTAAAATATTTAATTATTTCAGAAATTCCACATAGGAATTTAGACTTTTTGTAAACAGAGGTGAAGAATTGCATTACTTCTTCTTTCGTATTCAAATATTGAAATTTTTCATCGGAAACCGTGACTTCATGATGGCAGGATAAGGCTGAATATATAGCTAAAGCGCCACAGTGTGTAGTGTTTAGTAAATTACTCTAGCATTTGTACAATTATTGATATCTAGAGTACTACGTGTACATCACGTCTATGTAGTCTGGTTCCCATTTCTGTGAATTCGTGATTACCAAGTTTCCCTGTAGGGGAATAGCAGGGTTATTTTAAGGGACAGCAACGTAAAATAACAGCGTTCATGAGTCGCAGCTTGCACCGTTTTTTTACGGAATTGCGCTGGCGTCCAAACTGCCAGGAAATAGAGCACCAAAGTAATGACGTCAATGCAATGTTTGGAACCAGAATAATTTTGTTATGTGTTTGCATAACTGGCTGTTAACAAAGGAACAGTCGAAATTTACATTTGTTTGAAACCAGTTGTCATGCCAACTGACGTCAGACTTCGGTACTATATTCCCGTACAAAAAACGGTGGGTTTTTTTACAGTGCGCGGACGGTGACAAGCCGGGGAATCCCCTTATTGTTTCGAAAAGTAGAGACTCTGATAATATTGTACCTTCGAGGATACTTCGCATACTCTATATGCAAATTTCCGCAAGCATGCAGCTAGCCCGGGTTGATGGTCTATCTTAAAGGTTATTTTAGGGCAATTGTCTATAGATTTTAGGAATGGGAGATTTTTGAGACGCTGGTGGCAACAGACATACTGGCCCTTTTCCACTGTTCTCACCAGTCGTGCGCATGATCGGAACTTCGTGCACCTGCTCAGAACGAAATGAAAAAGACATTTATGTCGTCGCTGCAATTATATATGTGCTACTGTCGAAGAGTTGGAATTTCAGGCAGGTCCAAACTTTCTACGACACCCACAAATATTACAATCGCGCCAGTCTAGGCATCCTTCGGCTCTGTACGGTTTCTATTTGAACGAGAGTCTGGAATACGAAGGTTTCTGCTGCTAAACGAAAACAAAATTTATATCGTCGTGAAAATAATAATCATTTGTTTACATGCCAGAGTGTCTCTTGGCCTAAACAGGAAATTCAGGTTTCTATAAAAGGGCTCGACTCGGGAATTTGCGGTACGTATCCTATCCCGATATCGTCGTCATAAAATAGTGGTTGAGCGTGGTCGCTTTTACGCGGGATCATGTTCATCGGGGTACGAGTTGTACGAGGACCGGACTGGAAGTGGGCAGACCAGGACGGGGGGTACGGCTGTGTAGGGACGGTGGTGAAACCGCAAAATTCCAACGGTGAGTACATCCAACATGGAACTATTCTTTCTGCATGTCCCACTGTATAGCTCAAAAACCTGAGGAAACCTGTAGGAAGAAGACGACGAAATGTTGTTTTAGAGGGTGGGAGGAAAACCCCAGAATCAATAACATTCTGGGGGAAAACCGACGAAATCAGGCAGGGACTGAAAACCCAATCCACATGTCGGCCCTGGTGGGATTCAAACCCGGGTCACAGCGGTGGAAGGCGAGGAAAGTTTCACTAGGCCAACTTTTTTTTATGGGTATCGAATCGCCCAACAAAAGGCCCTGCACACAAGCAGGCGCGGATCCAGGAATTTTGTAGACAGGGGGCACACCCAAAACGGACAAAATGCGAGCGCGAAGCCCTTACGGCGTGTGGTCCGGGGCCCGCTTAAGGGCCCGGAAAATATTGGATTCTGGATACTCCGTGGTGCAATCTGAGGCGATTCCTGGGCACTTTCACCTAACTTTTTTTTAACAAAAGTTGTTAAGATTATATGGAGAATATATATATCATTATTTTAGCCATTAGCTATTATTTTAGCCATGTCATGACTACAAAAATCTAAGTTTCTCCCTCCCCCATTTTTGGCGTTTAATTTGCAGTTTTTGCCCTTCATTTTTAATTTGTCCGGAATTTTTCTTGGTTTTAATTCAGTCCAGTTAAAATTTTCAAGAAAAGCGCTTGATTTCAGACTGTTTCTTGCCCTGTGTTAAAACCATCGGCAGATCGGCTGCAAGATATAATAGAGGATTTGGGCACATTTAGTATGTCATTCAGTCAAGTGATTGTTTCCTGCTGGTTGTGGCCATTTAACCTGTAATAAACTCCCCCAAGGGGCGTTGAGATGCACCGCGTTTACACTAGATCCGGCAAAGGGATTAAAAGGGGATCGAACCCGGCAAGGAGGATCGAAGGGGGATCGATGGAGAGAGTTAAAATCCCCGGGCTACGGGAAATACTCCGGTTTTCTCTTAAAAGAGGGTTTCAGTTCCATGGCATGATTGATAACCTTTTTTTTCTTATTGCATTTTTCAGTAGTTTTTTTTTATGCCAAAAAGTAGACACAGCAGATGTTTAATATCGGCGCCGGTATTTTTTTAAGAAGGTTGCCCTCCTCCCCCTCCTTTTCTCTCACCTCCCCATCTTTTCTTTTTTTATCAATACAATTTACCGGGGGCACGTGCCCCCGCGGCCTCCCCCCCCCCCCCTTGATCAGCGCCTGACAAGGTCAAAAGGCCACTCAAGGTGTGGGCTACAAAAGACAAGAAAAGACAAATCACATGACAGAAGATATCTATTCACATTTCGTTTGAATTGTGAAAGATAGGTGGAAGGGAAGCAGGTTACAGGTAAGGAGTTCCAAAGAGAGGCAGTACGAGGGAAAACTTGGAGTACCGGTATCTCACAGTACTATAACCTACAGTACTTCCTGTTTACCGTACCCTCGTTCTGTATCTCTATAAAAATGAAATTCTTTGCCTGGTGCATGTTTCCCTCATCTTACGATCTTTCCTGCTTCAAGAGGAATCTTAATTCCTACCTCTTGCATCTTTGATTCTTTTTTCCTGTTGTGGCTCCGTACCTCGAGTGGCTTTTATCCTTGTTCGATCGGACCGAACTTGCATTTAAAAAGAAAGAGAAATTATTGTGTGCTTTTTTGTATGAATCAAGTACATAGGCTAGGCTCATGCTTACTTAATTGCTTGTTTCAGGGACGAATGTTTGGGTGCGTTGGGATTCCGGTAAAGCGGCCAATTACCGTGCCGGTGGTACAAGCGGAAAGTTTGACCTGAGGATCTACGACAACGCCCAACTAGGTGAGACCATGGAGGAACCTTCCTCCATGGTAAGACTAACTTCGAATCAGCATCATTTTGCCTCTCCTCCGACCCCGCCTACCTCAATCTGGATATAGCTATAATCTGATGGCACTTTTTGTGTTACTTATTTGGGCCTATTTTTTCTGGCAATTTGTGACAAAGTGTCCTGCTCAAGGACACAAGCCCCACAATCTGTAGTATCACTGAGCTCTTGAGTCCAGTGCACTAGACCACGAAGCCGAGTATCCCAGAAGGCTTGGCCTGAAGCCGAAGCCTTTAATTGAGAAAATGGCTGTATACATGCAGTCCTGTGTGCTGGCCAGGCACAACGTGGCTATAATGTGCACCCAAAATAGCTCTTTTGGAAAAACCCACAATACCACCACATGAAGGATTTCAATAGAACGGGGCTTCATTGCTCTTGCGACATACATTTTTTAAAAAAAGTGTATCGTCCTAAGCAACCATGGTCTAAACATGGCTTGTCCTATTGTTCTGCCTGGGGACCCTGGAAATAACAAGAACTGAATACTTCACAATTCAGTCACGTGCCGTGATTACATTGTATGCTTTTTTTTAACATTGTCGATCACGAGTTTAAAAGTTAATTTATAACCTTCATCATACTGCACCAGTATTATGAAGTAAATTGTGTTTACTAAAAGTTCAAGATGTTCCAATGCATTTGTTAACAGCTGTCTTTAATTATTTAAATTTAATTATCTAAATGTAAATGTAAATGTAAATGTAAATGTAAATGTAAATGTAAATGTAAATGTAAATGTAAATGTAAATGTAAATGTAAATGTAAATGTAAATGTAAATGTAAATGTAAATGTAAATGTAAATGTAAATGTAAATGTAAATCTAAATCTAAATCTAAATGTAAATGTAAATCTAAATGTAAATCTAAATCTGAATCTGAATCTAAATCTAAATCTAAATCTTTATCTTTTAATTAACATTAACATAAACATACATTAACATACATTAACATACATTAACATTAACATAAACATACATTAACATTAACATAAACATACATTAACATTAACATAAACATACATTAACATTAACATAAACATACATTAACATTAACATAAACATACATTAACATTAACATTAAAATGTTAAATAGTTCAATCAGTACAGTACTGCAGCAAGTTGCAGCGACTGTTGTGTGTATGGTATGGGTGTAAACGTACGTACGTATGTCGGGAACCGCGCGAAAAACTATACTACATGCGGTCTAGAGATTTACGGAAGTTTGAAGTCATTTTTAGCAGGATTTCTCTTTCGATTCGGCTGATTTTGAAGTTTTTACAAATTGATATAGTAGAAACAATTTTGTAAAGGCCATTTCAGTTGGTGAATTTCTTAAAGAAATTGAAAATACTAGAAATTGTACACGTTAATTTTCCTATTCAAGGTCTCCGGATGCGCGCCACCATGCCCAGGGGTGAACTTTCAGGCCCTATTTCCACGATTTTGCCTGCCCATTTATACACATTTCGTGTATAGCGTATTGACGACACACGCAAAAACATTGACCGGCAAAATTGCGACGAATAATTGAGATATATAATAAATAAATATGTTATGTTATGTTATGTACCAAAATAATCCTGAATAAATAAGCTTCCTAGACAACTATTTTATTAATTACCAATTTGAGTGAAAGTGGTCAAAAACAAGCAATATTTTCTTAACTTTCGCGAAACCGCACTAATTGAACTCGTACTCGCCACAGAGAAAAATCGATACAAGCCGCGCTATTTTTTTCCACAGTTGTCTAGGCGGCCCCGTACTGTTGCCGTCTCCTGAACTCTTCAGATCAAGCCTTCCCATAGGTAAAACCGTAATATACTGACGTTACGAAAAAAAAATTCACGATTGTTAACATGTGTTTTAATTGCGTTCGGTTGATTTAGCTGGATTTGACACGACGTCATCATGTAGATTTTGATTGCAGGCCAATCAGCGATGCGTGTTAGCTTTGTGGAGGCGCTGTGGGCTCGTGTGCAGTTTAAATGAACAGTGTAAATGCTGTGAGTTTTAGTTTGGGATTTATTTTTGGTAAGAATGAAATATAAGTATGACACAAAGCAATGCGAGCATTCGGCTCTTCGGAAAAAACTAAATAACGCGTCGATTTAATGCGCAAAGTGGGTCTTTATACAAAATACACGTCATGTCGAATTGTATTCTTCAATGGCTTACAAACGGACCCAAACTCATACTTTGGGGTACTTGCATTGTGCTGTCATTATCCCTAATCTTTAGAATTTCTCCTGTGGGGTACCGTTACACAAAGACTAATTTGTGGGGTACCATTGTTCCCATTGTTTGAGTACCCCAAAAGGCTGTACCTGTTGAAAACACCCGGCCACTATACTATAAGAGCTGGGTTGTTAAAAATTGTCAATTTTAATATTTCATGGTTACGGACTCTTCTCATGCCGTTTTAACAAATCGACTATTGCAGAGTTCATGAACGCATTATAATGTCAAAACAGGAGTGAAACACCCGACAGTCGTCTGCGATTGCTGCCAGGAGCACGGTGTTTTGGGGATACGATGGAAGTGTTTGGAGTGTCGTGATTTCGACTTGTGCCACAACTGTTACAACGAGGGAAAGCATGATTTGCGCCATCGCTTTACAAGGATTGAGGCAAATTCTGTGCCAGGGTAAGATCAACTGGAGACTTTTAAGACGAGTGGTGGCAGCAGACCTACCAGCCATTATTCTCACCAGTCCTGCGCATGCTCAGAAATACTCGCGCATGTTCAGAACTAGCAAAAAGGACCGGTATGTCTGCTACCACTGGCGTCTCAAAAGTCTCCAATTTTAAAGTTTCAATCAAGTTCTTTGTTTCCTGAGCACAATTACAAAAATTAGTTCCATGGTCTCTCATGTCGTATACTATGTGCTCTAAAAAGCAAAGTTAAGCTACACCTGTTTGTTGAATTATTACGGATCCATTTCTCTTGCTGAGATTAGAAAAGTTGTATTCCTCGTTAAAATCAACCACTGATTTCATCAATTCGGCTCAACAATTAACCACTGTTATTCTTGATGTTCAAAGTTTCAAACTAAAGGCGTTGGTTCATCACTTCTATTTACATGTACCTATATAGGCCTATATCGAACCATTCGTCTAATACAGATACCAATAGCGTTAATTTAACACCATGTTGTAAGAGCAGAAATTAACACTCTTAATTCTGAACACATGGATGTCTTTGGTTTTATATTCAGGGTTGAGGTTCCTTGTCGTTTTGGCGCCACCAAATGCCGATCTCTGGGCATTTTCCCGGGGGCCCGAGTAGTGCGAGGGTCTGATTGGGAATGGGAAGATCAAGATGGTAAGACCATATTTTTTAAAGACACCACAGGATTACTGACAAACTCCCGGATGAAAGTGATCTGCAAGTGACCTCATTCTGTTTTAGTTGCTCTTTTCGGCATATGGAACTGGGCCTTGCTTGTTTCGAATTCAGCGTAGTTTTCTTCATTATTTTCCTGATATTTGATCCCTCTGTTTCTCATCTATTAACTGATTGCTATGGCAACCTTGTTACCATATTTGTTTGTGTTTGTAAGCATCGCCTTAGTTGTTTGTGGGTAGTTATTTTGTTTCTGCTGTTCGAGTTTTCTAATGTCAAGAGTCGTTTTGATAGGAGGGGAAGGGATGGTTGGTACCGTGAGTGATGTGAGTGGCGCTGAAGGCACCCATAGATCCTGTGTCACTGTGCGCTGGCCTGACCAGACCAACAACAAATACCGACGGGGACACGACGGCAGGATGGACCTGAAGTACACGGAAAAAGAGACTTGTGGAGAATTCTACATCGATCATCTACCACTGTTCGGTAAGTTTTATAAGCCAAAGTCGCTTCACAGTGTCAAGTCAAACGTTGGGGCCTACACCCGTCAAATGTCTGAGGCAAACAAGTTGATGGCCAGTTCTTGACTATAAACCATGCATATTAGTTGTGTTTAGAACTTTAATCTCTTAGGTTTTTTTTATACTTGATGGCGCCATTACTACTTCAGAAGCATAGACGTGTCAGGACCCATAATACCTGATGATGTCATCATTACGTAAAAGGCACAATATAAAAATCACGATCCTGGTCCATAGGTATTGCGTTTCAAGTTAATTTCAAAGAAACTGTGAACAGATATTTTTCAGGAAAAAGCATGGATTTGTCACAGATAGATTAACACAGAAACAAAATTTCCTGTTGACAACAAACAATGTCAAACTGGAGTGGTGGAACCTGTGTGGTCTTTTCGTACAATTTCACCATTTTGAGTGACATTTCAAGAAATTGAACCTAACCAATGGGTACATGGCCATGTCAAGATAATGCATATGAAATTTGGGGGCAGAAAATGTTGTGACGAGAGTTAGGGCTCCTTCAAAAAAATTGAAAAATTTCTCCCACAGCAGCAGTTTATGTCTCTCTATAAAATAAGGTTTGTGAAAATCTTACCCTTCTGGAAGTAGGTCTTGTAGTACTACTACTCACTACTACATGTAGTAGAATGAATGTGATTGGTCATATTGGTTGTCATGGTTGTAAAATCCTCTTCTGATTGGCAAATAATATTACTTATTATTAGCAATAGCAGTTCTAATTCAGAGTTGTTGCATTCATCACTGGTAGTGGGGGTGGTACCCTGACTAGGGATTTCCCAATTGTTCCCTTATTTTTATTGCCATTAGGCCTAACTAGTCCGAGTAACTTGGACCCTTTGTCGCCTTTTTTAACATTTGGACATGATCTGGCGATTATTTTTTTAGTAGGGTTCAAGTCCGTGTACGACGATTTTCTATTCATTAATTAAATACGTCCAAAATCCCAACAAAAACATCCGAATTCAACTTTACAACGGCCACCAAAATACTAGATACGCCACCTTCGGCACAAGAGTGGAGTTCCATGATCAGATGGAGGTACCAAGGTTAACTTACCATCCAAATATAAAGTGAAATTTACCGTTTAATTCCCAGAGACACCCGCAGAACATGTCTTTTCGCTGTCTTTTTAGACGTATTTAATTAATGAATAGAAAATTGTCGTACACGGACTTGGACCCTACTATCGCCAGATCATGTCCAAATGTTAAAAACGGCGATAAAAGGTCCAAGTTACTCGGACTAGCCATTAAAAAGTGATTTTTCTGGTTATTTTCCTAATGTTCCATGCAAAGATGTGAAAAGAGTATTTCACAACTCATGACAGATATCAAAAGCAATTAATATTTTTACTGGTTCATCATACAGTGCCATAGGTTTGTGCATTAAATTACATGGTTGTTTGACTTCCATATTCCGGAGGTCGCAGGTTCGAATCCCGCTCCTGTCAGTCTTCTTTGTTCTTTTTGAAAATGTATTCAAATTTACCTAGTCAGTTTCCCTTGTGGTTTGTTTAACCAGTTCGCACCAGGATTATTTTTGCCAAACATTTCTATTTTAAAAAAGGCAAAATGTAGCAGCCAACTTCTGATATACAGCCAAACGCCACAAATACTGATTTGCAAGAGTGATTTCATCAATATTTGTACAATATTTCTTGCCGAAACCTCATATATTTCAATACTCCGGGTGCGCCCACCGGAGCGTAAATTGTAGAACAGGCCGTGCACAGCGGCCAAGTTCAAGTTCAACACACGGTCTACCTCCACAGACTTCTCGGACTTTGTGTGTGTATACAAAACAAAATGGATTAGCGTGTAGTGAGACGTCACCCGGAGGTGAGTCGAGGCAAGCTTCACGTTTTAACCTGTCAGCCGTGCCCGTGTATAAAAACAGCCAGATCGTGTTAACACATCCTCCGACGCGAACTGGTTAACTACATGTACATTTATTTACAAAAGAATGTGCGCAACTATGTACTGATTATGGGCTAGTATCAGCATGATAATAAATGTGCAGGCTTAAAATACATGTACATGTATGCTCCATGATTGTACATGTAGCTATAATTATGTCAGTTACATATTGTACAAATGTATGTGTGTAACGTACACTACATGCTTGCATACAGACTGTATCTGAAAACAAAATCTATATAAAATGAAATCTATCCAGACTTTGCATATTAGACCTTAGGCAAGAGACAGCAAATCAATCAGCATACCTGGTGCCAGGGTGTAACTGTGAACTTTGTTCTTTAGCATCTAAAGGGACCCCCCGTGTGTTGTGCTTAAGTGCACAGCTGTTCATCAATCCTTTTTGTTCAAGCTCTCTGCACTGAACAGATCAATGCATGCTCCACCATGGAGAACTGCAGGGGTAAAAAAGGGGAATTCCCAGGGCATGCATCCAATAAAGGCGATTGTGTAGTGTAGGGCCCTGTTCCCTATAAGGAAACAAAAATCTACTTTTACACTGAAAACATCACTAATTAGTCAGTTGACTAAAAAAAATTAGTAATTTTCATGTTTAGTTTTACCAATCTTTAATTAGTCAACATATCAAAAGATTAGTCAATTTACTTTGTAATTGACTAATAATAATTAGTCTTTCAAAATGGTTTAGTTTTACTAATTTTTCTTGAGATTAGTAATGCTCGAAATTTTATTAGTAATGCAAGAAATTTAATTTGTCAAACAACAAAATTAATTTGTCTTTTAATTAGTCTAACAATACCAATAACTATAGTTATTGGTTTTGTCAGACTAATTAAAAGACTAATAAATTTTGTGCAAAAATAAATAGTTTTGCACACAATTATGAATTTGAAAGTCACTGTAGATTTATTGTCAATGTCCAACAACCTAGCTATGTCACTACATCTGCAAGAAGCTATAACATACACACTAGAGTGACACTTTTTTGTAATTTTGAACAGTTTCTTGATGCAGAAAATCGCGATGTTCTTAGGCAAGTCGTGCAAATCTGTGCGGTGTTGCACGTTCACCGTGCATCGCGGTAGCCATCTTTATTTTTCGTGTTGCGTTTTGTCACCTTTCATCATCATCTTACACCAACATTTCCCTAAAAAAAAATCTAAACCCTGTCCTCTGACTATTTTGAAGACGACACTAGTTTAAGTCCAATAATCTTATTCTAAAAGGGAACAGGACAACCGCTACGTTTTCAGCAGGTATAAAGGTCAGACACGACAGAACACTGTTCACGAATCGGTCTCGCGAGTCATCACGACGAGCAGACTCTTCTGAAAAAGTACTGACTCTTTGACTGACCCCTGACTGTTTTAAACTTCAATTGGTTATCATCATCTATATGTAGCGGTATAATTACACCAGTCTATGTTTACAAAATAGAATTAATTCTTACCTTAATTAAATATTGAGGAATGAAAGTGTGTCACCAATCGATCGTACGTGTACATACGACGAAGAAGAATTAGCGCGAAGTCAGTGATAAACTGCTGTTCTATTAATTGCATTCACCACTCGAATGAGCTTGAAACTGCTCACTGTGTAATACACCGAGCGGAATTTGCTTTGGCTGGGTGCCAAAATATTGTTATTAGTATTACGGTAATAAATTAGTCAGTTGATTAGTCATTTACATATTAGTTCGTCATTTCCTGTTGAGGAGACTAACCACATTAGTAAATCAGTGATGTATCAATTAGTCCAAAAGCAAACTTAGTCTTACGAAAATTCGTGTTAGTCTTTGAAAATTTTAAATTAGTATTTCATTTTGTTTAATTAGTCAACAGTAATTTCATTAGTCTTTTAGATTGAACAATTAGTCAGACATTGAAAGACTGATTTGTATTACCTATTTGACTAATGTTTCCCTCGAATTGACTAGATTTTGTTTTCAGTATAGGGTAATGGAATTGCCAAACTACCGGTAGTTAGCGACATTACAAACCAACAGGTATGCCGTTGATAAAGGGCAGGGTTTTAGTTTTTGAGGGAAATTTTGGGGTAAAGCGGCGATGATGAAGACAACAAAACGCAACTCGAAAATAAAAGATGGCGATCACCGCGACGCACAGTAAACACGAGTAGTAGGGAAGGGCCGATCCTAGACATATCTAAAAAGAAAAACTACCCCTAGTCATTTAATCAAATTCAGAAATTCCAAAAATCCCAAAATCCCGAGCTGTACAACCTCTCGAAGCCAAAAAAAGTCACCGAGTTTGGTCGAATTTACCCTATATATTATCGTTGTATAACTACACACTAATTTACAACTATTCTTCGTACGGAGCGCTAGGCCTAGTCTGTAAACTCTCATAATTAGGTGGTAAATTATCATTATGTAAATTACTATCGTATTCTTTACATTCTTCTAGTTTAAAGCAGTAAGTTTTTCTATAAGATCTTTTTTTTCTTTTTCCATCCTCTCAATCACTTGCTTTTGAACCTCATCATCAATTTCTTTTTGATTTCTATCAGATTCTTCCCTCGCCTTTGTTTAATTTCTAATAACTTCTTTCATCCCATTAAACTTTCTTAGCCCATTAGTAATCAGTATGCGAAGCGAATTCGTTATGGTAACAAAGAACGTCACAATGAAACTTCAATTGTTGACGTCATGAAATTCGCTTCGCATTCGCATTCGCATGAAGTATGAACCGGGCTTAACGCTACACCGATGGGTTTAGTAATGACACCGACAATTCCAGCGATGCTAATAGCGCCTGATGCGGCTCCAAAACATTCCGCTGCAGTCTCCGCGTTTGATAAACAAGTAATAATTTTATTATATTGTTTATACAACTGTTCTCGCTTGTCTCTCTCAGTCGTTATTTCGATTTGCACTTGCTCGATTTTTTTTAATCTATAGACTCGTGTACTGTCCGTTACATCGGGTACATCTGGTAATTTAGGATATATATTAGTCATTTTATTTAAACAAACGATTATAATTAATTTATTAAAAATTAAACGTGTTTTTGCAAGTATACGAAAATCAAAGTCGCGACTCCAATCAATAGAGTCCACACATGTTCGGCCAGCCAACCGACACTCATACTTAATAAATTAAACAGCCAACTAGCGATACTCCCCAAAATACCCGGCAAGGCGACCAACAGTTTACCCCCGAGCTTTTTGAGTAAATTGGCAAATTTTTAAAAATGATTCTTGATCCAATCTTTCAAGTCTTCACCTGGTTTAGGCGCTGGAGGAACCGGAGTTGGAGTTGGAGTCGCTACACCTCTTACACCTGCTACTATCGAACTCACGATCGTACTTATGACTAAACTAAACGCGGCTAGTATACTAACGATAGTTACGCCCTGTTCTCGAAACAGAGTTCTAATCTTCTCCGCTAACGAGGTATCGTCTCGTAATATTTTATTAATCGTTTCTTTGATTCTGACGATTTGACTTTTGAGTCGAGATCTTTTAATTTATCTATTAATTCTTGTATCTCCATCTCGTTGCCTTCACCGCCCCCCTAATTCATCTAGTTCCGCCTTTGTTTGATTAATTTCGTAGTCTAGCTTACTCAGTTCGGCTAAATTCAATTCTAAATTACCTTTTAGCGTTTGTAGCTTTTGGTCTAAAGCCGCAAGCTCTCTGTAGTTTAATCCTTCAGGTTGAACTTGCGTATCGACTACTTCTTCCAAGATATCGCTAACATCATCGGCTGCTTTTGGAAGTTTACTCAACTCAATATTTTCGTGTTGTATCTGACTTAATTTTTGTTGAGTTTTAATACTAGGTTTACGAGATTTATAATCGACCAAACCAAGATCATGTCTGATAAATTCTACGTTGGTGTTAGATTGAATAGTATTTAACTTTAAAAACTCTCGACAGACGACCCAGTACGTGCAAACTACATTTTTTTGTCCGTTCGCTGCTTGAAACATGGCAGACCGGACTTGATGGATTTTAGCTCGCGCAAAATTACGCTAGGTCACTACGTCTATCCCAAATGTGATTGTGCACAGTGCCCGCAACATGTGACATTCTGCCAGCCTCGCAAGGCGAATAAACATTCTGTCGCGGTTATAAAAGTCCAAATGGGAACGCACGCTAGAATTACGCGACGGCATGTCGCGGTAAGTTTTCGCGAGGCCACGGGGGAAAAAAGTCAAATAGAAGCTCGGCTTTTGACCACCTGGCCGGTTGGCATCTGTAGGCGCATTCATGTGCACACTCAGTCCATTCATGTTTCAACTGTGTTCTTGAATGGGATTGTACCTGTAATGAATAGATGGAGCTTTTATTTACATGAAAGGGAGGGCTCCAAGTGCGATGAATAGGACCACTCTAGTGTCTATTGTTTACGTTTACGCTTGGCTGTATTGTCCCTCCTTGCCATACCAGCGCCTCATTGGTAACAGCCGGACACAAGGGGTAAATGCAGTTTGGGCTGCCTGTGGATACTAGAAACAAGCTGATACAATTGTAAGCACCTGATCTTCTGGTCCAATTAATGCTGCATTAATTAACAAGGCATTTTTGTCCACAGTTGTGACCGGATCCTACGAAATGAGTCTTAAGGTCATTTATTGTACTTGTTTTTTTTTGTTGCTTGCATTGGAAAGAGCATACTCGTTGGCTCTTCATTTTGATGTATCATACTGACATCAGTTTGACATCCTGATGAATATGGACATTATGTGGGTGAAAACCTTGACAGTTCCTATTGATTTCCACTATGTATGTAGGGCTGGTTTGAATATTTGAATATGCACATTCAGATACGACTCAGTAGAAAAGTAGAAAAGTTACCGTGGACAAAATTGCGGCATTTTTGTCTACGGTAACTTTTTGTGGATGGAGGTTTATTGTTCTTGTCCATTAACCTTGACACTTATAAAATAATTACCGCAAAAATGCAGGCTGGGGTCTGGTTTCTTGGTATCCGAGCATTATACATGTACCCGTAATGATCTTGATATAAACGGCCATGGAAATATAAACGGCCATGGAAATATAAACGGCCATGGAAATATAAACGGCCATGGAAATATAAACGGCCATGGAAATATAAACGGCCATGGAAATATAAACGGCCATGGAAATATAAACGGCCATGGAAATATAAACGGCCATGGAAATATAAACGGCCATGGAAATATAAACGGCCATGGAAATATAAACGGCCATGGAAATATAAACGGCCATGGAAATATAAACGGCCATGGAAATATAAACGGCCATGGAAATATAAACGGCCATGGAAATATAAACGGCCATGGAAATATAAACGGCCATGGAAATATAAACGGCCATGGAAATATAAACGGCCATGGAAATATAAACGGCCATGGAAATATAAACGGCCATGGAAATATAAACGGCCATGGAAATATAAACGGCCATGGAAATATAAACGGCCATGGAAATATAAACCGCCATGGAAATATAAACGGCCATGGAAATATAAACGGCCATGGAAATATAAACGGCCATGGAAATATAAACGGCCATGGAAATATAAACGGCCATGGAAATATAAACCGCCATGGAAATATAAACCGCCATGGAAATATAAACCGCCATGGAAAGATAAACCGCCATGGAAAGATAAACCGCCATGGAAAGATAAACCGCCATGGAAAGATAAACCGCCATGGAAAGATAAACCGCCATGGAAAGATAAACCGCCATGGAAAGATAAACCGCCATGGAAATATAAACCGCCATGGAAATATAAACCGCCATGGAAATATAAACCGCCATGGAAATATAAACCGCCATGGAAATATAAACCGCCATGGAAATATAAACCGCCATGGAAATATAAACCGCCATGGAAATATAAACCGCCATGGAAATATAATCCGCCATGGAAATATAAACCGCCATGGAAATATAAACCGCCAAGGAAATATAAACCGCCATGGAAATATAAACCGCAATAAGGAAAGGGCTTTGAAACATTATATCGAGAATTTATAGTAGAAAACCTGCAAGAAACACAAAATGTCCAGGAAGAATGGAGGGAATTATATTTACCTGTGTATTCAAAAATATTTTCTGTATGCATGGTATGTAACCTCGTGACCACCGATACATGAAGTCTGATCTGGTGTGTTGCCTAGCAACAACATTATGCGGTCACCAAGGTGATTAAATGTGG
Organism: Hippasteria phrygiana; assembly: GCA_037893225.1. Classification (NCBI taxonomy): domain Eukaryota; kingdom Metazoa; phylum Echinodermata; class Asteroidea; order Valvatida; family Goniasteridae; genus Hippasteria; species Hippasteria phrygiana. The sequence continues at coordinate 135,530 of JAZGUH010000234.1, forward strand.
CGCTGTGTTCATTTATGGGTTGCACAGGATTCAGAATTACTTTCTAGTTTTAATAATGTGGACAGGATTAAAAAAAGAAAAACGTTTGAAAGCTTAGAAGCCTGTCCAGCCTAATTATGTGCTGCAGAGTTGAGTGAAACTTAAACTAAAAGTGAGTTTTTTTTTAACATGGCTATATCTTTTGCTAGGCACACCCAGTACTGAGAAAAACAGCATTAATTATGTACATGTATCCCACACATGTACAAAGTACGTGGGTCATTCCATGATGTTCAAACATAATGTGTGATATATTGTTACAAAATTTAAATTGCTATAAAATAAATTTGTTGCACCACATGTCTTTTTTTTTATTCTATAAATTTATTTTATCATAGCTTAGATTCATTGTGGCATAATATTTAGTTGAGGGTCCTCAATCTTGAGTTTCACATGAACTCCCATAGACTTACTATGGATAAATCAACAATGTAACAAGGGACACGGTGTCCCGGTTACATCTTAGTTTATGTTGCTTATTATTCGTAAATAATACATGTTAAAACATCAAAATCTGTGGTTGGAAAATGTTATATACCCATCAAATAGAGTTGGCTGAAACATTTGATGTAATAATTGATTTGGCAAGCCTGCAAGGATGTAACACGGGACACCACTTCCATCAAGGGTGGAAAAGAAACACACGAACCCCAGTTTATAGGCCTATAGGGGGCCTTTTTTATGTTTTTAAAAAGAGTTCTCCAAGTCTTTGTTATCATGTTGCATGGACATCTCACATACTGCTTACAGATGAATTATGGAAGAAAGTTCCCAAAATTGTTAGGATGTAACGTGTGACACCACTACATCCGAGTCCATTTTGCCCCAATTTTGAAAAGGCAGTCAAATATATTGACTCTACAAGATACTTTTATTAAAACAGTAATCACACAAAAGAAATGAAATTTAATTAGGACTTTATTTGATAAAAAGTAAGGAAGCTATAGACATGCAGGCAGGATGTAACAAAATATAACAGTTTATACAATGACCCATGTACATTTGTACATGTAGAGCATTGCGAAGAGATCATGTGACAAAACATGCCTAGAACCTGAATTAAGTTAGCAATGCGCGCCATGTTTGCATTGAGTTTCACAACATGTTGACAAAAGACGACCATGGAACAATTATCCACCATTGAAGTTTGTTTAGACCAGTTGTCATAGCAACTGACATTATACATGTACACTTCTCTATGGCATCACTTCTTGGAAACTATCATTTGGCACTATATATTCGCTTGCTAATATAAACTGTAAATACACACATGCGCATTTCCACACCAAACAGGGTACAATTGATAGCAAATTTTGGATTTGAGGGGGGGGGACACTGGAGGGTACAGCAAAGCAAGATGTTTTAGGAATGTTTGGGATCGGTTTACTGGCACTGCTATTTTTAGATTGCCATGTGTGTCATTCCACAGACAGGAAAGTGCATCTGAAAAAGTCTCCAGATAAAACAGATATAAAGCTGGGTTTCTGTTTTTGATGCATGCACGGACATACAACTACGCCTTTGGAAAATGCACAGAAAAGTACCCTTTGGCTAACAGTTTGCTACTTTAAGTTTTGAGGCTTTGCATGGTGGAATATCGATATCTTTTCGGTTTGCGGTAACACCATGTGTTTATCTCAACTAACGACAGGTATGGGTTCTGAAAAGAACCTTATCGCACAACTCGTATCTCAACCTTCGTTAAGTGAGAAGGGTTCAAGGGAGAACCAATCTTCGTGCAACTCGTTTTCCCTACTGTCTATAAGTGAGAAATATGACTCAGGGGAGAACTATGGGAACTTCTCGGGTTTGCTACTTATTGCAATAACCGTTAGGACCATTTCAGGGAGCAGCTAAAATTGCTTAGCACAAAAAGTCTCGCTGAGTAAAAACAGGTTACCTGCCACAATTTCATGTGATTTTCATGCCAAGAAAAAAAACAGGTGAACACCAGTCACATGCAACATAATCACTTGATGAAATTTGTCCCAGGCAGTCATTGATTTTTGTTACAAATATAGATGCCACCAATGTTCGTCCGTATGTCAACCCCGGCGACAAGGTGCGTTTGCTGGACATAGACGCAGCCAAGCTAAAGGAACTGCAACTAGAAAGATGTGGCTGGAACGAAGAAATCACAAACGTAAGTTTAAAGGTGATCAAAATGACATCTTTGTGCCTGTCGAGATACCCTGTTACCGACGGTGCATTTTTCTTTATGTTGTCTAGTAAACCCTTATAGGGATCATAATGAATACAGTTACTGAACCAGATATTTGTTTCCATCTCAGTTTAGAGGAAAGGTGGGAGAGGTCATTATGGTCGACAAGGACGGAGATGTCAAAGTAAAGTTCGACAGTTCGTCGTACTTCATTCATCCCACGTGCATCGCTATGGAGAAGAAACGAGAGACAGCGGAAGCAACTGGCGGTGGCGAAGGTTTGTATACAATAATATCAGGTACCGGTACAGTGACATGGTCAATGTCAGCCTTTCCATTTTAACAAATGTTGTCAATTTCCCTTTCTTTACAGTGATGCCCTAGCTCAATGGCGCAAAACTGAAAGTGTCCAAAACAGCATTTGTACCTGTCTTAGTAAACTGCTCATTATGTCACAATGTCTGATTGGATTACATCACATTATTAAGGTGTCATATGAAAGCTAGCATTTTAACAACATGGTAAGGGTTTGCGGTAATACCATGTGAAATTGTATCTCTTTTGTGAGTTTGTGTGGTTCTGAAAAGAACCGGGGAAACTCTTTTCACAACCACACAAACACACAAAAGAGATACAATTTCACATGGTGTTACCGCAAACCGTTACCATATTGTTATCTTCGCCATTCAACTCTTATCTAGCACTTCAACCTTTCAGGTACGTACTAGTTCTATGATCAATCCCAACAAATCAGAAATGTCGACTTCTACAAATTATTTAGATATGAATAAACCTGATTGTTCAGGGCAGTGACGAAGGTTTGTAGACGTTCCAGATGCACTTATATCATGCATTTCAATCATAAAAATCCCATTGCATGATTCTTTTCATTTCACGGCTGCAGGTGCCGATCTGAGCGACCTGCTAACCGCCCTTCTCCTGAAGTCCCAGTTGGAGAAACTGGGGGAGCTTTTCGGCGAGGAGTCCGGTTCATCGTCGGGCGGAAAGGCCCTATTCCATGCAGCAGCAACCGGCAGCACGAACAAAGTGCGAGAGGTCATCAAGAATAGCCCCGATGCGGTAATTATATTTGAATGATGAATCAAATTGGGATACTTTGGGCGCGTGGTGGCAGCAGACATACCAGTCCATTCCATTGTTCTCACTATAGTGCGCATGCTCAGAACTACGCGCGCATGCTTAGAACTCTCCACGCATGCTCAGAAATAGCAAAAAGGACCGGTATGTCTGCTGCCACAACGCGTCTCAAAGGTTTGCTATTGCTTCTTTCCACACAGGTGTGGAAATGGGTACCAGTACCTTCAGTGAGAGTTAGGGAGTAGGCCTAGCCTAATTGTGGCTCGGGACAGGCTTAACTATACTTATAATCATGATTAATAAAACAGCAAAAAATGGGATTAAGATGCACTCTGCTTTCCATCCTGAATGGCCCCAGATTGTAAAGCGCACATCCACCATGATCATAGTGCTCAATGAGCTACATTATCATTCCTGATCATCAGGCCTATTAATCATTCCTGAAACCTTCTCAGCTCCCTGGGGAGTATACACGTGGGCTAACCAAACACATAACCGTCGCTAACCTCGCATGTACCCATCTACTCCTGGCTGGAGAGAAGCAACTTGTGACAAAGTGTCTTGCTCAAAGACACAAGCGCCATGACCCCTGTTGAACCCAAAATCTGTAGTATCACCAAGACTTTGAGTCTGGTACACTAGACCGCAAGGCCACGACAGATCATGGTCGAATCCAGCCCGTGTCAAGTAGGCGTGGCTTATGCTGAAATGAGTTCACACTAATACGCAGTGTATACGGTGCCCGGGAACTCCCGTATTCTCGCAAAATCTCGCCGGTGTTTGATGCACGCTCTATTTTATGAACGCTCGCTTCCGTAGGTCAAATTTCAGACTGAGGAAGGACAGACCGCGCTTCAAGCAGCTTCTCACCGCGGTCACCTGGATGCAGTCATCGCCTTGGTTAATGCTAAAGCTCCTCTCGAACTAAAGGACGAAGACGGAGATACGGCACTTTCGTTTGCAGTGCTTGGGTGAGCTGATTTGTTTTACTTTAGTGCTGCGTGATGCAGTGTTCAACTTACAAAACATGGAAATATTTGCTTAATAGCATAAGGTACTTGGACGATAATGCCAGTGGCCGCAATTATGTTTCAAACAATCAGAGATGTAGGTTCCAGGCAAAAGCCTGACTTTCGTGACGTTTTGTGTAAAATGTTGGGCCATTTTAGGGTATATATAATCAGGATTCGCTTACCTTATTTTCCCAGCTCTGGACAAGAAACACCACTTTGGTCCAGCAATTCTGTAACATTTGGCCCTTGCCCTTTTAAAAAGTAGCAGCTCTCAGAATTTTGCCATTTATTATTGGGAAGCTGTTTAATTGATTCGCGCCGAATGCACATATTTCGAGGCGGAATTTACCAAATCGGAAATCAACAAAAATTAGCACGCAAAATTCCATAAAATTCCACAATTCCACTGTCTAAAAGGCATTTAGGCCAACTCGCAAACGGTGATAGTTCAATTAATTTTTCATCGTACAATCTGTATTTCTGCATTTGTTATGCTGAACGTGAATTAAAATGAAAAAGCTCTTACTACAACACTTGAACTGATTGATCCTCCAAAATGGCGTCGTTGTAGCGCCCTCTGTCGGTCAAAAATATGGTCTTTATGTGGAATACAATCCTCCTATTGTCGGACAGGGACGAGCCGGACATTGTCAAACACCTCCTGTTGGCTGGAAGCAACATAAACGCAAGCAACAAAAAGGGATTGACCCCACTACACTTTGCTGCTGCCAAAGGTCACTACACATGCGCAGAAGTTTTGGTGAAGCAGCCAAGATGTGATGTCAACAAGAAAGTGAGTCGAGTTGTGCACGGTCATATTTCAATCATATCATTACATAATGTCATAATTATGAAAACTACATTAAAACAAATGGCCCGAGTGATACTCACTATTTAGCACAGGCCAGCGACTTTCAACCGTTTTCACGAAGAGACGGGCATGTCGATTTTTAAGAAAAACACATTTCGAGATAATCGCACGTGAAGTTCTTCTCATTTTAAAACTGCAAAAAGTAAATCATTCAGATAATTTTATGCAGGGAAAAAGCACCCATGTGGTTCTCGGAGAGCTACATTTTTCTATAACCTTGGTAACTATTATAAACACAGCGATTAATTAGCAAAATTAATTAGTTAAAGATGCCCGTCCCTTCGTGAAACCTAAAATCTCAGTTGACCTACTTTTACAAATCTCCGTGCCATATGTCTTGTGCATGTTCAAGGGGCAGGCATGTGCGCGTCTCTTCGTGAAAACGCGAAATGCAACTTTGTGACATGTTGGCCCCTTGCATAGTTAGTCTAATTAAGAGATTCATTAACTTTTGCACATGAAAGCAAGTTAGAATGGTCAAGTACGCCGTTAATCACCCAAAAAAAAAAAAAAATCGAAATCGAAAAGAATTGTAATTTTTTGACATGCCCGTCCCTTCACGAAAACAGCGGCGAAATGATAATTAACATAATGTAGGCAGCCTCGACGTTTATAGAAAATTTACAACAGTTGTACTATCATAAGACAGATAAATGAGACAGCACTACTTTTATTCATCTACTATAGCCAACACAAGCAACCTCTCTCCTTCACTCATTAGTGGGGGAAGTGAGTTAGTCTCACCAAAGGTGAAAGTTGGGATAATTTCTTTGGTATTTATCGAAGGTTTATCCTCCATTTATATCCGGACCCAGCAAAACCGTAAGGGTTGTGGAGCTGGCAACCTAAAATTGTGCCAACCCCACCACCTCTGCTTTTAGCCTTGTATTGAGCAACTTCCATAAACAAAAATGTCCCAAACCTGGAGCAATTTAAACACGCCATGATCTCCAGTCCAACAAACAATCCCTCATAGCTTCTCTGCCCCCCCACGCCACTTTAGTGGCTCTGGTCGTTTTGCTGCAGGATACATCGTGTAATAGAACCACACACTTAGATTCACTCCATGTTTTCTTGTTCATGTTTTTGACAGGACGATGACGGCGACTCGCCTTTGTTTGTAGCCATGATCAAGGAAGAGAAGCAGACCATCCACCTCTTGGTGCAACATCCACGGATCGACCTTCGCCAGGCCAACAACAAGGGGTTCAACAGTTTACACCATGCAGTACTTGCTACGAATACCTTGTATGCTCTCTTTTAAAATGCATCCCTTGATTTTATTGAATCTTACCTTGTAAATCTAATGTTGAGACTAATCAAAGAAAACTCAGATAAGGTGCACAATGAAATGGCCATTGCATAATGCGAATGACAAATATTTCTATCAATGTAGGTAACAAACAAATTTCATTCCTCCAGTGCCGTGGAGAGGATTCTGAGGGCCTCGCCAACCATGATCAATTTGCAAAAGCCAGATGGCTTCACAGCGCTGCACCTTGCTGCCTTCAACGGCCTGGCAGAGATGATTACCATCCTTGCCAAACGGGTGAGGGGCTCTTCCGGGCAGTTGGATGTCTTCTAAAGGCTGCCAAGTGCCAAGCATTTCGAATTATTATCTTTTATTAATCGTTTGTTAATAATCTTATAATAATCTGATAACATATTGGTATGGAGATCGATTCATTAAACTGGTTCACATTGTATGCTGACGGCATCACTTGGGTACTTGATGCACAAAAGTGGCTTGTTATGGACGTCAAATTTCACAGACCAAAATTACACACACTGATTGCACATTGTACAAATTGAATTAAAGCGATAACCGGAAAATACAGCGCCCTCATTCGCTCAACAACACGGCCTACAGCATTTCCAATAATCAAATAATATTTATGTAATTAACAACTATTATTCATTTCTGCATGTTGGGCTTTCCATACGTTGCCAAACCGTAGTTGGAAAAACGTGCTGACACATTGGCGATAGAAAGGTCTATGGTCTTTTCAAGTCAGCGTCACATGATCGGTCATAAATGACCTAGCTTTCACCTGACGTCACTTTCCTATTCTTTCTAAAAGGGCAACTGCAACAAAGAGCTGAAAACCGTCACTGGACAGACGGCCCTGCACCTGGCCGTAGACAAGTGCCATAACAAGTGCATTGAGGCTCTGGTGAACAATTATGGGGCCAACGTGAACGCACAAGACAATGATGGCGACACCAGCCTGCACCTGCTGATGATGAAAGCATCCATGAAAGACTTGATCCGAACCACACCCATGGGGCGGGTAATTGATATTTAAATGTTAACAAAAAGAAACGTTTGGAACTCTTTGTGGTGCCAAATTGCCCAAATATATATGTACGGAGGCGTTAACGGTGCATCGTGAAAAAAATAAGATATGCGGGGTCATAATTATGACGAAAAAATGTCTTATAATTTTGACTTATATCTCATAATAGACCAGCGTCTATGCATCATCTTCGAGGTATATTTCTGTCATTCAAATTGTACAATAATATAAAATTTGTCTACCCATCCCAGTCCAACGGTAACAAAGACACTTCGAAGATGGCCGCGACGCATAAGGACTATTGTGACTTAGCAGACGTCATGTCGTTATGACTTGGCAAAAATATTATAACTTATTATGGCTTACGCTACATAATAATATAGGTTTTCCCGGCCAATTTGCGAATTTTTGTGGTCATTTTCGTTATTGGTCATTCAAATTCGCTTGGTTTTTACACATCCGATCAAATTGAGGTGTTTTTTTCACTGTTTTGGGCATTCAATTTCAATTTTTAAGCACCCGAAATTTCGTTCCTAATGTTTTTGTTTTTTATTTAGGGGCATTCTATTTCGTTTTGGTGCATTCAAGACTTCATTTGTTACATTCTTACATTGAGTTTTGTGACATCCTTTGACGATTCAGGCATTCAAATTAGCGAACGTCGGTGTGCATATGCTTATGACCATTAGCCTTTTAGAGGTATGGCGGGCACAATAGGAGGGCGCTATTTGATTTGGGTATACCTTTTGTTCCATACAAAAGGTATACCCAAATCAAATAGCGCCCTCCTATTGTGTCCGCCATACCTCTAAAAGGCTAATGCTTTTCTTTTCTCATTCTTTTATTGACAATCATTTTCATCAAATGGTCATTCAAATTAATACGATTTTTTTAATTGATGTATTTTCCTATTGTATTCTGAGATTTTCTGTACACATTTATAACGTCTGAACTGATATAAGGGATTGATGATGTAACGAACTAATGAAATGAAAAGGACTAAGGAATTTTCCTTTTCATTGTGGTCGTGTTTGCTATAAAATTTGGCCAAAAAGTAGGGGCATTAGTATGTCGACAAGTTTATGAATGCTTTAACTTCTAATTTTGTTTACTGCTCTTTTTCGTTCTGATTCAACCAACGATTTCTTCATGTGCAAGACATCGGGGCATGTATGTTTGGCAATGGTTGTACCATCGGGAACACTTCTCTTGGGTAATTCTTTTTCTTGGGCCGATTCTATCAGACGATCACACCTCCCCTCTCGTACGCTCGCCATCTTATCTGTCTGAAGACTTAGTTAAAGAAAGAGAGTTGTGCGTCTACAGATTGAAGACGTTAGATATGATTTACGTTGAGATAACTCAAACTTTTTAGGAATATACATGTATACGGACATGCAGGAATGTGGACATGCAGGAAAAGATGTTTGAAAAAAGGTGAAATATGTTTGCCCATTAACGGAATGAATGCCCGATCAGACGAAACTGAATGATCAATACGATAGTTTAATTTTAATGCATCTTTATACAGGCACGAGTGACGCTAAAGTATGATACAATGCCTGGATGGTGAATTTGAATGATTATTTTAGATTGTCGATGACGATCTGCGTGATCATTCAATTTCAATCTAAATTGAATGAGCCAGGCGTTAAAATGTTGGAGAAAACATGGATAAATTGGCCGGGAAAACCTATAATAACCGGCATTTAGAACGCTCCTTTTAATTCAACTAAATCACAGCGTTTACAATTATTTTACCCCTGTTCATCACACAGAGAAAACGCTGTTTAAACTTTTGAAACAACCCCGGGTTGTTTCAAAAGTCTAAACAGCGTTTTAACAGTGCAGCCCAACAATCACTCCTAAAACCGTCTCAGCTACCTCGGGACTAAAATAGTTACAGGATATACCCTAAGCTATAATAACTTAGCATATCTTAATTTTCTTCACAATTTCATTTAACTTTTCGGTACCATAAGTATTTTTCTAAAGAAGGCAAAGAAGTCGAAAAAAATGTAATTCTAACGACAATATCTGTCCCTAAATAATGTGTTACCCTCCAACCTTTGTTACCGCATTTTCTATCTAGCTGTTGGAGCTTGTTCAGCAGATCGAAAGTGATGGCGATTCGTCGGACGAAAAAGCCAACCTCGTGGCCATAGCAGTCTACCTGGTGAACAATGACGCCGACATTTTCATAAAGGATAACAATGGGAATAACGTCCTTGACGTCACCATCAATCCTGGGGTCGAGAAATTGCTGAAAGAACTCTACCTGAAAAAGAGGTGACATGTTTTCCTCTTTTCTGTTTGTTTTACATTATTGCAAAATCTATACAAACACCAAAATCTCCCTCGCGGACGTAAAGTACAGTTTACGTCAGCATGGGAAACAACATGGCGTGGCGAGATCGTACCCGTGGTGACGAGGTTGCATGTCATTTTTATCATGTTCATTTGTTTTCTTTGTTCCAGGCTTCGACAGGCAGTGGCAGCGGGAGGCGGCAAAAATTCCCGTTGTAATGTCAGCTAAAGGAAGTGGCGAAGCTATGGTGGACGGTGTTGACCCTGGCATGACCTTTGATCCATGACTAAACATGACGTTTACCATTGTTTTTTTCCTCAAAAATTCCATTACAAGTCAGCAGTGAGAAATTGTGTCTGGTCTGCACTCATAAAATTGTGGCACACATTTTGACAAATCATTTTATGTGTCTGAAATGGCGCCGCCTTTGTGGTGAATGAAATGCTAGGAAAAAATAAGCATGAACTCATGTAGGCTAATTGGTTTTGAAAATTCGGATTTTGTGATATAGAACAACCCTCTATCCGTATATTTCGCAACGGCCGTTTCGGGTGTTGTTCTTCAGGTTATATGGAAAAAGATTTGTGAATGGAATGTACGTTGCTTTCGTCTGAGATGATAAAATATAAAGGGTGCGTGGCTTACAGTGCTTTTGTAATTTAGGTTTTCCTGGCTAATTTCGCAAAAATTGCATTAATCAAATAAAGCGAATTAGCTCGCTGTTGTTGTTCCCGTGGTTCGCATTAAATTTCAGGCGTTCAAATTCGTTTCCATACATGACATTATCATATGTAACACATCCTTAGTTGAAGTTATGTTATTCGGTCTAAGTGTTCATTCAATTTAATAGTGGGTTTGGTTAAGGGTTATGTGCATGAGATTCTTATTTTTGTTTTCATTTCTGCGAATTATATTTAGCGCTATTTGTTTATTCAAAATCAAGGAAAACTAAAGTACGTTGCGAGTTTTTTGCTTTGTTTTACCTTTTTACAGTTTCTTTTTATTCCTGTTATTCTCTATAGTTTATTAATTTGCAAAGTATATCTGATATTTGTGTTTTTAATTCAAAGAAAAAATGTAAAATAGTGATGTGAGAATATTAAGCATGAAACTCGACTTTACCCAGGCAACAGTAAACTTATAGGTGATGTTTTCCCCGTCTTTTTATCGTTTTCACATACATACAATTCTTAACTCTTTACCTGTGTCTCTTTTATCTTTGGTTTTAAATTGTGATCTGGCTTTTCTTATACAGGGTGTCCCCAAAACATGTCCAGGCCAAACCAGACAACCTCAGAATCTAGATTTCGACAGATCCTGATGCGGGAACTTCTTACATGAAAAATAGTCTTTATTTCATCAAAATCAGTCAAGCCAATCAGAAGTTATGTCATTTTTTGTGCAGCAAGGTCATCCCCAACTAGGAGTGACCGACTGTGACTTTTTTTACATTTTTCATTCCAAGAAGCTGTCCGTCTGTGGTTATAGCAGCCCAGTCATGAAGGGAATCTCTCTGATCGTTTCTGAAGTAAACTCCCTGGGTGGATGGTCTTTTGTTGCATAGGCTCTAGTGTTCTGTTTGTTGATGCACCTGTTCAGAGGAAACTTTTCCTCGTCACCACAGATAAATCGTCGTCGCACAGCAGTGAACCATCTCGAATACCGCATCCTCCGCTCTGGATCACCTGGAGCTAAGCCATGCCTGGTCAGGACTTTGTATAGTGATGGAATTTTACCTCTGCTGCCATTCATGAAAAGGACGACTTTGGAATGTGTAGTTGGTTACGCATGGATGATTGTCTTGGGTCGTCTTCCATGCTCGTGTATGTGTCCATGTATAGGCCTACTCATTGTAGTGGAGAACTTCTTTTTATTGCTCCAATGCCAAGATGGTTGGCCAACAGTTCACAACTGAGCAGCGAGTCTTTATGGTCAAAACCTTCAATGAAACTCAGGATGTTGCCCAAACGATCGAAAGTTTCCAGCAGAGATTTCCTAACAGGGACCCACCTGTTGGACGAACACTCAAGCGAAATGTGACAAAGTATGAAAATTATGGCACCAGTTTGAATCGGAATAAGGAGAACAGTGGCGGGCCAAGGATACGTAGAGACATTAATTCCTTGGCACAGTTTCGAGCCAGCATGGAAGACGACCCCATAAGACAATCAGCCAGGCGCAACCAACTGCACATTCCAAAGTCGTCCTTTTCACGAATGCCAGCTGAGGTAAAATTCCATCCCTATACAATGTCCCGACCAGGCATGGCTTAGCTCCAGGTGATCCAGAGCGGAGGATGCGGTATTCGAGATGGTTCACTGCTGTGCGACGACGATTTATCTGTGGTGACGAGGCAAAGTTTCCTCTGAACAGGTGCATCAACAAACAGAACACTAGAGCCTATGCAGCAAAAGACCATCCACCCAGGGAGTTTCCTTCATGACTGGGCTGCTATAACCACAGACGGACAGCTTCTTGGAATGAACAATGTAAAAAAAATCACAGTCAGTCACTCCTATATACATGTAGTTGGGGGCTGACCTTGCTGCACAAAAAAATGAGATGAAATAAAGACTATTTGAAATAAAGACTATTTTTCATGTAACAAGTTCCCGCATCAGGATCTGTCGAAATCTAGATTATGAGGTTGCCTGGTTTGGCCTGGACATTTTGTTTTGGGACACCCTGTATATCTTAGGCTACAATTTGTTTATCAATTTACTCTTTTATCCATACACATGATTTACTCAGATTTAATCAGAACTGAATATTGTAATGACAACGTTTTTGGCTGCCCATTTTAAATTTCACTGATTTGAAATTGTGTGGTTTTAATTTTCTTTTTATAATTGTTTTTATTATTTTTATTTGGTCGATTTTTTCTGATATCCTGGCCGAATCCTTGCCATTTATGTCTTTTCCCTCCTTTTCTATTTTTGTTTTTGTTCAATTTTCCTACCTCTTTAATTCCTTCCCCTCACCCTTTATTTTGTTCTGTTTTCGTTATACGTCTCCTCCATTTCTGTCCCACCCACTCCTATTACGCCCTTCGTCTTTTGTTTTTAGCCAACTTTAATCCCCTTTTATATTGCTTTGATTCCTCTTTCTCATGTGTTGTTGTGTGTTGTGCATTGTCTGTGTATGTGTTTGTGCTCTATGTTGTGAAGGGTTGGAGAGACACGCCCTTTGGCGACAGTGTTTAAATTCACTTTTTAGTCTTCTCCTAGGCAGCCCTTCACTGTCATGTTTTGTCTTGTCATTTGTTTGTTGTTGATGTCTATTTTTCTTTTTTTATGCAATATTTTAGCAGTTCTTTTTAATATATATGTTTTTTCTAATCCTTGTATAAAAAATGTATGTGCTTTTCTTGTATTTTTATAATGACTGCCTGAATAAACTAATAAACTAATACTTGGCTGCTGAGGATACTTGCTTCTGTATGTCTGTGCGTTATTGATGTTTCGAGTGCTTCAATCTAACAATATGCACGGTCATCAGAGAAGTGGCGGAATCTTGTGGGTAACAGTTCTTATATCCATGTACTTTTAAACTAAACAAAGGCACTCCATTTAATGAATAACATGGACCAATGAATAACATGGACCTATTTCGAATAAATTTGAATACATTTTCGAATTAATTTGCTTAGTTCTTTTAAAATGCTTGCTAAATTGCGAATACGAATGACCAAATTTACGCAGAAGCTCCGGCGAATTTGAATGCTACAGTGTGCAGTGTTAATTTGAATACACAATTGTTAAAATTGCATGATTCAAATGTGCAATTGCATGCTTTTACTTTTAAATTGAATAATGTTTTTAGTTAATTGAATAATGATTCCAACGTGCATTAAAATTCGTGCCAAAATGGGTGATTGATCATCAATTTGGCCGCCAAATCTGCTGGATAAAATTTTGCTTTATTTCCTGATAATTTTTAAGAGATGTCTTGTATTTCTATAAAAGAGAAAAAATGTGGTGGTCGATTTATCATGCAAATTAAATAGACACGTAATGCATATAGGCCTACACGCTATTCAGAACGAAATGACAATTATTTTTTAAATGATAGTTTCTAGACCCTTTTCTTCATAACAGATTATATGGCACTCGTAGAAATCTTAAAAACAAATAAACAAAAACCGAAACTAGAAATTTATGACACCCGTTTCTATTTATTTAAGTCAAAAGTCAAAATTCCGCTGATATGAAGACGCATCATGTATTTAATCAGTTACAATCTTGGTCAAAATAATTTTCTGCAAATATATATCAAAAGATACGATTTGAAGCTTTGCATGGTGGGTGCGATATGAGAGAGACTGGGATTGCGGGTAACACTCCCGAGGACGGACAGAGCACACTGTCCGAAACGTCGAGTTACACACTCATCCTGGTTCTTCTCATGACTACACTTCTTCCCAGAAGAGATTTATTTCACATGGTGTTACCCGCAATCCCAGTCTCTCTCATATATCAAAAGCTCTACGTTATGCTGTCAACAGTTCATTCAGAGTGGTGGTTGCCTACTATTCGCGTCTGTACGGTACCACTTACAGTCCAAACTGTCACAATGATTAAGTGGTAATTTTTTAAGTGTAGTAAAGGTCCACGTGTCTAGTGTTTGATTTAGACCGGAGATCTGTAATGAATGGCACAGATTAGTAAACAAAAACAAAGAAAACCTATTGCATTGAAAATACCAATTTTCCTAATAATAACGTCAATATTGAACATCAATTAATTAGAATGAAAAGATTCAGAACAATACTTGATTAAAACCAATGATAATTTCACGTCTTGGAATTCGCATTACAAGCTCAACCCTTACAGAACCTGGCCTTTTCCGATCCCGCGGTTGACCGGGACAACCCGACCACGTCATGAAACAACTTCGACTGGTCGTTATCGGCGTTCCAGACACCCCTCAGGTTTTTGTAAGCGACCAGCGCCAGCGCCGCCTGATCAAAACGGTGCGTGTACCGCACAGGTCCCTTCAAGTTCTGCCCCAACGCGCTGCCTTTAGGACTGATGCAGAGCTTTTTCAAAGCGCACTCAACCCACGGCGCGATTATTTTTGTCTGTATGAGATCGGTGTTAACAAACAGCAGACGATTGGCCTCAAAGCACATGGCGTACCCAGCGTCTTTTCGGAACGTCTCCCGGTCTATGCCAAGTTCCTGGAACATCTGAGGGTGGGTTCGAACCAGCATCTTGTTTGACTGGAACTCCACGATCTGCCTCAGAAAGCCACTTTGTTTCTTCAACAAGGAGAAGAGGACTAGCGGGTCCTTCCGGAAGCGTGCGGATGCGTCGCACCAAAAGATGACGCCAAACTCCGCCAGTGTGTCCTGTTAATCGCAACCGTTGAAAATGTCCAATTGAATTACTGACGGAAGCCGGAGAAATGATTAAAGCCTGTACGTTATTTATTTCATTTCAATTCTGCCTGCTAATGTCAGGGCCCTCTTTGAGGGCAAAGAGTATATAGCCTCTGAGATTGCTTGTGGGTCATTTCGCTGCTATTGCATGTGTACACCAGTGATTAGTCGAGTCCATCACAAGTCTCTGCAACTTCCAGTCCCTGCAAGTCCATCACAAGCCTCCAATCATAATTCCAATCACAAGCTATTCAAATGAGCTTTGACAAAGGCATTCCTTTGTCATTGTTCATCTAGTTACTTGTGACTGGCTTTATGAAAGGACTTCCGACTGGACTTACGAAAGGACTTGTAAAAGGACTTGCAGGGACTCGACTACAACTCTGGCATACACCATTCGTGTATACCGTAGTATGTTATACCGTTTGTGCCGAATGACAATTTACAATTCATTGACTCGTTTTCGCCATGTCCAACAATACATTTGTAACACACGTAACGTGGCTTTTATAGTTTATTTTATTAAGACACTGAAGGTAAACATTTATATCTGCATGTCCTTTCTGAACTACAGCCAGGAATTTAAGAAAAATAGATTTCCCTTCCGGGATCTATATCTCTCACTTACCTGGATGATTAGCGGTTTCCAGGCATATGTATGGAGATTCTTCACATGGGGTGGGTACCTCTGAAAGTCAAAGTGTCTGAGTTCCACGTTGCACAGGCGTCCCACCTAGTTAACCAAATTATGTTGGAATGTAACCGTTGGAATTTCACACCACAGCAATAGCATCTACAATTTGCATTACCAAATCACACTCTAAAAACTATTTAGCAATTATTGCTATGAGTTTGTAAACTAGAAGCTAAACAGTACCCGTCCAATTCCTAAACATCAATGTTCAACATTATCCGTCAATACGCTAAACATGTTCAGTATGTAAACATTTACAAATCTATAGCAAGAAAGTGTTTAGAAAAGTGTTTAGAAAAGTGTTTATAATCATTGCTAAACACAGTTTTTGCAGTGCAGTGCTGACAAAAACAAGATCAGAAAAATAAAGTCCCTACTTTCAGGCGTGCGTTTTTTCTACAGGCATAGAATACTAAACCTAAATGCTAAATCAAACAATTTTGCATGCACCCTAGGGGGTATGACGTAGTTGACTTCTATAAAAACGTTGCCGAGCGTTGAGTATTGCGAAAATAGTTGTCTTTTGTTATTGCGTCGTGATTTCAAAACTGATCTTTGTTAATAAATTTATGCAAACAAGATCGATGGCGTCATCACTTCGGTCTCTATTCGGACTAGTGCCTTTGTTTACATCTAAACCGCCCTATATTAAAATGTGCCCGACAGTATGCGCGCATCGTATTTTGCACAAAGTTGGTTAAAGATCGTAAAGGTCACATAAAGGTCACATGTTTCATAGGGCAATCTGCGCATACTGTCGGGCACAATATCTACGTCACATGACAGCATTCCTACCTCTTTGACACCGCTGGGCTTCAGCCCCAGGTCGTACATTATAATTCTAGTGTTTGGAAGCAACTCTTGTACGCTACCAATCATTCCCTTTGACTCTTTCAAGTGATTCTGCGAAATCGCAGTCACAATGACCGTTTGGTTCATGAGATCCTTTGGATCCACATTGTACAAGTCTATCATATGCCGCTCGATTCCAACGCCTCCGATTCCTTCGTCTGACTGATTTTGATTGTTATCGATTTTTTCGGAAATGTTCAAGTCTCTCATATGCCCCTCGATTCCTATTACATCGGCATCGATTTTTTCGCCCTGTGTGGCTTCAGGTTTGACTGGTTCAGTATCGACTGCCGTAATTTTACTGTTGACCCCTAATACTGTGACGTCATCGCGGCCGTGGTTGGAGTGCTTTGAAGCATTTTGCGTCGATTTGATGACAGCATCTGAATTTTTAAAAATGCGAAGTTTGAATGCATGAATGTTAAATATTTAGAGAAGTTGGGGGATACAATGTGTGAAGCATTGTCAAGCATCTACCTCTAATAAATTATCTCAGTTTGCGCACGCAAACATGAAAAGCCTCAGTATGTATGTCAAAATGAAAGAAACGGTAATTAAATAACGATTTTTGTAATAGGAATGGTCATTAGCTCTAGCGCATCAGTGTATCCAGAATCCGGAGTCAAGAGACGAGCGTCCCGAACGGCTTGAAGCATATATGTAATGGAGGGCGTTGTTAACACAAGGTTAATCATTTAGTCCTTGACGTTCGAAACAGCCCTTGGTTTTGTGTTCTCAATACAAGGGGTCTATGGTACGTGTTTAGGACAAATTTGATGATAACGAAAAAATAAAATCAATACAATCAAACCAGGGTATGTTGGCAATCCAAAGGGCCAAACGAGTGGCTAAATGGACAGGTGGCCACGGGGTGCAGGTGGGTTTGTTGATCATATTATGCAGACACTAGCAGGTTCGACTACATACATGTACATGTATTTTACAAATAAATCAAAACGATATCAAATACAGAAGCAAGGTTTGCCCTGTGTGTTACACCGACAGCGGTAGCAATCACCTTGTTTAACGAAGACGAAGCATCCAACCACTACAGCACAGAGGATCAGAACGGTTAAACTTCGCTTTCCGTTGGGACGAAAACCAGCCATGATGAAAGGATGGGGATCACGTTGGGCAACACTTCACAAATGACACCCACCCACGGGACATACACAACAAACCCGCACTCTAGCTGAGAGAAATATTGACGGAAAGATATTTTGTTGATACCCGACCATAATGAAAAGTTAACCCTATAGCTAGAAGGACGCCCTACATGAAGGATGTGTGACAGAAACATCTGGGAAACTAACAGTACAATATGGAAAGATTTTACTTTGATACCCATATCGCAAATTTAAGGGGTCGGAAACAGATATTTTGTTCAGAATAAACACGTTGAGGGGCGATCTTTAAGTTCCAGAATTTTGTCAAGGTTTTATGCCAAAGAAGGTAAAAAGTGTACCGGTGTGGCACCGTACAGACTTTACTCTATCGGTATACTGAACTAACATTGCCACGTATGCAGACAGTCGATATGACAGGAGCATTCTCCATGCTATGCGGGATAGGTAGTAGATTTTTAGTTCCTGACCCTTTATAGCAGGGGTATCACGGTAATTTATTTCCATTTGTTTTGGTCATAATCATATCAACTTGAATAAAAGAAAGACCCACCCACCTGTCTATGCTATACACAATCATTCACCTTACACCGTCTCCTGTAGTTTTGCATGCACACAGTGCGTTGGGTGCAAAGCCTAATTCCTCCATGGCGCAAGTGATCTTTTTGGACATCAGATGCATTCAGAGAAGTTATATAACAAAACAATAGCGATTGTTCCTTGAAGGATCGTATAAGCCGTAACAAAATGTATGGAACGCCAAAGGTTCGCAAAACGAGTTAAATAGCTGATATTTTTTATCTCCCCTATCATGGGCGTAAATCACGGGGGGGGGGGGTATATATTCCCCTCCCCCCCCCCACTTTTTTTTGACCGGGGGAATGGGCCATTGGATCACCCCCCTCCCCCCCCCCCCCCCCCCCCACACACACACACACACACACACACATCTGTGTGCTGATTTCCAGGATATATTGTAACTTTCCAACAGTCAAAATGTATAAAAAACGGAAAACAAACAGTTAGGTACAAAACTATAAATGCATCGTTGTGTTGTCAGGCATAGGGAAATACGTGTACATATTTGCAACCAGATGTACACAGCCATATTTGCATTAAGATGTACATAAAGTAACCACCCCCCGCTTTTCGAATTTCTTTGGTCGACTGGGATTTTGGTCGTAAAAAAAGGTGAACGATTACCAGCCCTAGTGCCAACGTTATGTCGTTCAACCAATGGCAATGAAAGAGTATCTGAAAGGAGGGGGTGTGGCATCACATAATAAGGAAAATATCATGAATATTCAAATTTGTGAGAATGGCAAGTCTCTCACATAGACCCCGCACGATTAAGTAAAACTCCTAAATAGTTGCAATAAATGCAAGGTTATACACCCAAATTACAAGACGGTACCGTACATAGAAAATAATAAAACCGCCAAAAGCGAAAATTATTAGACACAAGTACTTAGTCTAACACAGAAATTACACACAAAGCAAATTATAAAACAATATAAGATTGAGAGCTTTGGATATTAAAAGGGGGACTTTTTGAACAGCAATCAGGATTGCTGTATGAGGTAACTACACTGTATAATTACTATGGTATCAATAACATAACCGTACCTCTGTACTTCATATGCAAGATGCAACTTGGAGAGCGTGTTGACAAATTACTTTGCATGCAGCGTAGGTATTTCTGTCCATCACGAGGCTGAAGTGTATAACAACGATGCGCTTCGCGTTCGGCACATGCAGCCATAGCGTGTAGGCCTATGATGTGAGCGCACTTTTTACTGTGTATGACACGTAGGCTACGTAAGACTGTACATGTATCGTTGTACATGGAAACACTGGCGACACTTGAACTTGAAGTGTCATACCCACGCTAGCGGAGACGTCTTCACCTTTGACACCACCCGGAATCAGCAACGCACAAGTACACATGATTTGTCAGTAAGCTGATGTTTTATCATAGGAAGTGCAGTCACGCACACACAGGGTTTTATGATCATGTGATTTGATCAGGATCATCATTCACTCGATCGTCACCCCGAGCGGCGTTGGGATACTGTCGGGGAATGTACACGTGTGCATAAAAATCGACGGGGATAAATTGAGGCCTGAGCAGTACATGTATATTATTTCACAATGGAAAAGGCGAAATGCATGTACATGTATATTTTAATCGCTGATAAGCCATTGTTCCTTGAGGTGTGGACTTTCAAATACCAGCTTAAAGTTCGCCGTACGTATACTCGGTCATTCTCAATCACCATCAACACACCGTCAACATACCCCACCAAAGCACGTTCTAAATAGATAAATTCGGGAAAAATTAAACCATGAAGTGTGGGTCAACACGGGATTTGGGGTTAAAAATGGGAGGGTAAACGTCTGAAAATGCACATATTTTTTGTGTTCAAGAATACGGACGTCTCCATGAGCCATGTTGCCTCAGCCTGATACTGAGCGGGCACTCCGGGCAGCGCTTGGGAAGGCAAGATGGCGGCCAACGGCCGAGCTGCTAAGAGATAAATGTGACTTCAAACAAACTAAAATTATATTTTGTATAACATTTCTATGCCTGTTCTGTCAATTTAGAATGTGTTTTGGAGGTGTTGACGGTGTGTTGACGGCGGTCATAGGCCCTACCCGTCAACACACAGTCAAAACGCAAAACACCGTCAACACACCGTCTATCCCTCCGAAGCACGTTCTAAATTGACAAATGCGGTACAAAACCGTAAAGTGTGGGTCAACACGAGATTTTGCGCTTAAAAATGGGAGGTTATAAACGTCTGGAAATACACGTTTTTTGTTCACGAAAACGGACATTTCCATGCAGTTCCAAAAGCGGCAGCCATGTTGCCTCAGCGGGCAGTGCGTGCGAAGGCAAGATGGCGGCCATGGCCGAGCTGCTAAGAGAAACATTTTCGCGTGAAAAAAAATACATTTTTATGAATGAAATGTGACCGTGACTTCAAACCGACCAAAATTCTATTTTGGCCTATTTACATGTTTCTATGCCTGTTTTTGTCAATTTAGAATGTTTTGGAGATTTTAACAGTGTGCATGTTGACGGTATACTGATGTGTGTTGACGGTGATTGGTGTGCCTAATAAGTACGGCCCCCTCCCTTTGAATAAATGCCAGTAGGCCTATCACAGGAACAACATGACACTATTACGCCGGATAAGCAAGGTTTTTATTGCTTGGGTTAATTTGGCTGATGCATAATACCGCAGTCTGCCCGGAGAGTGTTTGTCGCAATGAATCATGGGAAAATTAAGCCTACGGTAAAGATTATAAACGTGTGCATGGTTGCACTCTTTGCACTATTACATTTACTCGGCAGCTTTACATTTGTTTGCTTCGTTGGTCGTTAAAGATTGCTTATATTTAGCTTCAGAATTCTTTACTGCTTGATGACTTAAGTATCCCGAATAAAAGATGTATAACATATGGGATATTGTCGACTGTGAAGTTTGACTCGACTGTGACTGGCCTCTTCACCTTTATTGTGAACAGCCCGAATTCATAACTTTATGCTGCCCATTTCAAATGTATTACTTTATTACTTCAAACAATGTCTAGATGTTACTGTCGAATGCGACAGCTACTTTGATTAAATTGACCAAATACAGTACATATCGACCCAACGCACGCACCGTAAAAAGTTACAATTAGTTCTTTGAGGATGACGTGGGGATATTTTCAACTTCCATTTTCACTTTATCCCTTTTTCCATTGCTTTCAAATGGGATTGGAACTATTAGGGCTAATTATAAGGCCGTGTCCGAATCGGGCTTCCATAGCTACGGCTACGGCTATTGTCAGCATTTCTTCACGTAGTTGTAATGGGCGCACACCTAGACAATAGCCCTAGACAAGAGTTTCGTATGCGGCCTTAATCTTATTTACTAGGCCTTGTAAAGCTTATGGGCCAGCCGGCGACTGTTCGGATCATGCATTTCAAATTTCGATTTGTATTTAATTTGTCAGACACATCTCCCGAAATGCATCTTAAGAATTCCCATCTCGTGGAAATTCACGAGATCCTGAAACTCTTTAAAGCGACTGTGCCGCGTGCTGTACATGACGTCATTGTGGTAGTGGTAAGGCACGAGGAAGCCCTCTAGCGACCTCTCGTAGAACCAGAAACCAAACACTTCTATTTCGTCGCAGAGCTCAAAGGCAGCGGAGATTACATACAGTCCTACGGAGTGAAAAAACAATAATAATAAAACTGGTTATTATTTCGCGACATGATGATTCAGAGAAGATAAACTAGGCTATAGACGAGGACATTGTTCGAAACATACTTGATGTCGTCCGACTCAGTAAATGATCAATGATTGAATAATAATTCAATTTTATAAGCTTCTCATTTAAGTATAATATTGGATATACATAACACAGAGTCCTGTTATGAAAACGGCGGCCGTCTTTGTTTTATTCCATGGCCAAGTTGCAGTTTGAATAAGCCGGTGTAGACGGTAACTACGGTTCCCCCGGACACATTTACCGGGACAAAAATACTTTTTACACCGGCATATGACCTGTCTTTTAAGGGAATCAAACAGTGCTTTACCCGTGGAGGGCCAATCGTTCCGTCTATGCAGCGCCCTCCATAGTCTCATCATCGCCATATAGTGACCAGGATGTTGAACCACAGGGTTCATGATCCCCGAGGCCGAGCTGACGTTGGCTATCCTTTTGACGAACTTGAAGAAAACTCTCTGACTAAAGCCTGGAATCCACAGCAGACTGCCTTTGAACTGCCGCTGGAGAGCGTCGAATGCGGCAATGCTCTCTTTATCGGCCAGAGGGTTTTTCCTAGAAAATAGATCGTATCAAATATGACGTCATGGAAGGACACACGCGTGAAATACATGTAGAATATGGCGGCCTACTCGATACGACAGAATTAATGCACGATGGAGCTATGGCCACATTAAACGCCCCGTGTGTGAAAACTTTGATGACGGCGCTGAAGCAACGCCATTTTTGTTGGAGGTACAAACAGACGGTACCTATAGGCCTAACGCAAGCTGTGTCAGAATTGATAGCTACAGCTAGGCCTACATACGGCTGTTGCTTAAGGGTTGCCGAGGGCCGCCATTTTAACGGCTTAGATCATTCAGCAGAGGACTTGTGGACGCGGTTAAGGCCATGTATGGGTGGATTTGTTTTGGCGTCTCTTTGTTGGGTTTGTTGAATTGATTGTGTGCTTTGCTTTTTTGTACTTGCCCTTTCATGACAACTGAGGGATTGAGAGTTGTGAAATCTGTCTTAGTCCCCACGTCGTGCTCATAGCTGCTGACACTGGCGAAATTGAACCTATTGATGAATCAAACAATGACACGTTATTCAACTGATGGTAAACAATGTTCTTGTCTAGTGATGGGAGTTTATTTTATTTACCTGAAGATGAAGTCTGCTTTGTCAATTTCCTTCCCACACCCAGAGCCTGCCAGGATCCCACTGGATCCCACAATACTACACCGCTTATACCGACCGCGTTCCTGAAAAATGGTTTTCTGTAAAAAAAAAAAAGAGGCGAAATACACACTTGACACTAACAATCATGAATACTCGATTTAAAATTACGGCTCGAGTGGTTAATATTCGCATACTTACATTGGGGAGAATTTTCCAGAAATCATCTGACATGAACACGGGGTCTCCGTTCTGATAGAATTGGAGTTTGGTGCCAACAGGTGTGTTTTCCTTGGTGAGGTAGAGGTGTCGTTTTGCGCTCAGAAAGCCCGCCGCAGCCAAGATGTCCTTCCTGGAATAGGGTCAAATATTGTATGTACATGTACGTGAAATTTAATACAAACTGCATGGAATCATGGGATATGTGCAGGTAGGCCTATGGGCTCCGTGCGCCGTCGAATGAGGGCGCTGTCCACATAGCAACCGCACTTCCATGGGGAGTACGTCGCTGGTATTACGTACCGCGCTCCTCGTTCATTTGATACTCGTACCAGTGGGATTGCTTTGTCTGTTTGCTGACTCTCGATAATTGCTTTATCAATAAGAATATCACAGCGGGAACCAGACACTTAAATTGAAGTCAGGTAAGATGGCGGCGATATTGACCCCCCAACTCGCCTTTTCTTTCCGCTGAGGGGGTAGTTGTGCACGGAGCTCATAGGATAAGAGGATGGGTTGAGTGGCATGGGATAGGGTGGCATGGGGTAGCATGGGATGGTATATAGTGGAATGGAATGCCATAGAATCAATGACGTGGGATAATGGGGTGGTATGGGGTGTATGGGATGGGATGGGTTTGTTTTTGCATCCTACGATGGCGCTACGACTGTTCCCGAATCTTCCCGATGTCACATGATGATCGGCATAAAAAAGGGGGGGGGGGCGCCGCTGCTGGCCAAGT
Source organism: Hippasteria phrygiana (assembly GCA_037893225.1). Taxonomy (NCBI): domain Eukaryota; kingdom Metazoa; phylum Echinodermata; class Asteroidea; order Valvatida; family Goniasteridae; genus Hippasteria; species Hippasteria phrygiana. The sequence goes on from JAZGUH010000234.1 coordinate 159,770, forward strand.
CATTCTACACGTTGCAATCGATGACTGACCAGATTTGCAGATCAGCGGTAGCTATAGGTAGTCGTATCGGGTGACGAAATAGCATGGGATGGCATATGGCATGGCATGGCATGGGATAAGATAGTATGCCATGAGGGTAAGGACGGCATGAGATAGCATGGGATAGGATGGCACAGCATAAAGGATGTGATGTCATAGGGATGGAATGTAATGTGATAGGATGGGTCGCATGGAATGAAACGAAATGTCTGTTTCCGTACCTGAAACGTTCGGTTTGGCTGACATTTCTGGACCAAGTTTGGTTGATATTTTTCTCCCGTAGAAGCTTAAGAAACTTGAACAGCTTTCTTGGATAATCAGGGGTGTACGTTTTGACAAAGTTTCTGTAGTGCGAGAAATATAGAACTGGCTGTTAAGTTGTCTTGCTTAATTGGTAGTTAGTGTTTTCTTTTTAAGAAGTACTTCCCCATACACAACCTATACCTTATGTGATCTTCTAGTTGGAGGACAGGGCCTGGTCTACTCTTGTTCGCTTTGGCCTGAAATATTGGGAAAAACCACAAACAACTTTTGTTCACTGTTCAGTGAGCACACAACTAAATACATCAGACCAAACACGGATAAAACAATGCAGTTCTTTCAGTGCGGCGAAATTATGCCCCGATTTTATGGCGTGCTAAGATAATGTCGAAAGATTCATGACTTTTAGATCAATATGGTTGGGCTGGCATTCTAGCCTTTGATTGGACGAATTACCAAAATAAAAAATATTTGAAATGAGATTTTGCAAGAACGAATTGCTTACCTTCTTGCTGGTAGTTCCTGTGTACACTGTTGAGTTGATTTTCTTAATACTTGAAACCTGTCGTTCGCTATGGAAAACATTGCATAACATTGGAACTACACTGATAGCTACGACATCATCGTCATGAACATTATTTCTACCGTCGTCACTGTCACCATAGCCATTGTCAACGGTTCACTGACAGTCACTGCCACTTTATAGTCAACAGCACGCACTAGTTGCCTGTTGGTCAGTTGACCTTTAGCATTATCACAGTCACCACACACAGTCGTGTTTTCCTCTACTAGTACTACTGAGGACAATGCTTTGTGTTTCTTATTGTTCCTTTAATATAACACAACCCCATAGACTAAGCCCGTATTTTTACGTCCGAGGACCGATTTTAACAAAAGACCGACTCCCGAGGACAAGAAAAATTCCTTTGTGTTTTCTTTCTCCTCTTGTCCTCGAACGTATATACATGTACAGTACATGTACAACCAGACGTACCGGTATCTCACCAGTAGAACAATAGGCGCATGGTTTGGACACCGTGCCACGTGCCCCGAGCCCCTATACCAGAGGCCTGGGCCCTCCCCCAATTATGGATGCCCCTATAAGATTGCAGCTTTGCCCACAAAAGTCGATGCACCCTCGCTGCCCCATGAATAAAAATGGACTCCTGCATCACCACTGCCAAAACATCATTCACAACCATCATCGTCACAACAATTTCCGTAGCTTGTCACTCTTTTCCCCACCATCTACGCAAAGATGTTTCAATGCCCACCTCGTCCCTCATTGCGGCAACCACCTGCAGAAATATTCGTATTAAAACACCATCCAAAATACATATGTAACACCTACAGCCAACTTCATATTGCTCCCTATACTACTTTACATCCTCTCTGTATTTCAATTAACCTGCAACGTACTGCGTAACACCACCACCAAACTCTATACCTGTGATTTGTTAGGATGTTCCGAATATTTAAAGAAATGAATCTCGTCGAGCTAAGGAACACTAGGGACAGGATGGGTAGAAGCAACAGGGCTATACACCGTCGTCTTGAAATGATCCTCATCATCACAGGCTCTCAAATGACAAATGGCAGGACTAGTAGAGTTTGAATTCCCAGAAATTGGTTCAGAAACGCAGAGAAGCATCCATCCCTTCGGTGGTGTGAGCATGCACGCAGTCGCGAATGGGAATTCTTTAGAGGAGACAGGGCACTTCGTCGTCACGATTGACCAATAAATATAATCTGTTGGGATGAACGTTTTTTTTATGCCTGCTAACATCTACATCGATTGAGCCTTTGTACCATGTGTTTAATCACCAGATGTATAGGAATCGACATTTGTTTCTTTTTTTCTTTTGTCTGAATTATCCGTCGTCGCAAAATCAATAACGCATTCATACAAATGTTTCCACTTTTGTACACCTGCAGGAAAAGAACTGAACAAGGTGTATGGCGTGCCGCACAATATTATCCAAAATGGCCACATTTAAAAAATTCACTACAAAAACGACATCAACTACACTGAGCAAAATAATTGTTTAAGCGTGAAAATGAGAAGTTAAAAATCAACAGCAGAATTTAAATCATTGTTTATTATGGATCTCTTTGATTGTAGAAATATACAGAAGAAATCTTTAAAGAAACAGTTTAGGTGTCAACTGTTGAACTGTATGATATCTCAAAAAATATAGGAATGAACTTCAATGTGGAGGAATCATTTTCTACAATCGCCGGTGAGTAAAGGTGATATAATTACAAAAACAAATAAACGGAACAAGCGTGAATACGCAAATTTCCTCTATTACGTAATTCGAAAGAAAAAGGTCTAGATTCGATTTGGTTTTTCTTTAACGGTGTCATATGCAAAATTGCAAAATTATTCTTTACACTTGTGTCATTCTGAGCATCAGCCTTTGAAATTTGGGCAAGTAACCTGTCGATATTGGGAGTAAAGTCACCACATAATATTTAGGTGTCCCGTGAATTTTAGACTTGCATGATTGTGACGCAGCACAGCTCACTGAACTTTGAACTCTTCTCTCAAAACATCGTAGAAAAAGCTGACAAAAAATTCAAGGACCAACCAGAAATTAAAGAGAGGTGGTTCTCTCATGGATGAATCAGTTCCACACATTTAACTGCAATGGCGGTGGAACAGGGGAGAAGGGGACCTTGGGGCATCCCCCCCACCCCCACCCCCAATTTTGGCAGTTTCACATAAAGAAAAACAGAAAAGGGCAGCAGCCGGCAGGCACCAGCGCTGCTCCCCCCCCCCCCCCCCCCTTCAAAAGTGTTCCGCCGCACCTGTTTAACTGTCCTAATGGAACTCCGCTTTATTGTTGTTCGAAGGCCCAATGTGAATGACACTATCTTTTGCAATTATGTTCACTCCTACTGGAGTGGCACTAGCTGCACTACTCTGCGCCGTTGCGCCCTCTTGTGGCGATGAGTCTCCAGTTGCATGAATCCCTGCCTGCTGCTGCAATTCTGTAAGCGAAAAACAAATCAGAAACATGCTTTCGTTCTGGCATTTTAAAAATCTCCACTGTGACATTCGTTATTGCTTTTTCCCATTAAACTTTGGCGATCTGATTTATTTTAACACGGGAAGGTTTAGTTGCGTTTGGTTTATTTTTTCACAACATCATTTTGTATCATTCAAGAAAAATAAGAATAGAAACACAACCATGAAATGAGAGAACCACATAAAAAACATGCACACTAAATATTTTTGTCGTTAATTTCATACGTTCACACAGTTGCGTAGCCAGCGGAGGTGAATCGGGGGGGGGGGGGGGGGGGGGGCGGCGACATTTTGTACTTTTTTGAACCGTTAGCGTCAAAACTTCACAACTCTGCCTCTTACCCTTCATTTCAAAATATTTTTATGGAGAAAACATTTAACTATTTAAAAGCAATTTTGCTCACCCCTGACCCTAGACTGAAAACGCCATTAAAACTAGTCAGCCTACTCACCAAGTGCCAAATTGTTGAATCTAGCCTGGTTCAATGCTTGTACAAATTTCTCGAGGACGCCCTCACCGGCGTTGGCCCGTACCCACTCGCCGAGCATGTCCCTTATCCTCCCCTTGTGGTTTTCGATATTGTCGGCTTTGAAGCGCTGGATGTCAGCCTGTTTGAATCTTAGCGCATAGGCAAGGTCATCCAACTCCATGATCTTTCCAGCCAATTTGTTGCGGTTTTTGTCGTTCAGAACCTCTGGAATCCCTGAACATCGGACATATATATTCTTTTATTAGGCCATGTAAAAAAAGAGGTGCTTAGCATCCTATCCCGACCAGCCAAAATGGCCCCGACCATTTTGTTTTACAAATTACAAGTTACAAATTACCAGGAAACTGGAAAACCCGGCACTGCCGCTTAGAAATTCAAAAGAAATGTATCGTACGGTACACACCTTCATTGTAAAACCGAACAGAACCCGGCCAATTACCGACTGTGAGCAAGTCTGGCATAATACTTATCACCACCACCCGACTGCCAATGGTCTGGTTGCCAGGCTGTTTTCGTGTGCGCTTCATGGTAAATGCAAAATAATGCATGGTATTATGGAACTGTATGTTGATAAACGAATTTTGCATTAGCCCCTTCTGCGCACTTCCGGGTTGAAATCGAGACTCTCAAAGCTCAACAAACACGCTGCTATTTAACGCATTCATTCATACATGACTGAATCACGCTATAAATGGCAGCGCAGTGCAACGTTCGGCGTCATTAGTTATTTACACCGCGTGCGATTACTTACCCCGCGCTTACTCGTGAAAGCGCGAGCCCGTTTGATTTAGTTCTCACGTGACTTCTCGCGCTTACTCGGGCCTGGCTCTACTAACCGATTTGCTGAGCCGGTTAGTAGGGTAAGTATCCCATAAGGCCATGCTAAAAACATGGCTGCCACGTCCGGCGATGCGCCAGCGGTGGGAAATTAATTCAAAACAGCGACAAATATTTCTTTCCTAATATTACTACTCTGGACGATTGACGTGTAGATGTGTACATATTGCGAATGAAGCACCGTGGCTTCAGTCAAGTATGTCACCTTATTTAAAACCAATCCACTTTAAAAAAGGGGCTCCGATTCTGTCTGCAATCATGGATCCGCCTAACCATGGCCTAACAAGGCAGATTCATGAAAATATTAAGTAGCTTCAATTCTTTTAAATATTATATCACTAGAAAGAGTAAAAAATATAGAAATAAATAGAGGGGTCAATGGTCATGATAGGTTTCATTTCATTTCATTTATTAATTTTACAGGTAAAAACATAATAATACAGACAGTAAAAAGAAGAATTATTATACAAGAGGCAAGAATTAATAAAAATGCACAAATGGATTAAACAATAAACATTTTAAAGACAGGACAATGGCACACCGGAAGGATCACAAAAAAGTAACTTAATTACTGTCTAGTTGTTTTCCGACTGCCATTAGACAGAATAGCCTACACATACATGAACAACCAGGACAAAACATTTAAAATTACACTATGAAGAGATAGAAATTGCAAGGAATAACCACATTAAAATGGAGCCGTCTTTAGATTCAAGAATTAACAACAGTATGTTTATGGTTATTGTTATCCAAACGCTCCTATGCAAAGCTATGGATTTTTGTTGATTAAATTTTTGGTCATTTTGGAGGACAATTTCAGTTAAAAAGTTGTGACCACATTGCTAAATTGCTTGATTTTTTAATTGAAAATTTGAGCCTCATTCATTTCTTATCAATTTGTTATAGCTGATTACCATACATTGTAAACCCACAACTTTTTTTTAATTTTGGGGGGTCGTGCAATTGATAGATTGTGTAATTATGATCAACCATCATAACCTGGGGGTTCTGTGCTTCAACTTTTGTGCAGACTTGATAAATTTTGGCTTTAAAATTTGTCCTATTTGGCTTGGCAAGTGGAGGGATGCTGTATGCAAAATGGAAGCTAGCCGGTTTGGGAAAAACCACATTTTTTGGGGTGGTAATCTTTGGGGACAATTGGCAAAAATTCCAAATGGCTACCCTACCAAAAATTGAAAAGAATTTGACAGATTAAGATTCAAACTTTAATTTTCAGTAGTGCCCCAATAACTGCGAGACTCCTGTATAAGGATTTTTTCACTGTGAAGTTAGTGGATTTTACACTAAGGTCAATGGGAGTTTATTTAGTGTGGTGCACCCAAGATCGTTCGTTTACTCTAACGTACTGCGCATGTGGAACTTTTCCCGATTTTGGAGGCACGAGTAATAGCGCGGGTAAGTAATCGAACACGCTGAAATGTCTTCGCCTTGAGATCCTCGCTTTCAAACACGGAAGTGCGCAGATCGGTGTTATTTTCGTCAGTTTGGGATTCATCTATTGTGTGAATGTACATTGTGTACGTATACACAAAACAAGGCGCGTTCGGGAATGAAAGCTAAGGAGCGAAGTACACACATGCATAATTGGAGCGGTGTACACGCAATTCAAAAAGGCGTTGACGAAGCCGAAAAAAATTCCGACCGCCCGACCCTCTTTTCCAATTTTACTTGTCCGAGGGCAACACAACATTTTTTTGGCCTTATGGAGCTCACGTACACACTTGCATCTTGCTGCAAATATTGATGCACCGATGCCACTAGGAATGGACTTCGCGGCAATTTCCTAGATTTAATTTTTGGATTGGTTTAACCATGGAGAGTTTAACGGGTACCCGTGCTTATTTTCAATACCCGATTCCTGTGTTTAGCATGACATTCTTGCTTTCAACCCGGAAGTACGTGCGCATACGGGGCTAATGTGTAATTCCTCTATTGTACTAATGGGAGTAGGAAAACAAAAACCTCCCTCCTGACCTGCAGAAATTAAAAGCGAAGCATGCTAAACAACTGATTTGTTATGGCCTTAAAGAGAAATTAATTAATCATGACTAGGGCCTATACCTCACACGGAGGCTGATATTATTATGTCACATATAATTAATATAGTATATAGGGTCTATATCGTTTTCTTCAACAAAACATGCTTATTTTATTGTCAGAAGACAGATTCAATTTGGAGTAGTACATTCTTTGACATTTCTTGTTACCTTTTAATCAGTAGTTATGTAAGCGGGCTTGGCTTAAAACTAACTCTAGATAGAGTGCCATAGACAAGTGTTCCACGATCAGGCCATTGAGCATTTTTTATCACATCATTTTCAAAACTCTTATGCAGATTAGAAGGCAAAGAAAACTTACCGTCTCTAGACATTGTTCAGTAAAACCCTTCTACCAAATCTCGAGTTTGAAGAAGAACAGCTAAAGATCTGCATATATATGAAAACCACTAGTGTCAACGTCAGAACAATTAATTTTAAATGGGGTGGGTACATGGGGGGGGGGGGGGGGGGGGGGTGCACGTTCCTGCTTACAGACAGGTGCTTCTGATCTCCACGTACTATTTGGAAGAAGTTTGATAAACAAGGACAAAAAATGGCGGAAAGGTTACACAGCCATGCAAATATAAAACGACATGAGTGTTTATATATCATATATAGCACCATGCTAGCCTTTACTTACCAAACAAAATGGAAGATCTTAAACTCAACCACAAAATACAGTGTGTGTACATGTACATGTAGGCCTACGTTTACATGTTGAGTCACGTTCAAGTACGTTCGGGATATATGCTTACTGTATGGCCTATAGGCCTATCACAGTAATGACACAACAAGAGACGAGACTACGTAAACAGGCAAGAACCGTTCAGTTCATAATTCAGTAATCTGGAATTTCTGTGGCGCAGGTCATGAACTTGAACAATAACTGGGAAAATCCCGAACCCATGAGTTACTACTGCGCAGACTCGCATTGCACCCGGCCAGCGGCTGTTTCGTGTATTATGTCTGTGCAAGTTTGGAATTCGTTCTTGTCGCAATAACATGTTTATTTTTGTTGAAAAATAAACCGAGTAGTAGTGAAGAAATGAGCATAATATAAAAGTAATATAAGCTCAACTTTGCGTACAAGTAGGAAACTGGTAACAATTTAATTTTGTATTAAATTTGCCTACAACTTGAAAAAAACACACATATCAGTAAACGAGGAACTGCTTTACGTTAAAAAGATGATTTTTCTTCCCAAAGTTTGGGACATAACTTTTTAACGTGACTGGAACCATGTATCCATCACTAGCACTATGTTCACGGCGAAGCTGTATTAACTTCTTTTCCATGTCAACAACAACAACAACAACAACAACAACAACAACAACAACAACAACAACAACAACAACAACAACAACAACAACAACAACAACAACAACAACAACAACAACAACAACAACAACAACAACAACAACAACAACAACAACAACAACAACAACAACAACAACAACAACAACAACAACAACAACAACAACAACAACAACAACAACAACAACAACAACAACAAGATCGAGTGTAATTTATAAAAGTCTATTAAAACCAAACAGTAGACACAAAATATCACGGTTAACATTAAACTAAAAACGAGTAACTTTTCATATACATTGTATTTCATACTCAACTACGATAGGGGATGGGTTCTATCATAAACACGTTTATATTTAACTGTCGTTTTCCATAAATACTTTTCTATTGTTAGGTTACTCGTGGTTTTGCATGCATGTCTTATTTGGGGCCAAATTTGAGGCTACATTGCCTGATATCGATTTTTAGCCAAGACTTTTCATTTTTACGGAAAAGTAGCCACATTTTGATCTTATATCTTAAAAAAGGCAAACATGAAAATCAACAGTTAAATATGAACGTGTTCATGCCTTCTATCGTGCTATCATACCTTATTGGTTCCACCAGTTACATTTTAGAAAATTTCAAAATTCAGATTTTGTCTTTCCACAATACCATTACGCATGATCAAATTGAGTTGAGGTCAAAATAGCATACATTATTTTTTCTCATCATTCTTTAATATTTCGTACAAGATACTTCTTATTTCTGTCGGAATACCTAGATCTTAATCACAGTTGACCTGCCTAGGCCTGTCAGAAAATGAATAATTTTAGAAAATATGACGCACACTGAGTCGTACACGTTGTATATAGCTTCAGCCTCCGACGCGCCCATATGCAGCCGGACGTCGGTCCGTGGTTCTCGCACTAAATCTCGTGTTTTTATGAAGTCGATCTGTGTATAGGCTCTATGCTCTATTCATAACTTTTGCCCTTTTGTTTGCACAAATTATACACACAATTTTGACCTACGTACCTTCGAGCAATACATGTGTAATGTTTACGTTTTTATTTACATTGTATAGTACATCCACATATTCATCTTTTACTGCATATGATCTAGCTTACTGTATGCGTATGACCATTGACCTTTTGAATAATAATACATGTACATGTACACGAGAGGCATTGTTCTGCACATTTCTAGCTCTGTTTCTGTTTGTATTATTTCCAGTCTAATTGGACAAAATTCCTCCAGCGATTCCAGAACTTTGAAATCGCCACCCGCATCAAAAGGACGGACACCATTCGTGTCGCCACGTTCCTGTCTGTCATCGGCCCATATGAAGCGCGATATGGGGGAAAAGGGACCCCCCCCCCTCTTTTGTGTTGGTCATTGTGTTCCCAGAATCTCTGGAATTCTATTCAGAAATCTAGGGGGATGTGTTAGATAACAATAATCTGGAGTGTGCTTAGGGTATAGGGATAAAGGGGGGGGGGGGGGGGGGGGGGTACCCTTTTCCCCCATATCGTGCAGGGTATCCATCGGCCAGCCAGCCATCGATACATACAACTCGTCTGTGTGGTCAGACAAAAGCGATGCCAAGGACTATGCCAGCGTGGTAGAGAAATTCGCCGCGTTTTGTCGTGAAAAAAATAGAACACAACACATACGAACGATACGTCTTCAACTGCAGAATCCAGCGAGAAGGAGAAACAGTTGATGCGTTTATCACATCATTGAAAATGCTGGCTGAAGGATACCTGCGCCCGAGTTTAGCGAAGACAGCTTGACTCGAGATCGTATCATACTCAGGGACACTGGCCTTCAACAGCGCTTACGGTGACCTTGAACTTACACTCGACAAAGCAGCTGCAATCCATGAACACATGTGTCAATCAGTTTCAGTCCAAAGTCAGTGCAGTTCGCAGACAAACCAGGAACCACAAGCGGCAACCCAGACAACAACGCCTCAACCAATCACACCCCCACCCTGCAGCAAAACCATCTCAAGCTTCCAACACGTCACACCCGTGGATCAACCGCATCGAAGGATTCCCTTCCATGTTCGTCGAAAAGTGGAGGATGAACTCAAACGCCTTCAATCACTCGAAATCATCGAACCAGTCAACGATAATCCAACTCCGTGGATATCGCCAATACGCGTGGTGCCAAAGCCAAAAGACCCCAATTAGCCTTTTAGAGGTATGGCGGACACAATAGGAGGGCGCTATTTGATTTGGGTAAAACGCGGACATTGAACGGTCGGATTTTTCAAAGCCTAAAAAAAAGTGCGCTGTGGACCCAAAATGCTCAAACTTAGTCCTATTTTGAATACAAATCTATGAAATTCTTCCTCAAAATTAACACATCAGGCCAACTCGACTGTAAATCTACATGGTTGATCTAAGTTAATGACATGCATGTTAAAACAAAATAATATATAGCTTGCATTGAATGCACGAGGGCCAGGGGTAACAACTTGGAATAAAGCAGATCTGCATTGCAGGTAGATTATTTCATGTTTGTATTTTTTTTAATTATTACGAGTATACAAGATCATACTGCTTCATATTGGGGAGAATATAATTTCCCAATTCAAAGCGAAACCAAGCATCAACTATAACTACAAGCATGTTGGATTTTTAAAAAGTCTCAATATTATGTAATTTTGCAGTGTTATAAATCCTATAAAAAGCCAGTGGTGATTCTGTGGAAATGTAAATGTAACAACCATGAACTTGCAGCCTAATTGGTATATTATCAAGCTGGTACACTTTATAAAATTATTTCGTCTTTTAGAAATCATTTTATACATTATGATTTGTATACAAATTCTATTAAAAAACTGTATTGGTAAAGAAAAGTACATTCCATATACATGTATGATTAAAAAATCGACAAAGGTATTACAAGTACAAAATCCACGTGATAATAAAACACTCTTTATCAAGCACTTTGGTATCATCACAACCACATCCATATTTGTTTTTCTACTGTTTTTCTACAAATTAATTGCATCATGGCGTAGGTGAGGGTTTATTTACAAGACTGTTCAAGTATAACCTATATGTTAATTGACGGGTTTTAAGGTAAGTACAAATTCAGCGTATAGCCTACATTGTGGGGCGCCGTGGTCCAATACCGAAGTCTGATGTCAGTTGGCACAACTGGCTCCAAACAAATGGAGATTTCGACTGTTCCTTTGTTAACAGCAAGTCATGCTAACACATTGACACAAAATAACAAAAAGTATTCTGGCTCCAAACATTTGCACTGACGTCATCACTTCGGTACTCTATGGTTGCCGTGTCTGAATGTGTGGGCGTGTTGTGGCGGGGTATTCAAACCGTGGACGAAAAATGCCGGAGAGCAAAAGGGAACAATATCGTCCACGATTCCCAGCATACGTCCGCGGTTGGGATTGTGTACAAAACCTATGGAGGTCTTACGAAAAAGTTAAAGTACAAACAAAAGAGTAACAATAGGACGTCCACGTTTGGAGGTCGATACACGACTGCGTGCGGTGGTATGTGGATAGCTTGTGAGGGTATAGAGAACACACTGATCTCAAATTAAAAGGTAGATTATGGCAAAGATCGAGTTATACAGCTTTTGTCCACTGAACAACACAAGTTAAATATTGTGGCAGATATCAGTACTGGCTATTTGAACTTGAACAAAATGACAAGGATCCTTATGACCGAAGGCAATGACATTTCAATGTCTAGAATATTTTCCGCCATGTGATAGGTACAGTTGCAACCTGTGATGCAAGCAAACATAATACAGCAGCCATAAATCAATGTTGATTTAATTAAACTACTGTTACTAAATGCAAATTACTAAATGCAAATACAACAACGTCACACTGTAAATTAACCCATGAAATAATGACGTCACGCTTTGTTTACGTGCACTTTCCTATGGGAACCAGGTGGGGACGCTTACTTGGAAGCCTTTGGAGAGCATCTGGATGCCCTGTGACAAAATTATGACTGTCGAGTGGTGCCAAATGACACATGCTGCGTGTTAAATTATAATGTCGACCTTAGTTGCGGAAAATGGCCTATCCGAGGGCAAAGTGTTGGTGGCGCATTGCCCGAATTGCCTTGCCAAAGCGTGTTTTCTAATGCATTTTGATTTTCTATTAAAACAACTGCATGGTATGCATTATTAGGATACAATCGGTTTTTTAAAAGTCTTTATTACTTAATTTACAGCAAGCAAGCAGAAAAATTAAACTTAGGTCTGTCTGAGGGGAGGGCGAGTATGGTATTTGTAGGCAGGTTGAATTTCGTGGTTCATGATTGTTCGCAACTCCAGTTGTCTCGTCTCGCTCGCCCAGTTGGGGTATTGCTGGTGATGAAGCCTTTAACTGAACTCATCGTCATTCTTTGCCAGTTTCTCCAGTTCTACATGAAAGTAATGCAGGAATATAAAAAGAGCGGTGAATACTGTAAAAAATTCACATTACCCACAATAATTGACTGTATACGGTTATCAACCACAAACCAAAACTCGAGTGTAACTGTTAAATTATGCTGTGACATTTTCCCCAAGCTGATCAGTTTATTTTTAGCCGATGAGGTTTTCCTGACCCCGTGACATCTCCGTACAGCTATGGGAATATTTCCAGGACCTGCTCAACGCACGAATTTGCTCAGCAGATAAATGTCTTGCTTAGCGAAATAGGTAACCAGCCCAAATGCCATTTCATGTATATTGGTTGTGACTGGTACATGAACATTTCCGAAGGAATATGTTCTCCTTAGAGGAGCTCCGTGGAATGGCAGACTTTTGCGACGCGTGGTGGCAGCAGAATACATGTCCTTTTCCATTGTTCTCACCAGTTGTGCGCATGCTTATAGAACTACGTGCGCATGCTCAGAACTACGTGCGCATGCTCAGAACTACGTGCGCATGCTCAGACAGGACGCTTTTTTCGTACGCGGGTGAAGCAATTTCATGAATAGCTCAGTGGTTGCATTGATCACTGCACAGCCAGCACCTAGGTTCTCGGTCTCTTTTCCCCCTTAAATTAGAAATATCTCAAAGATATCACAGTAAAGAAAAATGGGTATAGGTGGATTCGAACTAGGAACCTTTTGATCCATAGCCCATCCCACTATCCACTAGACTGTAGCAGCTCGACAACAGCCGTTCTTTAATAATGATTTATTGTATAGTTGACTAAATGCTGTGACGTTCTGTTCTATTATAATGAATAAACATAACTTTCTCATCAAACCAACTGAATTATTCATGTCATTGCTTCACCCGCCTACGAACAAAAAAACAGGACCGGTATGACGGGTCTGCTGTTACCAGCGTCTCAAAACTCTCCCATTGGGTCTAGGGCGTAAACGGTCGAAGCTTGACTCGAATTTAATCATGGCTGGTTATATGGCATCTGCCCACTACATACAGGACTTTAAAAACCTGCTCAGGTAAAAGGGCTACTGTAAAAAGGTTTGTTATCCCAACCCCAAGAATGTTCCTTGGGCACATATCTAAATGTAGGATTAATTCTTAACAGAAGCCGGGAATTATTTTATCCAAATGTTCAGAATTTACAGGTCCAGGGTAGTAACTTCCGCCTTTTGTGAGACTGACACTGGAATGTTCTTTTTAAACATTTACTTATAATTATGCCTACCTAGTGCAATATCGCTGCGATTAATCTCTCGAAGTGCCTTTGCAATATTTCTAACAAGATCGGTTCCGGCGTTGTCTTTGATGTGAAATGCCAATATCTTTCTATTCTCCTCAACTTTGTCATTTTTGCTTTCTGCTTGGAATGCTTCAAGTTGTCCGTCGTGAATTTTCAGCGCCCTTCCCAGCTTCAAACCACTGTTTCCCAATTTACTGGCAAACTTGTCGAGACTAATGCCCTCCAGACATTTCGGGATGTCTGTAAAAATAACCACAAGAAAATAACCTTCAATTCTCAAACGTTTATGAACACATGGAATTTTTTAATCTGGTAAAAGTGTCAAACGTGTCTGCATTAAGGTGTCGAGAATTTCACCTTGTGCAAAAAGGACATGGGCCATTTCAATCACCTTTTTGAAGAATGAAGAACGGCATTTTTATTGATGTTTACTTAATTACCTTGAGTTGGCCCTGGCTGGGCAGAGCTCTGGGTGCCCCTCTGTGATTGCTGCTGTTGATGGTGTGCTTCTAGTATCTCTGGAAAATGAGGAAACCTTCGTGTATTTCAACAGCAACAGCGCCTAAATACAAATTAGATCTAAAGATGTTTGGGGAAGAGGGGCGCATATGTATACCATAGGCGTATCCAGCGGGGGGGGGGGGGGGGGGGGGGGGGGGGATAAGGGTATTTCCCCACCCCCCCCTAATATTTTCAGAGTGCCTTTTTTTTACCCCAAAATTTTCCACCCCAAGATTTTCTACCCCAAAATTTTCCACAAAAAAATAAAAGCCCTGCCCTCTAGCTAGTTTGGTAAGTCCAATAACTTCAAAGTAGATTTTGTTCTCTTCCTATAGGAACGGGGCCCGTCGATCAGTACATAATCGTCGCAACATTAAAATATTTTCCTCCACGCTGCTGGCCCTAGTGTGCCCTCACTGGAAATTATAGTGCCCCCCGTGCCCCTACTGAAAAATGTTAGTGCCCCCTGTTCCCCCGACATATCGAGTGTCTCTTTTCATGTCTACCCCCCCCCCCCCCCCCCCCCCGATAAAAATTACCTCGTTACGCCTATGGCCTATGCATACCTTTTGCCACCTTATTCAGACCAACAGAGGGAGCCCTGAAGGCCGCCAAAAAGCTCTCGAGAATATCCTGCTTCTCGTCGTATCTCGAGACCCATTCTGTAAGCATCGCTGCATTTTCCTCCACAAGTTTTTTGTTTTGATGTTTGAAATCCTGGAGTTCCGTCTGTTTGAAACCCAATTGCAACCCCAATGACATCGTCTTTGTGCCGATTTTTCCCGCTATTATATAGAGATAGTCATCTTTCAGAACCTTCGGAATACCTGTGAGAAACAAAAAATTGCTGCCGTGTATATTAATCCAAAAGAATCTAACACCGTCTTCTAGTGCGTAGGGCCCTGTACATGTGCCACAAACTGTTGGTTGGATTTAGGTGGACGGGAACTAAAAAAAATAGATTGCAATTTCAACACCTTCTTAATCTAGCTGCTGTTTTATTTGGGGCAAGGGTGCTGGTACTACTCAATCCCTAAATTTAGTCATAACACAATAACACCAGTTTTGGTGTTTCAATCACGCGGTACAAACTCTAAAATCCCTTCTGAATGGACGTCACCCATCCACCACGGTGTAAATCTAGTTGCTAGTGGTATATGTTAACACCAATCTCAACACCCAAAAAAATGTAAGTAAATTTGGTGTTAACATGTATTGCATTGCAGACCGGCCCCAAGTGCTGTCACCTGATGGTGATTCTCATTCAATAGTGAACCTTTAAATATTCGAGTAGGCCTACCATTATGGTCCAAGGTTGGGGCAAGGTACAGTTTAAAATCGAGTCCGAAATCAATTAGGTTATAGGCCTACTTCCCAAAAAGTATAAACAAGAGGGCAACATGAGGTTCACGATTGAAGGCGTTCACAAGTGATTCTATCGGTGTGTGGAAGTGATATAATTTTGATGATTCCAATCCCGGAACACCCCCAACCAAACGAACAAAAATACAAACATGACTACACTTCGAAATGAGTGCAAAAGGATTTAAAATGGAACTTGGCGACCCTCTTTTAAAAGTGAAAAATTATCCAATGGTTCATCCCCGGACATAAAAAGTGACAGCAAAATTCCCTACCCCCAACTCAAGTACCTACACCGTTGCCTGTAAATCTCAGTATGGACAAAATGGAAAACAAATTAATGTTCAGCGTCCCAGCCAGCTTCCTTTTTATACAGTGGCATCCTTTTCTTTTCATTCCATTCAAAATGCAAAAGGACGACAGGAAATACCTCGCAGTCGATCTATTCTGGTCTTCTGAATGATTTCAATGGCGGACCACTGTCGGCGTAAATCGTCTTGCAAAATAAGTGGGTGACCATCTTAGAAAAAATTGTCTCGCGGGACCAAAAAAGGGAAAACCAGTCCCTCAATTTTTGCAAAAGACCGTTTTTTTTTATAAATGTAGCTAAATTGCACAAAATATAATGAAATTTCTATGTAATTCTAGTTGTCAAAACAAACTCACCAGACATGGTTGCGGCTTACTGGGGGGGGGGGGGGGCTTCAAATCACTGGAAAGAGACTGTGAATAGAAGGGGGGAAAAATCGGAATTCTATGTCATTTGATTTATAAATTAATTAGTCGGTGGATTACTTTAACGACAGGTTAAATTATTGGCATTACCTTTTAATTTATTAGTTTATTGGCTAGCTAAGGGTTTTTTCGAAACGCTGGCTTCGTCTTGGTCTCCGACTTCAGAATAACTGAGAAGCAAACAAAATGTAAGTATTCTTATTTTTGCTTTCATAATCAACCGAATGAATGTTCATGAAGCAGAACATGCACCAACATTTATAATATTTCCATTTGGTTTGCTTCCCAGTTATTCAGAAGTCGGAGACGGAGCCGAAGCCGAGACGAAGCCAGCGTTTCGAAAAACAAAACAAAGTAAGATTTGCGGCTCTGCAATGGCGAAAATACTAATAAATGAAAGGTTTGCGGAAACACCATGTGGAAATATTTCTGAAAAGAACCGGAGGTAAACTCGACGTTCCGGTCAGTATATTGGCTGGCTATTTTAATTCACGAACCTACAGTGTATTTGTTTTTTGTTTGGCTCATGCTTATTCGACTGATATATGATTTTACTCCTGAATATAAAAAAAATCATTTGCCGAGTATTCCTGTATTATTTACCCATAGCGTGAACAACTGCAATCCCTGTACGTTCATGGTATGAGTGGAGTACCGAAGTGATTTGACGTCAATGCAATGTTTGGAACCAGAACATACTTTTGTTATTTTGTGTCAATGTGTTTGCATGACTAGCTGTTGACAAAGGAACAGTCGAAATTTCCATTTGTTTGGAGCCAGTTGTCGCGCCAACTGACGTCAGATCTATAGCCTAGGTTTCAAGCTGCACTCTCATCTGCCCCTGCTGCACCTCGCACGTTGTGTCCCAGTTCGAGTTGCAGTTTCATAAAGTCCAACATGATTTCCCGTATATCACGACCACGGTGTTATGATCTAAATGCTTTCTCGTTTTCATTGGGAGTTAAAAGAAGGGGCCATTTTGTCTGGGTCTTTTGAATCGACACACTTCCAATGTCGTATCAAAACCAATGACAATGTTTGTGCAGTATTATTTTGGATCCTACAGCAGCTGTCGGTGACATGTTAAAAAGCCGAATTTCGAATCCAATTACCCGGACTAGAATAATTACCCTACATTGTTTAATGACTCACACAAACACAACTTGCATGCACGGTTGTACAACTGTGCACACCACACAGCAGGATTGTCCATTGATTGTGCACAGCAAATGTTTTTGTTTGTTTTTTATTCGAATTGTTCTGTTCATGTCACATTGTCAAAGGCCTATACATTATGCCATAGTTGGCGATTGTGTAGTGTAGGGCCCTGTTCCCTAAAAGGGAACAAAAATCCACTTTTAGGTTATTGGAATTGCCAAACTAGTTGGCGACATTACAAGCCAATAGGTATGTTGTAGATAAAGGACAGGGTTTTAGTTTTTGAGGGAAATTTTGGGGTAATTAAGCGACGATGAAGACGACAAAACGCAACGCGAAAATATAGATGGCGATCACCGCGACGCACAGTCAACACAACAAACCCGCGTTGATTCGCATGGCAACTGCTGTAAAGCGCGGAAGAAAATTGCATTTTCTACCGCAACAGACTATTCCAAATTTTAAAAAATGATGTCTGTAGAATTAAGAGAAGTCTGCTTTAGGTTGAAAAAGTCATTTTAGAATGAGAAAAAATACTTTTGACTCTAATTTGATCAAAACGAAAAAGGGGTCCTACACTACACAATCGCCCTATCACGCACAAGAATCACTGCAACGGAAGACCTACCTCGCAACTGCACTAGAATCCCATGCTTTTTAATGAATAAAATAAAATGTAAAAGAGCTATACTTACGTGATTACAGTTTAGGCTGATTTTGCGTGTTTTCTATGAAGATTTTGTTTAAACCGTATGGGTGAAACTGCCGCTTAATCTGGTCTAGGCTTTCAGGGAAAAAAGTATGTCGCAAATAATTTCCGGAAGTCAGTTTTTTTGCTGCTGCGGAATTTGACCCGCGCAGTGCAGTATTGAGCAAGTTCGATCAAGTACCAATGGTTAAAGGGACACATTGCCTTCACATGTCATGAAATGTTGCTGTTTGGAAATGTTCCTTATCTTTTATAAGAGTTGTTCATGCAAAAAAAACACGTATAATGTGTTGTAATTAGTGAGTAGTGATTACAAAACAAAAGATTTGCCTCTGACCCCTGACATCTGACCCGCGAAACATAGACTTATTTCCAGTAGTAAATACCACCGTCTAAATAATGCGCAAAATACGCTGTAAGAGTCTTTAGGCTGGCGCCGCAGCCAGTGGCCTTGTAAACCTATCAGATGATCGTCAGGTACCATTCTCTACCTCGCGACACATATCGCCAGTGCTGCGCGCCGTGCCACAGTACATCAAAATAGATCAACAGAACGTACTTCAACCAGCTGCGACTGGAAATACGACTGGTGAACACGGTCCGCCATTTTGTGGAGTCAAAAATTTGGTTCTACAAAATGGCGGACCGTTATTTGTCACGAAATTAAACAAAAACCACGCAATTTGAAGGGATAGTTATGTGAATCTTTATATTCTACTTTTAAAAAAGCTTCCCAACCATACCCATTTCAGTTTTATAGCCCAAATCGCAAAATCCAAAGCAATGTGTCCTTTTAACTCGTGGTTGGTTCGTGACGTACGTTCGTAGGTGCGTTCGAGTAGCTCACACGGATCGACTCGGGTGAAGGCAGACGGCCGGCCGCGAGTTATTCTATATAGTGACCATGCATGAGAGAGAAACGCACCACCGTGAAAGAGAAAGAGGTACCTGGCCCTAACGGGCTTCCGTACATACGTCCTCTCCTGTTAATGTCACCCTGCACTTGAGTTGGCCATGGAGGAATAAGAGTCGGCGATTGTGTAGTTACGGACCCTCTTTATATTTGATCAATTTCGAGTCAATGTTGTTTTTATCATTCCAAAATGAATTTATCAACCTAAAGTATATACTCCTCTCAATTCTATTGACATCATTTTTTGTAATTCTGAACACTTCCTGTGGGAGAAAATGCAATTTTCTTACGTGCTTTGCGGTTGTTGTCTTGCGAATCAGTGCGGTCTTCGCCATCTTTATTTTCGTGTTGCGTTTTTTCATCTTCGTTGTTATTTACCCAAAAATTTCGCAAAAAATAAATTAAAACTCTGCCCTCTATCTACGACATACCTGTTGGTTTTTAATGTCGCAATCTAGTTTGCTAAGTCCAATAACTTAAAAGTGGATTTTGTTCGCTTAAAAGCCGGAACAGTCCTTAATTACACAATCGCCAATTGAGGTTAGCCATTTCTAATTCCCCGCTCTAGTAGAATCTGTGGGTAATCAGACTTAACTACGCATGCGTGTGACGTATTCCATCAGCGACTCTGCTCCGCGAGCAGGGTCATGTGGTGGCTGACCCGAGGATACCCTGCACGATATGGGGGGAAAGGGTACACCCCTTTTATCCCTATACCCAGAACACACTCCAGATTATTGTTATCTAACACATCCCCCTATAGATTTCTGAATAGAATTCTTGAGATTCCGGGAACACAATGACCAACACAAAAGAGTGGGGGGGGGGGGTCCCTTTTCCCCCATATCGTGCTTCATATATGGACCCGAATGAGCCCCGGGTATGACGTCAGACCTATTCGAACGGCACGGGGCTAACCCGAGTCGACCCGGGTGCAGCTACTCGAAGGCATCCACAGTCGAACTATTGTCATGTCAACGCGACCATGGGAATATGGCGGTTGCGAGTTTGTTTACGTTTTTGGACGAGTTCATAGATGAAAGCGATATTTGCTCAGTATATCAACAATGTCACAAGCGGTAACGTGTGCAGTATTTCGACATGTTCAAAGAAAGACAAAGTAACAAAAAACGATCGTTCACTGCTGCTGAATATGTACGTTTTTTTGCCGTTTTTCTGACAACTGGTCCTCTCTGCACTGTGCTATTAAAACGGCTATTGGTAACCAGCGATGCGACCAACCTCGGTAGGCTGGTCGCGAATCGTCGACTAGTCCAACTATCGTCGACTAGCGTGCGTTCGATCAGAGTTAATAAGCCCGGTTTATACTTCATGCGAATGCGAATGCGAAGCGAATTCGACGTCATGAAACATTCGCAGCGAAGATTCGCACAAGTTGAAATGTGTTCAACTTTTGCGAATTCGCAGCGCGAATATTTGGCGTTAACGTCATAAATTCGCTTCGCATTCGCATGAAGTATGAACCGGGCTTAAGTCGAACTATGCATGGTTAACTATAGTCCTTGATTGAACTTGCTCATGGCCGCATGACAACGAGAAAGTAGTTTACAGCGTAGTGAGTTCCCCACCCCCTGTCGACTGACCCTGGAAAATAGACGAGTTCGATAATTCTCAGGTCAAAGGTCAGCTGTACCAAATTCCACCTCGTCGTACGTATCGGCCCAGCACGCTGTTTTGGTACAGCTGACCTGTGACCTTTTACCCATATTGCATTGCAAAAGTCAATTATCGAACACGCCCTAAATATTGCCAAAGATCGTATTAATATAGAGAAGATAGGATAGCGGCCGATGAAACGCTATGACGTCATTAATTTCGACCGGGGAAGGGCGCCCCTTGCTCATGCCTAGCCGATGATTGGGTGGGTAAACGCATGCGTGCGGCCATGTAAATCAACACGAGAAGTACAGCATCGATTTGGGCGTAAAATGCGAGCGGGATTTTCATTAATGAAGAAAAACTTTAAAAAGATCATCATGACAAAATGAGGCAACGAAGAGACAAATAAAGGAATGTGTGAATATGCAGAGCCCCAATGGAAACCAGTTTTAAACTGTTTGGGCACAGCTGGGTAAAGGTGATGAATAAATAATACCACGAAGCTTAGGTAGGCCTACATCCATTGTAATACATCTAGTTACATTTTTTAGTGACATGATATAGTAAATCGGGGAAAACAATGTCCGGCCCTTCCACATATAAATAGCAACTACATGTACTTCCCGTTTCACTGAGCGGACTGCCCGATCTTATGATCTTTGATATTACGCGGTAATTTCCGTTCCAGATCATACTTTTGCATGTTTCGAGTCAAATTATAACAGTTGTGATTGAACACTATTTCACATTCGAGATTATTTAAGAAATAACCGGCATTCGGTAGCCCATGGGTAGCCAAACATGGACGGGTTTGGTTTCGTTTAATGTCAATATGGCTCGTTTTTCTAGAAAATAGCAAAACAAGATGTCACGCCAAAAAGCAGACATACTGTAACTTTAAGCAAATTCGGATTTAGCGGAAACCGCCATAAAGGCCACACATCCTGCATTTTGTCTGGAATTTGTCTCATATTTCCTGAGAATAGGCCCATATATTCTGGCGATTGTGTAGTGTAGGGTCCCTCTAGTTTTGATCAAATTAGAGTCAAGGGTAGTTTTTCTCATTCCAAAATGTCTTTTTCAAGTAAAACAGACTTCTCTTAATTCTATTGACATCTTTTGTTGTAATTTTTAACAGTTTATTGCGGTAGAAAGTACACTTTTCTTACGCGCTTTACGGCAGTTGCCATGCGAATCAACGCCAGTTTTGCGTGTTTACTGCGCGCCGCGGTGATCGCCATCTATATTTTTGCGTTGGTTGCGTTGTCGTCGCTTTACCCCAAAATTTCCCTCAAAAACTAAAACCCTGCCCTTTATCTAGGCATACATGTTGGCTTGTAATGTCGCTAACTAGTTTGGCAATTCTTATAATCGAGAAGTGGATATTTTGTTCCCTTATGGGGGAACAGGGCCCTACACTACACAATCGCCTATAATTATTCTCTCGCTACTGCCGAGTCATGGTATGCAAATATTATACATGCCTGGAGAATTAGTGTGCATAAAGCGTCATACAAAATCCGAACAGATGTAATCCATTGAAATTCAATTTGTTTTATTTTACTAATGTACGAAATCTAACATTGAGCCAAAAATGAGGATTTTATGATGCATATAAAATGTATCAAACCTTCATGTACATTAAAGCCAACGAAAATGGCATAACAAAAAAATACACCTTGTGCATCATGTATAAATTACAGGAATTATACAAAATACGACTGTTCACAAACATGACTACTGGCAAACATTTAAACGCAAAAGTATTGGGGGGAAAAACGCACACACTATTAAAACTGAGCATGTTTCAGCAATTGGTTTGGCCACTACTTGTTCATGTGCTCCGACATTAAAATATTCAATTTTATTATTCATTTATCATTCTGATTATCATATGCAGTAAATCTGTAATCGCGAGAAATCTTTTAGTTAAATATCAAATTTGGACACGAGGGCAAACTCCACAGCAATTCTTGAAGTCAAGGTACAAGACAAGATGGCAGAAAGACATCAAGTAGGCCCTATCCATTAAAACATGCATACTTAAATTTATAAACATTATCACGTGTTCAGCCTCGAAAAACAGAAATGCAAACCCTCACTATATTATACTTAAAAGATTTTAGATAGCACAAAAACGGTAAACATTTGTTTTGTAAAAAATGTGTAGTCAAATGTGCAAAAATGGTAACCTTAAATGAACAAACTGCTATACATGTATTTACATGTGCAAAACAGATTAACTAATCAACATCTTGGTAAATTTGTAAAACAAATGACACTTAAATAATCCTGCATGTATTTGGCCGTGGAACCTTTACAAAGATAGCTTTGCCTTTTAGCTTAAATATGAGGTCCATTAAGTAATTATATATGTGCTTAATTTTTCTACTGAAAGTGCAGTGGTGTACAGGTTCTGTATATACGTCCGAGGACAAGAGGAGAATGAAAATACAAAGGAACTTTGTACGTGCTTAGTCTATGGGGTTGGGTTATATTAAAGGAAACACAAAGCATGTCCTCGGAAGTATTGGGAAAGTACGATTGTGTGTCCAGAATCGAGTGCCATTTGTGCCACAATGCAGGTTTCCAGAAATGTAAAAATAACGAGCAAAAACGGTGTTCACAAAGGCTCAGCCAGTTACATGTACTTGTAACAGGGGCCAAAAATAAAAATTCCACGAAATCCACAAAAAATTGCAATTGGAATCAGGTTGGTCTTATTGTACTTTTCTCACCTTCCTTTGCATATAATTCTGGAGTTTTCTCCCATCTCTAAAAATGAACAATTTTGTCCTCTATTTATAGGTTCCTTACGCTTACAACCTACAGTGTGAGAAACGGGCGAGATTGGCCAAAAATAAAAAATCCACGAGATCCACGAGGACCCCAGATCAACATATAGTTTCTATTTACCTATAAAAGGCACCCCCTTCAAATATCCGTTGGTATTGGTCTATATCCACTTTTACAGGTAAAAACACCTTTAGGACAACACCTCAGGAATTCCAGATTGCAAAAGCAATTCTTAAAAAATTCAGAAATCCCGACAAAGAAATCCTGAAATCAGGAAAAATCCTGACAAATCTCACCCGTTGGTAAGCAAAGATTTCATGCACGATTTACTTGCCACTGTTTTAATTCTAGATTTGTAGGTCCTGACCCACATATTCATTTTTGTGTGTATATTTTCTATTCGTATTTTATTACCGTAATTTTCGGAATATAGGTCGCGGCTTATACGTCGATTCTTACGCTAAAAAATGTCCCTGCAGCTTTTACTCCAGGCGGTTTATACGGCAACATTTGAAGAATAAAATCAGTCACACAAGGTTCGAAATTCACGACGACCACGGCGGCCAGTGCCGTCGATGACCTATAGGCTTAGTTGCCGTGATGCCCTTGTAAAAATGCACTATTTACGGCCAGTTGTGCAGTGCTCCATGAATACTTTGGCCGTTGTTTCAATATATACTATTTAAAAAAAATTTCAGGATCAAACTTAATTATAATTTTTTTTAAACCCCTCCAGTCAATTTGACTTTGAAACACCTGAGCAATTGCATCATCTCACATTCTGTGGTGCTTAACCAAGCATGAACATGCGCTGCAGTGTACAATGAGTAAAATTAACTTCAGTACACACCTGACTGAAATTTTCAAAGGCAAATGTCTGATCCTTTAATTTTTTTGAGTAGTATATATTGTAAATATTTTTTCCCTTTGCTGACCCTGTGGAATGATGACTTCTGCTTTGTATTATCCTGTTCATTTCTAATTGGATTACTTTCTTTAATACATAGACTAATTTTGTTTACTTCGTTTTCTCCATTACCCGTTGTTCTTTTCTTTGTTTTGCTGTAATACTTTTGATATTCTTTGGTTGAATAGAATATGACAATTTGTATTCAATGTTCATTGTAAAGTGGTTTGGTCAAACAGAATCATGATTAAAATAAATATGCATATGATTAAAATAAATATGCATATGATTATAGCGCTGTACAGGCCACTTCTTGTATACCATGAACCAGTACGGTCGGGGAAAGCTCTGAAGTAAGGGCATCTAGGTGCCTGATGTAATCAGCCTGCTGGGAGCTATCGGTAGGTGGTAGCGGCAAGTAGCAGAAAGTGACTACGGTCTTCTTGGACTTCTCTCGGATCATGTCGTTGACGCCTTTAATGTAGCTGTCTGATACTTGGGAGTAGACTAAGCGGGCGTGGCCGTGGTCGGTACTCGGCAAGGAGTCTTCTCTCATGATGGCTAAGCGGTTGACATTCCGTTTGCTGACTGTAACGATCCTTGCCTTGATCCGGACATCCTTCAGGAAGCTCTCCAGTTTCTCCCGTCGATGCTGGACGATTGTCTCCTCTTCATCTTCGCTGGTGCACAGGAAGACACGGAGGAGGGTGTGCTTACGCCAGACGGGGACCATGTGGACCACACAAGCCAGCTGTAGCAGGAAAATGCAGGCCGTGTCCAAGTAACCACTGGTCTCTGGCTTGAAGAAGTTGATAGGCCAGACGTCAAGGAAGCCGGGCTCCTTGCAAGCTGCTAGGGCATCCCGGTCGAATTTGCTGAAGTGGCGGGCCAGACAGACGTTCTTCCGCAGCCTGATGCTGTCGTTGATAATCATGACGTACTCCTCCACGCTGAGCCGGTTGCTGCTGTTGGAGGGTCGCACCGGATCAAAAGCATTCATTAGCAGCCCTCGTTCCTCGTCAATCCCAGAATCCTCGGTTACCCCATAGGACCCAACCTGACCGGCCACACGACATTTCCAAAAGGAGTCGCGAGAGGGGGAATTATCATAGAAACCCAGGATTGTCGTGTTAGGTTTCATGCCTTTCAAACAAACACAAACAAAAGAATGTCATAAAATACGCCATCGGGAAAAGTCACGTCATTTAATAAATTTTAAGAATGTACAAAGGAGTAGAGTGACTTTAGTGGGGGAGGAGGAGGGGGGGGGGTTTCAAGCCCATTTGTGCACCCAACCTCCTCCTCCTCCTCCCCCCCCCCCCCCCCCCCCATTCAGAGTAACACCACTAAACTCTTATTCATGAACAATGAACTTTTTTTCTTGAGTTCAAAACAAGTGAACAAGAGTTGTTTAGCTTCTGAAAATGAGAAACATGACTAACATGAACCTAGTAATTACCTCCGAGTCCCGATATTCTCATGAGGTGCTGTGCCCCCTCTCGTACTGTCGGAGCCAACGTCAACTCGGTGAAGGCTTTCACTTTGAGCTTTTCCACCAGGACGATCCAGGCTGGGTACTCCATCTGCACAGGGTCGGCGTAAGTATCGTCAAGTGTACCTATAGAATAAATCACATTATAACCAGATTTTTTGGTGGACTAGATTTTTTTGAAAATTTGAAGATCCCCATCTTTGACGCCGGTTTTTATGTTAAAAAAATGCATTTTGTTTGCCTTTCTTTCCGCGAGTCTATCAAAGTTTCGTGAAAACGAGCATGACGTCAAAGCCATTTACATCTAATGAATATTTATTTCTGACGTATTACCGGTGAGCATGCAACAACGCGACACGTACACATCACATGCACATAACATCACATGCAGCTTTCTCCGGTACTACATCATGTTTTTTTTTCATTTCTCAACAGCGCCACCAGCGGCCAATTTGTGGAAAGTTTTCATAAACTTGAAAGAAAATGTAATAATTTCTTGCAAAATAACACAACATTGTAATTTATTATATATTGAACACAATAACATTAACACTTTTCAAAACCGTTGGAGTTGCTCTTTAAAAGTGGATTATATTGAAATACACGACCATCCCTTTAACCCCTTGCGTACGGATGACGTCATATGGCGTCAAAAAAAAGTGCCACCAGGCCGGATGACGTCATTGGCCGCCGTTTGTGCAGTTTTAAACCTTTGTTGGATTATTGTTTATGTCATGCTTGACTGCACAAACACATTGTAGCAGTCCGATTTGGCTGCCAGAACCGCCGCAACACCCCGACGTCTCCCGTAAAATACCGTGCCAAAGGGGTTTAAATGTGCCATTTGTCTAAAAATCATTACAGGGGATACCAGTTTGGTTCTGAAAAGTCAGGCCCTTGGGAAATTGGAGAATTGAGAGTGGTGCCCTTTGTCAGGCTGTAGAGCTTTGGCTGCATATAGGCTGGACTATGTGTGGCACCAGTCTGAATGTCGGGTGTCAAGTTTTTTTCCACATTTCTCTGTAAATATTACACAATGGTGTCATTTTAAACTCAGACCTTGGGATATATGTTAGAAAACTAACCAAAAGAGGTGAGATTTTAGGAATTTCAGGGCAATGTGTGGCTTTAAAAGTCAAATTTTTCCCTAAGAGAAGACAAATGAATACAATTGTTGCTTTAAACAAACTTGTCATTTTGCAGCAAGATTTTAGTTGTGCAAAGAGAACATTATAACATTCATTGTGCAGGCATACAACTTGGAATTAACAAAAAACGAGGAAATTCCAATCTTTACAAGATTTTGTACATTTTTTTTCAATTTTCAATGGCATAAGTGGGAAGTGAAAAACAAGGAAAGTTGCATGCCTGATTTTGACAAATCAGCCTCTCTCACTCCTTCAAAAAAGAAAAAAAAAGGAATGAATGAAATTTATAGAAAGCTAAAAATATAACAGATTATCTTGCATATGTTTATTTTATTGAGTTTATCGCAGTCTGTTCTCTACCCTCGCAGGTACCCATCTGAAGTCAAGGATTGAGGGAGGTAATTATAGTAAAGTGTCTTGCCCAAGAACACAAGCACTCATGAATCCCCTGCAGAGGTTCGAACCCGTATACCATCGCACACAATTCAGACCCTGTAACCACTAGTTACACCAAAGCATTAATAGTTCATTCCATTAACCCTAACCGTCCCAAATCCGCCAAAATCCAACACCATGCTGTGTTGTAATTTGATGGGGTCAGGACTGTACAGCCTCGGCACCATTACTTTACATGGACCTAAATTGTGCAAGTACAAAGAATGTGCTATAGGTATACTGCACAGTGTTGAATTTTGACAGGTTCAGGACACTTCCCAGTAAAAGTGCCACAGGGGTTAGGGTTAAACTAAAGTACTTTAACCCCTTGTGTCCGGCTGTCATTCATGGGGGTCTGGTATGCCAAGAATGGGCTGTGCAGCCAAGCGTAAATGCAAACAATAGGCACCACCCTGATTAGAGTGGTGGTACTCATTGCATTGGAGCCCCTCTTGTGTGTGAATAGAAGCTTTGTTTGAAAAAGCTCCATCTATTCATTATACTCGCATTCAAGAACAATACAGTTGAAACATGAATGGATTGAGTACGAGCAGGAATGTGCGTATAGATGACAAACGGCCAGGTGGTCTTTTTTAAATGGCGGCTATGGCTATTCAAAAGGTTAACCCCATGAGCACGGTATTTTACGGGAGACGTCGGGGTGTTGCGGCGGCTTTGGCAACCAAGCGAAACGGCCACAATGTGTTTGTGCAGTCAAGCATGACATACACAATATTAATCCAACAATGGATTGAAACTTCACAAACAGCGGCCAATGGCATCATCCAGCCTGGTGGCACTATTTTTTGTGTGCGCCATATGGCGTCATCCATACGCAAGACGTTAAAAAGCTTCTCATGGAGTAATTACCCTTTTTGACATGACCCAGGATGTAGAGTCCGCTCTTCTTCATGTCGTTGACGAATCGGATCAGCTCGCAGCAGGAACGAGGATTAGCCACCAAGAGAAGCATCTGGGGCCGCCAGAACTTGACGTGGTCCTTCCTGGCATCCAAGCGCAGAAGATACTTCCGTACCTAAAACAATACGACAAAACAGAAATAGAAATATGATGTAAGGCACGTGTGCAGTAGGCAACTTTTGGGATAAACACGACTAGATTTTATGTGCGAGACAAAAGGAAACCAAAATCAAAATTTTTCATACAATTAGTTAGCATTGTGTTTGTTTCTGAAAAGGAAGGAGGAGGTCTGTTTGTTTTTTGTTTCGTTTCTTTTTACTTTTTAGATTTTTTTACAACTATTTTTTAGATCCTACCAGGAATTATTTTTCCAAAATGGCCACCATCTTTTAAGATGGCTTCGTCGACAGTAGAGTCCAAGAAATCAATTTAAAACATGTAAACATGCAGGAAGTCGGGAGGTACTTCCTCTCTTCCTTTTACAATTTTTATAAAAAAAAAAAAAAAAGAAGGAAAAAAAACCAAGGAGGCAACCTCAAAAAAAGAAGCCAAGCCAAAGGGTCACTTAACATGTTTTTGTTATTTCACCTAACATCTTGATCTTCTACCAACACAACATGGGTCAACAAGACAGGCCAAACTAAGCCACAAACCTGATGGAAGATAAGTGCTTGGGTGATGTAACCCCACTCTGATGTGTTTATACGAAATGAGTTGATGATGAACAGCACGATGAACATGACAACGCTGATGGTACCCCAGAGAGGACTGATGAGGAACATCATCACCACACAGCAGACGATTCCAAGGAGAGAGGTGTGCCAGGAGAAGATTCGGAACGACGGCCTACAGGGGATATTCAAAGCAGCCAAGGAAACTGACTTAACCCCTTGCGTCTGGCTGTTACTGATGGGGTGCTTGTATACCAGGATCAGAGATGTGCAGCCAAGCGTAACCGCAAACAACAAGCACCACACTGAATAGACTGGTCCTATTCACTCGGACCCCCTTTCATGTGAATGAAAGCTTTGTTTGAAAAAGCTTGATCTATTCATTACTTTCCCATTCAAGAACAATATGTGACCCGCTCCAGATAAAGGTGATATAAGTCGCGCTATGCATTTACGTGTAATGGCCCTTTCAACGTTGAGAGGGTAAAACATTTTGTCAAAATGTATTTTTTGTTTTTGTCTTTAATGACATCTTAAATATCTAAAGTTTCAGGTTTGGTGCACAACAATGTTGATTTCAGTGAATAAAGTGAAAAAATTACCTTTTTAGAGTGCATTGTTCCATTGCATTGAATTAGAACTAGCTATTTCAAAGCCTGTTTTCTCTGTTGTGTCATTTGAACTCCATAGAACTAATTAATATGCAAAAACGCGATATCTCCAGAACAGAAAGTGCTTTGGAGCTCTGTCATGTACCAAATGAAAGCTTACATTGCGGGCTTTCCAAACATGCATGGAACTCATTTTTCATATTTTGCGACATAATATACCTTTTTCCAGAGCGGGTCACATTATAGTTCAAGAATAAATGGATTGAGTAAACTCAGGAATGTACCAGGTGATCTTTTTCAAACCACAACTATGGCAGTCGTCCGTATTCAAGGGGTTAAAGGGACCATGCTAGAGGACTTTTATGACATGAAAACATGTCGGACAGCATTATTTTCATGTAGCATACATTTTAGGGTCCTTTGTACCAATTGACCTATCGCCGTTTACGAGTTAACCACGCCCCTTAGACAACCCTATAGCAATTTTGTGTGGTCATTTTTGTTTGTCTCAGATTTTGCGCATTCCACGTGGAATTATAATTGATGTGATTGGACAATAATTTACAAGCTGCGTTGACGCGATTCGACCGCGATAGGTCAATTCTACCAAATGAGTGCAAAATTGTTGTTTACATGTTAATGTAATTACCATATTCATGAGCCAACGCATAATGTCAGAGGTACAACAGTGGTGTCTACGTACCCAAAAAAAAATGTCAACGTTCTCTTGGAGAAGGTTCTATACCGTGGTTAACGTTTTGCATTAAATAGCTTGTTAGAGCCCATTTATAACGATTTCTTCAAAGCTTCGTCAGTGGGTTATATTGAAGGGATAATTGTAGCATTGTTATGATCTTTTGTCAAGGAGTTCCTTCAAATACCAAACAAAAATAGCGCCCTCTTATATGAGAAAACTCCTTTTTAGCTGCGACTTCATTAGCAACAAAATAAAAACCATGCCTGCCACACTTCTGCACAGTTTTGTACTAGCTCCGGACATCAGGGGATTACCCGCTACTGACGTCATGGGGTTTGGGCAAAGCTAGTCCAACAATTATTAAAAATAGTTCTTGCCCAGACTTGTTCAAAGATGGGGCATGTACGCTTTGGGGAAACAAAATTGCTTACCGAAAATTTGGAGCTGAAGCAATGTCCATGGCCATACAGGCCAGATTTGTGGCGGCATAGGACAGAAGAAAGAAGATAGTAACCAGTGGAGCTATTGCATTGAGTGATCTCATAAGAAGTACAAGCTGGATAGAAAAAGAAAAAAAAGAAAAAGAAACTAGACATTGTGGTTTTGAATAAAGTAACAGAAGCATCCTTAGCATTTGCGACAAACTACGGAAAGCTAAAAAAAAAAACAGCTAAGTTTAAGCACAATTCGTTAGATTTTCAAAGTGAATGAAGAAAACTGGCTGGAGCGGGATTCGAACCTGCGACCTCAGGAATACCGTACTGGCGCTCTACCAACTAAGCCATCCTGCCCTATGTTGGCGGTCTCAAACCCCGCTCCTACCAGTTTTCTTTGTTCACTTTGACAATTTACCTAGTCAGAATTTTGGGCAGCAATTGTTGTTTGTCCCAGATTTTGCACATTCTGTATCGAGTTATAACTAATGCGATTGGACAACATTTCACAAGGTGTATTTAAAAGATTCTACCCACAATGGGTCAATTGTACACTGTCATAAGAAATCGGGGTAAATGTTATTTATTTCTCAAAAGAGGTGTCATTTGTTAGAGTGACAAGCCCTTTTGGCGAGTGTTTTCCCACACTCATGTCGTGTTGGCTATTTGTTTTTAATTTTCTATACAGAGTTATCTGTATTGATCGTTGCATATTTATCTTTGTCAATGCTCCTGAAAAAAGTATTATTATTATTATTAATATGAACATGTGGTTGCAAAGTCCAAATTTCTGGAGGGAGAAACTTAACTTTGCATTTATAATAATCGTCGAGTACAAGCCTTTTAAATCAAATCCGTATCTCAAAAATATGGCCTAATAAGCTCCAGTGGCAGACTGGTTTCTAACAAAACTAGAATAATTTTTTCGAAGTGAACAAAGAAACTGGCAGGAGCGGGATTCGAACCTGCGACCTCCGGGTTACCGTACCGGCGCTCTACCAACTCGGCTATCTTGCCCTATGTTGGCGGTCTTCCAAATTGTCAGTATCTTAGTTCGGGAATTATTTAAAGACTGGAATTATTTAAACCTTACTTGGACCATGATTCCGGAGACCAGAACAGCCACAATGGGGTTACCCCCTGCCGTAACTCCCTTGTTCACTGGTAAAAGAATCAACCCTGCAAATACAAAGAACAACATTCCCATGGTAACACACAATACAATGTATATATGTCAATTTTAAAAATATCAGAAATGACCAATGCTTTTTTTTTTTGGGGGGGGGGGGGCTTACCAAACACACCGTCTTTGGCTATGGCTTGCAAGACCCTCGATGCTCCTATGAGGGTTGTAAGTGCGGCAGACAGCGACACAACAAGAATTCCGATCACAACTCCAGCCGGGAAGATGTTAATTTGCTGCAGAAACCCGTAATTATTCAACAGCAGCTTTCTAATTAAAAAAAAAAAAAAAACACAGTGAAAATGCACAATAAGTAAAAAAAACTATAAAAAAAAAATCTGTCTTCTAATCTATAGCATCCCAGACAAAAATTTCATCTTTACGTTAATTATGCAGTGCCCACTGCTACATTGGATTTTAATCAGCAAGCTCGGTGGTCAAGTGGTTAAGACATTAAGACGTTAAGACATAGAAAGCAGCAGGTCGTAGGTTTGAGTCCCAAATATTTTCTTACAGGCTCTCGGAAGGCACTAAGCATACAGTGCTTCATACTCATCATTGGGAAAGGGCAAAAAGTCATTAAATTCAATTTCCGTCTTTGCTTCGAATAAGCACAAGAGAATACGGAGGTGATGTCAAATTACACAACCATTACGCCAATTCTGTTTATTAATTAAGAACCGTTTGGAAAGCGTAATGTGTTAGGAAGAGTCTTAAAAGTCGGAACACTTGGAACACTCCAATGAGAAGATTGCCTGTTCCAATCAGGAAAAAAACAATAATCCCACTAGGAAAAGCTTGGGAAAACCGCGTGATCCACTTTCAGAACAGATTTTTTTCCAGTTGGGAATGCACGGTGTTCCTGTACAGAGCGCGATGACTCCCGACAAGCACTTCCACATTGTTCGGCAGGAATGTTAGAATTTGTTCAGAATCAGTTGCTACTAGTGCAGTGCCCATTCAAAATGTGCCTGTTCGAAACGGACAAATTGCTTGGCTTTCGTTAAAAAAAGCCTGCAGGGCAGGGCAGGGCAGGGCAGGGCAGGGCAGGGCAGGGCAGGGCAGGGCAGGGCAGGTTCAAAATGTGCAGCAGTGCGTGGCGGTCTATACTGCCACGTTTGCGGGTCTAGGCCTCCGGTGTTGCTGCTTTTTTGCAGCTTTTTTGAGAACCACTCATCCAAACAACTTTAAACTTGACACTGCACATTCTTGGGTCCTGAGCAATAAACCTGCTGATTTTCAACTTTATACAGTTCCCAGTTCTGAAGATAATCGAATTACGGACAGACACACATACACACATACATACACACAGTCGTACTTTCCCAATACGTGTGAGGAAAATGCTTTGTGTTTCCTATTGTTCCTTTAATATAACCCAACCCCATAGACTAAGCACGTACTTCAACAAAAGACTTGAAGTGCGAGGACTGAAAGGTTTCTTTGTATTTTCTTCCTTCTCGGATATATATTCATAACATGTACACACAGACAGAGATTCCTGGAATTATAGTAAGATGTCAAGCAATGTCAAACTACACCTCATTACAACAGAAAAACTACTTTGCAAAAATGCAACAGAGGGCGGTACATCTGAACAATTAAAAAAAGGCAATAAATGAACTTACTGTGAGCAGGTTGCGCTGACAAAGAAGGACACTATGGCATAAATAAGACCAGTGAAGAGACAAGCCCCTAGAGTTCCGAGGGGAATGGACTTGCCTGGATTCTTCAATTCGCCTAAGAATAATCAAACAAACAAATCCAAATAAAGAAAACCAATCTGCTGGAATCCCTGCCGTTTCGAAGGTTTTTTTCTTCAATTCTAGAGGCCAAAATATAACAAAATTTGAAATGTCTTTACTGTGGGTAAAATTCCTACATGTGAAATGGCTGCCTTTCTAATTGCATTCGCTTAAATATTATTGTTGTAACTCAATCGAAATTTCCAAATAATTTTCAAAAAATTTTACAATCTGGTAAGAATTCTTAAACTGAATGACAAACTGAGAATTTCAAAAAGCTACAAATGTACCATCCCAAGTACCAGAAGAGATACCAACAGAAGGGTCGTCCCGAATACACCGAATATTCGATTGTGAACCAAATATTCAAATACCTTTTTGCCGGTTCCAATATTCAAAAAAATATATAGGCACGAACAGATACGACTGATGCTATTCTTCTTAATAGAAAAGTAACTTTTGGTAACTTTTTTGTGGACAGAGGTTTATTGTTCCCGTCAGTAAAACCCTTTATACTTATACAATAATAACTTCAAAAAAAACTAGCTGGAGTTTGGCTTCTTGTTATGTGAAGGTTATACACACCGTAATGATTCTGATACAACAGACGCATGCAGAAAATGGTGATCAGACGATCCACAATATCGATTGCCACACGTAAAACACCGGTGTGCTTCACATGCAACTTTTTACCGGCGCGGCATGCAACTGCATGACGCGTGAAAACTTGATCGGCGAGTATCGAATATTCAAATATTCGGTCAAACCCAGTCTCAAATAATCGAATACTAAATTATTCGAAATTGGACAGCCTTACCAAAAAGCAGCACATGGATGCTTCATTTCCCTTGAGCGACTACACACATCAATGTAAATCTTCACAGACATGACTCTTGACCAATGAAATTACATCTCAGGCATGATAATACAATGATAGCTCCTCACTAGCCAGACACGTCATTGCTTAATCTCTTTAACACTAACCCTGCCAGACACAGCACAGTACATCTGTGGTGACAGCTTGACCTTGCTGCACTCTGCACACAAGTCAATGTGACAAAGTATGCAATCTGATGCGTCTGGCAGGGTTTCTAGCAAAAAATACCCTGGAGGGTTAGGGTTAATACAGATGTGGCAATAGCCGCGGTTTGGAAAAAGACCACCTGGCTGGTTGACGTCTAGGCAGATTCCTGTGCATACTCAATCCATTCATGTTTCAACTGTATTGTTCTTAAATGGGAGTGTAATGAATAGGTGGAGCTATTTTCAAAAAAAGCTTTCATTCACACGAAAGGGGGTCTCTAAGTGCGATGAATAGGACCACTCTATTCAGTGTGGTGCCTATTGTTTGCATTTACGCTTGGCTGCACTTGGAATACCAGCACCCCATCAGTAACAGCCAGAAACAAGGGGTTTATACCTGACATATTGGCACCAGCCATGATGCCAGTACACCCGTTGAACAAGACGGCAAACACAACCAAGAAGTTTACATCGCGCCCTGTGGTGTAGTCCGGCGTCGGTTTACCTGTTGAATAGTCGAAAGTCAAGTTATTACATAACTGAAGTCATTAACTATGACCTGGAAAAAACATTGTAAATATCAAGGCCCACGCAAACAAGTTTCCATAAGTTAAAACGTCATAAGGTGGGTATGGCTTCGACCCGAGTTGTCATAGTAATTTTGGAAAGTTACACAAGTTGCATCAATTTTTTTAACAGATGGTTTTAATATTTCATATTAATGCTAGTTTATCATATTTTGTTTTATCCCATTCCTGTAATTGGGTACAGTACTGGGTACAAGGTTGTGGGTTACAAATTCTTCACACATTTATCTAATTTAATTTTTACAGAGGATAGTCCTACTCTGTGTATGAAGAGAAAAAAAAAAGATTAAATCTAAAGTAATTATTATTATTGGTTTAAAAAAAATTCAAACCTCACAGTCCTAGAGCTGAATTACGTTTAAAATACATAGAAATTCACACAAATTAAAACTTTAACAGCAATTCATTGAAAAAAATTATTACAAAAGACAGAAAAGACGTTAAAAATATTGATTAAAAATATCAAAATGTATACAAAAATGATTACACTTTATGTACACTATACTGAATGGAGCATGTAAATTACAAAAAGGCAAGGAGGCCAGCTCCATTAAAAAAAAAACATGCACAGGTAACTACGGAAAATTAAACTCAGTGCATGTATTGAGAAGTGTACCATACAAGTGTACTATTACCATACAAGTTGCTTCTGAGTGTGGCCCATTCAAAGCCTGTGTACTCAGCGTCAGGCGTGTCATTGTAGATAGGATTGTTGTGCGGGATGGGGATGTTGCCAGGCTCCTTGGTGAAGAAACTAACAAAGACTGTGATGAGTGCTGCCATGACGACCAGGAAGATCAGGAAGGAAGTACGGGCGAACATACTGGCTCCGATGAGGCAGACGATGAGGCAGAAGAAGAGAACGACAGTGGAATAGAGGAAGGGCCACCAGGCGTTGATGGGTAGTCCAGCCTGATTATCCCCCAACATAGCACCTTACAAGAAACCAAGCAATGAAAATCCAGTTTAGGGGAGTGTATGTGCATCTACGGGTGGTACGGGAATCGCATACCCAATTGAAAAAAAGCACCCGTTACAGAAAGCCAACCCCAATAAATTCAATCTCGGAAATTGATGTTCATACTGTGCATAAAGGCCCGCACGTTGTTTACAGTGAGCTCTACAGCTTTACGGCGTAAATTGCATTTTCGCAAGAGTCATAAACGCTAAAATGTTCATATACCCTGGTTTTCATTTGGAAAATTCCCCGCAAATGACATTCAAAAACTTGCTTTGTCATCGTTTGAGAAATTACAAAGCAATATATTAATCCGGTTATGGGTACTTGATTCTATAATCTAGAACCGGTTCCTGACATCAGTGGTCGGGTACTTGGGTACCCGGTTCGGACACACAGCCCTAATCCAGTTTAACTTATTTTCACATACCAAGTCTTACAATACAAGCATGATCTCAATGCTTCCTTTAAGGTACATGTACAAAAGAGGTGGGTGTTTCTTTTTTCCTATTTTTTTTGGGTTCTGTGACCTGAAGCTTAGGTCAGGTACTCACCATGGTTTATGACGTACAATGAATATATTCTTGCAAAATCAGGGCTATAGCGCTGCTTAACACACGATTTTCTGCTAACGGAACCCTCGCCCATTTCATGGAGACTGTAAGCAGTAAGCACAGCGAAGAGCCCGCTAACTTCGGAAGCAGGATTTGCTTAAATTAGTGACGCAACAATATAAATCTCCATGCAGGCGCAAGCGTTAGGACGACTTGGCCATGAAATACGCTAATGCTTAAGCAAATTTTCCTGCTATAGTTAGCACAACTTTTCTGCTTTACCGTTAAGCAGCGCTATAAAATTGGGCCCTGGTCGACAAATACTGCACGAGTAGGAGTACGGCATTTATCTGTTGAGCTTCATTTAAATTCAGAATTCAAACATTTCAGGATCAATGACGGGCGTGACAGACATTTTGTTATTAAATACCACAGTGAACCACAATAAGACGAATTCCAAATTGACGAAAAAAGCACCGATCTGTTCACTGCCGGGTTTGTTAAAGAGGCTGTCAGTGCTAAGTAAACAGCTGACTGTGCTAAACGTGCGCTGCGCTGCCATTTACGGCGTGATTCATTCATGCATAAATAAATTTGTTCAATAGTAACATGGACATCCTCGCTTTCAACCCGGAAGTGCGCAGACAGGGCTAATGTGAAATTTCTCTATACTATCCAAATGTTGAAAAAAAAAAACATTGTGGTGTCATTAACTTGTTATTGGGAAAGTTCAAAAATATTTTTTTACAATTTTTTTTAAACACGCGCAAGGTTCCGTCTTTTACCTCCGGTCCCAAAGTTGTCAATAATTGCCTCTACAAAGCCGATGCAATACAATGCAGATGAGAAGACGTTAGCGATGAAGAACATGACTCCTATGCTACCCCCGAACTCCGGACCCAGAGCTCGACTGATCATGACTGGAAGGAAAAACTTAGTCAAGGAAAAACAAATACAATTGACATGCGAGGTCATTTTAAACCAAATTCAAGTTAAGATAAGAACCATTCATGTGACCTGACCAAACTTTGCACAGCCACACAAACATTCTGTGTGCACAAACCAAATTGTGTCCATGTCCTTGAGCAAGACACTTTACTGCAATGGCTTGTCTATCCTGGGGAGTAGATTTCAGAGATATCAGAGGTAGGGTTGTCTGTCTTATAAGGTTGAGTGCAAACTAAACCATCAAAATGTTTACAAATAAGTTCATAAATCAAGTCCCAAGACGGAATTGTTCACAACTTGGCAACAATTATCATGCCCCCCCCCCCCTCCCCCCAAAAAAATCACTATTTTTGCAACATAAAACAAAATAATTTCAGCCTCACTCCCTTAAAAACAATTACATTTGAAGTAATTTCCCATGAGGAAATGCTAAATTCATTCTGACTGAAAGAAAAAAAATCCCCCTTTTTTTCCAAGAATTTGTGGTTCAACAAGTTAATGTTTGATGCTACATTGTTTTTGAAAACAAGGGACACTTAAAAATATTTTGACCTCTCTCTTGTCGAACTCCGTATTAGTCCTAGTACCCTAGTACCTTTAGCAGTACACAGATAAAGATATTAGTCTGGTCCCTGTTATGTACAAGGTTTTATTTGCTTGTTTTCTGTCACAATGTGCTGTATTTGCTGATGTTGTCATATGAGGCCTTAATAGTGGACTTTGATTTTAAACAATTGGCAGAGTACATAAAGATGCCAGACAATAGTATATCTACAATGCAGGAAATGTATGGGATCTACTAGAGTCAAATAAAACAACCTCCTTCAACGTTTCAAACTGAAATGAGAAGCCTGCTAAATACAACAAAATCCAACACCAAATTTGTGTTGGATTCTGCAGCGTATCTTTAACACACCAGCCTTGGCATTTTGTAGCTAATCTGCTGAATCCAACAAAATATTATAAATATTTGCTTGTTTAGCCCTGCCAAATCCAACAAAATCCAACAAAAATTTTACTAGAAGTCGGCTTCCATCCTGCTAAATATGACAAAATCCAACACACCGTGCAGTTTGTGTTGACTGCTAAACCCAACAAATTACAACAGCTTTTTACCACTGTTGGATTTCTTTTTTATTCAGAAGGGTTAGGGTGAATGAATCAAAATTTAAATTTTACATGGATCAAAATCATAGGCATCCTTTTTTGCATATTAAATGTCATTAAAATCTTTTACTGTTTGGCCAAGATTTGAGGGGCCAGAACCTCCCTTCCCTGGCTGTGAGAGGGGCCAAAAAACCTGCTCTTTGTGGGTTAACGGAAGACGCCAAATGGCGCCAAAAAAAGTGCCACCAGGCCGGATGACGCCATTTGCCACTATTTGTACAGTTTCAATCCATTGTTGGATTATTGTGTATGCTACGCTTCACTGCACAAACACATTGCATCCGTTTTGCTTGGCTGCCAAAGCCGGCGCGACACCCCGACGCCTCCCGTAAATAACCGTACTCAAGGGGTTAAGGGTACAAAAACTACTTTTCTGAAAGGATACAATAAGCACCCCCGCCTTGGATGGCTCCATTGGTCGAGATGGCGCAAATAGATAGAATGGTGAGCAACACAATGAAATAGCCGAGAGCAAACATGACGAAGCTCTGCAACAGACCACTTTCACCCACGGCATATCCTGGAACACAAGACACAAGTCAGAAGTAGTTTATAGACAACGTGCCCTATGTCCGTTTGTTTACAAACCCAGCGGTATAAATGTGGTCACATTATTCAAAGGTGCCGACCTGACCTCACTCCTAAATTAAATTCTTATGCGAAACACAATGCATGCGCTTCCCGCCAGGACCATTTCAAAATATAGGCCTATGTAAACATGCGACGTCAGAGGGCACATGGTCTATATACAAAGAATAACACTACTCTAAATAAGCCAAATCAAATACGACCGTACAGTACATGTGCAGTAAACCAATCTCTGGCCACTACTGGATAACAAGGTGATCCGTGGATCACACGTGTCAGGCTTTTTTGGGTCGCTGCATCCAAGTTTCAACTTTTTAAATGAGATAAATTTTACATTTTCAGCCTATTTTACCACTCGACCCGAAATGACCCTTGAAATTGATATGTGACCTTTAAACACCAACATCACATAAATGTTTCCATGTTGCACCTTTTGGCTCGATCAAGCCTTTGGCTAAGTTTGATTGCAATTGGACTGCAACTTTTCAAATGAGACAAATTCTACATGTTAAGACTATTATATAACTTGACCTCAAATGACCTTTGACCTTAGTAAGTGACCTTGCACATCACCATCACATGACCGCAAACATAATGTACCTATGACCACAGTTTGATTGCAATTGGACTTTAACTTCTCATATGAGACCCATTTTTGTGTGAAACTACATACCAAGTCATACTAATGACCTCTACATGACCTTTGACCTCAGCATTCCGAAGAAGAATTACGTCTTCCCACCCAAGGGTCACTGCATATAAGTTTCATCAAAATCCATGAAAGCATGTAGATATTATAAACTTTCTCCCAAAAACTCAACAGGAGTGGTGAATCCTGTGGTCTTGGTTCATTTCACCATTTCCAGTGACATTTCAAGGAACTGAACATAGTAACTTACGCCATATCAAGATAAGGCATATGAAATATTGGGGCAGAATATTTCGTGACAAACAAAACTCTTCCACAGCAGTTTCTATGTGTCTCTGTAAGGTTTGTGAAAACCTTACAGTTCTGGAACTAAGGCGAAATAAAAAATAAATAGTTTCGCGTTCCCACCCGCTTCCTTTTTGGAGGCCGCCTGGATTTTATTTTTATTTTTACAACAGAAAAATATGTATAAAAAAACAAAAATGTCAACCAGTCAATCGGAAAATAAATACTTGCGAGTCGGAATTTTTTGCTTCTTTTTTTTTTTGCTGATATGGTGCTACAAACATACTAAAAAACACTTTAAATATGTTCAGTTCTCTTGTCCAACATGTCTCTTTCATTTTGAATGCGTCTTTGAACAGGGAAACACCAACGGTCAATGACGGTTGCCAGAATTATTTTAAATGACGGCCATCTTGAAAATAAAAAATAAAAAATAAAAAGCCCCTCTTCCTCCTTTTTTTTGAAAACCCGGACGTGAAACATGTTTTGTTTTTTACTCGGCCTAAGTGTTACTCACCAACACGTAGAAACAAAATCACACTAAACATGGACAGCACGCAGGGTACAAAGACACCAAAGAAGGTGGTCAGATGTCGCGGCTGTGTGTTGGCTCGGGTGTGGACGTCCGGGCTGCCTGTTTCGGGAACCTCCAGACTCTGTTCTCGGCTATCGAGCCGATAGCGGAGCAGGGGGGAGTTCTCCTGCCCACTGACCCGCTGCATGTTGGCCTCTTTACGTAGCCAAGATTTCAATCTGGATTGGAATAAGAACATTACACGCATATAGGAGGATGCTACTCTTACATAAAATGAATCATGCTGATTTGGGGGTTGGTTTTTCTTTCATGTAACATATGTCATTTGACTGAAACATTTATAAAGTTGGCCAGTAGCAAAAGGTACGTGTACACAATTGATGGGCCCAGGTAAATATACTTTACTGCTTTTACACTAAAGTCACTGGTTTTACACTAAAGTCACTCTCTTTTTGTCCTGGTGATAAAATTGTATTTTCCCAACAGAAAAAGTAGGGTTGATTGTGTAGCGTAGGGACTCGCTTTAGTTTTGATCAAAATAGAGTTAAGAGTATAGTCGGACTCCCTATTATCGCGGCAACTCTATTATCGCGGCATCGGAAATTTCTCTTTTTTTGCGTTGCCAAAACTTCTTTGTGTGGCAATTTTTCATTCAGTTCATCAGGCATTAAGGACTTCCCGCTGAGTTGTATAAAAATGACATTATAAAATGTGTGGGGACTTTTATTGATTTTTAATAAACATTCACGTGTTCCAAAACTTGTAAATTTTGCTTCACCGAGTCACCGTGTCTGCTAAAAAGTACCGTCTATATTTTAACATAAATCTTTAATGGTGGTCTGTCCATGGAAGTTCCATTGTCTGGTTCACATTCTACAGCTGCAAATGCAAAATGACGCCGAAGGACGATATTTTTACCGCGAAATTGTAAAAACTTTTACGGGATCAAACGAAGGACAATGCGGTAAAAAATTAAACGACGCACCGTGTAAAGTGAATTGCGCCCCCAATCGTCAATCAGTAGACTTGTCTCAGTGAATTTTGTCGCCTTCCAGGGGAGACAGGGTGTTAACAAATCATCCTGCAGGTCTAAATCGTCTTTAATCAACGTGAACTTTACAGGGAAAATTAACTATGAATAAAAAAGTTGAGATCATTGTAAAATCCACTTCCCACATACCGCGATAATACAGAATCTGTACTCCGCCGAGCAACGACGAGCATGTCTATTTTCACAGGCATTGCATGGGAATAAACCAAACCACCGTTGGATTTTATGATGTCAGTGTTAGTGTAAAAAAGCAAGAGAAATACAAGACAAAAGACAGGACAATTCGGGAAGGTTGGTGAGCAATCTCTATTCCGATCAGGGAAAGAAGTACCGCGATAATACAGCGTCCCGTCCTACATTTTATTTTTTCCAATTCCAATGACTTTTTTAACCTAAAGCAGACTTCTTTTAATTCTTTTGACATCTTTTTTGTGTGTAATTTTGAACAGTTTACTGCGTGGTTTTGCGTGTTTACTGTACGTCGCGGTGATCGCCATCTTTTTATTTTCGAGTTGCGTTGTCATCTTCAATCATCACCGTTTTACCCAAAAATTTCCCTCAAAAACTAAAACCCTGCCCTTTACAA
This sequence comes from Hippasteria phrygiana, assembly GCA_037893225.1. Classification (NCBI taxonomy): domain Eukaryota; kingdom Metazoa; phylum Echinodermata; class Asteroidea; order Valvatida; family Goniasteridae; genus Hippasteria; species Hippasteria phrygiana. The sequence goes on from JAZGUH010000234.1 coordinate 202,425, forward strand.
CGGCAGGCCTGTTGGTTTGTAATGTCGCTAACTTAGTTTGGCAATTCCATTAACCTAAAAGTGGATTTTTGTTTCCTTATAGGGAAGGAACAGCAGTGGCACTGGCAGTTTAATCATGGAGGTACCTCCATGGTTTAATCATGGAGGAAGGACATGGTTTAATACACTTACCCATGTTACCCAGCTAGCACAGCACGACTTGCAAGTTGCAATTTATTATCAGTTTATTTTTTTATCACGATTCACGTTCAACATGAGTTTAATTTAATCAGTCCATGATCATTCTTACCGTGTACCGTTTCCACTGCTGCTAGTACTAATTATGCTTTCGTTGATGCTACTCATAATTAGTTATTTCAATCTTAAGAGGGAAAAACCATGCATTCCGTTAGCTGTCGACACTAGTAAAAGTGCAACACAATTCACAACTAATGAAATGGTGACCTCTCACCACGGATCTGACTATCGCGTCAGGTGACTGACCATCATGACGTGCATAAAGTTCATGCACCCGAATGAATAAACCAGCAGTTCGGTATCAAAGGTCAAAGGTTATTCGGGATAAAATAGAGTACCGAAGTGATGACGTCAATCAATGCAATGTTTGGAACCAGAATATAATGGAGATCAATGGTTTGGAACCATTGCCGCACCAACTGACGTCAGACTTCGATACTCTATTGCTGACGTATGTTTACGCCATGTCACGCGATTCTGATTGAATTTAAAGGCTGGTATGTGCGTGAAAGGATCGCGCGTCAATTTTATGTCGCGGCGACCATCGCCGACCGACTATAAACCCATCCTCGACTCCATGGGCGCGTGTGCGTTCCTTCACTAACCCCTGGCCGTGTGGAATACGTCAACGACGCTGACTGGCTATTCGAAATGAATATTTATGTACTGAAAGTGAACCGCGCGCGTAATCCGAATGTTGAACGCCCTGTGTGCGCTCGCGCCCGCGTTAACATCATGTTCGTCACGTCACATCAGCAAAACGACTCCGAGCACTTTTTTCCATTATCAAGACAAGGCCACTAGTCTTGGTGGCTACGATAAACGATATGGATTTTTTTCTGGTCAGGAAATACATGTATTTTATGTTTAAACAGAGATAGAAAAGGCACACATATTATAAATTCGAGTCGAGTCCGAAAATCAAAATTGTTCCAGTCGATAGTAAATTTACTCATTTATCCAGTTCAAGAAAGCAGCTCATTCTCAATGACAGTGTTTGCCGCCGCTGCAGAAGATGCAACGAAAGGTTTGACAAATTTGCGAAAACAGCTGAGAAAAACATTTTGAAAATTACACAACTGACATCCGGCGATAATGGGCGGAAACGGTCATGACGGTCGTCATACTTTTCCTTCCTGATCCCACCAGGCCGGCTGTTACTACTACTCAGTGCAGTGTTAGATTTAACGTCAGGCGGGCAATACATTAGGCATCATTATTAGGAGCTAATCTCATCCTTCCAAAAGATTGATTCTACAAATAAAACCTTCCTACTAAAAACACTGCGTCGCGCGTTAAACACATCGACTGCAGTCCGAATTACCATATCCCACTATGTGGGATATGGTAATTACACAATTCCAGGGGTTAGGATCGAGCAAGGCATGGTGGGAAAACATGGCGCCGCAAGATCGTGCCCATGGTAACGAGGTTGCTATAAACCAGCCTTAAATAACATGAGCGCGTTGTGCGACCACGTTTTGCGTTATTGAAACACGCCCGCGTTAGGTCACGCGGGTCATTCGGGATAAAATGTCATTGCGCACACGCGCAGTTAAAATACCGAACTGGCTCACGCAGTTGGAATTCCGGAGATACCGGCCAAACTGGTAGGACCTACGGTGTTTTTTTTTGTTTTTTTTTTTGTTTTTACATTTTTCCAACTAGAACTTCGAGAGGACTTTAAAAACGTGGTTTTATTTTTTCGCCTTTACGCGAGACTCCTTAACCATCATAAAAAAGCGTCTTTTGTTATAGTCCAATGCCTAAACCATCTTACAAGAAAAAAGACATTCCAACGTAGTTTTTCCCAGGATAGTTTAGGGCAAAAAAGAAAAACCCAAAACAAGACGGCGTATTCGTTTCGTCGGACGGATCTTATTCCTCCATGGTTAAAAGGTTTCGCCTTATTTATCCTGGGAAAGAGAAATACGCTGTCGTGTTGTGGTTTTGTTTTTGTTTTTGTTTTTTGCTTTGCTTTGTTTTGTTTTTTGTAGTAAGGCATTAACCTTTAATGACGCACCGACAAAAATCGCTATCGAAATTCAGTACAAATCTCGAATTGATGGCGGCCCGCCAATAATTTAGTGTATATCCTTAGACACACATCCTTCGGAGTTGTGTTTCGCCATATCTCTCCTATTAATATAATATATTTTTATTTTCATCACTTCTACTCTGCAGTGATTGTACCATCCCTCGTCTCTGTTGTTCGTCTCTGTCGGTTTTTTTTGTGTTTAACAGCTTTCAAGCACATTTATTCATGCATGAATTAATCATGCCGTAAATGGAAGCGCAGGCGCACGGTCAGCATAAAGTAAGTTTACTGTTGTGACATTGAGATCCTCGTTTTCAAACGCGTAAGTACGTGTTTGGCACTCGGAACAAACTAATTGGCTGTATCCTTGCTCTATGGCTGTACTTACCGGTCCAAAGTAGGCCTACTTTCATCGGCCGATTGTGTGTCCGTGTCACCCACTCCCGCAGTCGGGGCATGGTGATTTATACTCGACTCGGACTTCGTAGATTCTGTTAATTCCATCGGACCAAATTACAGCTTGTCCGGCGGGCCGGGGTCGATCGAAGAATAAAAGACCTTCAAGGCTAACCTTCGCGGAACTTAGTTCGTGACGTGGCTGAGGCACTGGCCGCCTTGTTTTACCTTAGCTTCGAAACTCATGCCGGCGTGCACTGTTGAATTTAGCTACACTAGTCGTATTCGAATCGGTAGACAACCTTGAATTGGCGATAATAAAAAAAGTTCGAATTTTACAAACCAATCATGCGTGCAAGCAGTTAACAAACGAACAACAACGCAACATTGAATCCGGTAAAGCTTACCCAACTAACTACACGTATTTGTTTCTATCTGTAGGGTATACTGCACAATCGAGTCGCCGGTGGTGGTGGGGCTATGCAGGTAACGCTGTCATTGTGGTGGCTGGTAACTAAATTTTGAAGTGCGCATGAGTGGAAAGTTGACTTTGGGTAGGGTTTTGAAGGCATTCAGTGTGAGTTGTTTTTTTGTAGAGTCATCACTATGAACGCAGTCCTTTGTTTGTAACCGTAGGACTGCGTGGGTTTTCTTTTAATACCTCCATGGTTAGATGTTCCATAGAGTTGTTCCTTGCTCTATGGATGTTTATAAGTGTCAGGTAGAAGGTACGTTCCATTCAGGGATTGTTGTCCATGTGTGTCGAGTGGAGGTAGTTGTTTTTGTTTGACTGGATGCGTTGAAGGAAGATTTAAAGCACTACATGTATATTTTGTAGTACGTCTGGTGGTTAACTGGTCACTGGGTAGATGATTTTGCAGGTGGGAGATATTACTTGGAATTATACCTTAAATTTCTTTATAGATGGAGCATAGTCGAGCTCTTGTGCGTCTTTCTTCCGAAGGGTTCCAGCCTACTGAGCATCGCCCAATGACACTCGATGAGATGAGCGACGACGGAGTCCCTTACGAACCTGGCTGCGCGTCACTGAACTTTTTCAAGCACGCTGATGGTGTTACGTTGGTGGGGGTCCCATATGACTTGACAATATTCCAATAGTGGTCGAACAAGTGCTTTATATGTTATTTTTTTGGGTGTGTTTATCACAGCTGGATAATGTTCTTTTAAGTAGGCCGATGGTTCTATAAAATTTGCTTTGACTGCAATTTGGTTTATATGTCTATTCCAAGTTCAACTCCCAAGTATTTGTGATGATTGACTTCGCTAATAATTATCACCCATCGTGTACTGGTTTAAAATTGGTTTCTGTTTATGAGTCACTCACATAATTTATGGAGAAGCATTTGGACCGATTAAAAGCCATTTGCAGATAGATTCCCAAGTACAATGTACAAAGGTGGTTGGTGTCCTTTTGCAGGATTATAGAGTCATCAGGAGACTCAATTTCCTGATACAAAATACAGTCATCAGCAAAAGGTCTGACGCATGATGATAGTTCGTTCGGTAGATCGTTGATGTAGACTAAAAATAACAAGGACCCCAGCACTGTTTCCTGTGGGACCCCTGACACAACTGCCGATGGTTGTGAAGATTCGCCATCAACCTTCTGGTGTCGTTTTGTGAGAAAGCAGTCAATCCACGTATGAATGTTGTTCCGGATTTCTAAATGATTAAGTTTGGCCAGAAGACGGTCTGTGATGGCAGTATCGAAAGCCTTATACTGAAATATACTCGAGCTGTTATACCGTTTGGGCCTGGTACTTTATGAGGTTTTAAGTCAGTCAGTAATTTCTGAATTCCTTCGGTGGTGAAGACCAGCAGGTCGGAGATGTTTGGAAAACTGCTTTATAGGTTAGGGATGTTTGTTCGATCGTCACATTATAAATACTGAGCAAAATTGGTGGTTTAGCGCATCAGCTTTTAATATATTTTGCGTTTGAGATGATACGGTTTGCAATGTGAACTTGTGGTGAAACACCAGATACTTCCTGCTTCTTGGACTTGACATAATTTCAAAATGGTTTGGTGTTTTCTACTGGCTCCAATGACATCTTTGATATAGGATTTATGGGCTCTCCTAATCTTTCTGTCAATTACTTGTCTACGGAATTCTTTTTACTCTGACCAGCGGGAAATAGTACCATACTTTCTTTCTTGCTCGGTTGGAGAGTCGCTTTTCGATGTTTATGTCCCGTTTGATGGAACTATTAACCCAGGGGTAGTAAAACCGGGTGGAGCTCGTTTTAGATGGAATATACATGTATTTATCAATAGAGCTCTTCAGCAGGGGCGGATCTAGGTTTTACCCAAGGGGGGGGGGGGGGGGGGGTTTACCTGAGGTGATTGGCCTACACACCCCAGCGTGCCGATTTTTCGACACCCGACACTGGTTATTATTTTTTTTTTCAGCCCAAGGGGGGGGTTTAAACCCCAAACCCCCCCCCCCCGTAGATCCGCCACTGGGGGGGAAATTCGCTGCCCCCCTGTACTCCAGAGGTGCCCGTTTTATACTTCTATTTATTCTTCACTCTGACGTACCCAACCGGTGCCCACCTCCACTCCAGAGGTGCCCGTTTTATACTTCTCTTTATTCTTCACTCGGATGTACCCAACCGGAGCCCGCCTCTACTCCAGAGGTGCCCGTTATATACTTCCGTCTTTATTCTACACTGTCGTGTACCCAACCGGTGCCCGCCTGTACTCAAGAGGTGCCCGCATAAATTATAGGTAGACATATATATTGCAATGAATTCTCGTCCTCAACAAAGTGTTTCGATGGCGCAGTCGATAGGGTGGAAGGCTTTCTCATGGGAGGGTTGTAGGTTCGAAACCTCGACTGTACCGTTCTTTAAGGTCCAATTTTTTTTTTTTCTAATTCCCAGCTTTGGAGGATTTTTTTAACCGAAATTAAGCCCGAAATTGTATTGGGTTCGAATGTATCTTTTTAAATTCGTTGCTCCGGAGGTTTTTTAAAAGGGAGGTAAAGTCTGACATCTTATAGCGTTCACCCCATTCGGATGTCATTTGGGGAAAAAATTCGCTGCCCCCCTGTACTCCAGAGGTGCCCGTTTTATACTTCTCTTTATTCTTCACTCGGATGTACCCAACCGGAGCCCGCCTCTACTCTAGAGGTGCCCGTTATATACTTCTCTTTATTCTACACTGTGGCGTACCCAACCGGTGCCCGCCTGTACTCAAGAGGTGCCCGCATAAATTATAGGTAGACATATATATTGCAATGAATTCTCGTCCTGAACAAAGTGTTTCGATGGCGCAGTCGATAGGGTGGAAGGCTTTCTCATTGGAGGGTTGTAGGTTCGAAACCTCGACTGTACCGTTCTTTAAAGTCCAATTCTTTTTTCTTTCTAATTCCTAGCTTTGGAGGATTTTATTAATCGAAATTAAGCCCGAAATGTTATTAGGTTCAAATGTATCTTTTTAAATTCGTTGCTCCGGAGGTTTATTAAAAGGGAGGGAAAGTCTGACATCTTATAGCGTTCACCCCATTCGGATGTCATTTGGGGGCAGGGGCGGAACTAGGTTTTACCCAAGGGGGGGTGGGGTTTACCTGAGGTGATTGGCCTACACACCCCGGCGTGCCGATTTTTCGACACCCGACACTGGTTATTTTTTTTTTTCAGCCTAAGGGGAGGGGGGCTTTTAAACCCCCAAACCCCCCCCCCCCCCGTAGATCCGCCACTGGGGGGGGGGGGGGGATTCGCTGCCCCCCTGTACTCCAGAGGTGCCCGTTTTATACATTTCTATTTTCTTCACTCTGATGTACCAAATCGGTACCCGCCTGTACTCCAGAGGTGCCCGTTTTATACATTTCTATTTTTTTCACTTTATGTACCCAAATGGTGCCCGCATGTACTCCAGAGGTACCCGTATTATACATTTCTATTTTTTTTCACTTTATGTACCCAAATGGTGCCCGCATGTACTCCAGAGGTGCCGGTATTATACATTTCTATTTTTTTTCACTTTATGTACCCAAATGGTGCCCGCATGTACTCCAGAGGTACCCGTATTATACATTTCTATTTTTTTCACTTTATGTACCCAAATGGTGCCCGCATGTACTCCAGAGGTGCCGGTATTATACATTTCTATTTTTTTTCACTTTATGTACCCAAATGGTGCCCGCATGTACTCCCGAGGTGCCCGTATTATACATTTCTATTTTGTTTCACTTTATGTACCCAAATGGTGCCCGCATGTACTCCCGAGGTGCCCGTATTATACATTTCTATTTTTTTTCACTTTACGTACCCAAATGGTGCCCGCATGTACTCCCGAGGTGCCTGTATTACACATTTCTATTTTTTTCACTTTACGTACCCAAATGGTGCCCGCATGTACTCCAGAGGTGCCGGTATTACACATTTCTATTTTTTTCACTTTACGTACCCAAATGGTGCCCGCATGTACTCCAGAGGTGCCCGTATTACACATTTCTATTTTTTTCACTTTACGTACCCAAATGGTGCCCGCATGTACTCCAGAGGTGCCCGTATTACACATTTCTATTTTTTTCACTTTACGTACCCAATTGGTGCCCGCATGTACTCCAGAGGTGCCGTATTACACATTTCTATTTTTTTCACTTTATGTACCCAATTGGTGCCCGCATGTACTCCGGAGGTGCCGTATTACACATTTCAATTTTTTTCACTTTATGTACCCAATTGGTGCCCGCATGTACTCCGGAGGTGCCCGTATTACACATTTCTATATTTTTTTCACTTTATGTACCCAATTGGTGCCCGCATGTACTCCGGAGGTGCCCGTATTACACATTTCTATTTTTTTTTCACTTTATGTACCCAATTGGTGCCCGCATGTACTCCGGAGGTGCCCGTATTACACATTTCTATTTTTTTTTCACTTTATGTACCCAATTGGTGCCCGCATGTACTCCGGAGGTGCCCGTATTACACATTTCTATTTTTTTTTCACTTTATGTACCCAATTGGTGCCCGCATGTACTCCGGAGGTGCCCGTATTACACATTTCTATTTTTTTTCACTTTATGTACCCAAATGGTGCCCGCATGTACTCAAGAGGTGCCCGCATAAATTATAGGTAGACATATATATTGCAATGAATTCTCATCCGCAACAAAGTGTTTCGATGGCGCAGTCGATAGGGTGGAAGGCTTTCTCAGTGGAGGTTGTAGTTTCGAAACCTCGACTGTACCGTTCCTTAAAGTCAAATTTTTTTTTTCTTCTAATTCCCAGCTTTGGAGGATTTTTTTAACCGAAATTAAGCCCGAAATTTTATTAGGTTCGAATGTATTTTTTTAAATTCGTTGCTCTGGAGGTTTTTTAAAAGGGAGGTAAAGGCTGACATCTTATAGCGTTCACCCCATTCGGATGTCATTTGGGGGCGGGGCGGATCTAGGTTTTACCCAAGGGGGGGGGGGGGGTTTACCTGAGGTGATTGGCCTACACACCCCAGCGTGCCGATTTTTCGAAACCCGACACGATTTTTCGACACCCGACACCAGAGGTGCCCGTATTACACATTTCTATTTTTTTTTCACTTTATGTACCCAAATGGTGCCCGCATGTACTCCGGAGGTGCCCGTATTACACATTTCTATTTTTTTTTCACTTTATGTACCCAAATGGTGCCCGCATGTACTCCGGAGGTGCCCGTATTACACATTTCTATTTTTTTCACTTTATGTACCCAATTGGTGCCCGCATGTACTCCGGAGGTGCCAGTATTACACATTTCTATATTTTTTCACTTTATGTACCCAAATGGTGCCCGCATGTACTCCGGAGGTGCCAGTATTACACATTTCTATTTTTTTCACTTTATGTACCCAAATGGTGCCCGCATGTACTCCGGAGGTGCCCGTATTACACATTTCTATTTTTTTCACTTTATGTACCCAAATGGTGCCCGCATGTACTCCGGAGGTGCCCGTATTACACATTTCTATTTTTTTTTCACTTTATGTACCCAAATGGTGCCCGCATGTACTCCGGAGGTGCCCGTATTACACATTTCTATTTTTTTTTCACTTTATGTACCCAAATGGTGCCCGCATGTACTCCGGAGGTGCCCGTATTACACATTTCTTTTTTTTTTCACTTTATGTACCCAAATGGTGCCCGCATGTACTCCGGAGGTACCCGTATTACACATTTCTATTTTTTTTCACTTTATGTACCCAAATGGTGCCCGCATGTACTCCGGAGGTACCCGTATTACACATTTCTATTTTTTTCACTTTATGTACCCAAATGGTGCCCGCATGTACTCCGGAGGTGCCAGTATTACACATTTCTATATTTTTTCACTTTATGTACCCAAATGGTGCCCGCATGTACTCCGGAGGTGCCCGTATTACACATTTCTATATTTTTTCACTTTATGTACCCAAATGGTGCCCGCATGTACTCCGGAGGTGCCCGTATTACACATTTCTATTTTTTTCACTTTATGTACCCAAATGGTGCCCGCATGTACTCCGGAGGTGCCCGTATTACACATTTCTATTTTTTTCACTTTATGTACCCAAATGGTGCCCGCATGTACTCCGGAGGTGCCCGTATTACACATTTCTATTTTTTTCACTTTATGTACCCAAATGGTGCCCGCATGTACTCCGGAGGTGCCCGTATTATACATTTCTATTTTTTTCACTTTATGTACCCAAATGGTGCCCGCATGTACTCCGGAGGTGTCCGTATTATACATTTTTTTTTTTTTCACTTTATGTACCCAAATGGTGCCCGCATGTACTCAAGAGGTGCCCGCATAAATTATAGGTAGACATATATATTGCAATGAATTCTCATCCGCAACAAAGTGTTTCGATGGCGCAGTCGATAGGGTGGAAGGCTTTCTCAGTGGAGGTTGTAGTTTCGAAACCTCGACTGTACCGTTCCTTAAAGTCAAATTTTTTTTTTCTTCTAATTCCCAGCTTTGGAGGATTTTTTTAACCGAAATTAAGCCCGAAATTTTATTAGGTTCGAATGTATTTTTTTAAATTCGTTGCTCTGGAGGTTTTTTAAAAGGGAGGTAAAGTCTGACATCTTATAGCGTTCACCCCATTCGGATGTCATTTGGGGGCGGGGCGGATCTAGGTTTTACCCAAGGGGGGGGGGGGGGGGGGGGGGGGGGGTTTACCTGAGGTGATTGGCCTACACACCCCAGCGTGCCGATTTTTCGAAACCCGACACGATTTTTCGACACCCGACACCAGAGGTGCCCGTATTACACATTTCTATTTTTTTCACTTTATGTACCCAATTGGTGCCCGCATGTACTCCAGAGGTGCCCGTATTACACATTTCTATTTTTTTCACATTATGTACCCAATTGGTGCCCGCATGTACTCCAGAGGTGCCCGTATTATACATTTCTATTTTTTTCACATTATGTACCCAAATGGTGCCCGCATGTACTCCAGAGGTGCCCGTATTACACATTTCTATTTTTTTCACTTTATGTACCCAATTGGTGCCCGCATGTACTCCAGAGGTGCCCGTATTACACATTTCTATTTTTTTCACTTTATGTACCCAAATGGTGCCCGCATGTACTCCAGAGGTGCCCGTATTACACATTTCTATTTTTTTCACTTTATGTACCCAAATGGTGCCCGCATGTACTCCAGAGGTGCCCGTATTACACATTTCTATTTTTTTTCACTTTATGTACCCAAATGGTGCCCGCATGTACTCCAGAGGTGCCAGTATTACACATTTCTATTTTTTTTCACTTTATGTACCCAAATGGTGCCCGCATGTACTCCAGAGGTGCCCGTATTATACATTTCTATTTTTTTCACTTTATGTACCCAAATGGTGCCCGCATGTACTCCAGAGGTGCCCGTATTACACATTTCTATTTTTTTCACTTTATGTACCCAAATGGTGCCCGCATGTACTCCAGAGGTTCCCGTATTACACATTTCTATTTTTTTCACTTTATGTACCCAAATGGTGCCCGCATGTACTCCAGAGGTGCCCGTATTACACATTTCTATTTTTTTCACTTTATGTACCCAAATGGTGCCCGCATGTACTCCGGAGGTGCCCGTATTACACATTTCTATTTTTTTTTCACTTTATGTACCCAAATGGTGCCCGCATGTACTCCGGAGGTGCCCGTATTACACATTTCTATTTTTTTTCACTTTATGTACCCAAATGGTGCCTGCATGTACTCCGGAGGTACCCGTATTACACATTTCTATTTTTTTCACTTTATGTACCCAATTGGTGCCCGCATGTACTCCAGAGGTGCCAGTATTACACATTTCTATATTTTTTCACTTTATGTACCCAAATGGTGCCCGCATGTACTCCAGAGGTGCCCGTATTATACATTTCTATTTTTTTCACTTTATGTACCCAAATGGTGCCCGCATGTACTCCAGAGGTGCCCGTATTACACATTTCTATTTTTTTCACTTTATGTACCCAAATGGTGCCCGCATGTACTCCAGAGGTGCCCGTATTATACATTTCTAGTTTTTTCACTTTATGTACCCAAATGGTGCCCGCATGTACTCCAGAGGTGCCCGTATTATACATTTCTAGTTTTTTCACTTTATGTACCCAAATGGTGCCCGCATGTACTCCGGAGGTGCCCGTATTACACATTTCTAGTTTTTTTTCACTTTATGTACCCAAATGGTGCCCGCATGTACTCCGGAGGTGCCCGTATTACACATTTCTATTTTTTTCACTTTATGTACCCAAATGGTGCCCGCATGTACTCCAGAGGTGCCCGTATTACACATTTCTATTTTTTTCACTTTATGTACCCAAATGGTGCCCGCATGTACTCCGGAGGTGCCCGTATTACACATTTCTATTTTTTTTTCACTTTATGTACCCAAATGGTGCCCGCATGTACTCCGGAGGTGCCCGTATTACACATTTCTATTTTTTTTCACTTTATGTACCCAAATGGTGCCTGCATGTACTCCGGAGGTACCCGTATTACACATTTCTATTTTTTTCACTTTATGTACCCAATTGGTGCCCGCATGTACTCCAGAGGTGCCAGTATTACACATTTCTATATTTTTTCACTTTATGTACCCAAATGGTGCCCGCATGTACTCCAGAGGTGCCCGTATTATACATTTCTATTTTTTTCACTTTATGTACCCAAATGGTGCCCGCATGTACTCCAGAGGTGCCCGTATTACACATTTCTATTTTTTTCACTTTATGTACCCAAATGGTGCCCGCATGTACTCCAGAGGTGCCCGTATTATACATTTCTAGTTTTTTCACTTTATGTACCCAAATGGTGCCCGCATGTACTCCAGAGGTGCCCGTATTATACATTTCTAGTTTTTTCACTTTATGTACCCAAATGGTGCCCGCATGTACTCCGGAGGTGCCCGTATTACACATTTCTAGTTTTTTTTCACTTTATGTACCCAAATGGTGCCCGCATGTACTCCGGAGGTGCCCGTATTACACATTTCTATTTTTTTCACTTTATGTACCCAAATGGTGCCCGCATGTACTCCGGAGGTGCCAGTATTACACATTTCTATTTTTTTCACTTTATGTACCCAAATGGTGCCCGCATGTACTCCGGAGGTGCCCGTATTACACATTTCTATTTTTTTCACTTTATGTACCCAAATGGTGCCCGCATGTACTCCGGAGGTGCCCGTATTACACATTTCTATTTTTTTTTCACTTTATGTACCCAAATGGTGCCCGCATGTACTCCGGAGGTGCCCGTATTACACATTTCTATTTTTTTTTCACTTTATGTACCCAAATGGTGCCCGCATGTACTCCGGAGGTGCCCGTATTACACATTTCTTTTTTTTTTCACTTTATGTACCCAAATGGTGCCCGCATGTACTCCGGAGGTACCCGTATTACACATTTCTATTTTTTTTCACTTTATGTACCCAAATGGTGCCCGCATGTACTCCGGAGGTACCCGTATTACACATTTCTATTTTTTTCACTTTATGTACCCAAATGGTGCCCGCATGTACTCCGGAGGTGCCAGTATTACACATTTCTATATTTTTTCACTTTATGTACCCAAATGGTGCCCGCATGTACTCCGGAGGTGCCCGTATTACACATTTCTATATTTTTTCACTTTATGTACCCAAATGGTGCCCGCATGTACTCCGGAGGTGCCCGTATTACACATTTCTATTTTTTTCACTTTATGTACCCAAATGGTGCCCGCATGTACTCCGGAGGTGCCCGTATTACACATTTCTATTTTTTTCACTTTATGTACCCAAATGGTGCCCGCATGTACTCCGGAGGTGCCCGTATTACACATTTCTATTTTTTTCACTTTATGTACCCAAATGGTGCCCGCATGTACTCCGGAGGTGCCCGTATTATACATTTCTATTTTTTTCACTTTATGTACCCAAATGGTGCCCGCATGTACTCCGGAGGTGTCCGTATTATACATTTTTTTTTTTCACTTTATGTACCCAAATGGTGCCCGCATGTACTCAAGAGGTGCCCGCATAAATTATAGGTAGACATATATATTGCAATGAATTCTCATCCGCAACAAAGTGTTTCGATGGCGCAGTCGATAGGGTGGAAGGCTTTCTCAGTGGAGGTTGTAGTTTCGAAACCTCGACTGTACCGTTCCTTAAAGTCAAATTTTTTTTTTCTTCTAATTCCCAGCTTTGGAGGATTTTTTTAACCGAAATTAAGCCCGAAATTTTATTAGGTTCGAATGTATTTTTTTAAATTCGTTGCTCTGGAGGTTTTTTAAAAGGGAGGTAAAGTCTGACATCTTATAGCGTTCACCCCATTCGGATGTCATTTGGGGGCGGGGCGGATCTAGGTTTTACCCAAGGGGGGGGGGGGGGGGTTTACCTGAGGTGATTGGCCTACACACCCCAGCGTGCCGATTTTTCGAAACCCGACACGATTTTTCGACACCCGACACCAGAGGTGCCCGTATTACACATTTCTATTTTTTTTTCACTTTATGTACCCAAATGGTGCCCGCATGTACTCCGGAGGTGCCCGTATTACACATTTCTATTTTTTTTTCACTTTATGTACCCAAATGGTGCCCGCATGTACTCCGGAGGTGCCCGTATTACACATTTCTATTTTTTTCACTTTATGTACCCAATTGGTGCCCGCATGTACTCCGGAGGTGCCAGTATTACACATTTCTATATTTTTTCACTTTATGTACCCAAATGGTGCCCGCATGTACTCCGGAGGTGCCAGTATTACACATTTCTATTTTTTTCACTTTATGTACCCAAATGGTGCCCGCATGTACTCCGGAGGTGCCCGTATTACACATTTCTATTTTTTTTTCACTTTATGTACCCAAATGGTGCCCGCATGTACTCCGGAGGTGCCCGTATTACACATTTCTATTTTTTTTTCACTTTATGTACCCAAATGGTGCCCGCATGTACTCCGGAGGTGCCCGTATTACACATTTCTTTTTTTTTTCACTTTATGTACCCAAATGGTGCCCGCATGTACTCCGGAGGTACCCGTATTACACATTTCTATTTTTTTTCACTTTATGTACCCAAATGGTGCCCGCATGTACTCCGGAGGTACCCGTATTACACATTTCTATTTTTTTCACTTTATGTACCCAAATGGTGCCCGCATGTACTCCGGAGGTGCCAGTATTACACATTTCTATATTTTTTCACTTTATGTACCCAAATGGTGCCCGCATGTACTCCGGAGGTGCCCGTATTACACATTTCTATATTTTTTCACTTTATGTACCCAAATGGTGCCCGCATGTACTCCGGAGGTGCCCGTATTACACATTTCTATTTTTTTCACTTTATGTACCCAAATGGTGCCCGCATGTACTCCGGAGGTGCCCGTATTACACATTTCTATTTTTTTCACTTTATGTACCCAAATGGTGCCCGCATGTACTCCGGAGGTGCCCGTATTACACATTTCTATTTTTTTCACTTTATGTACCCAAATGGTGCCCGCATGTACTCCGGAGGTGCCCGTATTATACATTTCTATTTTTTTCACTTTATGTACCCAAATGGTGCCCGCATGTACTCCGGAGGTGTCCGTATTATACATTTTTTTTTTTTTCACTTTATGTACCCAAATGGTGCCCGCATGTACTCAAGAGGTGCCCGCATAAATTATAGGTAGACATATATATTGCAATGAATTCTCATCCGCAACAAAGTGTTTCGATGGCGCAGTCGATAGGGTGGAAGGCTTTCTCAGTGGAGGTTGTAGTTTCGAAACCTCGACTGTACCGTTCCTTAAAGTCAAATTTTTTTTTTCTTCTAATTCCCAGCTTTGGAGGATTTTTTTAACCGAAATTAAGCCCGAAATTTTATTAGGTTCGAATGTATTTTTTTAAATTCGTTGCTCTGGAGGTTTTTTAAAAGGGAGGTAAAGTCTGACATCTTATAGCGTTCACCCCATTCGGATGTCATTTGGGGGCGGGGCGGATCTAGGTTTTACCCAAGGGGGGGGGGGGGGGGGGGGGGGTTTACCTGAGGTGATTGGCCTACACACCCCAGCGTGCCGATTTTTCGAAACCCGACACGATTTTTCGACACCCGACACCAGAGGTGCCCGTATTACACATTTCTATTTTTTTCACTTTATGTACCCAATTGGTGCCCGCATGTACTCCAGAGGTGCCCGTATTACACATTTCTATTTTTTTCACATTATGTACCCAATTGGTGCCCGCATGTACTCCAGAGGTGCCCGTATTATACATTTCTATTTTTTTCACATTATGTACCCAAATGGTGCCCGCATGTACTCCAGAGGTGCCCGTATTACACATTTCTATTTTTTTCACTTTATGTACCCAATTGGTGCCCGCATGTACTCCAGAGGTGCCCGTATTACACATTTCTATTTTTTTCACTTTATGTACCCAAATGGTGCCCGCATGTACTCCAGAGGTGCCCGTATTACACATTTCTATTTTTTTCACTTTATGTACCCAAATGGTGCCCGCATGTACTCCAGAGGTGCCCGTATTACACATTTCTATTTTTTTTCACTTTATGTACCCAAATGGTGCCCGCATGTACTCCAGAGGTGCCAGTATTACACATTTCTATTTTTTTTCACTTGATGTACCCAAATGGTGCCCGCATGTACTCCAGAGGTGCCCGTATTATACATTTCTATTTTTTTCACTTTATGTACCCAAATGGTGCCCGCATGTACTCCAGAGGTGCCCGTATTACACATTTCTATTTTTTTCACTTTATGTACCCAAATGGTGCCCGCATGTACTCCAGAGGTTCCCGTATTACACATTTCTATTTTTTTCACTTTATGTACCCAAATGGTGCCCGCATGTACTCCAGAGGTGCCCGTATTACACATTTCTATTTTTTTCACTTTATGTACCCAAATGGTGCCCGCATGTACTCCGGAGGTGCCCGTATTACACATTTCTATTTTTTTTTCACTTTATGTACCCAAATGGTGCCCGCATGTACTCCGGAGGTGCCCGTATTACACATTTCTATTTTTTTTTCACTTTATGTACCCAAATGGTGCCCGCATGTACTCCGGAGGTGCCCGTATTACACATTTCTATTTTTTTTCACTTTATGTACCCAAATGGTGCCCGCATGTACTCCGGAGGTACCCGTATTACACATTTCTATTTTTTTCACTTTATGTACCCAATTGGTGCCCGCATGTACTCCAGAGGTGCCCGTATTATACATTTCTATTTTTTTCACTTTATGTACCCAAATGGTGCCCGCATGTACTCCAGAGGTGCCCGTATTACACATTTCTATTTTTTTCACTTTATGTACCCAAATGGTGCCCGCATGTACTCCAGAGGTGCCCGTATTATACATTTCTAGTTTTTTCACTTTATGTACCCAAATGGTGCCCGCATGTACTCCAGAGGTGCCCGTATTATACATTTCTAGTTTTTTCACTTTATGTACCCAAATGGTGCCCGCATGTACTCCGGAGGTGCCCGTATTACACATTTCTATTTTTTTTTCACTTTATGTACCCAAATGGTGCCCGCATGTACTCCGGAGGTGCCCGTATTACACATTTCTATTTTTTTCACTTTATGTACCCAAATGGTGCCCGCATGTACTCCGGAGGTGCCAGTATTACACATTTCTATTTTTTTCACTTTATGTACCCAAATGGTGCCCGCATGTACTCCGGAGGTGCCCGTATTACACATTTCTATTTTTTTCACTTTATGTACCCAAATGGTGCCCGCATGTACTCCGGAGGTGCCCGTATTACACATTTCTATTTTTTTTTCACTTTATGTACCCAAATGGTGCCCGCATGTACTCCGGAGGTGCCCGTATTACACATTTCTATTTTTTTTTCACTTTATGTACCCAAATGGTGCCCGCATGTACTCCGGAGGTGCCCGTATTACACATTTATTTTTTTTTTCACTTTATGTACCCAAATGGTGCCCGCATGTACTCCGGAGGTACCCGTATTACACATTTCTATTTTTTTTCACTTTATGTACCCAAATGGTGCCCGCATGTACTCCGGAGGTACCCGTATTACACATTTCTATTTTTTTCACTTTATGTACCCAAATGGTGCCCGCATGTACTCCGGAGGTGCCAGTATTACACATTTCTATATTTTTTCACTTTATGTACCCAAATGGTGCCCGCATGTACTCCGGAGGTGCCCGTATTACACATTTCTATATTTTTTCACTTTATGTACCCAAATGGTGCCCGCATGTACTCCGGAGGTGCCCGTATTACACATTTCTATTTTTTTCACTTTATGTACCCAAATGGTGCCCGCATGTACTCCGGAGGTGCCCGTATTACACATTTCTATTTTTTTCACTTTATGTACCCAAATGGTGCCCGCATGTACTCCGGAGGTGCCCGTATTACACATTTCTATTTTTTTCACTTTATGTACCCAAATGGTGCCCGCATGTACTCCGGAGGTGCCCGTATTATACATTTCTATTTTTTTCACTTTATGTACCCAAATGGTGCCCGCATGTACTCCGGAGGTGTCCGTATTATACATTTTTTTTTTTCACTTTATGTACCCAAATGGTGCCCGCATGTACTCAAGAGGTGCCCGCATAAATTATAGGTAGACATATATATTGCAATGAATTCTCATCCGCAACAAAGTGTTTCGATGGCGCAGTCGATAGGGTGGAAGGCTTTCTCAGTGGAGGTTGTAGTTTCGAAACCTCGACTGTACCGTTCCTTAAAGTCAAATTTTTTTTTTCTTCTAATTCCCAGCTTTGGAGGATTTTTTTAACCGAAATTAAGCCCGAAATTTTATTAGGTTCGAATGTATTTTTTTAAATTCGTTGCTCTGGAGGTTTTTTAAAAGGGAGGTAAAGTCTGACATCTTATAGCGTTCACCCCATTCGGATGTCATTTGGGGGCGGGGCGGATCTAGGTTTTACCCAAGGGGGGGGGGGGGGGGGGGGGGGGGGTTTACCTGAGGTGATTGGCCTACACACCCCAGCGTGCCGATTTTTCGAAACCCGACACGATTTTTCGACACCCGACACCAGAGGTGCCCGTATTACACATTTCTATTTTTTTCACTTTATGTACCCAATTGGTGCCCGCATGTACTCCAGAGGTGCCCGTATTACACATTTCTATTTTTTTCACATTATGTACCCAATTGGTGCCCGCATGTACTCCAGAGGTGCCCGTATTACACATTTCTATTTTTTTCACTTGATGTACCCAATTGGTGCCCGCATGTACTCCAGAGGTGCCCGTATTACACATTTCTATTTTTTTCACTTTATGTACCCAAATGGTGCCCGCATGTACTCCAGAGGTGCCCGTATTACACATTTCTATTTTTTTCACTTTATGTACCCAAATGGTGCCCGCATGTACTCCAGAGGTGCCCGTATTACACATTTCTATTTTTTTTCACTTTATGTACCCAAATGGTGCCCGCATGTACTCCAGAGGTGCCAGTATTACACATTTCTATTTTTTTTCACTTGATGTACCCAAATGGTGCCCGCATGTACTCCAGAGGTGCCCGTATTATACATTTCTATTTTTTTCACTTTATGTACCCAAATGGTGCCCGCATGTACTCCAGAGGTGCCCGTATTACACATTTCTATTTTTTTCACTTTATGTACCCAAATGGTGCCCGCATGTACTCCAGAGGTTCCCGTATTACACATTTCTATTTTTTTCACTTTATGTACCCAAATGGTGCCCGCATGTACTCCAGAGGTGCCCGTATTACACATTTCTATTTTTTTCACTTTATGTACCCAAATGGTGCCCGCATGTACTCCGGAGGTGCCCGTATTACACATTTCTATTTTTTTTTCACTTTATGTACCCAAATGGTGCCCGCATGTACTCCGGAGGTGCCCGTATTACACATTTCTATTTTTTTTCACTTTATGTACCCAAATGGTGCCCGCATGTACTCCGGAGGTACCCGTATTACACATTTCTATTTTTTTCACTTTATGTACCCAATTGGTGCCCGCATGTACTCCAGAGGTGCCAGTATTACACATTTCTATATTTTTTCACTTTATGTACCCAAATGGTGCCCGCATGTACTCCAGAGGTGCCCGTATTATACATTTCTATTTTTTTCACTTTATGTACCCAAATGGTGCCCGCATGTACTCCAGAGGTGCCCGTATTACACATTTCTATTTTTTTCACTTTATGTACCCAAATGGTGCCCGCATGTACTCCAGAGGTGCCCGTATTATACATTTCTAGTTTTTTCACTTTATGTACCCAAATGGTGCCCGCATGTACTCCAGAGGTGCCCGTATTATACATTTCTAGTTTTTTCACTTTATGTACCCAAATGGTGCCCGCATGTACTCCGGAGGTGTCCGTATTATACATTTTTTTTTTTTCACTTTATGTACCCAAATGGTGCCCGCATGTACTCAAGAGGTGCCCGCATAAATTATAGGTAGAGATATATATTGCAATGAATTCTCATCCGCAACAAAGTGTTTCGATGGCGCAGTCGATAGGGTGGAAGGCTTTCTCAGTGGAGGTTGTAGTTTCGAAACCTCGACTGTACCGTTCCTTAAAGTCCAATTTTTTTTTTCTTCTAATTCCCAGCTTTGGAGGATTTTTTTAACCGAAATTAAGCCCGAAATTTTATTAGGTTCGAATGTATTTTTTTAAATTCGTTGCTCTGGAGGTTTTTTAAAAGGGAGGTAAAGTCTGACATCTTATAGCGTTCACCCCATTCGGATGTCATTTGGGGGCGGGGCGGATCTAGGTTTTACCCAAGGGGGGGGGGGGGGGGGGTTTACCTGAGGTGATTGGCCTACACACCCCAGCGTGCCGATTTTTCGAAACCCGACACGATTTTTCGACACCCGACACCAGAGGTGCCCGTATTACACATTTCTATTTTTTTCACATTATGTACCCAATTGGTGCCCGCATGTACTCCAGAGGTGCCCGTATTATACATTTCTATTTTTTTCACTTTATGTACCCAAATGGTGCCCGCATGTACTCCAGAGGTGCCCGTATTACGCATTTCTATTTTTTTCACATTATGTACCCAAATGGTGCCCGCATGTACTCCAGAGGTGCCCGTATTACGCATTTCTATTTTTTTCACATTATGTACCCAAATGGTGCCCGCATGTACTCCAGAGGTGCCCGTATTACGCATTTCTATTTGTTTCACATTATGTACCCAAATGGTGCCCGCATGTACTCCAGAGGTGCCCGTATTACGCATTTCTATTTTTTTCACTTTATGTACCCAATTGGTGCCCGCATGTACTCCAGAGGTGCCCGTATTACGCATTTCTATTTTGTTCACTTTATGTACCCAAATGGTGCCCGCATGTACTCCAGAGGTGCCCGTATTACACATTTCTATTTTGTTCACTTTATGTACCCAAATGGTGCCCGCATGTACTCCAGAGGTGCCCGTATTACACATTTCTATTTTTTTTCACTTGATGTACCCAAATGGTGCCCGCATGTACTCCAGAGGTGCCCGTATTACACATTTCTAGTTTTTTCACTTGATGTACCCCAATGGTGCCCGCATGTACTCCAGAGGTGCCCGTATTATACATTTCTATTTTTTTTCACTTTATGTACCCAAATGGTGCCCGCATGTACTCCGGAGGTGCCCGTATTACACATTTCTATTTTTTTTCACTTTATGTACCCAAATGGTGCCCGCATGTACTCCTGAGGTGCCAGTATTACACATTTCTATTTTTTTTCACTTGATGTACCCAAATGGTGCCCGCATGTACTCCTGAGGTGCCCGTTTTACACATTTCTATTTGTTTCACTTTATGACCCAAATGGTGCCCGCATGTACTCCAGAGGTGCCCGTATTACGCATTTCTATTTGTTTCACATTATGTACCCAAATGGTGCCCGCATGTACTCCAGAGGTGCCCGTATTACGCATTTCTATTTGTTTCACATTATGTACCCAAATGGTGCCCGCATGTACTCCAGAGGTGCCCGTATTACGCATTTCTATTTGTTTCACATTATGTACCCAAATGGTGCCCGCATGTACTCCAGAGGTGCCCGTATTACGCATTTCTATTTGTTTCACATTATGTACCCAAATGGTGCCCGCATGTACTCCAGAGGTGCCCGTATTACCCATTTCTATTTTTTTCACTTTATGTACCCAAATGGTGCCCGCATGTACTCCAGAGGTGCCCGTATTACACATTTCTATTTTTTTCACTTTATGTACCCAAATGGTGCCCGCATGTACTCCAGAGGTGCCCGTATTACACATTTCTATTTTTTTCACTTTATGTACCCAATTGGTGCCCGCATGTACTCCAGAGGTGCCCGTATTACACATTTCTATTTTTTTCACTTTATGTACCCAAATGGTGCCCGCATGTACTCCAGAGGTGCCCGTATTACACATTTCTATTTTTTTTCACTTTATGTACCCAAATGGTGCCCGCATGTACTCCAGAGGTGCCAGTATTACACATTTCTATTTTTTTTCACTTGATGTACCCAAATGGTGCCCGCATGTACTCCAGAGGTGCCCGTATTACACATTTCTAGTTTTTTCACTTTATGTACCCAAATGGTGCCCGCATGTACTCCAGAGGTGCCCGTATTACACATTTCTATTTTGTTCACTTTATGTACCCAAATGGTGCCCGCATGTACTCCAGAGGTGCCCGTATTACACATTTCTATTTTTTTCACTTTATGTACCCAAATGGTGCCCGCATGTACTCCAGAGGTGCCCGTATTACACATTTCTATTTTTTTCACTTTATGTACCCAAATGGTGCCCGCATGTACTCCAGAGGTGCCCGTATTACACATTTCTATTTTTTTCACTTTATGTACCCAAATGGTGCCCGCATGTACTCCAGAGGTGCCCGTATTACACATTTCTATTTTTTTTTCACTTTATGTACCCAAATGGTGCCCGCATGTACTCCGGAGGTGCCCGTATTACACATTTCTATTTTTTTTCACTTTATGTACCCAAATGGTGCCCGCATGTACTCCGGAGGTACCCGTATTACACATTTCTATTTTTTTCACTTTATGTACCCAATTGGTGCCCGCATGTACTCCGGAGGTGCCCGTATTATACATTTCTATTTTTTTCACTTGATGTACCCAAATGGTGCCCGCATGTACTCCAGAGGTGCCCGTATTATACATTTCTATTTTTTTCACTTTATGTACCCAAATGGTGCCCGCATGTACTCCGGAGGTGCCCGTATTACACATTTCTATTTTTTTTCACTTGATGTACCCAAATGGTGCCCGCATGTACTCCGGAGGTGCCAGTATTACACATTTCTATTTTTTTTCACTTGATGTACCCAAATGGTGCCCGCATGTACTCCGGAGGTGCCCGTATTACACATTTCTATTTTTTTCACTTTATGTACCCAAATGGTGCCCGCATGTACTCCGGAGGTGCCCGTATTACACATTTCTATTTGTTTCACTTTATGTACCCAAATGGTGCCCGCATGTACTCCGGAGGTGCCCGTATTACACATTTCTATTTGTTTCACATTATGTACCCAAATGGTGCCCGCATGTACTCCAGAGGTGCCCGTATTACGCATTTCTATTTGTTTCACATTATGTACCCAAATGGTGCCCGCATGTACTCCAGAGGTGCCCGTATTACACATTTCTATTTTTTTCACTTTATGTACCCAAATGGTGCCCGCATGTACTCCAGAGGTGCCCGTATTACACATTTCTATTTTTTTCACTTTATGTACCCAATTGGTGCCCGCATGTACTCCAGAGGTGCCCGTATTACACATTTCTATTTTTTTCACTTGATGTACCCAAATGGTGCCCGCATGTACTCCAGAGGTGCCCGTATTACACATTTCTATTTTTTTCACTTTATGTACCCAAATGGTGCCCGCATGTACTCCAGAGGTGCCCGTATTACACATTTCTATTTTTTTTCACTTGATGTACCCAAATGGTGCCCGCATGTACTCCAGAGGTGCCCGTATTACACATTTCTATTTTTTTTCACTTGATGTACCCAAATGGTGCCCGCATGTACTCCAGAGGTGCCCGTATTACACATTTCTAGTTTTTTCACTTTATGTACCCAAATGGTGCCCGCATGTACTCCAGAGGTGCCCGTATTACACATTTCTATTTTTTTCACTTTATGTACCCAATTGGTGCCCGCATGTACTCCAGAGGTGCCCGTATTACACATTTCTATTTTTTTTTCACTTTATGTACCCAAATGGTGCCCGCATGTACTCCAGAGGTGCCCGTATTACACATTTCTATTTTTTTCACTTTATGTACCCAAATGGTGCCCGCATGTACTCCAGAGGTGCCCGTATTATACATTTCTATTTTTTTCACATTATGTACCCAATTGGTGCCCGCATGTACTCCAGAGGTGCCCGTATTATACATTTCTATTTTTTTCACTTTATGACCCAAATGGTGCCCGCATGTACTCCAGAGGTGCCCGTATTACGCATTTCTATTTGTTTCACATTATGTACCCAAATGGTGCCCGCATGTACTCCAGAGGTGCCCGTATTACGCATTTCTATTTGTTTCACATTATGTACCCAAATGGTGCCCGCATGTACTCCAGAGGTGCCCGTATTACGCATTTCTATTTGTTTCACATTATGTACCCAAATGGTGCCCGCATGTACTCCAGAGGTGCCCGTATTACGCATTTCTATTTTTTTCACTTTATGTACCCAAATGGTGCCCGCATGTACTCCAGAGGTGCCCGTATTACACATTTCTATTTTTTTCACTTGATGTACCCAATTGGTGCCCGCATGTACTCCAGAGGTGCCCGTATTACACATTTCTATTTTTTTCACTTTATGTACCCAAATGGTGCCCGCATGTACTCCAGAGGTGCCCGTATTACACATTTCTATTTTTTTCACTTTATGTACCCAAATGGTGCCCGCATGTACTCCAGAGGTGCCAGTATTACACATTTCTATTTTTTTTCACTTGATGTACCCAAATGGTGCCCGCATGTACTCCAGAGGTGCCCGTATTACACATTTCTAGTTTTTTCACTTGATGTACCCAAATGGTGCCCGCATGTACTCCAGAGGTGCCCGTATTACACATTTCTAGTTTTTTCACTTTATGTACCCAAATGGTGCCCGCATGTACTCCAGAGGTGCCCGTATTACACATTTCTAGTTTTTTCACTTTATGTACCCAAATGGTGCCCGCATGTACTCCAGAGGTGCCCGTATTACACATTTCTAGTTTTTTCACTTTATGTACCCAATTGGTGCCCGCATGTACTCCAGAGGTGCCCGTATTACACATTTCTATTTTTTTTTCACTTGATGTACCCAAATGGTGCCCGCATGTACTCCAGAGGTGCCAGTATTACACATTTCTATTTTTTTTCACTTGATGTACCCAAATGGTGCCCGCATGTACTCCAGAGGTGCCCGTATTATACATTTCTATTTTTTTCACTTTATGTACCCAAATGGTGCCCGCATGTACTCCAGAGGTGCCCGTATTACACATTTCTATTTTTTTCACTTTATGTACCCAAATGGTGCCCGCATGTACTCCAGAGGTGCCCGTATTACACATTTCTATTTTTTTCACTTTATGTACCCAAATGGTGCCCGCATGTACTCCAGAGGTGCCCGTATTACACATTTCTATTTTTTTCACTTTATGTACCCAAATGGTGCCCGCATGTACTCCAGAGGTGCCCGTATTACACATTTCTATTTTTTTCACTTTATGTACCCAAATGGTGCCCGCATGTACTCCAGAGGTGCCCGTATTACACATTTCTATATTTTTTCACTTTATGTACCCAAATGGTGCCCGCATGTACTCCAGAGGTGCCCGTATTACACATTTCTATTTTTTTCACTTTATGTACCCAAATGGTGCCCGCATGTACTCCAGAGGTGCCCGTATTACACATTTCTATTTTTTTTCACTTTATGTACCCAAATGGTGCCCGCATGTACTCCAGAGGTGCCAGTATTACACATTTCTATTTTTTTTCACTTGATGTACCCAAATGGTGCCCGCATGTACTCCAGAGGTGCCCGTATTACACATTTCTAGTTTTTTCACTTGATGTACCCAAATGGTGCCCGCATGTACTCCAGAGGTGCCCGTATTACACATTTCTAGTTTTTTCACTTTATGTACCCAAATGGTGCCCGCATGTACTCCAGAGGTGCCCGTATTACACATTTCTAGTTTTTTCACTTTATGTACCCAAATGGTGCCCGCATGTACTCCAGAGGTGCCCGTATTACACATTTCTATTTTTTTTTCACTTGATGTACCCAAATGGTGCCCGCATGTACTCCAGAGGTGCCCGTATTACACATTTCTATTTTTTTTTCACTTGATGTACCCAAATGGTGCCCGCATGTACTCCAGAGGTGCCAGTATTACACATTTCTATTTTTTTTCACTTGATGTACCCAAATGGTGCCCGCATGTACTCCAGAGGTGCCCGTATTATACATTTCTATTTTTTTCACTTTATGTACCCAAATGGTGCCCGCATGTACTCCAGAGGTGCCCGTATTACACATTTCTATTTTTTTCACTTTATGTACCCAAATGGTGCCCGCATGTACTCCAGAGGTGCCCGTATTACACATTTCTATTTTTTTCACTTTATGTACCCAAATGGTGCCCGCATGTACTCCAGAGGTGCCCGTATTACACATTTCTATTTTTTTCACTTTATGTACCCAAATGGTGCCCGCATGTACTCCAGAGGTGCCCGTATTACACATTTCTATTTTTTTCACTTTATGTACCCAAATGGTGCCCGCATGTACTCCAGAGGTGCCCGTATTACACATTTCTATTTTTTTTTCACTTTATGTACCCAAATGGTGCCCGCATGTACTCCGGAGGTGCCCGTATTACACATTTCTATTTTTTTTCACTTTATGTACCCAAATGGTGCCCGCATGTACTCCGGAGGTACCCGTATTACACATTTCTATTTTTTTCACTTTATGTACCCAATTGGTGCCCGCATGTACTCCGGAGGTGCCAGTATTACACATTTCTATATTTTTTCACTTTATGTACCCAAATGGTGCCCGCATGTACTCCGGAGGTGCCCGTATTATACATTTCTATTTTTTTCACTTTATGTACCCAAATGGTGCCCGCATGTACTCCGGAGGTGCCCGTATTATACATTTCTATTTTTTTCACTTTATGTACCCAAATGGTGCCCGCATGTACTCCGGAGGTGCCCGTATTACACATTTCTATTTTTTTTCACTTTATGTACCCAAATGGTGCCCGCATGTACTCCAGAGGTGCCCGTATTACACATTTCTATTTTTTTCACTTTATGTACCCAAATGGTGCCCGCATGTACTCCAGAGGTGCCCGTATTACACATTTCTATTTTTTTCACTTTATGTACCCAAATGGTGCCCGCATGTACTCCAGAGGTGCCCGTATTACACATTTCTATTTTTTTCACTTTATGTACCCAAATGGTGCCCGCATGTACTCCAGAGGTGCCCGTATTACACATTTCTATTTTTTTTTCACTTTATGTACCCAAATGGTGCCCGCATGTACTCCGGAGGTGCCCGTATTACACATTTCTATTTTTTTTCACTTTATGTACCCAAATGGTGCCCGCATGTACTCCGGAGGTACCCGTATTACACATTTCTATTTTTTTCACTTTATGTACCCAATTGGTGCCCGCATGTACTCCAGAGGTGCCAGTATTACACATTTCTATATTTTTTCACTTTATGTACCCAAATGGTGCCCGCATGTACTCCAGAGGTGCCCGTATTAGACATTTCTATTTTTTTCACTTTATGTACCCAAATGGTGCCCGCATGTACTCCGGAGGTGCCCGTATTACACATTTCTATTTTTTTTCACTTGATGTACCCAAATGGTGGCCGCATGTACTCCAGAGGTGCCAGTATTACACATTTCTATTTTTTTTCACTTGATGTACCCAAATGGTGCCCGCATGTACTCCAGAGGTGCCCGTATTACACATTTCTAGTTTTTTCACTTTATGTACCCAAATGGTGCCCGCATGTACTCCAGAGGTGCCCGTATTACACATTTCTATTTTTTTCACTTTATGTACCCAAATGGTGCCCGCATGTACTCCGGAGGTGCCCGTATTACACATTTCTATTTTTTTTCACTTTATGTACCCAATTGGTGCCCGCATGTACTCCGGAGGTGCCAGTATTACACATTTCTATATTTTTTCACTTTATGTACCCAAATGGTGCCCGCATGTACTCCAGAGGTGCCCGTATTACACATTTCTATTTTTTTCACTTTATGTACCCAAATGGTGCCCGCATGTACTCCAGAGGTGCCCGTATTACACATTTCTATTTTTTTCACTTTATGTACCCAAATGGTGCCCGCATGTACTCCAGAGGTGCCCGTATTATACATTTCTATTTTTTTCACATTATGTACCCAATTGGTGCCCGCATGTACTCCAGAGGTGCCCGTATTATACATTTCTATTTTTTTCACTTTATGACCCAAATGGTGCCCGCATGTACTCCAGAGGTGCCCGTATTACGCATTTCTATTTTTTTCACATTATGTACCCAAATGGTGCCCGCATGTACTCCAGAGGTGCCCGTATTACGCATTTCTATTTTTTTCACATTATGTACCCAAATGGTGCCCGCATGTACTCCAGAGGTGCCCGTATTACGCATTTCTATTTTTTTCACATTATGTACCCAAATGGTGCCCGCATGTACTCCAGAGGTGCCCGTATTACGCATTTCTATTTTTTTCACATTATGTACCCAAATGGTGCCCGCATGTACTCCAGAGGTGCCCGTATTACGCATTTCTATTTTTTTCACATTATGTACCCAAATGGTGCCCGCATGTACTCCAGAGGTGCCCGTATTACGCATTTCTATTTTTTTCACATTATGTACCCAAATGGTGCCCGCATGTACTCCAGAGGTGCCCGTATTACGCATTTCTATTTTTTTCACTTTATGTACCCAAATGGTGCCCGCATGTACTCCAGAGGTGCCCGTATTACGCATTTCTATTTTTTTTCACTTTATGTACCCAAATGGTGCCCGCATGTACTCCAGAGGTGCCCGTATTACGCATTTCTATTTTTTTTCACTTGATGTACCCAAATGGTGCCCGCATGTACTCCAGAGGTGCCCGTATTACGCATTTCTATTTTTTTCACTTTATGTACCCAAATGGTGCCCGCATGTACTCCAGAGGTGCCCGTATTACACATTTCTATTTTTTTCACTTTATGTACCCAAATGGTGCCCGCATGTACTCCGGAGGTGCCCGTATTACACATTTCTATTTTTTTTTCACTTTATGTACCCAAATGGTGCCCGCATGTACTCCGGAGGTGCCCGTATTACACATTTCTATTTTTTTTCACTTTATGTACCCAAATGGTGCCCGCATGTACTCCGGAGGTACCCGTATTACACATTTCTATTTTTTTCACTTTATGTACCCAATTGGTGCCCGCATGTACTCCGGAGGTGCCAGTATTACACATTTCTATATTTTTTCACTTTATGTACCCAAATGGTGCCCGCATGTACTCCGGAGGTGCCAGTATTATACATTTCTATTTTTTTTTCACTTTATGTACCCAAATGGTGCCCGCATGTACTCCAGAGGTGCCCGTATTACACATTTCTATTTTTTTCACTTTATGTACCCAAATGGTGCCCGCATGTACTCCAGAGGTGCCCGTATTATACATTTCTAGTTTTTTCACTTTATGTACCCAAATGGTGCCCGCATGTACTCCAGAGGTGCCCGTATTATACATTTCTAGTTTTTTCACTTTATGTACCCAAATGGTGCCCGCATGTACTCCGGAGGTGTCCGTATTACACATTTTTTTTTTTTTCACATTATGTACCCAAATGGTGCCCGCATGTACTCCGGAGGTGCCCGTATTACACATTTCTATTTTTTTCACATTATGTACCCAAATGGTGCCCGCATGTACTCCAGAGGTGCCCGTATTACACATTTCTATTTTTTTCACATTATGTACCCAAATGGTGCCCGCATGTACTCCAGAGGTGCCCGTATTACACATTTCTATTTTTTTCACTTTATGTACCCAAATGGTGCCCGCATGTACTCCAGAGGTGCCCGTATTATACATTTCTATTTTTTTCACATTATGTACCCAAATGGTGCCCGCATGTACTCCAGAGGTGCCCGTATTATACATTTCTATTTTTTTCACTTTATGTACCCAAATGGTGCCCGCATGTACTCCAGAGGTGCCCGTATTATACATTTCAATTTTTTTCACTTTATGACCCAAATGGTGCCCGCATGTACTCCAGAGGTGCCCGTATTACACATTTCTATTTTTTTCACATTATGTACCCAAATGGTGCCCGCATGTACTCCAGAGGTGCCCGTATTACACATTTCTATTTTTTTCACTTTATGTACCCAAATGGTGCCCGCATGTACTCCAGAGGTGCCCGTATTACACATTTCTATTTTTTTCACTTTATGTACCCAAATGGTGCCCGCATGTACTCCAGAGGTGCCCGTATTATACATTTCTATTTTTTTCACATTATGTACCCAAATGGTGCCCGCATGTACTCCAGAGGTGCCCGTATTATACATTTCTATTTTTTTCACTTTATGACCCAAATGGTGCCCGCATGTACTCCAGAGGTGCCCGTATTACGCATTTCTATTTTTTTCACTTTATGTACCCAAATGGTGCCCGCATGTACTCCAGAGGTGCCCGTATTACGCATTTCTATTTTTTTCACATTATGTACCCAAATGGTGCCCGCATGTACTCCAGAGGTGCCCGTATTACGCATTTCTATTTTTTTCACATTATGTACCCAAATGGTGCCCGCATGTACTCCAGAGGTGCCCGTATTACGCATTTCTATTTTTTTCACATTATGTACCCAAATGGTGCCCGCATGTACTCCAGAGGTGCCCGTATTACGCATTTCTATTTTTTTCACATTATGTACCCAAATGGTGCCCGCATGTACTCCAGAGGTGCCCGTATTACGCATTTCTATTTTTTTCACATTATGTACCCAAATGGTGCCCGCATGTACTCCAGAGGTGCCCGTATTACGCATTTCTATTTTTTTCACTTTATGTACCCAAATGGTGCCCGCATGTACTCCAGAGGTGCCCGTATTACGCATTTCTATTTTTTTCACTTTATGTACCCAAATGGTGCCCGCATGTACTCCAGAGGTGCCCGTATTACGCATTTCTATTTTTTTTCACTTGATGTACCCAAATGGTGCCCGCATGTACTCCAGAGGTGCCCGTATTACGCATTTCTATTTTTTTTCACTTGATGTACCCAAATGGTGCCCGCATGTACTCCAGAGGTGCCCGTATTACGCATTTCTATTTTTTTTCACTTGATGTACCCAAATGGTGCCCGCATGTACTCCAGAGGTGCCCGTATTACGCATTTCTATTTTTTTCACTTTATGTACCCAAATGGTGCCCGCATGTACTCCGGAGGTGCCCGTATTACACATTTCTATTTTTTTCACTTTATGTACCCAAATGGTGCCCGCATGTACTCCGGAGGTGCCCGTATTACACATTTCTATTTTTTTTTCACTTTATGTACCCAAATGGTGCCCGCATGTACTCCGGAGGTGCCCGTATTACACATTTCTATTTTTTTTCACTTTATGTACCCAAATGGTGCCCGCATGTACTCCGGAGGTACCCGTATTACACATTTCTATTTTTTTCACTTTATGTACCCAATTGGTGCCCGCATGTACTCCAGAGGTGCCCGTATTACACATTTCTATTTTTTTCACTTTATGTACCCAAATGGTGCCCGCATGTACTCCAGAGGTGCCCGTATTACGCATTTCTATTTTTTTCACTTTATGTACCCAAATGGTGCCCGCATGTACTCCAGAGGTGCCCGTATTACGCATTTCTATTTTTTTTCACTTTATGTACCCAAATGGTGCCCGCATGTACTCCAGAGGTGCCCGTATTACGCATTTCTATTTTTTTTCACTTGATGTACCCAAATGGTGCCCGCATGTACTCCAGAGGTGCCCGTATTACACATTTCTATTTTTTTCACTTTATGTACCCAAATGGTGCCCGCATGTACTCCAGAGGTGCCCGTATTACACATTTCTATTTTTTTCACTTTATGTACCCAAATGGTGCCCGCATGTACTCCGGAGGTGCCCGTATTACACATTTCTATTTTTTTTTCACTTTATGTACCCAAATGGTGCCCGCATGTACTCCGGAGGTGCCCGTATTACACATTTCTATTTTTTTTCACTTTATGTACCCAAATGGTGCCCGCATGTACTCCGGAGGTACCCGTATTACACATTTCTATTTTTTTCACTTTATGTACCCAATTGGTGCCCGCATGTACTCCGGAGGTGCCAGTATTACACATTTCTATATTTTTTCACTTTATGTACCCAAATGGTGCCCGCATGTACTCCAGAGGTGCCCGTATTACACATTTCTATTTTTTTTTCACTTTATGTACCCAAATGGTGCCCGCATGTACTCCAGAGGTGCCCGTATTACACATTTCTATTTTTTTCACTTTATGTACCCAAATGGTGCCCGCATGTACTCCAGAGGTGCCCGTATTATACATTTCTATTTTTTTCACTTTATGTACCCAAATGGTGCCCGCATGTACTCCAGAGGTGCCCGTATTATACATTTCTAGTTTTTTCACTTTATGTACCCAAATGGTGCCCGCATGTACTCCGGAGGTGTCCGTATTATACATTTTTTTTTTTTTCACATTATGTACCCAAATGGTGCCCGCATGTACTCCAGAGGTGCCCGTATTACACATTTCTATTTTTTTCACATTATGTACCCAAATGGTGCCCGCATGTACTCCAGAGGTGCCCGTATTACACATTTCTATTTTTTTCACATTATGTACCCAAATGGTGCCCGCATGTACTCCAGAGGTGCCCGTATTACACATTTCTATTTTTTTCACTTTATGTACCCAAATGGTGCCCGCATGTACTCCAGAGGTGCCCGTATTACACATTTCTATTTTTTTCACATTATGTACCCAATTGGTGCCCGCATGTACTCCAGAGGTGCCCGTATTATACATTTCTATTTTTTTCACATTATGTACCCAAATGGTGCCCGCATGTACTCCAGAGGTGCCCGTATTATACATTTCTATTTTTTTCACTTTATGTACCCAAATGGTGCCCGCATGTACTCCAGAGGTGCCCGTATTATACATTTCAATTTTTTTCACTTTATGACCCAAATGGTGCCCGCATGTACTCCAGAGGTGCCCGTATTACACATTTCTATTTTTTTCACATTATGTACCCAAATGGTGCCCGCATGTACTCCAGAGGTGCCCGTATTACACATTTCTATTTTTTTCACTTTATGTACCCAAATGGTGCCCGCATGTACTCCAGAGGTGCCCGTATTACACATTTCTATTTTTTTTCACTTTATGTACCCAAATGGTGCCCGCATGTACTCCAGAGGTGCCAGTATTACACATTTCTATTTTTTTTCACTTGATGTACCCAAATGGTGCCCGCATGTACTCCAGAGGTGCCCGTATTATACATTTCTAGTTTTTTCACTTTATGTACCCAAATGGTGCCCGCATGTACTCCGGAGGTGCCCGCATAAATTATAGGTAGACATATATATTGCAATGAATTCTCATCCGCAACAAAGTGTTTCGATGGCGCAGTCGATAGGGTGGAAGGCTTTCTCAGTGGAGGTTGTAGTTTCGAAACCTCGACTGTACCGTTCCTTAAAGTCCAATTTTTTTTTTCTTCTAATTCCCAGCTTTGGAGGATTTTTTTAACCGAAATTAAGCCCGAAATTTTATTAGGTTCGAATGTATTTTTTAAAATTCGTTGCTCTGGAGGTTTTTTAAAAGGGAGGTAAAGTCTGACATCTTATAGCGTTCACCCCATTCGGATGTCATTTGGGGGCGGGGCGGATCTAGGTTTTACCCAAGGGGGGGGGGGGGGTTTACCTGAGGTGATTGGCCTACACACCCCAGCGTGCCGATTTTTCGAAACCCGACACGATTTTTCGACACCCGACACCAGAGGTGCCCGTATTACACATTTCTATTTTTTTCACTTTATGTACCCAATTGGTGCCCGCATGTACTCCAGAGGTGCCCGTATTACACATTTCTATTTTTTTCACATTATGTACCCAATTGGTGCCCGCATGTACTCCAGAGGTGCCCGTATTAGACATTTCTATTTTTTTCACATTATGTACCCAAATGGTGCCCGCATGTACTCCAGAGGTGCCCGTATTACACATTTCTATTTTTTTCACATTATGTACCCAAATGGTGCCCGCATGTACTCCAGAGGTGCCCGTATTACACATTTCTATTTTTTTCACATTATGTACCCAAATGGTGCCCGCATGTACTCCAGAGGTGCCCGTATTACACATTTCTATTTTTTTCACTTTATGTACCCAAATGGTGCCCGCATGTACTCCAGAGGTGCCCGTATTATACATTTCTATTTTTTTCACTTTATGTACCCAAATGGTGCCCGCATGTACTCCAGAGGTGCCCGTATTATACATTTCAATTTTTTTCACTTTATGACCCAAATGGTGCCCGCATGTACTCCAGAGGTGCCCGTATTACACATTTCTATTTTTTTCACATTATGTACCCAAATGGTGCCCGCATGTACTCCAGAGGTGCCCGTATTACACATTTCTATTTTTTTCACTTTATGTACCCAAATGGTGCCCGCATGTACTCCAGAGGTGCCCGTATTACACATTTCTATTTTTTTTCACTTTATGTACCCAAATGGTGCCCGCATGTACTCCAGAGGTGCCAGTATTACACATTTCTATTTTTTTTCACTTGATGTACCCAAATGGTGCCCGCATGTACTCCAGAGGTGCCCGTATTATACATTTCTAGTTTTTTCACTTTATGTACCCAAATGGTGCCCGCATGTACTCCGGAGGTGCCCGCATAAATTATAGGTAGACATATATATTGCAATGAATTCTCATCCGCAACAAAGTGTTTCGATGGCGCAGTCGATAGGGTGGAAGGCTTTCTCAGTGGAGGTTGTAGTTTCGAAACCTCGACTGTACCGTTCCTTAAAGTCCAATTTTTTTTTTCTTCTAATTCCCAGCTTTGGAGGATTTTTTTAACCGAAATTAAGCCCGAAATTTTATTAGGTTCGAATGTATTTTTTAAAATTCGTTGCTCTGGAGGTTTTTTAAAATGGAGGTAAAGTCTGACATCTTATAGCGTTCACCCCATTCGGATGTCATTTGGGGGCGGGGCGGATCTAGGTTTTACCCAAGGGGGGGGGGGGGGGGGGGGGGGGGGGTTTACCTGAGGTGATTGGCCTACACACCCCAGCGTGCCGATTTTTCGAAACCCGACACGATTTTTCGACACCCGACACCAGAGGTGCCCGTATTACACATTTCTATTTTTTTCACTTTATGTACCCAATTGGTGCCCGCATGTACTCCAGAGGTGCCCGTATTACACATTTCTATTTTTTTCACATTATGTACCCAATTGGTGCCCGCATGTACTCCAGAGGTGCCCGTATTATACATTTCTATTTTTTTCACATTATGTACCCAAATGGTGCCCGCATGTACTCCAGAGGTGCCCGTATTATACATTTCTATTTTTTTCACTTTATGACCCAAATGGTGCCCGCATGTACTCCAGAGGTGCCCGTATTACACATTTCTATTTTTTTCACATTATGTACCCAAATGGTGCCCGCATGTACTCCAGAGGTGCCCGTATTATACATTTCTATTTTTTTCACTTTATGACCCAAATGGTGCCCGCATGTACTCCAGAGGTGCCCGTATTACACATTTCTATTTTTTTCACATTATGTACCCAAATGGTGCCCGCATGTACTCCAGAGGTGCCCGTATTACACATTTCTATTTTTTTCACATTATGTACCCAATTGGTGCCCGCATGTACTCCAGAGGTGCCCGTATTACACATTTCTATTTTTTTCACATTATGTACCCAAATGGTGCCCGCATGTACTCCAGAGGTGCCCGTATTACACATTTCTATTTTTTTCACATTATGTACCCAAATGGTGCCCGCATGTACTCCAGAGGTGCCCGTATTACACATTTCTATTTTTTTCACATTATGTACCCAAATGGTGCCCGCATGTACTCCAGAGGTGCCCGTATTACACATTTCTATTTTTTTCACTTTATGTACCCAAATGGTGCCCGCATGTACTCCAGAGGTGCCCGTATTACACATTTCTATTTTTTTCACATTATGTACCCAATTGGTGCCCGCATGTACTCCAGAGGTGCCCGTATTATACATTTCTATTTTTTTCACATTATGTACCCAAATGGTGCCCGCATGTACTCCAGAGGTGCCCGTATTATACATTTCTATTTTTTTCACTTTATGTACCCAAATGGTGCCCGCATGTACTCCAGAGGTGCCCGTATTATACATTTCAATTTTTTTCACTTTATGACCCAAATGGTGCCCGCATGTACTCCAGAGGTGCCCGTATTACACATTTCTATTTTTTTCACATTATGTACCCAAATGGTGCCCGCATGTACTCCAGAGGTGCCCGTATTACACATTTCTATTTTTTTCACTTTATGTACCCAAATGGTGCCCGCATGTACTCCAGAGGTGCCCGTATTACACATTTCTATTTTTTTTTCACTTTATGTACCCAAATGGTGCCCGCATGTACTCCAGAGGTGCCAGTATTACACATTTCTATTTTTTTTCACTTGATGTACCCAAATGGTGCCCGCATGTACTCCAGAGGTGCCCGTATTATACATTTCTAGTTTTTTCACTTTATGTACCCAAATGGTGCCCGCATGTACTCCGGAGGTGCCCGCATAAATTATAGGTAGACATATATATTGCAATGAATTCTCATCCGCAACAAAGTGTTTCGATGGCGCAGTCGATAGGGTGGAAGGCTTTCTCATTGGAGGTTGTAGTTTCGAAACCTCGACTGTACCGTTCCTTAAAGTCCAATTTTTTTTTTCTTCTAATTCCCAGCTTTGGAGGATTTTTTTAACCGAAATTAAGCCCGAAATTTTATTAGGTTCGAATGTATTTTTTTAAATTCGTTGCTCTGGAGGTTTTTTAAAAGGGAGGTAAAGTCTGACATCTTATAGCGTTCACCCCATTCGGATGTCATTTGGGGGCGGGGCGGATCTAGGTTTTACCCAAGGGGGGGGGGGGGGGGTTTACCTGAGGTGATTGGCCTACACACCCCAGCGTGCCGATTTTTCGAAACCCGACACGATTTTTCGACAC
Organism: Hippasteria phrygiana; assembly: GCA_037893225.1. NCBI lineage: Eukaryota > Metazoa > Echinodermata > Asteroidea > Valvatida > Goniasteridae > Hippasteria > Hippasteria phrygiana. The sequence goes on from JAZGUH010000234.1 coordinate 238,989, forward strand.
CCGACACCAGAGGTGCCCGTATTACACATTTCTATTTTTTTCACATTATGTACCCAATTGGTGCCCGCATGTACTCCGGAGGTGCCCGTATTACACATTTCTATTTTTTTTTCACTTTATGTACCCAAATGGTGCCCGCATGTACTCCGGAGGTGCCCGTATTACACATTTCTATTTTTTTTTCACTTTATGTACCCAAATGGTGCCCGCATGTACTCCGGAGGTGCCCGTATTACACATTTCTATTTTTTTTTCACTTTATGTACCCAAATGGTGCCCGCATGTACTCCGGAGGTGCCCGTATTACACATTTCTATTTTTTTCACTTTATGTACCCAATTGGTGCCCGCATGTACTCCGGAGGTGCCAGTATTACACATTTCTATATTTTTTCACTTTATGTACCCAAATGGTGCCCGCATGTACTCCGGAGGTGCCCGTATTACACATTTCTATATTTTTTCACTTTATGTACCCAAATGGTGCCCGCATGTACTCCGGAGGTGCCCGTATTACACATTTCTATATTTTTTCACTTTATGTACCCAAATGGTGCCCGCATGTACTCCGGAGGTGCCCGTATTACACATTTCTATTTTTTTCACTTTATGTACCCAAATGGTGCCCGCATGTACTCCGGAGGTGCCCGTATTACACATTTCTATTTTTTTTTCACTTTATGTACCCAAATGGTGCCCGCATGTACTCCGGAGGTGCCCGTATTACACATTTCTATTTTTTTTTCACTTTATGTACCCAAATGGTGCCCGCATGTACTCCGGAGGTGCCCGTATTAGACATTTCTATTTTTTTCACTTTATGTACCCAAATGGTGCCCGCATGTACTCCAGAGGTGCCCGTATTACACATTTCTATTTTTTTCACTTTATGTACCCAAATGGTGCCCGCATGTACTCCAGAGGTGCCCGTATTATACATTTCTAGTTTTTTCACTTTATGTACCCAAATGGTGCCCGCATGTACTCCAGAGGTGCCCGTATTATACATTTCTATTTTTTTCACTTTATGTACCCAAATGGTGCCCGCATGTACTCCAGAGGTGCCCGTATTATACATTTCAATTTTTTTCACTTTATGACCCAAATGGTGCCCGCATGTACTCCAGAGGTGCCCGTATTACACATTTCTATTTTTTTCACATTATGTACCCAAATGGTGCCCGCATGTACTCCAGAGGTGCCCGTATTACACATTTCTATTTTTTTCACTTTATGTACCCAAATGGTGCCCGCATGTACTCCGGAGGTGCCCGTATTACACATTTCTATTTTTTTTTCACTTTATGTACCCAAATGGTGCCCGCATGTACTCCGGAGGTGCCCGTATTACACATTTCTATTTTTTTTCACTTTATGTACCCAAATGGTGCCCGCATGTACTCCGGAGGTACCCGTATTACACATTTCTATTTTTTTCACTTTATGTACCCAATTGGTGCCCGCATGTACTCCGGAGGTGCCAGTATTACACATTTCTATATTTTTTCACTTTATGTACCCAAATGGTGCCCGCATGTACTCCAGAGGTGCCCGTATTATACATTTCTATTTTTGTTTCACTTTATGTACCCAAATGGTGCCCGCATGTACTCCAGAGGTGCCCGTATTACACATTTCTATTTTTTTCACTTTATGTACCCAAATGGTGCCCGCATGTACTCCAGAGGTGCCCGTATTATACATTTCTAGTTTTTTCACTTTATGTACCCAAATGGTGCCCGCATGTACTCCAGAGGTGCCCGTATTATACATTTCTATTTTTTTCACTTTATGTACCCAAATGGTGCCCGCATGTACTCCGGAGGTGTCCGTATTATACATTTTTTTTTTTTTCACATTATGTACCCAAATGGTGCCCGCATGTACTCCGGAGGTGCCCGTATTACACATTTCTATTTTTTTCACATTATGTACCCAAATGGTGCCCGCATGTACTCCGGAGGTGCCCGTATTACACATTTCTATTTTTTTCACATTATGTACCCAAATGGTGCCCGCATGTACTCCGGAGGTGCCCGTATTACACATTTCTATTTTTTTCACTTTATGTACCCAAATGGTGCCCGCATGTACTCCAGAGGTGCCCGTATTACACATTTCTATTTTTTTCACATTATGTACCCAATTGGTGCCCGCATGTACTCCAGAGGTGCCCGTATTATACATTTCTATTTTTTTCACATTATGTACCCAAATGGTGCCCGCATGTACTCCAGAGGTGCCCGTATTATACATTTCTATTTTTTTCACTTTATGTACCCAAATGGTGCCCGCATGTACTCCAGAGGTGCCCGTATTATACATTTCAATTTTTTTCACTTTATGACCCAAATGGTGCCCGCATGTACTCCAGAGGTGCCCGTATTACACATTTCTATTTTTTTCACATTATGTACCCAAATGGTGCCCGCATGTACTCCAGAGGTGCCCGTATTACACATTTCTATTTTTTTCACTTTATGTACCCAAATGGTGCCCGCATGTACTCCAGAGGTGCCCGTATTACACATTTCTATTTTTTTCACTTTATGTACCCAAATGGTGCCCGCATGTACTCCAGAGGTGCCCGTATTATACATTTCTATTTTTTTCACATTATGTACCCAATTGGTGCCCGCATGTACTCCAGAGGTGCCCGTATTATACATTTCTATTTTTTTCACTTTATGACCCAAATGGTGCCCGCATGTACTCCAGAGGTGCCCGTATTACGCATTTCTATTTTTTTCACATTATGTACCCAAATGGTGCCCGCATGTACTCCAGAGGTGCCCGTATTACGCATTTCTATTTTTTTCACATTATGTACCCAAATGGTGCCCGCATGTACTCCAGAGGTGCCCGTATTACGCATTTCTATTTTTTTCACATTATGTACCCAAATGGTGCCCGCATGTACTCCAGAGGTGCCCGTATTACGCATTTCTATTTTTTTCACATTATGTACCCAAATGGTGCCCGCATGTACTCCAGAGGTGCCCGTATTACGCATTTCTATTTTTTTCACATTATGTACCCAAATGGTGCCCGCATGTACTCCAGAGGTGCCCGTATTACGCATTTCTATTTTTTTCACTTTATGTACCCAAATGGTGCCCGCATGTACTCCAGAGGTGCCCGTATTACGCATTTCTATTTTTTTCACTTTATGTACCCAAATGGTGCCCGCATGTACTCCAGAGGTGCCCGTATTACGCATTTCTATTTTTTTTCACTTTATGTACCCAAATGGTGCCCGCATGTACTCCAGAGGTGCCCGTATTACGCATTTCTATTTTTTTTCACTTGATGTACCCAAATGGTGCCCGCATGTACTCCAGAGGTGCCCGTATTACACATTTCTATTTTTTTCACTTTATGTACCCAAATGGTGCCCGCATGTACTCCAGAGGTGCCCGTATTACACATTTCTATTTTTTTCACTTTATGTACCCAAATGGTGCCCGCATGTACTCCGGAGGTGCCCGTATTACACATTTCTATTTTTTTTTCACTTTATGTACCCAAATGGTGCCCGCATGTACTCCGGAGGTGCCCGTATTACACATTTCTATTTTTTTTCACTTTATGTACCCAAATGGTGCCCGCATGTACTCCGGAGGTACCCGTATTACACATTTCTATTTTTTTCACTTTATGTACCCAATTGGTGCCCGCATGTACTCCGGAGGTGCCAGTATTACACATTTCTATATTTTTTCACTTTATGTACCCAAATGGTGCCCGCATGTACTCCAGAGGTGCCCGTATTACACATTTCTATTTTTTTTTCACTTTATGTACCCAAATGGTGCCCGCATGTACTCCAGAGGTGCCCGTATTACACATTTCTATTTTTTTCACTTTATGTACCCAAATGGTGCCCGCATGTACTCCAGAGGTGCCCGTATTATACATTTCTAGTTTTTTCACTTTATGTACCCAAATGGTGCCCGCATGTACTCCAGAGGTGCCCGTATTATACATTTCTAGTTTTTTCACTTTATGTACCCAAATGGTGCCCGCATGTACTCCGGAGGTGTCCGTATTATACATTTTTTTTTTTTTCACATTATGTACCCAAATGGTGCCCGCATGTACTCCAGAGGTGCCCGTATTACACATTTCTATTTTTTTCACATTATGTACCCAAATGGTGCCCGCATGTACTCCAGAGGTGCCCGTATTACACATTTCTATTTTTTTCACATTATGTACCCAAATGGTGCCCGCATGTACTCCAGAGGTGCCCGTATTACACATTTCTATTTTTTTCACTTTATGTACCCAAATGGTGCCCGCATGTACTCCAGAGGTGCCCGTATTACACATTTCTATTTTTTTCACATTATGTACCCAATTGGTGCCCGCATGTACTCCAGAGGTGCCCGTATTATACATTTCTATTTTTTTCACATTATGTACCCAAATGGTGCCCGCATGTACTCCAGAGGTGCCCGTATTATACATTTCTATTTTTTTCACTTTATGTACCCAAATGGTGCCCGCATGTACTCCAGAGGTGCCCGTATTATACATTTCAATTTTTTTCACTTTATGACCCAAATGGTGCCCGCATGTACTCCAGAGGTGCCCGTATTACACATTTCTATTTTTTTCACATTATGTACCCAAATGGTGCCCGCATGTACTCCAGAGGTGCCCGTATTACACATTTCTATTTTTTTCACTTTATGTACCCAAATGGTGCCCGCATGTACTCCAGAGGTGCCCGTATTACACATTTCTATTTTTTTTCACTTTATGTACCCAAATGGTGCCCGCATGTACTCCAGAGGTGCCAGTATTACACATTTCTATTTTTTTTCACTTGATGTACCCAAATGGTGCCCGCATGTACTCCAGAGGTGCCCGTATTATACATTTCTAGTTTTTTCACTTTATGTACCCAAATGGTGCCCGCATGTACTCCGGAGGTGCCCGCATAAATTATAGGTAGACATATATATTGCAATGAATTCTCATCCGCAACAAAGTGTTTCGATGGCGCAGTCGATAGGGTGGAAGGCTTTCTCAGTGGAGGTTGTAGTTTCGAAACCTCGACTGTACCGTTCCTTAAAGTCCAATTTTTTTTTTCTTCTAATTCCCAGCTTTGGAGGATTTTTTTAACCGAAATTAAGCCCGAAATTTTATTAGGTTCGAATGTATTTTTTAAAATTCGTTGCTCTGGAGGTTTTTTAAAAGGGAGGTAAAGTCTGACATCTTATAGCGTTCACCCCATTCGGATGTCATTTGGGGGCGGGGCGGATCTAGGTTTTACCCAAGGGGGGGGGGGGGGGGTTTACCTGAGGTGATTGGCCTACACACCCCAGCGTGCCGATTTTTCGAAACCCGACACGATTTTTCGACACCCGACACCAGAGGTGCCCGTATTACACATTTCTATTTTTTTCACTTTATGTACCCAATTGGTGCCCGCATGTACTCCAGAGGTGCCCGTATTACACATTTCTATTTTTTTCACATTATGTACCCAATTGGTGCCCGCATGTACTCCAGAGGTGCCCGTATTACACATTTCTATTTTTTTCACATTATGTACCCAAATGGTGCCCGCATGTACTCCAGAGGTGCCCGTATTACACATTTCTATTTTTTTCACATTATGTACCCAAATGGTGCCCGCATGTACTCCAGAGGTGCCCGTATTACACATTTCTATTTTTTTCACTTTATGTACCCAAATGGTGCCCGCATGTACTCCAGAGGTGCCCGTATTATACATTTCTATTTTTTTCACTTTATGTACCCAAATGGTGCCCGCATGTACTCCAGAGGTGCCCGTATTATACATTTCAATTTTTTTCACTTTATGACCCAAATGGTGCCCGCATGTACTCCAGAGGTGCCCGTATTACACATTTCTATTTTTTTCACATTATGTACCCAAATGGTGCCCGCATGTACTCCAGAGGTGCCCGTATTACACATTTCTATTTTTTTCACTTTATGTACCCAAATGGTGCCCGCATGTACTCCAGAGGTGCCCGTATTACACATTTCTATTTTTTTTCACTTTATGTACCCAAATGGTGCCCGCATGTACTCCAGAGGTGCCAGTATTACACATTTCTATTTTTTTTCACTTGATGTACCCAAATGGTGCCCGCATGTACTCCAGAGGTGCCCGTATTATACATTTCTAGTTTTTTCACTTTATGTACCCAAATGGTGCCCGCATGTACTCCGGAGGTGCCCGCATAAATTATAGGTAGACATATATATTGCAATGAATTCTCATCCGCAACAAAGTGTTTCGATGGCGCAGTCGATAGGGTGGAAGGCTTTCTCAGTGGAGGTTGTAGTTTCGAAACCTCGACTGTACCGTTCCTTAAAGTCCAATTTTTTTTTTCTTCTAATTCCCAGCTTTGGAGGATTTTTTTAACCGAAATTAAGCCCGAAATTTTATTAGGTTCGAATGTATTTTTTAAAATTCGTTGCTCTGGAGGTTTTTTAAAATGGAGGTAAAGTCTGACATCTTATAGCGTTCACCCCATTCGGATGTCATTTGGGGGCGGGGCGGATCTAGGTTTTACCCAAGGGGGGGGGGGGGGGGGGGGGGGGGGGGTTTACCTGAGGTGATTGGCCTACACACCCCAGCGTGCCGATTTTTCGAAACCCGACACGATTTTTCGACACCCGACACCAGAGGTGCCCGTATTACACATTTCTATTTTTTTCACTTTATGTACCCAATTGGTGCCCGCATGTACTCCAGAGGTGCCCGTATTACACATTTCTATTTTTTTCACATTATGTACCCAATTGGTGCCCGCATGTACTCCAGAGGTGCCCGTATTATACATTTCTATTTTTTTCACATTATGTACCCAAATGGTGCCCGCATGTACTCCAGAGGTGCCCGTATTATACATTTCTATTTTTTTCACTTTATGACCCAAATGGTGCCCGCATGTACTCCAGAGGTGCCCGTATTACACATTTCTATTTTTTTCACATTATGTACCCAAATGGTGCCCGCATGTACTCCAGAGGTGCCCGTATTATACATTTCTATTTTTTTCACTTTATGACCCAAATGGTGCCCGCATGTACTCCAGAGGTGCCCGTATTACACATTTCTATTTTTTTCACATTATGTACCCAAATGGTGCCCGCATGTACTCCAGAGGTGCCCGTATTACACATTTCTATTTTTTTCACATTATGTACCCAATTGGTGCCCGCATGTACTCCAGAGGTGCCCGTATTACACATTTCTATTTTTTTCACATTATGTACCCAAATGGTGCCCGCATGTACTCCAGAGGTGCCCGTATTACACATTTCTATTTTTTTCACATTATGTACCCAAATGGTGCCCGCATGTACTCCAGAGGTGCCCGTATTACACATTTCTATTTTTTTCACATTATGTACCCAAATGGTGCCCGCATGTACTCCAGAGGTGCCCGTATTACACATTTCTATTTTTTTCACTTTATGTACCCAAATGGTGCCCGCATGTACTCCAGAGGTGCCCGTATTACACATTTCTATTTTTTTCACATTATGTACCCAATTGGTGCCCGCATGTACTCCAGAGGTGCCCGTATTATACATTTCTATTTTTTTCACATTATGTACCCAAATGGTGCCCGCATGTACTCCAGAGGTGCCCGTATTATACATTTCTATTTTTTTCACTTTATGTACCCAAATGGTGCCCGCATGTACTCCAGAGGTGCCCGTATTATACATTTCAATTTTTTTCACTTTATGACCCAAATGGTGCCCGCATGTACTCCAGAGGTGCCCGTATTACACATTTCTATTTTTTTCACATTATGTACCCAAATGGTGCCCGCATGTACTCCAGAGGTGCCCGTATTACACATTTCTATTTTTTTCACTTTATGTACCCAAATGGTGCCCGCATGTACTCCAGAGGTGCCCGTATTACACATTTCTATTTTTTTTTCACTTTATGTACCCAAATGGTGCCCGCATGTACTCCAGAGGTGCCAGTATTACACATTTCTATTTTTTTTCACTTGATGTACCCAAATGGTGCCCGCATGTACTCCAGAGGTGCCCGTATTATACATTTCTAGTTTTTTCACTTTATGTACCCAAATGGTGCCCGCATGTACTCCGGAGGTGCCCGCATAAATTATAGGTAGACATATATATTGCAATGAATTCTCATCCGCAACAAAGTGTTTCGATGGCGCAGTCGATAGGGTGGAAGGCTTTCTCATTGGAGGTTGTAGTTTCGAAACCTCGACTGTACCGTTCCTTAAAGTCCAATTTTTTTTTTCTTCTAATTCCCAGCTTTGGAGGATTTTTTTAACCGAAATTAAGCCCGAAATTTTATTAGGTTCGAATGTATTTTTTTAAATTCGTTGCTCTGGAGGTTTTTTAAAAGGGAGGTAAAGTCTGACATCTTATAGCGTTCACCCCATTCGGATGTCATTTGGGGGCGGGGCGGATCTAGGTTTTACCCAAGGGGGGGGGGGGGGGGGGGTTTACCTGAGGTGATTGGCCTACACACCCCAGCGTGCCGATTTTTCGAAACCCGACACGATTTTTCGACACCCGACACCAGAGGTGCCCGTATTACACATTTCTATTTTTTTCACATTATGTACCCAATTGGTGCCCGCATGTACTCCGGAGGTGCCCGTATTACACATTTCTATTTTTTTTTCACTTTATGTACCCAAATGGTGCCCGCATGTACTCCGGAGGTGCCCGTATTACACATTTCTATTTTTTTTTCACTTTATGTACCCAAATGGTGCCCGCATGTACTCCGGAGGTGCCCGTATTACACATTTCTATTTTTTTTTCACTTTATGTACCCAAATGGTGCCCGCATGTACTCCGGAGGTGCCCGTATTACACATTTCTATTTTTTTCACTTTATGTACCCAATTGGTGCCCGCATGTACTCCGGAGGTGCCAGTATTACACATTTCTATATTTTTTCACTTTATGTACCCAAATGGTGCCCGCATGTACTCCGGAGGTGCCCGTATTACACATTTCTATATTTTTTCACTTTATGTACCCAAATGGTGCCCGCATGTACTCCGGAGGTGCCCGTATTACACATTTCTATATTTTTTCACTTTATGTACCCAAATGGTGCCCGCATGTACTCCGGAGGTGCCCGAATTACACATTTCTATTTTTTTCACTTTATGTACCCAAATGGTGCCCGCATGTACTCCGGAGGTGCCCGTATTACACATTTCTATTTTTTTCACTTTATGTACCCAAATGGTGCCCGCATGTACTCCGGAGGTGCCCGTATTACACATTTCTATTTTTTTTTCACTTTATGTACCCAAATGGTGCCCGCATGTACTCCGGAGGTGCCCGTATTACACATTTCTATTTTTTTTTCACTTTATGTACCCAAATGGTGCCCGCATGTACTCCGGAGGTGCCCGTATTAGACATTTCTATTTTTTTCACTTTATGTACCCAAATGGTGCCCGCATGTACTCCGGAGGTGCCCGTATTAGACATTTCTATTTTTTTCACTTTATGTACCCAAATGGTGCCCGCATGTACTCCAGAGGTGCCCGTATTACACATTTCTATTTTTTTCACTTTATGTACCCAAATGGTGCCCGCATGTACTCCAGAGGTGCCCGTATTATACATTTCTAGTTTTTTCACTTTATGTACCCAAATGGTGCCCGCATGTACTCCAGAGGTGCCCGTATTATACATTTCAATTTTTTTCACTTTATGACCCAAATGGTGCCCGCATGTACTCCAGAGGTGCCCGTATTACACATTTCTATTTTTTTCACATTATGTACCCAAATGGTGCCCGCATGTACTCCAGAGGTGCCCGTATTACACATTTCTATTTTTTTCACTTTATGTACCCAAATGGTGCCCGCATGTACTCCAGAGGTGCCCGTATTACACATTTCTATTTTTTTTCACTTTATGTACCCAAATGGTGCCCGCATGTACTCCAGAGGTGCCAGTATTACACATTTCTATTTTTTTTCACTTGATGTACCCAAATGGTGCCCGCATGTACTCCAGAGGTGCCCGTATTATACATTTCTAGTTTTTTCACTTTATGTACCCAAATGGTGCCCGCATGTACTCCGGAGGTGCCCGCATAAATTATAGGTAGACATATATATTGCAATGAATTCTCATCCGCAACAAAGTGTTTCGATGGCGCAGTCGATAGGGTGGAAGGCTTTCTCAGTGGAGGTTGTAGTTTCGAAACCTCGACTGTACCGTTCCTTAAAGTCCAATTTTTTTTTTCTTCTAATTCCCAGCTTTGGAGGATTTTTTTAACCGAAATTAAGCCCGAAATTTTATTAGGTTCGAATGTATTTTTTAAAATTCGTTGCTCTGGAGGTTTTTTAAAAGGGAGGTAAAGTCTGACATCTTATAGCGTTCACCCCATTCGGATGTCATTTGGGGGCGGGGCGGATCTAGGTTTTACCCAAGGGGGGGGGGGGGTTTACCTGAGGTGATTGGCCTACACACCCCAGCGTGCCGATTTTTCGAAACCCGACACGATTTTTCGACACCCGACACCAGAGGTGCCCGTATTACACATTTCTATTTTTTTCACTTTATGTACCCAATTGGTGCCCGCATGTACTCCAGAGGTGCCCGTATTACACATTTCTATTTTTTTCACATTATGTACCCAATTGGTGCCCGCATGTACTCCAGAGGTGCCCGTATTATACATTTCTATTTTTTTCACATTATGTACCCAAATGGTGCCCGCATGTACTCCAGAGGTGCCCGTATTACACATTTCTATTTTTTTCACATTATGTACCCAAATGGTGCCCGCATGTACTCCAGAGGTGCCCGTATTACACATTTCTATTTTTTTCACATTATGTACCCAAATGGTGCCCGCATGTACTCCAGAGGTGCCCGTATTACACATTTCTATTTTTTTCACTTTATGTACCCAAATGGTGCCCGCATGTACTCCAGAGGTGCCCGTATTATACATTTCTATTTTTTTCACTTTATGTACCCAAATGGTGCCCGCATGTACTCCAGAGGTGCCCGTATTATACATTTCAATTTTTTTCACTTTATGACCCAAATGGTGCCCGCATGTACTCCAGAGGTGCCCGTATTACACATTTCTATTTTTTTCACATTATGTACCCAAATGGTGCCCGCATGTACTCCAGAGGTGCCCGTATTACACATTTCTATTTTTTTCACTTTATGTACCCAAATGGTGCCCGCATGTACTCCAGAGGTGCCCGTATTACACATTTCTATTTTTTTTCACTTTATGTACCCAAATGGTGCCCGCATGTACTCCAGAGGTGCCAGTATTACACATTTCTATTTTTTTTCACTTGATGTACCCAAATGGTGCCCGCATGTACTCCAGAGGTGCCCGTATTATACATTTCTAGTTTTTTCACTTTATGTACCCAAATGGTGCCCGCATGTACTCCGGAGGTGCCCGCATAAATTATAGGTAGACATATATATTGCAATGAATTCTCATCCGCAACAAAGTGTTTCGATGGCGCAGTCGATAGGGTGGAAGGCTTTCTCAGTGGAGGTTGTAGTTTCGAAACCTCGACTGTACCGTTCCTTAAAGTCCAATTTTTTTTTTCTTCTAATTCCCAGCTTTGGAGGATTTTTTTAACCGAAATTAAGCCCGAAATTTTATTAGGTTCGAATGTATTTTTTAAAATTCGTTGCTCTGGAGGTTTTTTAAAATGGAGGTAAAGTCTGACATCTTATAGCGTTCACCCCATTCGGATGTCATTTGGGGGCGGGGCGGATCTAGGTTTTACCCAAGGGGGGGGGGGGGGGGGTTTACCTGAGGTGATTGGCCTACACACCCCAGCGTGCCGATTTTTCGAAACCCGACACGATTTTTCGACACCCGACACCAGAGGTGCCCGTATTACACATTTCTATTTTTTTCACTTTATGTACCCAATTGGTGCCCGCATGTACTCCAGAGGTGCCCGTATTACACATTTCTATTTTTTTCACATTATGTACCCAATTGGTGCCCGCATGTACTCCAGAGGTGCCCGTATTATACATTTCTATTTTTTTCACATTATGTACCCAAATGGTGCCCGCATGTACTCCAGAGGTGCCCGTATTATACATTTCTATTTTTTTCACTTTATGACCCAAATGGTGCCCGCATGTACTCCAGAGGTGCCCGTATTACACATTTCTATTTTTTTCACATTATGTACCCAAATGGTGCCCGCATGTACTCCAGAGGTGCCCGTATTATACATTTCTATTTTTTTCACTTTATGACCCAAATGGTGCCCGCATGTACTCCAGAGGTGCCCGTATTACACATTTCTATTTTTTTCACATTATGTACCCAAATGGTGCCCGCATGTACTCCAGAGGTGCCCGTATTACACATTTCTATTTTTTTCACATTATGTACCCAATTGGTGCCCGCATGTACTCCAGAGGTGCCCGTATTACACATTTCTATTTTTTTCACATTATGTACCCAAATGGTGCCCGCATGTACTCCAGAGGTGCCCGTATTACACATTTCTATTTTTTTCACATTATGTACCCAAATGGTGCCCGCATGTACTCCAGAGGTGCCCGTATTACACATTTCTATTTTTTTCACATTATGTACCCAAATGGTGCCCGCATGTACTCCAGAGGTGCCCGTATTACACATTTCTATTTTGTTCACTTTATGTACCCAAATGGTGCCCGCATGTACTCCAGAGGTGCCCGTATTACACATTTCTATTTTTTTCACATTATGTACCCAATTGGTGCCCGCATGTACTCCAGAGGTGCCCGTATTATACATTTCTATTTTTTTCACATTATGTACCCAAATGGTGCCCGCATGTACTCCAGAGGTGCCCGTATTATACATTTCTATTTTTTTCACTTTATGTACCCAAATGGTGCCCGCATGTACTCCAGAGGTGCCCGTATTATACATTTCAATTTTTTTCACTTTATGACCCAAATGGTGCCCGCATGTACTCCAGAGGTGCCCGTATTACACATTTCTATTTTTTTCACATTATGTACCCAAATGGTGCCCGCATGTACTCCAGAGGTGCCCGTATTACACATTTCTATTTTTTTCACTTTATGTACCCAAATGGTGCCCGCATGTACTCCAGAGGTGCCCGTATTACACATTTCTATTTTTTTTTCACTTTATGTACCCAAATGGTGCCCGCATGTACTCCAGAGGTGCCAGTATTACACATTTCTATTTTTTTTCACTTGATGTACCCAAATGGTGCCCGCATGTACTCCAGAGGTGCCCGTATTATACATTTCTAGTTTTTTCACTTTATGTACCCAAATGGTGCCCGCATGTACTCCGGAGGTGCCCGCATAAATTATAGGTAGACATATATATTGCAATGAATTCTCATCCGCAACAAAGTGTTTCGATGGCGCAGTCGATAGGGTGGAAGGCTTTCTCATTGGAGGTTGTAGTTTCGAAACCTCGACTGTACCGTTCCTTAAAGTCCAATTTTTTTTTTCTTCTAATTCCCAGCTTTGGAGGATTTTTTTAACCGAAATTAAGCCCGAAATTTTATTAGGTTCGAATGTATTTTTTTAAATTCGTTGCTCTGGAGGTTTTTTAAAAGGGAGGTAAAGTCTGACATCTTATAGCGTTCACCCCATTCGGATGTCATTTGGGGGCGGGGCGGATCTAGGTTTTACCCAAGGGGGGGGGGGGGGGGGGGTTTACCTGAGGTGATTGGCCTACACACCCCAGCGTGCCGATTTTTCGAAACCCGACACGATTTTTCGACACCCGACACCAGAGGTGCCCGTATTACACATTTCTATTTTTTTCACATTATGTACCCAATTGGTGCCCGCATGTACTCCGGAGGTGCCCGTATTACACATTTCTATTTTTTTTTCACTTTATGTACCCAAATGGTGCCCGCATGTACTCCGGAGGTGCCCGTATTACACATTTCTATTTTTTTTTCACTTTATGTACCCAAATGGTGCCCGCATGTACTCCGGAGGTGCCCGTATTACACATTTCTATTTTTTTTTCACTTTATGTACCCAAATGGTGCCCGCATGTACTCCGGAGGTGCCCGTATTACACATTTCTATTTTTTTCACTTTATGTACCCAATTGGTGCCCGCATGTACTCCGGAGGTGCCAGTATTACACATTTCTATATTTTTTCACTTTATGTACCCAAATGGTGCCCGCATGTACTCCGGAGGTGCCCGTATTACACATTTCTATATTTTTTCACTTTATGTACCCAAATGGTGCCCGCATGTACTCCGGAGGTGCCCGTATTACACATTTCTATATTTTTTCACTTTATGTACCCAAATGGTGCCCGCATGTACTCCGGAGGTGCCCGAATTACACATTTCTATTTTTTTCACTTTATGTACCCAAATGGTGCCCGCATGTACTCCAGAGGTGCCCGTATTACACATTTCTATTTTTTTCACTTTATGTACCCAAATGGTGCCCGCATGTACTCCGGAGGTGCCCGTATTACACATTTCTATTTTTTTTTCACTTTATGTACCCAAATGGTGCCCGCATGTACTCCGGAGGTGCCCGTATTACACATTTCTATTTTTTTTTCACTTTATGTACCCAAATGGTGCCCGCATGTACTCCGGAGGTGCCCGTATTAGACATTTCTATTTTTTTCACTTTATGTACCCAAATGGTGCCCGCATGTACTCCAGAGGTGCCCGTATTACACATTTCTATTTTTTTCACTTTATGTACCCAAATGGTGCCCGCATGTACTCCAGAGGTGCCCGTATTATACATTTCTAGTTTTTTCACTTTATGTACCCAAATGGTGCCCGCATGTACTCCAGAGGTGCCCGTATTATACATTTCTATTTTTTTCACTTTATGTACCCAAATGGTGCCCGCATGTACTCCGGAGGTGTCGGTATTATACATTTTTTTTTTTCACTTTATGTACCCAAATGGTGCCCGCATGTACTCAAGAGGTGCCCGCATAAATTATGGGTAGACATATATATTGCAATGAATTCTCATCCGCAACAAAGTGTTTCGATGGCGCAGTCGATAGGGTGGAAGGCTTTCTCAGTGGAGGTTGTAGTTTCGAAACCTCGACTGTACCGTTCCTTAAAGTCCAATTTTTTTTTTCTTCTAATTCCCAGCTTTGGAGGATTTTTTTAACCGAAATTAAGCCCGAAATTTTATTAGGTTCGAATGTATTTTTTTAAATTCGTTGCTCTGGAGGTTTTTTAAAAGGGAGGTAAAGTCTGACATCTTATAGCGTTCACCCCATTCGGATGTCATTTGGGGGCGGGGCGGATCTAGGTTTTACCCAAGGGGGGGGGGGGGGTTTACCTGAGGTGATTGGCCTACACACCCCAGCGTGCCGATTTTTCGAAACCCGACACGATTTTTCGACACCCGACACCAGAGGTGCCCGTATTATACATTTCTATTTTTTTCACTTTATGTACCCAAATGGTGCCCGCATGTACTCCAGAGGTGCCCGTATTACACATTTCTATTTTTTTTCACTTTATGTACCCAAATGATGCCCGCATGTACTCCAGAGGTGCCCGTATTATACATTTCTATTTTTTTCACATTATGTACCCAAATGGTGCCCGCATGTACTCCAGAGGTGCCCGTATTATACATTTCTATTTTTTTCACTTTATGTACCCAAATAATGCCCGCATGTACTCCAGAGGTGCCCGTATTATACATTTCTATTTTTTTCACTTTATGACCCAAATGGTGCCCGCATGTACTCCAGAGGTGCCCGTATTATTCATTTCTATTTTTTTCACATTATGTACCCAAATGGTGCCCGCATGTACTCCAGAGGTGCCCGTATTATACATTTCTATTTTTTTCACATTATGTACCCAAATGGTGCCCGCATGTACTCCAGAGGTGCCCGTATTATACATTTCTATTTTTTTCACTTTATGTACCCAAATGGTGCCCGCATGTACTCCAGAGGTGCCCGTATTATACATTTCTATTGTTCTCACTTTATGTACCCAAATGGTGCCCGCCTGTACTCCAGAGGTGCCCGTTTTATACATTTCTATTTTTTTCACTTTATGTACCCAAATGGTGCCCGCATGTACTCCAGAG
Organism: Hippasteria phrygiana; assembly: GCA_037893225.1. NCBI lineage: Eukaryota > Metazoa > Echinodermata > Asteroidea > Valvatida > Goniasteridae > Hippasteria > Hippasteria phrygiana. Next base: position 255,099 of record JAZGUH010000234.1, read on the forward strand.
GTGCCCGTATTACACATTTCTATTTTTTTTCACTTTATGTACCCAAATGGTGCCCGCATGTACTCCAGAGGTGCCCGTATTATACATTTCTATTTTTTTCACTTTATGTACCCAAATGGTGCCCGCATGTACTCCAGAGGTGCCCGTATTATACATTTCTATTTTTTTCACTTTATGTACCCAAATGGTGCCCGCATGTACTCCAGAGGTGCCCGTATTATACATTTCTATTGTTCTCACTTTATGTACCCAAATGGTGCCCGCCTGTACTCCAGAGGTGCCCGTTTTACACATTTCTATTTTTTTCACTTTATGTACCCAAATGGTGCCCGCATGTACTCCAGAGGTGCCCGTATTACACATTTCTATTTTTTTTCACTTTATGTACCCAAATGGTGCCCGCATGTACCCCAGAGGTGCCCGTATTATACATTTCTATTTTTTTCACTTTATGTACCCAAATGGTGCCCGCATGTACCCCAGAGGTGCCCGTATTATACATTTCTATTTTTTTCACTTTATGTACCCAAATGGTGCCCGCATGTACTCCAGAGGTGCCCGTATTACACATTTCTATTTTTTTCACTTTATGACCCAAATGGTGCCCGCATGTACTCCACAGGTGCCCGTATTATACGTTTCTATTTTTTTCACATTATGTACCCAAATGGTGCCCGCATGTACTCCAGAGGTGCCCGTATTATACATTTCTATTTTTTTCACTTTATGTACCCAAATGGTGCCCGCATGTACTCCAGAGGTGCCCGTATTATACATTTCTATTTTTCTCACTTTATGTACCCAAATGGTGCCCGCCTGTACTCCAGAGGTGCCCGTTTGATACATTTCTATTTTTTTCACTTTATGTACCCAAATGGTGCCCGCATGTACTCCAGAGGTGCCCGTATTATACATTTCTATTTTTTTCACTTTATGTACCCAAATGGTGCCCGCATGTACTCCAGAGGTGCCCGTATTACACATTTCTATTTTTTTCACTTTATGTACCCAAATGGTGCCCGCATGTACTCCAGAGGTGCCCGTATTATACATTTCTATTTTTTTTCACTTTATGTACCCAAATGGTGCCCGCATGTACTCCAGAGGTGCCCGTATTACACATTTCTATTTTTTTCACTTTATGTACCCAATTGGTGCCCGCATGTACTCCAGAGGTGCCAGTATTACATATTTCTATATTTTTTCACTTTATGTACCCAAATGGTGCCCGCATGTAGTCCAGAGGTGCCCGTATTACACATTTCTATTTGTTTCACTTTATGTACCCAATTGGTGCCCGCATGTACTCCGGAGGTGCCAGTATTACACATTTCTATATTTTTTCACTTTATGTACCCAAATGGTGCCCGCATGTACTCCAGAGGTGCCCGTATTACACATTTCTATTTTTTTCACTTTATGTACCCAATTGGTGCCCGCATGTACTCCAGAGGTGCCAGTATTACACATTTCTATTTTTTTTCACTTGATGTACCCAAATGGTGCCCGCATGTACTCCAGAGGTGCCCGTATTACACATTTCTATTTTTTTCACTTTATGTACCCAATTGGTGCCCGCATGTACTCCAGAGGTGCCAGTATTACACATTTCTATATTTTTTCACTTTATGTACCCAAATGGTGCCCGCATGTACTCCAGAGGTGCCCGTATTACACATTTCTATTTTTTTCACTTTATGTACCCAATTGGTGCCCGCATGTACTCCAGAGGTGCCAGTATTACACATTTCTATATTTTTTCACTTGATGTACCCAAATGGTGCCCGCATGTACTCCAGAGGTGCCCGTATTATACATTTCTAGTTTTTTCACTTCATGTACCCAAATGGTGCCCGCATGTACTCCAGAGGTGCCCGTATTATACATTTCTATTTTTTTCACTTTATGTACCCAAATGGTGCCCGCATGTACTCCGGAGGTGTCCGTATTATACATTTCTATTTTGTTCACTTTATGTACCCAATTGGTGCCCGCATGTACTCCGGAGGTGCCCGTATTATACATTTTTTTTTTTTCACTTGATGTACCCAAATGGTGCCCGCATGTACTCCAGAGGTGCCCGTATTACACATTTCTATTTTTTTCACTTTATGTACCCAAATGGTGCCCGCATGTACTCCAGAGGTGCCCGTATTATACATTTCTATTTTTTTCACTTTATGTACCCAAATGGTGCCCGCATGTACTCCGGAGGTGTCCGTATTATACATTTCTATTTTGTTCACTTTATGTACCCAATTGGTGCCCGCATGTACTCCGGAGGTGCCCGTATTATACATTTTTTTTTTTTCACTTTATGTACCCAAATGGTGCCCGCATGTACTCCAGAGGTGCCAGTATTACACATTTCTATATTTTTTCACTTTATGTACCCAAATGGTGCCCGCATGTACTCCAGAGGTGCCCGTATTACACATTTCTATTTTTTTCACTTTATGTACCCAATTGGTGCCCGCATGTACTCCAGAGGTGCCAGTATTACACATTTCTATTTTTTTTCACTTGATGTACCCAAATGGTGCCCGCATGTACTCCAGAGGTGCCCGTATTACACATTTCTATTTTTTTCACTTTATGTACCCAATTGGTGCCCGCATGTACTCCAGAGGTGCCAGTATTACACATTTCTATATTTTTTCACTTTATGTACCCAAATGGTGCCCGCATGTACTCCAGAGGTGCCCGTATTACACATTTCTATTTTTTTCACTTTATGTACCCAATTGGTGCCCGCATGTACTCCAGAGGTGCCAGTATTACACATTTCTATATTTTTTCACTTTATGTACCCAAATGGTGCCCGCATGTACTCCAGAGGTGCCCGTATTACACATTTCTATTTTTTTCACTTTATGTACCCAATTGGTGCCCGCATGTACTCCAGAGGTGCCAGTATTACACATTTCTATTTTTTTTCACTTGATGTACCCAAATGGTGCCCGCATGTACTCCAGAGGTGCCCGTATTACACATTTCTATTTTTTTCACTTTATGTACCCAATTGGTGCCCGCATGTACTCCAGAGGTGCCAGTATTACATATTTCTATATTTTTTCACTTTATGTACCCAAATGGTGCCCGCATGTACTCCAGAGGTGCCCGTATTACACATTTCTATTTGTTTCACTTTATGTACCCAATTGGTGCCCGCATGTACTCCGGAGGTGCCAGTATTACACATTTCTATATTTTTTCACTTTATGTACCCAAATGGTGCCCGCATGTACTCCGGAGGTGCCCGTATTACACATTTCTATTTTTTTCACTTTATGTACCCAATTGGTGCCCGCATGTACTCCAGAGGTGCCAGTATTACACATTTCTATTTTTTTTCACTTGATGTACCCAAATGGTGCCCGCATGTACTCCAGAGGTGCCCGTATTACACATTTCTATTTTTTTCACTTTATGTACCCAATTGGTGCCCGCATGTACTCCAGAGGTGCCAGTATTACACATTTCTATATTTTTTCACTTTATGTACCCAAATGGTGCCCGCATGTACTCCAGAGGTGCCCGTATTACACATTTCTATTTTTTTCACTTTATGTACCCAATTGGTGCCCGCATGTACTCCAGAGGTGCCAGTATTACACATTTCTATATTTTTTCACTTGATGTACCCAAATGGTGCCCGCATGTACTCCAGAGGTGCCCGTATTATACATTTCTAGTTTTTTCACTTCATGTACCCAAATGGTGCCCGCATGTACTCCAGAGGTGCCCGTATTATACATTTCTATTTTTTTCACTTTATGTACCCAAATGGTGCCCGCATGTACTCCGGAGGTGTCCGTATTATACATTTCTATTTTGTTCACTTTATGTACCCAATTGGTGCCCGCATGTACTCCGGAGGTGCCCGTATTATACATTTTTTTTTTTTCACTTGATGTACCCAAATGGTGCCCGCATGTACTCCAGAGGTGCCCGTATTACACATTTCTATTTTTTTCACTTTATGTACCCAAATGGTGCCCGCATGTACTCCAGAGGTGCCCGTATTATACATTTCTATTTTTTTCACTTTATGTACCCAATTGGTGCCCGCATGTACTCCGGAGGTGCCCGTATTATACATTTTTTTTTTTTCACTTTATGTACCCAAATGGTGCCCGCATGTACTCAAGAGGTGCCCGCATAAATTATAGGTAGACATATATATTGCAATGAATTCTCATCCGCAACAAAGTGTTTCGATGGCGCAGTCGATAGGGTGGAAGGCTTTCTCATTGGAGGTTGTAGTTTCGAAACCTCGACTGTACCGTTCCTTAAAGTCCAATTTTTTTTTTCTTCTAATTCCCAGCTTTGGAGGATTTTTTTAACCGAAATTAAGCCCGAAATTTTATTAGGTTCGAATGTATTTTTTTAAATTCGTTGCTCTGGAGGTTTTTTAAAAGGGAGGTAAAGTCTGACATCTTATAGCGTTCACCCCATTCGGATGTCATTTGGGGGCGGGGCGGTTCTAGGTTTTACCCAAGGGGGGGGGGGGGGTTTACCTGAGGTGATTGGCCTACACACCCCAGCGTGCCGATTTTTCGAAACCCGACACGATTTTTCGACACCCGACACCAGAGGTGCCCGTATTATACATTTCTATTTTTTTCACTTTATGTACCCAAATGGTGCCCGCATGTACTCCAGAGGTGCCCGTATTATTCATTTCTATTTTTCTCACTTTATGTACCCAAATGGTGCCCGCATGTACTCCAGAGGTGCCCGTATTATACATTTTATTGTTTTCACTTTATGTACCCAAATGGTGCCCGCATGTACTCCAGAGGTGCCCGTATTACACATTTCTATTTTTTTCACTTTATGTACCCAATTGGTGCCCGCATGTACTCCAGAGGTGCCCGTATTACACATTTCTATTTTTTTCACTTTATGTACCCAAATGGTGCCCGCATGTACTCCAGAGGTGCCCGTATTATACGTTTCTATTTTTTTCACTTTATGACCCAAATGGTGCCCGCATGTACTCCACAGGTGCCCGTATTATACATTTCTATTTTTTTCACATTATGTACCCAAATGGTGCCCGCATGTACTCCAGAGGTGCCCGTATTATACATTTCTATTTTTTTCACTTTATGACCCAAATGGTGCCCGCATGTACTCCACAGGTGCCCGTATTATACATTTCTATTTTTTTCACTTTATGTACCCAATTGGTGCCCGCATGTACTCCAGAGGTGCCCGTATTACACATTTCTATTTTTTTCACTTTATGTACCCAAATGGTGCCCGCATGTACTCCAGAGGTGCCCATATTATACATTTCTATTTTTCTCACTTTATGTACCCAAATGGTGCCCGCCTGTACTCCAGAGGTGCCCGTTTTATACATTTCTATTTTTTTCACTTTATGTACCCAAATGGTGCCCGCATGTACTCCAGAGGTGCCCGTATTACACATTTCTATTTTTTTCTCACTTTATGTACCCAAATGGTGCCCGCATGTACTCCAGAGGTGCCCGTATTATACATTTCTATTTTTTTTCACTTTATGTACCCAAATGGTGCCCGCATGTACTCCAGAGGTGCCCGTATTATACATTTCTATTTTTTTCACTTTATGTACCCAAATGGTGCCCGCATGTACTCCAGAGGTGCCCGTATTATACATTTCTATTTGTTTCACTTTATGTACCCAATCTGTGCCCGCCTGTACTCGTAAGTCGTGTGTTAGTTGAGCTCCGGAGAATTTAGCTTTTTCTTCGTTATTATTGCTTAATGGTGTCAAGTTTTACACCATATTGTTTATTATTGTCCATAGAACACCATTGGCCCCCTCATTTTGTTCGTGTTTCCATATTTCTGGTGTATTTTGACGTTATTTCTTTCAGTTTTCTATCCAGATTGAGTGCTCTGGCTGGCCGTTATGGCCAGTCAAGCAAAACCGTCACAAAAGGCTGGGCCAGGGTCGACTGCACCCGGTCCCAGTGTTCCCATTGTTCCTGCTTCGAAGGCTCCCATTGTCCCTGCCGGGCTGCGTCCTGACAGGGGCAGTGGCGTGACTTTCCAGGCCGATCCCGGCGTATCTGTCGGGGCTTACATTGACGCCATGACAGATGCGCTGGATTCGGCCGACGTTCATTCAGCCTCCCGTATCTCCCATGGCCGGGTTGCAGTATATTTCGGCTCGAGGCAGGTAGCCCTTCAAGCTGTGCAGGAAGGTTTCTCCTACAGAGGCTCCTACCTCGAGCTGACGCCCCTGGTCCAGCCAACGGTTCGGTTAACCCTCAGTAACGCCTACACAGAAATCCCGGACAACGTTCTCATCCACGAAATTTCATCCTTCTGCAAGGTCGTCTCACAGGTAAAACCCATACCCCTTGGTTGTAAAAAGAAGGAAAATGCCCACATTTTGTCCTTCAGAAGACAGGTGTATGTGATTCTGCCCCAGAACGTCACTCCCCCGAGTGCCATAAATTTTACGCACTCGGGGAGAAGCCATCACGTATTCCTTTCCACTGACTCTGCCGTGAAGTGCTTCAACTGTGGCGGTCTGGGGCATGTCTCCCGCTTCTGTGAGAAGAACAGGGCCCCTGACCAAACGGACGACACCAACCCCCTTAACCCACCCCCCTTTTTTGTACACAATAAGTCAGACCCTCGGCACCCTGCCAAAAACGCGCGAAGGCACGAACCCGCTGCTAAACCCGCCACCAAACCCGCTGATAAGCCCACCGCCAAACCCGTCGCTGAGCCCGCTGCCAAACCCGCCGTCAAACCCGCTGCCAAACCCGCCGTCAAACCCGCTGTCACACCCGCTTCCAAACCCGACGCCGAACCCACCCATAAACCCACCACTATATACCCTCCCTCACCCTCCCAACCCCCTCCCACTCCGATATCCTCAACTTCCCATCCTCCCTCTCCCTCCCGCCCTTCAACTTCCGACTGTATCTGGGGAACTCCTCCCACTGCCCCCTCTCTTTTCTCAGATATAGTTTCCAAACGCAAAATTACCCCTCCGACTCCTGTCTCACGGCAGACACCCTTCCTGGTACCGCTCAAAGCAGCCTCCCCTCCAAAAAAAATGATGAAAACCCGAGCGGCCCTGAACATGCAGGTCGACCCCACCGTCTCTCCCTCACTTTCCCCCTCTAAACCTTCCCCTCCATCCACACCCACATCCCCATCCCCACCACCCGCACCCGAATCCCCTCCCCCTCCCACTGCTTATTCCTCTCTTCTCCCCACTGTTAAATCCCCTCCTCCTCCCACCCGCAGTACAAAACCCTCCCCACCCCAGTCTGATTCCCCTAAACCCTCCACGTCACACGCTCCTCCCCCTCCAACTACCCCGACATTGAAACCCACCCCTACCCCCGTGCCCACTTCAACACCCACTAAGACCCCTTCAACGCCTATGTCGCTATCACCCTCCAATGACCCTGACACTGACTCGACTATGTGGGAGGACTCTCAGACGGTCGGCGACGAGCCGTTCTCTGAGAGTGTTCTCACAGAAAAGGGCCCGCTCTCTTACAGTCAGCTTCTTGCATTCCTGTCTTCTGTCAGGGGCAAAAAGAGACCCGTGCCGGTTGCCCGCAAATGTACCGGCGACTTGCCGGGTCTGGTGAAACAATTAAAATCCCTAAGACACCACCCGGACGTTCCAAAACGTATGCAGCAGAGACTGGTGAAACTCGTAAGTACTCTACAGAAATAAACCATCATTCATCATGTATGTTTCATTAATCCTTGCGATGACTCTGTCGTTGGTCACCCTCAACACGGGAGGGTGTACGACCGCATTGAAAAATGCATCAATAAAAACATATGTTGAAAACCTTTGCGATAACCCCGATATCGTTTTTCTCCAAGAAACCTATTTTCTGAATTCCAATAACCCTGTGTGGAAAATGTGGTCGTACACCCCCCTGTGTGCCCCAAGCCTCACCCGTGGGTCGGGAATAACGACCCTGGTCAAGAACAAAAACATAGACATTGTTGACTCAAAAATTATTTCGGACGGGCACATTTTCTTTACCAAGGTTAGAACCAATAATACTTTTTTCTATCTTTATAATTTTCTGGTCCCTCAAAACGATAAACTTGCCCTTGAGGCCATCCAGTCCTTCAGTGAGCATTGCGCTCAGCTTGCCGACGACGGCGTCATCGTCATCGGTGGTGACTTTAACTGCACTTTGGACCCTGTCGTCGATCGTCTGCGCATGCCGGTCGAGCATCGACCCAGAGTCGCTAGCGCCCTCAGCGACGCGATGGGTGCACTGTCGTTGCGTGATATCTGGCGCAGTCTCAACCCCGGTAAACAAACATTTACTTGGTCCAGAAATAATCTCTCGTCCGAGTCTGGCTCGTCACGAGCCCGACTCGATCGTTTTTACGGCCCACCCAATATTTTATCTTCTGTTCACTCTTCCAAAATCATTCCCTGTACTCTCTCCGACCATTTTGCCGTTTCTCTTCAAATTAAGCTCCCCTCGGCTAGCCAGAGGGGTAGCGCCTACTGGCACTTTAACAACTCTCTTCTTTCTGATGTTTCCTACAAACAAATAATAAATCATTTCTGGGCCAACTGGAAACATCAAAAAGGAGACTTCCCTGATATTTTATTGTGGTGGGACATTGGCAAGTCCCACATTAAATCCATAACCCAAAAATACAGTCAGAAAATTGCTAAAGAAAGACGAGAAACTTTTTCTGAGCTGAACCAAAAAATCGACCGGTTACAGTCTGCGCCGGATCTCACGCCTCAAGCCAAAGAGGTCCTAAAAGAACAAAGGGACAATTTAAATCAACATCTTAAAGATAAAGCTAAAGGCGCTCTCGTCAGATCGCGTTTTCAACACATCAACGAAACCGACTCCTGTACTTCTTACTTTTTCAACTTGGAAAAGAGCAACTCAATTTCTAAATCCATCAGCAAAATACGTCTCCCCTCTGGTATAGTTTCCGAAGACCCAACCGAAATAAAAACTCACATTCATGCCTTTTACCAAGACCTGTACAGTAGAGTCCCGACTGACGAGAGTGCCTTTAATTTAATTACCGAGGACCTCAATCGGCTTGAGCCTCAAGATGCGGAGGACCTCGATTGTCCTCTGTCTCTTGGGGAACTTGACCTTGCCGTCGAGCAACTTGGCATAAACAAATCCCCCGGCCTCGACGGACTCAGTTCCGAGTTTTTCCAATGTTTCTGGCCCCTGCTAAAAGACGATCTTTTTTCCGTTCTTAATCATTCCCTCATTTCTGGCTCTCTACCCCGTTCCTTTTCCCGTGCAGTTATTACCCTACTTCCCAAGAAGGGAGACCTTTCCGACATTGCCAATTGGCGTCCGGTCTCCCTTCTGAATACAGATTACAAAATCTATGCCAAGTTGCTCGCTAACAGACTCAAGCAGTGCATCCATAGCGTAGTGCATGAAGATCAGACGTATTGTGTACCGGGGCGTTCGATTTTCGACAACATCAATTTAATCCGAGACATTCTGATGTTCTCGAATTTTAACGACGCCCCGTTGGCCGTGGTCGGCCTTGACCAGAAGAAAGCTTTTGACAATGTCGACCACGGCTATCTAATCAACACAATGAGGGCCATGGGCTTTGGGGAGATGTTTCTCAGTTACTTACAGCTTCTGTACAGCGGTTCCGAGAGCCTGATCAAGGTTTGCGGCTCCCTGACCTCGCCCTTCTCTTTCGAGAAGGGTATAAGGCAGGGGTGCCCGCTCTCGGGACTGCTGTACTCGATTGCCATAGAGCCACTCTTGAACAAACTTCGTTGCAACATAAATAAGAGTGGCTTCAAACTTCCTAATACTGAGATATACTGCTCGGTATCGGCATACGCGGACGACGTGTCCGTGTTTGTCACCTCCGATGCGGGTTTCACTGCGGTCGAGGAGACCTACGATCTCTTTGGCCGCGCCTCTGCTGCTTGCTTAAATACCACAAAATCCCAGGGACTATGGGCCGGCTCGTGGGTCGGGCGGACCGATCGGCCCCTCGGTTTCGTGTGGAACAGCGAGGGGCTCGAGTTCCTTGGAGTTCATCTGGGAAATCTATCTAGCTATCACCAACTAAACTGGAAAAAATGCACCGACAAACTCAACAAAACACTTAACTCTTGGAAGACCTTATCTCTCTCCCTTTCCTTCAAAGGCAGAATCCTCATAGCCAACCAACTAGCTGCTTCCAAAATTTTTCACTCTCTCGCTACCCTACCTCCCCCCGATCACATCCTAGATGAGCTCCAACGGCTTCTAATCGGTTTTGTCTGGCCCACGAAAAAACACCTGCTAAGGAGACGACTCTTGTTTCAAAAACCCGATAAAGGGGGCCTTGGTTTAAGTTGCCTCCGAGCACGCACCCTCACGTACAGATTCACCCGTATACAGAGGTTTTTAAACAATTGCTCTCACCCCTCGTACTTCCTTTTCTCGCACTTCCTGCAAAATTATCAAAACCTACATTTCGATTTTCAGTTATTTTTTATCAAAACCGACCCAGTTTCCTATGTGAGCATTCCAACTTTTTACAGTGAGGTGTTGCGTGCTTGGGCGGCCTCCGGAGCTCAAATTATAATAGCACACGACAACGTAAGCCACGTCTTAAATGTTCCCATTCACAGTTGTGTTTCTAATTCTCTTGCAGCTGACGATGAGCCTGACTGTGCGCGACTCCTCGCATGCGGAATCAAACTAATTCGCCACATCCTGCATCCTGAGAGCGGGCGTTGGCTCGACGCCAGTGACGTCATCCAACCTACGTGCCGAACACGCCCGTTCTCCACACGTCTCCTCCACCGTCATCTCCTTCGTCTTCGTTCCGTCGTCATCCGTCTGTTCCCCAATGTCTTCAATCACCGTGGTCTCGTCAAGTCTTCTCTCCCGCCTGTTAACATCGTCCCCAAGCCAGATCCGCCCCTCGGAATTCAGATAACGACCAACGTCAACGGGATCTCCGCACCATCCAAAGAATTGTATCATCACATCAACCGCAATATCAACGACCTCCCAGGTAATGAAAGAACGCACTGGCACGACGTGGGCTTCCTTGACAAGCCCAACGAGATTAACTGGAAGGAAGCATACGAACTGCCCTCCTCAAAGAAGGAGGGCGATGTACAATTCAAACTCTTCCATAACGTTCTTCCGTCGTTGCCAGTGCTTCATCACATCAACCCGAACATCAATCCAGCATGCGGATGGTGCGGAGAGAGGGGCACGATCTGGCATCTGTTCATCCTCTGTCCGTCCATCCAGCCAGCCCTCACGCTTCTACATACACTCATCAGTCGTCTCCTTCCCGATCTTCTCCTCAACTTCAACATCTACTGGTCCCTGATTCCGCATGCCGGGAGACGCGACAAACAAGCTGTGCGCATCGCCAATTATCTCATCGTCAGCTGTAAGAACGTCATTTATTATTTATATAGAACTGGTAATTTTGTCGACCCTTATGTCATATGGACACATCGTCTAAAAAACAGAATTCTATTTGAATTCTATTACTACAGTCTTAACTGCAACTTAAATGATTTTGATAACAAATGGGGAATTAACAACGCTTTATTCACCACTGTGAATGGTGAACTGACGTGGCTCATATAACCGCAAAGGTACCTTTCTATATAAATTGATACTCGGTATAATTATATAACATAATATATTAATAATAAAAAATAAAAACCAACAAAAAAACCAAAAAAACAAAAGAAAAACCCAAAAAAAAATTACATATGTTTTTAACTGTGTAGCTATTTACTGTTACTTTTGGATTAAACTAAGTACTTTTCTTCATTGTACCGTTTTTCCTTAGCCAACATTTTATGTTAATGATTTAAACAAGATTTTGCAATTGATTTATTGTTTAACGCTGTTTTGTTTTGCAATGTAATGTTTCTAAACGATATGCAATAAAGGTACAATTTGAAAAGTGAAAAAGTGTACCCCAGAGGTGCCCGTATTATACATTTCTATTGTTCTCACTTTATGTACCCAAATGGTGCCCGCCTGTACTCCAGAGGTGCCCGTTTTATACATTTCTATTTTTTTCACTTTATGTACCCAAATGGTGCCCGCATGTACTCCAGAGGTGCCCGTATTACACATTTCTATTTTTTTTCACTTTATGTACCCAAATGGTGCCCGCATGTACTCCAGAGGTGCCCGTATTATACATTTCTATTTTTTTCACTTTATGTACCCAAATGGTGCCCGCATGTACTCCAGAGGTGCCCGTATTATACATTTCTATTGTTCTCACTTGATGTACCCAAATGGTGCCCGCCTGTACTCCAGAGGTGCCCGTTTTACACATTTCTATTTTTTTCACTTTATGTACCCAAATGGTGCCCGCATGTACTCCAGAGGTGCCCGTATTACACATTTCTATTTTTTTTCACTTTATGTACCCAAATGGTGCCCGCATGTACTCCAGAGGTGCCCGTATTATACATTTCTATTTTTTTCACTTTATGTACCCAAATGGTGCCCGCATGTACTCCAGAGGTGCCCGTATTATACATTTCTATTGTTCTCACTTGATGTACCCAAATGGTGCCCGCCTGTACTCCAGAGGTGCCCGTTTTACACATTTCTATTTTTTTCACTTTATGTACCCAAATGGTGCCCGCATGTACTCCAGAGGTGCCCGTATTACACATTTCTATTTTTTTTCACTTTATGTACCCAAATGGTGCCCGCATGTACTCCAGAGGTGCCCGTATTATACATTTCTATTTTTTTCACTTTATGTACCCAAATGGTGCCCGCATGTACTCCAGAGGTGCCCGTATTATACATTTCTATTTTTTTCACTTTATGTACCCAATTGGTGCCCGCATGTACCCCAGAGGTGCCCGTATTATACATTTCTATTGTTCTCACTTTATGTACCCAAATGGTGCCCGCCTGTACTCCAGAGGTGCCCGTTTTACACATTTCTATTTTTTTCACTTTATGTACCCAAATGGTGCCCGCCTGTACTCCAGAGGTGCCCGTTTTATACATTTCTATTTTTTTCACTTTATGTACCCAAATGGTGCCCGCATGTACTCCAGAGGTGCCCGTATTACACATTTCTATTTTTTTTCACTTTATGTACCCAAATGGTGCCCGCATGTACTCCAGAGGTGCCCGTATTATACATTTCTATTTTTTTTTCACTTTATGTACCCAAATGGTGCCCGCATGTACTCCAGAGGTGCCCGTATTATACATTTCTATTTTTTTCACTTTATGTACCCAAATGGTGCCCGCATGTACTCCAGAGGTGCCCGTATTATACATTTCTATTTGTTTCACTTTATGTACCCAATTGGTGCCCGCATGTACCCCAGAGGTGCCCGTATTATACATTTCTATTGTTCTCACTTTATGTACCCAAATGGTGCCCGCCTGTACTCCAGAGGTGCCCGTTTTATACATTTCTATTTTTTTCACTTTATGTACCCAAATGGTGCCCGCATGTACTCCAGAGGTGCCCGTATTACACATTTCTATTTTTTTTCACTTTATGTACCCAAATGGTGCCCGCATGTACTCCAGAGGTGCCCGTATTACACATTTCTATTTTTTTCACTTTATGTACCCAAATGGTGCCCGCATGTACTCCAGAGGTGCCCGTATTATACGTTTCTATTTTTTTCACTTTATGACCCAAATGGTGCCCGCATGTACTCCACAGGTGCCCGTTTTACACATTTCTATTTTTTTCACTTTATGTACCCAAATGGTGCCCGCATGTACTCCAGAGGTGCCCGTATTACACATTTCTATTTTTTTTCACTTTATGTACCCAAATGGTGCCCGCATGTACTCCAGAGGTGCCCGTATTATACATTTCTATTTTTTTCACTTTATGTACCCAAATGGTGCCCGCATGTACTCCAGAGGTGCCCGTATTATACATTTCTATTGTTCTCACTTGATGTACCCAAATGGTGCCCGCCTGTACTCCAGAGGTGCCCGTTTTACACATTTCTATTTTTTTCACTTTATGTACCCAAATGGTGCCCGCATGTACTCCAGAGGTGCCCGTATTACACATTTCTATTTTTTTTCACTTTATGTACCCAAATGGTGCCCGCATGTACTCCAGAGGTGCCCGTATTATACATTTCTATTTTTTTCACTTTATGTACCCAAATGGTGCCCGCATGTACTCCAGAGGTGCCCGTATTATACATTTCTATTTTTTTCACTTTATGTACCCAATTGGTGCCCGCATGTACCCCAGAGGTGCCCGTATTATACATTTCTATTGTTCTCACTTGATGTACCCAAATGGTGCCCGCCTGTACTCCAGAGGTGCCCGTTTTACACATTTCTATTTTTTTCACTTTATGTACCCAAATGGTGCCCGCATGTACTCCAGAGGTGCCCGTATTACACATTTCTATTTTTTTTCACTTTATGTACCCAAATGGTGCCCGCATGTACTCCAGAGGTGCCCGTATTATCCATTTCTATTTTTTTTCACTTTATGTACCCAAATGGTGCCCGCATGTACTCCAGAGGTGCCCGTATTATACATTTCTATTTTTTTCACTTTATGTACCCAAATGGTGCCCGCATGTACTCCAGAGGTGCCCGTATTATACATTTCTATTTGTTTCACTTTATGTACCCAATTGGTGCCCGCATGTACCCCAGAGGTGCCCGTATTATACATTTCTATTGTTCTCACTTGATGTACCCAAATGGTGCCCGCCTGTACTCCAGAGGTGCCCGTTTTATACATTTCTATTTTTTTCACTTTATGTACCCAAATGGTGCCCGCATGTACTCCAGAGGTGCCCGTATTACACATTTCTATTTTTTTTCACTTTATGTACCCAAATGGTGCCCGCATGTACTCCAGAGGTGCCCGTATTACACATTTCTATTTTTTTCACTTTATGTACCCAAATGGTGCCCGCATGTACCCAGAGGTGCCCGTATTATACGTTTCTATTTTTTTCACTTTATGACCCAAATGGTGCCCGCATGTACTCCACAGGTGCCCGTATTATACATTTCTATTTTTTTCACATTATGTACCCAAATGGTGCCCGCATGTACTCCAGAGGTGCCCGTATTATACATTTCTATTTTTTTCACTTTATGACCCAAATGGTGCCCGCATGTACTCCACAGGTGCCCGTATTATACATTTCTATTTTTTTCACTTTATGTACCCAATTGGTGCCCGCATGTACTCCAGAGGTGCCCGTATTACACATTTCTATTTTTTTCACTTTATGTACCCAAATGGTGCCCGCATGTACTCCAGAGGTGCCCATATTATACATTTCTATTTTTCTCACTTTATGTACCCAAATGGTGCCCGCATGTACTCCAGAGGTGCCCGTATTATACATTTCTATTTGTTTCACTTTATGTACCCAATTGGTGCCCGCATGTACCCCAGAGGTGCCCGTATTATACATTTCTATTGTTCTCACTTTATGTACCCAAATGGTGCCCGCCTGTACTCCAGAGGTGCCCGTTTTATACATTTCTATTTTTTTCACTTTATGTACCCAAATGGTGCCCGCATGTACTCCAGAGGTGCCCGTATTACACATTTCTATTTTTTTTCACTTTATGTACCCAAATGGTGCCCGCATGTACTCCAGAGGTGCCCGTATTATACATTTCTATTTTTTTCACTTTATGTACCCAAATGGTGCCCGCATGTACTCCAGAGGTGCCCGTATTATACATTTCTATTGTTCTCACTTGATGTACCCAAATGGTGCCCGCCTGTACTCCAGAGGTGCCCGTTTTACACATTTCTATTTTTTTCACTTTATGTACCCAAATGGTGCCCGCATGTACTCCAGAGGTGCCCGTATTACACATTTCTATTTTTTTTCACTTTATGTACCCAAATGGTGCCCGCATGTACTCCAGAGGTGCCCGTATTATACATTTCTATTTTTTTCACTTTATGTACCCAAATGGTGCCCGCATGTACTCCAGAGGTGCCCGTATTATACATTTCTATTGTTCTCACTTGATGTACCCAAATGGTGCCCGCCTGTACTCCAGAGGTGCCCGTTTTACACATTTCTATTTTTTTCACTTTATGTACCCAAATGGTGCCCGCATGTACTCCAGAGGTGCCCGTATTACACATTTCTATTTTTTTTCACTTTATGTACCCAAATGGTGCCCGCATGTACTCCAGAGGTGCCCGTATTATACATTTCTATTTTTTTCACTTTATGTACCCAAATGGTGCCCGCATGTACTCCAGAGGTGCCCGTATTATACATTTCTATTTTTTTCACTTTATGTACCCAATTGGTGCCCGCATGTACCCCAGAGGTGCCCGTATTATACATTTCTATTGTTCTCACTTTATGTACCCAAATGGTGCCCGCCTGTACTCCAGAGGTGCCCGTTTTACACATTTCTATTTTTTTCACATTATGTACCCAAATGGTGCCCGCATGTACTCCAGAGGTGCCCGTATTACACATTTCTATTTTTTTCACATTATGTACCCAAATGGTGCCCGCATGTACTCCAGAGGTGCCCGTATTACACATTTCTATTTTTTTCACTTTATGTACCCAAATGGTGCCCGCATGTACTCCAGAGGTGCCCGTATTACACATTTCTATTTTTTTCACATTATGTACCCAATTGGTGCCCGCATGTACTCCAGAGGTGCCCGTATTATACATTTCTATTTTTTTCACATTATGTACCCAAATGGTGCCCGCATGTACTCCAGAGGTGCCCGTATTATACATTTCTATTTTTTTCACTTTATGTACCCAAATGGTGCCCGCATGTACTCCAGAGGTGCCCGTATTATACATTTCAATTTTTTTCACTTTATGACCCAAATGGTGCCCGCATGTACTCCAGAGGTGCCCGTATTACACATTTCTATTTTTTTCACATTATGTACCCAAATGGTGCCCGCATGTACTCCAGAGGTGCCCGTATTACACATTTCTATTTTTTTCACTTTATGTACCCAAATGGTGCCCGCATGTACTCCAGAGGTGCCCGTATTACACATTTCTATTTTTTTTCACTTTATGTACCCAAATGGTGCCCGCATGTACTCCAGAGGTGCCAGTATTACACATTTCTATTTTTTTTCACTTGATGTACCCAAATGGTGCCCGCATGTACTCCAGAGGTGCCCGTATTATACATTTCTAGTTTTTTCACTTTATGTACCCAAATGGTGCCCGCATGTACTCCGGAGGTGCCCGCATAAATTATAGGTAGACATATATATTGCAATGAATTCTCATCCGCAACAAAGTGTTTCGATGGCGCAGTCGATAGGGTGGAAGGCTTTCTCAGTGGAGGTTGTAGTTTCGAAACCTCGACTGTACCGTTCCTTAAAGTCCAATTTTTTTTTTCTTCTAATTCCCAGCTTTGGAGGATTTTTTTAACCGAAATTAAGCCCGAAATTTTATTAGGTTCGAATGTATTTTTTAAAATTCGTTGCTCTGGAGGTTTTTTAAAAGGGAGGTAAAGTCTGACATCTTATAGCGTTCACCCCATTCGGATGTCATTTGGGGGCGGGGCGGATCTAGGTTTTACCCAAGGGGGGGGGGGGGGGGGGGGGGGGGGTTTACCTGAGGTGATTGGCCTACACACCCCAGCGTGCCGATTTTTCGAAACCCGACACGATTTTTCGACACCCGACACCAGAGGTGCCCGTATTACACATTTCTATTTTTTTCACTTTATGTACCCAATTGGTGCCCGCATGTACTCCAGAGGTGCCCGTATTACACATTTCTATTTTTTTCACATTATGTACCCAATTGGTGCCCGCATGTACTCCAGAGGTGCCCGTATTATACATTTCTATTTTTTTCACATTATGTACCCAAATGGTGCCCGCATGTACTCCAGAGGTGCCCGTATTATACATTTCTATTTTTTTCACTTTATGACCCAAATGGTGCCCGCATGTACTCCAGAGGTGCCCGTATTACACATTTCTATTTTTTTCACATTATGTACCCAAATGGTGCCCGCATGTACTCCAGAGGTGCCCGTATTATACATTTCTATTTTTTTCACTTTATGACCCAAATGGTGCCCGCATGTACTCCAGAGGTGCCCGTATTACACATTTCTATTTTTTTCACATTATGTACCCAAATGGTGCCCGCATGTACTCCAGAGGTGCCCGTATTACACATTTCTATTTTTTTCACATTATGTACCCAATTGGTGCCCGCATGTACTCCAGAGGTGCCCGTATTACACATTTCTATTTTTTTCACATTATGTACCCAAATGGTGCCCGCATGTACTCCAGAGGTGCCCGTATTACACATTTCTATTTTTTTCACATTATGTACCCAAATGGTGCCCGCATGTACTCCAGAGGTGCCCGTATTACACATTTCTATTTTTTTCACATTATGTACCCAAATGGTGCCCGCATGTACTCCAGAGGTGCCCGTATTACACATTTCTATTTTTTTCACTTTATGTACCCAAATGGTGCCCGCATGTACTCCAGAGGTGCCCGTATTACACATTTCTATTTTTTTCACATTATGTACCCAATTGGTGCCCGCATGTACTCCAGAGGTGCCCGTATTATACATTTCTATTTTTTTCACATTATGTACCCAAATGGTGCCCGCATGTACTCCAGAGGTGCCCGTATTATACATTTCTATTTTTTTCACTTTATGTACCCAAATGGTGCCCGCATGTACTCCAGAGGTGCCCGTATTATACATTTCAATTTTTTTCACTTTATGACCCAAATGGTGCCCGCATGTACTCCAGAGGTGCCCGTATTACACATTTCTATTTTTTTCACATTATGTACCCAAATGGTGCCCGCATGTACTCCAGAGGTGCCCGTATTACACATTTCTATTTTTTTCACTTTATGTACCCAAATGGTGCCCGCATGTACTCCAGAGGTGCCCGTATTACACATTTCTATTTTTTTTTCACTTTATGTACCCAAATGGTGCCCGCATGTACTCCAGAGGTGCCAGTATTACACATTTCTATTTTTTTCCACTTGATGTACCCAAATGGTGCCCGCATGTACTCCAGAGGTGCCCGTATTATACATTTCTAGTTTTTTCACTTTATGTACCCAAATGGTGCCCGCATGTACTCCGGAGGTGCCCGCATAAATTATAGGTAGACATATATATTGCAATGAATTCTCATCCGCAACAAAGTGTTTCGATGGCGCAGTCGATAGGGTGGAAGGCTTTCTCATTGGAGGTTGTAGTTTCGAAACCTCGACTGTACCGTTCCTTAAAGTCCAATTTTTTTTTTCTTCTAATTCCCAGCTTTGGAGGATTTTTTTAACCGAAATTAAGCCCGAAATTTTATTAGGTTCGAATGTATTTTTTTAAATTCGTTGCTCTGGAGGTTTTTTAAAAGGGAGGTAAAGTCTGACATCTTATAGCGTTCACCCCATTCGGATGTCATTTGGGGGCGGGGCGGATCTAGGTTTTACCCAAGGGGGGGGGGGGGGGGGTTTACCTGAGGTGATTGGCCTACACACCCCAGCGTGCCGATTTTTCGAAACCCGACACGATTTTTCGACACCCGACACCAGAGGTGCCCGTATTACACATTTCTATTTTTTTCACATTATGTACCCAATTGGTGCCCGCATGTACTCCGGAGGTGCCCGTATTACACATTTCTATTTTTTTTTCACTTTATGTACCCAAATGGTGCCCGCATGTACTCCGGAGGTGCCCGTATTACACATTTCTATTTTTTTTTCACTTTATGTACCCAAATGGTGCCCGCATGTACTCCGGAGGTGCCCGTATTACACATTTCTATTTTTTTTTCACTTTATGTACCCAAATGGTGCCCGCATGTACTCCGGAGGTGCCCGTATTACACATTTCTATTTTTTTCACTTTATGTACCCAATTGGTGCCCGCATGTACTCCGGAGGTGCCAGTATTACACATTTCTATATTTTTTCACTTTATGTACCCAAATGGTGCCCGCATGTACTCCGGAGGTGCCCGTATTACACATTTCTATATTTTTTCACTTTATGTACCCAAATGGTGCCCGCATGTACTCCGGAGGTGCCCGTATTACACATTTCTATATTTTTTCACTTTATGTACCCAAATGGTGCCCGCATGTACTCCGGAGGTGCCCGAATTACACATTTCTATTTTTTTCACTTTATGTACCCAAATGGTGCCCGCATGTACTCCAGAGGTGCCCGTATTACACATTTCTAGTTTTTTCACTTTATGTACCCAAATGGTGCCCGCATGTACTCCGGAGGTGCCCGTATTACACATTTCTATTTTTTTTTCACTTTATGTACCCAAATGGTGCCCGCATGTACTCCGGAGGTGCCCGTATTACACATTTCTATTTTTTTTTCACTTTATGTACCCAAATGGTGCCCGCATGTACTCCGGAGGTGCCCGTATTAGACATTTCTATTTTTTTCACTTTATGTACCCAAATGGTGCCCGCATGTACTCCAGAGGTGCCCGTATTACACATTTCTATTTTTTTCACTTTATGTACCCAAATGGTGCCCGCATGTACTCCAGAGGTGCCCGTATTATACATTTCTAGTTTTTTCACTTTATGTACCCAAATGGTGCCCGCATGTACTCCAGAGGTGCCCGTATTATACATTTCTATTTTTTTCACTTTATGTACCCAAATGGTGCCCGCATGTACTCCGGAGGTGTCGGTATTATACATTTTTTTTTTTCACTTTATGTACCCAAATGGTGCCCGCATGTACTCAAGAGGTGCCCGCATAAATTATGGGTAGACATATATATTGCAATGAATTCTCATCCGCAACAAAGTGTTTCGATGGCGCAGTCGATAGGGTGGAAGGCTTTCTCAGTGGAGGTTGTAGTTTCGAAACCTCGACTGTACCGTTCCTTAAAGTCCAATTTTTTTTTTCTTCTAATTCCCAGCTTTGGAGGATTTTTTTAACCGAAATTAAGCCCGAAATTTTATTAGGTTCGAATGTATTTTTTTAAATTCGTTGCTCTGGAGGTTTTTTAAAAGGGAGGTAAAGTCTGACATCTTATAGCGTTCACCCCATTCGGATGTCATTTGGGGGCGGGGCGGATCTAGGTTTTACCCAAGGGGGGGGGGGGGGGTTTACCTGAGGTGATTGGCCTACACACCCCAGCGTGCCGATTTTTCGAAACCCGACACGATTTTTCGACACCCGACACCAGAGGTGCCCGTATTATACATTTCTATTTTTTTCACTTTATGTACCCAAATGGTGCCCGCATGTACTCCAGAGGTGCCCGTATTACACATTTCTATTTTTTTTCACTTTATGTACCCAAATGATGCCCGCATGTACTCCAGAGGTGCCCGTATTATACATTTCTATTTTTTTCACATTATGTACCCAAATGGTGCCCGCATGTACTCCAGAGGTGCCCGTATTATACATTTCTATTTTTTTCACTTTATGTACCCAAATAATGCCCGCATGTACTCCAGAGGTGCCCGTATTATACATTTCTATTTTTTTCACTTTATGACCCAAATGGTGCCCGCATGTACTCCAGAGGTGCCCGTATTATTCATTTCTATTTTTTTCACATTATGTACCCAAATGGTGCCCGCATGTACTCCAGAGGTGCCCGTATTATACATTTCTATTTTTTTCACATTATGTACCCAAATGGTGCCCGCATGTACTCCAGAGGTGCCCGTATTATACATTTCTATTTTTTTCACTTTATGTACCCAAATGGTGCCCGCATGTACTCCAGAGGTGCCCGTATTATACATTTCTATTGTTCTCACTTTATGTACCCAAATGGTGCCCGCCTGTACTCCAGAGGTGCCCGTTTTATACATTTCTATTTTTTTCACTTTATGTACCCAAATGGTGCCCGCATGTACTCCAGAGGTGCCCGTATTACACATTTCTATTTTTTTTCACTTTATGTACCCAAATGGTGCCCGCATGTACTCCAGAGGTGCCCGTATTATACATTTCTATTTTTTTCACTTTATGTACCCAAATGGTGCCCGCATGTACTCCAGAGGTGCCCGTATTATACATTTCTATTTTTTTCACTTTATGTACCCAAATGGTGCCCGCATGTACTCCAGAGGTGCCCGTATTATACATTTCTATTGTTCTCACTTTATGTACCCAAATGGTGCCCGCCTGTACTCCAGAGGTGCCCGTTTTACACATTTCTATTTTTTCCACTTTATGTACCCAAATGGTGCCCGCATGTACTCCAGAGGTGCCCGTATTACACATTTCTATTTTTTTTCACTTTATGTACCCAAATGGTGCCCGCATGTACCCCAGAGGTGCCCGTATTATACATTTCTATTTTTTTCACTTTATGTACCCAAATGGTGCCCGCATGTACCCCAGAGGTGCCCGTATTATACATTTCTATTTTTTTCACTTTATGTACCCAAATGGTGCCCGCATGTACTCCAGAGGTGCCCGTATTACACATTTCTATTTTTTTCACTTTATGACCCAAATGGTGCCCGCATGTACTCCACAGGTGCCCGTATTATACGTTTCTATTTTTTTCACATTATGTACCCAAATGGTGCCCGCATGTACTCCAGAGGTGCCCGTATTATACATTTCTATTTTTTTCACTTTATGTACCCAAATGGTGCCCGCATGTACTCCAGAGGTGCCCGTATTATACATTTCTATTTTTCTCACTTTATGTACCCAAATGGTGCCCGCCTGTACTCCAGAGGTGCCCGTTTGATACATTTCTATTTTTTTCACTTTATGTACCCAAATGGTGCCCGCATGTACTCCAGAGGTGCCCGTATTATACATTTCTATTTTTTTCACTTTATGTACCCAAATGGTGCCCGCATGTACTCCAGAGGTGCCCGTATTACACATTTCTATTTTTTTCACTTTATGTACCCAAATGGTGCCCGCATGTACTCCAGAGGTGCCCGTATTATACATTTCTATTTTTTTTCACTTTATGTACCCAAATGGTGCCCGCATGTACTCCAGAGGTGCCCGTATTACACATTTCTATTTTTTTCACTTTATGTACCCAATTGGTGCCCGCATGTACTCCAGAGGTGCCAGTATTACATATTTCTATATTTTTTCACTTTATGTACCCAAATGGTGCCCGCATGTAGTCCAGAGGTGCCCGTATTACACATTTCTATTTGTTTCACTTTATGTACCCAATTGGTGCCCGCATGTACTCCGGAGGTGCCAGTATTACACATTTCTATATTTTTTCACTTTATGTACCCAAATGGTGCCCGCATGTACTCCAGAGGTGCCCGTATTACACATTTCTATTTTTTTCACTTTATGTACCCAATTGGTGCCCGCATGTACTCCAGAGGTGCCAGTATTACACATTTCTATTTTTTTTCACTTGATGTACCCAAATGGTGCCCGCATGTACTCCAGAGGTGCCCGTATTACACATTTCTATTTTTTTCACTTTATGTACCCAATTGGTGCCCGCATGTACTCCAGAGGTGCCAGTATTACACATTTCTATATTTTTTCACTTTATGTACCCAAATGGTGCCCGCATGTACTCCAGAGGTGCCCGTATTACACATTTCTATTTTTTTCACTTTATGTACCCAATTGGTGCCCGCATGTACTCCAGAGGTGCCAGTATTACACATTTCTATATTTTTTCACTTGATGTACCCAAATGGTGCCCGCATGTACTCCAGAGGTGCCCGTATTATACATTTCTAGTTTTTTCACTTCATGTACCCAAATGGTGCCCGCATGTACTCCAGAGGTGCCCGTATTATACATTTCTATTTTTTTCACTTTATGTACCCAAATGGTGCCCGCATGTACTCCGGAGGTGTCCGTATTATACATTTCTATTTTGTTCACTTTATGTACCCAATTGGTGCCCGCATGTACTCCGGAGGTGCCCGTATTATACATTTTTTTTTTTTCACTTGATGTACCCAAATGGTGCCCGCATGTACTCCAGAGGTGCCCGTATTACACATTTCTATTTTTTTCACTTTATGTACCCAAATGGTGCCCGCATGTACTCCAGAGGTGCCCGTATTATACATTTCTATTTTTTTCACTTTATGTACCCAAATGGTGCCCGCATGTACTCCGGAGGTGTCCGTATTATACATTTCTATTTTGTTCACTTTATGTACCCAATTGGTGCCCGCATGTACTCCGGAGGTGCCCGTATTATACATTTTTTTTTTTTCACTTTATGTACCCAAATGGTGCCCGCATGTACTCCAGAGGTGCCAGTATTACACATTTCTATATTTTTTCACTTTATGTACCCAAATGGTGCCCGCATGTACTCCAGAGGTGCCCGTATTACACATTTCTATTTTTTTCACTTTATGTACCCAATTGGTGCCCGCATGTACTCCAGAGGTGCCAGTATTACACATTTCTATTTTTTTTCACTTGATGTACCCAAATGGTGCCCGCATGTACTCCAGAGGTGCCCGTATTACACATTTCTATTTTTTTCACTTTATGTACCCAATTGGTGCCCGCATGTACTCCAGAGGTGCCAGTATTACACATTTCTATATTTTTTCACTTTATGTACCCAAATGGTGCCCGCATGTACTCCAGAGGTGCCCGTATTACACATTTCTATTTTTTTCACTTTATGTACCCAATTGGTGCCCGCATGTACTCCAGAGGTGCCAGTATTACACATTTCTATATTTTTTCACTTTATGTACCCAAATGGTGCCCGCATGTACTCCAGAGGTGCCCGTATTACACATTTCTATTTTTTTCACTTTATGTACCCAATTGGTGCCCGCATGTACTCCAGAGGTGCCAGTATTACACATTTCTATTTTTTTTCACTTGATGTACCCAAATGGTGCCCGCATGTACTCCAGAGGTGCCCGTATTACACATTTCTATTTTTTTCACTTTATGTACCCAATTGGTGCCCGCATGTACTCCAGAGGTGCCAGTATTACATATTTCTATTTTTTTTCACTTTATGTACCCAAATGGTGCCCGCATGTACTCCAGAGGTGCCCGTATTACACATTTCTATTTGTTTCACTTTATGTACCCAATTGGTGCCCGCATGTACTCCGGAGGTGCCAGTATTACACATTTCTATATTTTTTCACTTTATGTACCCAAATGGTGCCCGCATGTACTCCGGAGGTGCCCGTATTACACATTTCTATTTTTTTCACTTTATGTACCCAATTGGTGCCCGCATGTACTCCAGAGGTGCCAGTATTACACATTTCTATTTTTTTTCACTTGATGTACCCAAATGGTGCCCGCATGTACTCCAGAGGTGCCCGTATTACACATTTCTATTTTTTTCACTTTATGTACCCAATTGGTGCCCGCATGTACTCCAGAGGTGCCAGTATTACACATTTCTATATTTTTTCACTTTATGTACCCAAATGGTGCCCGCATGTACTCCAGAGGTGCCCGTATTACACATTTCTATTTTTTTCACTTTATGTACCCAATTGGTGCCCGCATGTACTCCAGAGGTGCCAGTATTACACATTTCTATATTTTTTCACTTGATGTACCCAAATGGTGCCCGCATGTACTCCAGAGGTGCCCGTATTATACATTTCTAGTTTTTTCACTTCATGTACCCAAATGGTGCCCGCATGTACTCCAGAGGTGCCCGTATTATACATTTCTATTTTTTTCACTTTATGTACCCAAATGGTGCCCGCATGTACTCCGGAGGTGTCCGTATTATACATTTCTATTTTGTTCACTTTATGTACCCAATTGGTGCCCGCATGTACTCCGGAGGTGCCCGTATTATACATTTTTTTTTTTTCACTTGATGTACCCAAATGGTGCCCGCATGTACTCCAGAGGTGCCCGTATTACACATTTCTATTTTTTTCACTTTATGTACCCAATTGGTGCCCGCATGTACTCCGGAGGTGCCCGTATTATACATTTTTTTTTTTTCACTTTATGTACCCAAATGGTGCCCGCATGTACTCAAGAGGTGCCCGCATAAATTATAGGTAGACATATATATTGCAATGAATTCTCATCCGCAACAAAGTGTTTCGATGGCGCAGTCGATAGGGTGGAAGGCTTTCTCATTGGAGGTTGTAGTTTCGAAACCTCGACTGTACCGTTCCTTAAAGTCCAATTTTTTTTTTCTTCTAATTCCCAGCTTTGGAGGATTTTTTTAACCGAAATTAAGCCCGAAATTTTATTAGGTTCGAATGTATTTTTTTAAATTCGTTGCTCTGGAGGTTTTTTAAAAGGGAGGTAAAGTCTGACATCTTATAGCGTTCACCCCATTCGGATGTCATTTGGGGGCGGGGCGGTTCTAGGTTTTACCCAAGGGGGGGGGGGGGGGGGGTTTACCTGAGGTGATTGGCCTACACACCCCAGCGTGCCGATTTTTCGAAACCCGACACGATTTTTCGACACCCGACACCAGAGGTGCCCGTATTATACATTTCTATTTTTTTCACTTTATGTACCCAAATGGTGCCCGCATGTACTCCAGAGGTGCCCGTATTATTCATTTCTATTTTTCTCACTTTATGTACCCAAATGGTGCCCGCATGTACTCCAGAGGTGCCCGTATTATACATTTTATTGTTTTCACTTTATGTACCCAAATGGTGCCCGCATGTACTCCAGAGGTGCCCGTATTACACATTTCTATTTTTTTCACTTTATGTACCCAATTGGTGCCCGCATGTACTCCAGAGGTGCCCGTATTACACATTTCTATTTTTTTCACTTTATGTACCCAAATGGTGCCCGCATGTACTCCAGAGGTGCCCGTATTATACGTTTCTATTTTTTTCACTTTATGACCCAAATGGTGCCCGCATGTACTCCACAGGTGCCCGTATTATACATTTCTATTTTTTTCACATTATGTACCCAAATGGTGCCCGCATGTACTCCAGAGGTGCCCGTATTATACATTTCTATTTTTTTCACTTTATGACCCAAATGGTGCCCGCATGTACTCCACAGGTGCCCGTATTATACATTTCTATTTTTTTCACTTTATGTACCCAATTGGTGCCCGCATGTACTCCAGAGGTGCCCGTATTACACATTTCTATTTTTTTCACTTTATGTACCCAAATGGTGCCCGCATGTACTCCAGAGGTGCCCATATTATACATTTCTATTTTTCTCACTTTATGTACCCAAATGGTGCCCGCCTGTACTCCAGAGGTGCCCGTTTTATACATTTCTATTTTTTTCACTTTATGTACCCAAATGGTGCCCGCATGTACTCCAGAGGTGCCCGTATTACACATTTCTATTTTTTTCTCACTTTATGTACCCAAATGGTGCCCGCATGTACTCCAGAGGTGCCCGTATTATACATTTCTATTTTTTTTCACTTTATGTACCCAAATGGTGCCCGCATGTACTCCAGAGGTGCCCGTATTATACATTTCTATTTTTTTCACTTTATGTACCCAAATGGTGCCCGCATGTACTCCAGAGGTGCCCGTATTATACATTTCTATTTGTTTCACTTTATGTACCCAATTGGTGCCCGCATGTACCCCAGAGGTGCCCGTATTATACATTTCTATTGTTCTCACTTTATGTACCCAAATGGTGCCCGCCTGTACTCCAGAGGTGCCCGTTTTATACATTTCTATTTTTTTCACTTTATGTACCCAAATGGTGCCCGCATGTACTCCAGAGGTGCCCGTATTACACATTTCTATTTTTTTTCACTTTATGTACCCAAATGGTGCCCGCATGTACTCCAGAGGTGCCCGTATTATACATTTCTATTTTTTTCACTTTATGTACCCAAATGGTGCCCGCATGTACTCCAGAGGTGCCCGTATTATACATTTCTATTGTTCTCACTTGATGTACCCAAATGGTGCCCGCCTGTACTCCAGAGGTGCCCGTTTTACACATTTCTATTTTTTTCACTTTATGTACCCAAATGGTGCCCGCATGTACTCCAGAGGTGCCCGTATTACACATTTCTATTTTTTTTCACTTTATGTACCCAAATGGTGCCCGCATGTACTCCAGAGGTGCCCGTATTATACATTTCTATTTTTTTCACTTTATGTACCCAAATGGTGCCCGCATGTACTCCAGAGGTGCCCGTATTATACATTTCTATTGTTCTCACTTGATGTACCCAAATGGTGCCCGCCTGTACTCCAGAGGTGCCCGTTTTACACATTTCTATTTTTTTCACTTGATGTACCCAAATGGTGCCCGCATGTACTCCAGAGGTGCCCGTATTACACATTTCTATTTTTTTTCACTTTATGTACCCAAATGGTGCCCGCATGTACTCCAGAGGTGCCCGTATTATACATTTCTATTTTTTTCACTTTATGTACCCAAATGGTGCCCGCATGTACTCCAGAGGTGCCCGTATTATACATTTCTATTTTTTTCACTTTATGTACCCAATTGGTGCCCGCATGTACCCCAGAGGTGCCCGTATTATACATTTCTATTGTTCTCACTTTATGTACCCAAATGGTGCCCGCCTGTACTCCAGAGGTGCCCGTTTTACACATTTCTATTTTTTTCACTTTATGTACCCAAATGGTGCCCGCCTGTACTCCAGAGGTGCCCGTTTTATACATTTCTATTTTTTTCACTTTATGTACCCAAATGGTGCCCGCATGTACTCCAGAGGTGCCCGTATTACACATTTCTATTTTTTTTCACTTTATGTACCCAAATGGTGCCCGCATGTACTCCAGAGGTGCCCGTATTATACATTTCTATTTTTTTTCACTTTATGTACCCAAATGGTGCCCGCATGTACTCCAGAGGTGCCCGTATTATACATTTCTATTTTTTTCACTTTATGTACCCAAATGGTGCCCGCATGTACTCCAGAGGTGCCCGTATTATACATTTCTATTTGTTTCACTTTATGTACCCAATTGGTGCCCGCATGTACCCCAGAGGTGCCCGTATTATACATTTCTATTGTTCTCACTTTATGTACCCAAATGGTGCCCGCCTGTACTCCAGAGGTGCCCGTTTTATACATTTCTATTTTTTTCACTTTATGTACCCAAATGGTGCCCGCATGTACTCCAGAGGTGCCCGTATTACACATTTCTATTTTTTTTCACTTTATGTACCCAAATGGTGCCCGCATGTACTCCAGAGGTGCCCGTATTACACATTTCTATTTTTTTCACTTTATGTACCCAAATGGTGCCCGCATGTACTCCAGAGGTGCCCGTATTATACGTTTCTATTTTTTTCACTTTATGACCCAAATGGTGCCCGCATGTACTCCACAGGTGCCCGTTTTACACATTTCTATTTTTTTCACTTTATGTACCCAAATGGTGCCCGCATGTACTCCAGAGGTGCCCGTATTACACATTTCTATTTTTTTTCACTTTATGTACCCAAATGGTGCCCGCATGTACTCCAGAGGTGCCCGTATTATACATTTCTATTTTTTTCACTTTATGTACCCAAATGGTGCCCGCATGTACTCCAGAGGTGCCCGTATTATACATTTCAATTTTTTTCACTTTATGACCCAAATGGTGCCCGCATGTACTCCAGAGGTGCCCGTATTACACATTTCTATTTTTTTCACATTATGTACCCAAATGGTGCCCGCATGTACTCCAGAGGTGCCCGTATTACACATTTCTATTTTTTTCACTTTATGTACCCAAATGGTGCCCGCATGTACTCCAGAGGTGCCCGTATTACACATTTCTATTTTTTTTTCACTTTATGTACCCAAATGGTGCCCGCATGTACTCCAGAGGTGCCAGTATTACACATTTCTATTTTTTTTCACTTGATGTACCCAAATGGTGCCCGCATGTACTCCAGAGGTGCCCGTATTATACATTTCTAGTTTTTTCACTTTATGTACCCAAATGGTGCCCGCATGTACTCCGGAGGTGCCCGCATAAATTATAGGTAGACATATATATTGCAATGAATTCTCATCCGCAACAAAGTGTTTCGATGGCGCAGTCGATAGGGTGGAAGGCTTTCTCATTGGAGGTTGTAGTTTCGAAACCTCGACTGTACCGTTCCTTAAAGTCCAATTTTTTTTTTCTTCTAATTCCCAGCTTTGGAGGATTTTTTTAACCGAAATTAAGCCCGAAATTTTATTAGGTTCGAATGTATTTTTTTAAATTCGTTGCTCTGGAGGTTTTTTAAAAGGGAGGTAAAGTCTGACATCTTATAGCGTTCACCCCATTCGGATGTCATTTGGGGGCGGGGCGGATCTAGGTTTTACCCAAGGGGGGGGGGGGGGGGGGGGGGTTTACCTGAGGTGATTGGCCTACACACCCCAGCGTGCCGATTTTTCGAAACCCGACACGATTTTTCGACACCCGACACCAGAGGTGCCCGTATTACACATTTCTATTTTTTTCACATTATGTACCCAATTGGTGCCCGCATGTACTCCGGAGGTGCCCGTATTACACATTTCTATTTTTTTTTCACTTTATGTACCCAAATGGTGCCCGCATGTACTCCGGAGGTGCCCGTATTACACATTTCTATTTTTTTTTCACTTTATGTACCCAAATGGTGCCCGCATGTACTCCGGAGGTGCCCGTATTACACATTTCTATTTTTTTTTCACTTTATGTACCCAAATGGTGCCCGCATGTACTCCGGAGGTGCCCGTATTACACATTTCTATTTTTTTCACTTTATGTACCCAATTGGTGCCCGCATGTACTCCGGAGGTGCCAGTATTACACATTTCTATATTTTTTCACTTTATGTACCCAAATGGTGCCCGCATGTACTCCGGAGGTGCCCGTATTACACATTTCTATATTTTTTCACTTTATGTACCCAAATGGTGCCCGCATGTACTCCGGAGGTGCCCGTATTACACATTTCTATATTTTTTCACTTTATGTACCCAAATGGTGCCCGCATGTACTCCGGAGGTGCCCGAATTACACATTTCTATTTTTTTCACTTTATGTACCCAAATGGTGCCCGCATGTACTCCAGAGGTGCCCGTATTACACATTTCTAGTTTTTTCACTTTATGTACCCAAATGGTGCCCGCATGTACTCCGGAGGTGCCCGTATTACACATTTCTATTTTTTTTTCACTTTATGTACCCAAATGGTGCCCGCATGTACTCCGGAGGTGCCCGTATTACACATTTCTATTTTTTTTTCACTTTATGTACCCAAATGGTGCCCGCATGTACTCCGGAGGTGCCCGTATTAGACATTTCTATTTTTTTCACTTTATGTACCCAAATGGTGCCCGCATGTACTCCAGAGGTGCCCGTATTACACATTTCTATTTTTTTCACTTTATGTACCCAAATGGTGCCCGCATGTACTCCAGAGGTGCCCGTATTATACATTTCTAGTTTTTTCACTTTATGTACCCAAATGGTGCCCGCATGTACTCCAGAGGTGCCCGTATTATACATTTCTATTTTTTTCACTTTATGTACCCAAATGGTGCCCGCATGTACTCCGGAGGTGTCGGTATTATACATTTTTTTTTTTCACTTTATGTACCCAAATGGTGCCCGCATGTACTCAAGAGGTGCCCGCATAAATTATGGGTAGACATATATATTGCAATGAATTCTCATCCGCAACAAAGTGTTTCGATGGCGCAGTCGATAGGGTGGAAGGCTTTCTCAGTGGAGGTTGTAGTTTCGAAACCTCGACTGTACCGTTCCTTAAAGTCCAATTTTTTTTTTCTTCTAATTCCCAGCTTTGGAGGATTTTTTTAACCGAAATTAAGCCCGAAATTTTATTAGGTTCGAATGTATTTTTTTAAATTCGTTGCTCTGGAGGTTTTTTAAAAGGGAGGTAAAGTCTGACATCTTATAGCGTTCACCCCATTCGGATGTCATTTGGGGGCGGGGCGGATCTAGGTTTTACCCAAGGGGGGGGGGGGGGGGGGGGGTTTACCTGAGGTGATTGGCCTACACACCCCAGCGTGCCGATTTTTCGAAACCCGACACGATTTTTCGACACCCGACACCAGAGGTGCCCGTATTATACATTTCTATTTTTTTCACTTTATGTACCCAAATGGTGCCCGCATGTACTCCAGAGGTGCCCGTATTACACATTTCTATTTTTTTTCACTTTATGTACCCAAATGATGCCCGCATGTACTCCAGAGGTGCCCGTATTATACATTTCTATTTTTTTCACATTATGTACCCAAATGGTGCCCGCATGTACTCCAGAGGTGCCCGTATTATACATTTCTATTTTTTTCACTTTATGTACCCAAATAATGCCCGCATGTACTCCAGAGGTGCCCGTATTATACATTTCTATTTTTTTCACTTTATGACCCAAATGGTGCCCGCATGTACTCCAGAGGTGCCCGTATTATTCATTTCTATTTTTTTCACATTATGTACCCAAATGGTGCCCGCATGTACTCCAGAGGTGCCCGTATTATACATTTCTATTTTTTTCACATTATGTACCCAAATGGTGCCCGCATGTACTCCAGAGGTGCCCGTATTATACATTTCTATTTTTTTCACTTTATGTACCCAAATGGTGCCCGCATGTACTCCAGAGGTGCCCGTATTATACATTTCTATTGTTCTCACTTTATGTACCCAAATGGTGCCCGCCTGTACTCCAGAGGTGCCCGTTTTATACATTTCTATTTTTTTCACTTTATGTACCCAAATGGTGCCCGCATGTACTCCAGAGGTGCCCGTATTACACATTTCTATTTTTTTTCACTTTATGTACCCAAATGGTGCCCGCATGTACTCCAGAGGTGCCCGTATTATACATTTCTATTTTTTTCACTTTATGTACCCAAATGGTGCCCGCATGTACTCCAGAGGTGCCCGTATTATACATTTCTATTTTTTTCACTTTATGTACCCAAATGGTGCCCGCATGTACTCCAGAGGTGCCCGTATTATACATTTCTATTGTTCTCACTTTATGTACCCAAATGGTGCCCGCCTGTACTCCAGAGGTGCCCGTTTTACACATTTCTATTTTTTTCACTTTATGTACCCAAATGGTGCCCGCATGTACTCCAGAGGTGCCCGTATTACACATTTCTATTTTTTTTCACTTTATGTACCCAAATGGTGCCCGCATGTACCCCAGAGGTGCCCGTATTATACATTTCTATTTTTTTCACTTTATGTACCCAAATGGTGCCCGCATGTACCCCAGAGGTGCCCGTATTATACATTTCTATTTTTTTCACTTTATGTACCCAAATGGTGCCCGCATGTACTCCAGAGGTGCCCGTATTACACATTTCTATTTTTTTCACTTTATGACCCAAATGGTGCCCGCATGTACTCCACAGGTGCCCGTATTATACGTTTCTATTTTTTTCACATTATGTACCCAAATGGTGCCCGCATGTACTCCAGAGGTGCCCGTATTATACATTTCTATTTTTTTCACTTTATGTACCCAAATGGTGCCCGCATGTACTCCAGAGGTGCCCGTATTATACATTTCTATTTTTCTCACTTTATGTACCCAAATGGTGCCCGCCTGTACTCCAGAGGTGCCCGTTTGATACATTTCTATTTTTTTCACTTTATGTACCCAAATGGTGCCCGCATGTACTCCAGAGGTGCCCGTATTATACATTTCTATTTTTTTCACTTTATGTACCCAAATGGTGCCCGCATGTACTCCAGAGGTGCCCGTATTACACATTTCTATTTTTTTCACTTTATGTACCCAAATGGTGCCCGCATGTACTCCAGAGGTGCCCGTATTATACATTTCTATTTTTTTTCACTTTATGTACCCAAATGGTGCCCGCATGTACTCCAGAGGTGCCCGTATTACACATTTCTATTTTTTTCACTTTATGTACCCAATTGGTGCCCGCATGTACTCCAGAGGTGCCAGTATTACATATTTCTATATTTTTTCACTTTATGTACCCAAATGGTGCCCGCATGTAGTCCAGAGGTGCCCGTATTACACATTTCTATTTGTTTCACTTTATGTACCCAATTGGTGCCCGCATGTACTCCGGAGGTGCCAGTATTACACATTTCTATATTTTTTCACTTTATGTACCCAAATGGTGCCCGCATGTACTCCAGAGGTGCCCGTATTACACATTTCTATTTTTTTCACTTTATGTACCCAATTGGTGCCCGCATGTACTCCAGAGGTGCCAGTATTACACATTTCTATTTTTTTTCACTTGATGTACCCAAATGGTGCCCGCATGTACTCCAGAGGTGCCCGTATTACACATTTCTATTTTTTTCACTTTATGTACCCAATTGGTGCCCGCATGTACTCCAGAGGTGCCAGTATTACACATTTCTATATTTTTTCACTTTATGTACCCAAATGGTGCCCGCATGTACTCCAGAGGTGCCCGTATTACACATTTCTATTTTTTTCACTTTATGTACCCAATTGGTGCCCGCATGTACTCCAGAGGTGCCAGTATTACACATTTCTATATTTTTTCACTTGATGTACCCAAATGGTGCCCGCATGTACTCCAGAGGTGCCCGTATTATACATTTCTAGTTTTTTCACTTCATGTACCCAAATGGTGCCCGCATGTACTCCAGAGGTGCCCGTATTATACATTTCTATTTTTTTCACTTTATGTACCCAAATGGTGCCCGCATGTACTCCGGAGGTGTCCGTATTATACATTTCTATTTTGTTCACTTTATGTACCCAATTGGTGCCCGCATGTACTCCGGAGGTGCCCGTATTATACATTTTTTTTTTTTCACTTGATGTACCCAAATGGTGCCCGCATGTACTCCAGAGGTGCCCGTATTACACATTTCTATTTTTTTCACTTTATGTACCCAAATGGTGCCCGCATGTACTCCAGAGGTGCCCGTATTATACATTTCTATTTTTTTCACTTTATGTACCCAAATGGTGCCCGCATGTACTCCAGAGGTGCCCGTATTACACATTTCTATTTTTTTTCACTTTATGTACCCAAATGGTGCCCGCATGTACTCCAGAGGTGCCCGTATTATACATTTCTATTTTTTTCACTTTATGTACCCAAATGGTGCCCGCATGTACTCCAGAGGTGCCCGTATTATACATTTCTATTTTTTTCACTTTATGTACCCAAATGGTGCCCGCATGTACTCCAGAGGTGCCCGTATTATACATTTCTATTGTTCTCACTTTATGTACCCAAATGGTGCCCGCCTGTACTCCAGAGGTGCCCGTTTTACACATTTCTATTTTTTTCACTTTATGTACCCAAATGGTGCCCGCATGTACTCCAGAGGTGCCCGTATTACACATTTCTATTTTTTTTCACTTTATGTACCCAAATGGTGCCCGCATGTACCCCAGAGGTGCCCGTATTATACATTTCTATTTTTTTCACTTTATGTACCCAAATGGTGCCCGCATGTACCCCAGAGGTGCCCGTATTATACATTTCTATTTTTTTCACTTTATGTACCCAAATGGTGCCCGCATGTACTCCAGAGGTGCCCGTATTACACATTTCTATTTTTTTCACTTTATGACCCAAATGGTGCCCGCATGTACTCCACAGGTGCCCGTATTATACGTTTCTATTTTTTTCACATTATGTACCCAAATGGTGCCCGCATGTACTCCAGAGGTGCCCGTATTATACATTTCTATTTTTTTCACTTTATGTACCCAAATGGTGCCCGCATGTACTCCAGAGGTGCCCGTATTATACATTTCTATTTTTCTCACTTTATGTACCCAAATGGTGCCCGCCTGTACTCCAGAGGTGCCCGTTTGATACATTTCTATTTTTTTCACTTTATGTACCCAAATGGTGCCCGCATGTACTCCAGAGGTGCCCGTATTATACATTTCTATTTTTTTCACTTTATGTACCCAAATGGTGCCCGCATGTACTCCAGAGGTGCCCGTATTACACATTTCTATTTTTTTCACTTTATGTACCCAAATGGTGCCCGCATGTACTCCAGAGGTGCCCGTATTATACATTTCTATTTTTTTTCACTTTATGTACCCAAATGGTGCCCGCATGTACTCCAGAGGTGCCCGTATTACACATTTCTATTTTTTTCACTTTATGTACCCAATTGGTGCCCGCATGTACTCCAGAGGTGCCAGTATTACATATTTCTATATTTTTTCACTTTATGTACCCAAATGGTGCCCGCATGTAGTCCAGAGGTGCCCGTATTACACATTTCTATTTGTTTCACTTTATGTACCCAATTGGTGCCCGCATGTACTCCGGAGGTGCCAGTATTACACATTTCTATATTTTTTCACTTTATGTACCCAAATGGTGCCCGCATGTACTCCAGAGGTGCCCGTATTACACATTTCTATTTTTTTCACTTTATGTACCCAATTGGTGCCCGCATGTACTCCAGAGGTGCCAGTATTACACATTTCTATTTTTTTTCACTTGATGTACCCAAATGGTGCCCGCATGTACTCCAGAGGTGCCCGTATTACACATTTCTATTTTTTTCACTTTATGTACCCAATTGGTGCCCGCATGTACTCCAGAGGTGCCAGTATTACACATTTCTATATTTTTTCACTTTATGTACCCAAATGGTGCCCGCATGTACTCCAGAGGTGCCCGTATTACACATTTCTATTTTTTTCACTTTATGTACCCAATTGGTGCCCGCATGTACTCCAGAGGTGCCAGTATTACACATTTCTATATTTTTTCACTTGATGTACCCAAATGGTGCCCGCATGTACTCCAGAGGTGCCCGTATTATACATTTCTAGTTTTTTCACTTCATGTACCCAAATGGTGCCCGCATGTACTCCAGAGGTGCCCGTATTATACATTTCTATTTTTTTCACTTTATGTACCCAAATGGTGCCCGCATGTACTCCGGAGGTGTCCGTATTATACATTTCTATTTTGTTCACTTTATGTACCCAATTGGTGCCCGCATGTACTCCGGAGGTGCCCGTATTATACATTTTTTTTTTTTCACTTGATGTACCCAAATGGTGCCCGCATGTACTCCAGAGGTGCCCGTATTACACATTTCTATTTTTTTCACTTTATGTACCCAAATGGTGCCCGCATGTACTCCAGAGGTGCCCGTATTATACATTTCTATTTTTTTCACTTTATGTACCCAAATGGTGCCCGCATGTACTCCGGAGGTGTCCGTATTATACATTTCTATTTTGTTCACTTTATGTACCCAATTGGTGCCCGCATGTACTCCGGAGGTGCCCGTATTATACATTTTTTTTTTTTCACTTTATGTACCCAAATGGTGCCCGCATGTACTCCAGAGGTGCCAGTATTACACATTTCTATATTTTTTCACTTTATGTACCCAAATGGTGCCCGCATGTACTCCAGAGGTGCCCGTATTACACATTTCTATTTTTTTCACTTTATGTACCCAATTGGTGCCCGCATGTACTCCAGAGGTGCCAGTATTACACATTTCTATTTTTTTTCACTTGATGTACCCAAATGGTGCCCGCATGTACTCCAGAGGTGCCCGTATTACACATTTCTATTTTTTTCACTTTATGTACCCAATTGGTGCCCGCATGTACTCCAGAGGTGCCAGTATTACACATTTCTATATTTTTTCACTTTATGTACCCAAATGGTGCCCGCATGTACTCCAGAGGTGCCCGTATTACACATTTCTATTTTTTTCACTTTATGTACCCAATTGGTGCCCGCATGTACTCCAGAGGTGCCAGTATTACACATTTCTATATTTTTTCACTTTATGTACCCAAATGGTGCCCGCATGTACTCCAGAGGTGCCCGTATTACACATTTCTATTTTTTTCACTTTATGTACCCAATTGGTGCCCGCATGTACTCCAGAGGTGCCAGTATTACACATTTCAATTTTTTTTCACTTGATGTACCCAAATGGTGCCCGCATGTACTCCAGAGGTGCCCGTATTACACATTTCTATTTTTTTCACTTTATGTACCCAATTGGTGCCCGCATGTACTCCAGAGGTGCCAGTATTACATATTTCTATTTTTTTTCACTTTATGTACCCAAATGGTGCCCGCATGTACTCCAGAGGTGCCCGTATTACACATTTCTATTTGTTTCACTTTATGTACCCAATTGGTGCCCGCATGTACTCCGGAGGTGCCAGTATTACACATTTCTATATTTTTTCACTTTATGTACCCAAATGGTGCCCGCATGTACTCCGGAGGTGCCCGTATTACACATTTCTATTTTTTTCACTTTATGTACCCAATTGGTGCCCGCATGTACTCCAGAGGTGCCAGTATTACACATTTCTATTTTTTTTCACTTGATGTACCCAAATGGTGCCCGCATGTACTCCAGAGGTGCCCGTATTACACATTTCTATTTTTTTCACTTTATGTACCCAATTGGTGCCCGCATGTACTCCAGAGGTGCCAGTATTACACATTTCTATATTTTTTCACTTTATGTACCCAAATGGTGCCCGCATGTACTCCAGAGGTGCCCGTATTACACATTTCTATTTTTTTCACTTTATGTACCCAATTGGTGCCCGCATGTACTCCAGAGGTGCCAGTATTACACATTTCTATATTTTTTCACTTGATGTACCCAAATGGTGCCCGCATGTACTCCAGAGGTGCCCGTATTATACATTTCTAGTTTTTTCACTTCATGTACCCAAATGGTGCCCGCATGTACTCCAGAGGTGCCCGTATTATACATTTCTATTTTTTTCACTTCATGTACCCAAATGGTGCCCGCATGTACTCCAGAGGTGCCCGTATTATACATTTCTATTTTTTTCACTTTATGTACCCAAATGGTGCCCGCATGTACTCCGGAGGTGTCCGTATTATACATTTCTATTTTGTTC
The DNA here is from genome assembly GCA_037893225.1 of Hippasteria phrygiana. NCBI lineage: Eukaryota > Metazoa > Echinodermata > Asteroidea > Valvatida > Goniasteridae > Hippasteria > Hippasteria phrygiana. The sequence goes on from JAZGUH010000234.1 coordinate 293,874, forward strand.
ACTTTATGTACCCAATTGGTGCCCGCATGTACTCCGGAGGTGCCCGTATTATACATTTTTTTTTTTTCACTTGATGTACCCAAATGGTGCCCGCATGTACTCCAGAGGTGCCCGTATTACACATTTCTATTTTTTTCACTTTATGTACCCAAATGGTGCCCGCATGTACTCCAGAGGTGCCCGTATTATACATTTCTATTTTTTTCACTTTATGTACCCAATTGGTGCCCGCATGTACTCCGGAGGTGCCCGTATTATACATTTTTTTTTTTTCACTTTATGTACCCAAATGGTGCCCGCATGTACTCAAGAGGTGCCCGCATAAATTATAGGTAGACATATATATTGCAATGAATTCTCATCCGCAACAAAGTGTTTCGATGGCGCAGTCGATAGGGTGGAAGGCTTTCTCATTGGAGGTTGTAGTTTCGAAACCTCGACTGTACCGTTCCTTAAAGTCCAATTTTTTTTTTCTTCTAATTCCCAGCTTTGGAGGATTTTTTTAACCGAAATTAAGCCCGAAATTTTATTAGGTTCGAATGTATTTTTTTAAATTCGTTGCTCTGGAGGTTTTTTAAAAGGGAGGTAAAGTCTGACATCTTATAGCGTTCACCCCATTCGGATGTCATTTGGGGGCGGGGCGGTTCTAGGTTTTACCCAAGGGGGGGGGGGGGGGGGGGGGGGTTTACCTGAGGTGATTGGCCTACACACCCCAGCGTGCCGATTTTTCGAAACCCGACACGATTTTTCGACACCCGACACCAGAGGTGCCCGTATTATACATTTCTATTTTTTTCACTTTATGTACCCAAATGGTGCCCGCATGTACTCCAGAGGTGCCCGTATTATTCATTTCTATTTTTCTCACTTTATGTACCCAAATGGTGCCCGCATGTACTCCAGAGGTGCCCGTATTATACATTTTATTGTTTTCACTTTATGTACCCAAATGGTGCCCGCATGTACTCCAGAGGTGCCCGTATTACACATTTCTATTTTTTTCACTTTATGTACCCAATTGGTGCCCGCATGTACTCCAGAGGTGCCCGTATTACACATTTCTATTTTTTTCACTTTATGTACCCAAATGGTGCCCGCATGTACTCCAGAGGTGCCCGTATTATACGTTTCTATTTTTTTCACTTTATGACCCAAATGGTGCCCGCATGTACTCCACAGGTGCCCGTATTATACATTTCTATTTTTTTCACATTATGTACCCAAATGGTGCCCGCATGTACTCCAGAGGTGCCCGTAATATACATTTCTATTTTTTTCACTTTATGACCCAAATGGTGCCCGCATGTACTCCACAGGTGCCCGTATTATACATTTCTATTTTTTTCACTTTATGTACCCAATTGGTGCCCGCATGTACTCCAGAGGTGCCCGTATTACACATTTCTATTTTTTTCACTTTATGTACCCAAATGGTGCCCGCATGTACTCCAGAGGTGCCCATATTATACATTTCTATTTTTCTCACTTTATGTACCCAAATGGTGCCCGCCTGTACTCCAGAGGTGCCCGTTTTATACATTTCTATTTTTTTCACTTTATGTACCCAAATGGTGCCCGCATGTACTCCAGAGGTGCCCGTATTACACATTTCTATTTTTTTCTCACTTTATGTACCCAAATGGTGCCCGCATGTACTCCAGAGGTGCCCGTATTATACATTTCTATTTTTTTTCACTTTATGTACCCAAATGGTGCCCGCATGTACTCCAGAGGTGCCCGTATTATACATTTCTATTTTTTTCACTTTATGTACCCAAATGGTGCCCGCATGTACTCCAGAGGTGCCCGTATTATACATTTCTATTTGTTTCACTTTATGTACCCAATTGGTGCCCGCATGTACCCCAGAGGTGCCCGTATTATACATTTCTATTGTTCTCACTTTATGTACCCAAATGGTGCCCGCCTGTACTCCAGAGGTGCCCGTTTTATACATTTCTATTTTTTTCACTTTATGTACCCAAATGGTGCCCGCATGTACTCCAGAGGTGCCCGTATTACACATTTCTATTTTTTTTCACTTTATGTACCCAAATGGTGCCCGCATGTACTCCAGAGGTGCCCGTATTATACATTTCTATTTTTTTCACTTTATGTACCCAAATGGTGCCCGCATGTACTCCAGAGGTGCCCGTATTATACATTTCTATTGTTCTCACTTGATGTACCCAAATGGTGCCCGCCTGTACTCCAGAGGTGCCCGTTTTACACATTTCTATTTTTTTCACTTTATGTACCCAAATGGTGCCCGCATGTACTCCAGAGGTGCCCGTATTACACATTTCTATTTTTTTTCACTTTATGTACCCAAATGGTGCCCGCATGTACTCCAGAGGTGCCCGTATTATACATTTCTATTTTTTTCACTTTATGTACCCAAATGGTGCCCGCATGTACTCCAGAGGTGCCCGTATTATACATTTCTATTGTTCTCACTTGATGTACCCAAATGGTGCCCGCCTGTACTCCAGAGGTGCCCGTTTTACACATTTCTATTTTTTTCACTTTATGTACCCAAATGGTGCCCGCATGTACTCCAGAGGTGCCCGTATTACACATTTCTATTTTTTTTCACTTTATGTACCCAAATGGTGCCCGCATGTACTCCAGAGGTGCCCGTATTATACATTTCTATTTTTTTCACTTTATGTACCCAAATGGTGCCCGCATGTACTCCAGAGGTGCCCGTATTATACATTTCTATTTTTTTCACTTTATGTACCCAATTGGTGCCCGCATGTACCCCAGAGGTGCCCGTATTATACATTTCTATTGTTCTCACTTTATGTACCCAAATGGTGCCCGCCTGTACTCCAGAGGTGCCCGTTTTACACATTTCTATTTTTTTCACTTTATGTACCCAAATGGTGCCCGCCTGTACTCCAGAGGTGCCCGTTTTATACATTTCTATTTTTTTCACTTTATGTACCCAAATGGTGCCCGCATGTACTCCAGAGGTGCCCGTATTACACATTTCTATTTTTTTTCACTTTATGTACCCAAATGGTGCCCGCATGTACTCCAGAGGTGCCCGTATTATACATTTCTATTTTTTTTCACTTTATGTACCCAAATGGTGCCCGCATGTACTCCAGAGGTGCCCGTATTATACATTTCTATTTTTTTCACTTTATGTACCCAAATGGTGCCCGCATGTACTCCAGAGGTGCCCGTATTATACATTTCTATTTGTTTCACTTTATGTACCCAATTGGTGCCCGCATGTACCCCAGAGGTGCCCGTATTATACATTTCTATTGTTCTCACTTTATGTACCCAAATGGTGCCCGCCTGTACTCCAGAGGTGCCCGTTTTATACATTTCTATTTTTTTCACTTTATGTACCCAAATGGTGCCCGCATGTACTCCAGAGGTGCCCGTATTACACATTTCTATTTTTTTTCACTTTATGTACCCAAATGGTGCCCGCATGTACTCCAGAGGTGCCCGTATTACACATTTCTATTTTTTTCACTTTATGTACCCAAATGGTGCCCGCATGTACTCCAGAGGTGCCCGTATTATACGTTTCTATTTTTTTCACTTTATGACCCAAATGGTGCCCGCATGTACTCCACAGGTGCCCGTTTTACACATTTCTATTTTTTTCACTTTATGTACCCAAATGGTGCCCGCATGTACTCCAGAGGTGCCCGTATTACACATTTCTATTTTTTTTCACTTTATGTACCCAAATGGTGCCCGCATGTACTCCAGAGGTGCCCGTATTATACATTTCTATTTTTTTCACTTTATGTACCCAAATGGTGCCCGCATGTACTCCAGAGGTGCCCGTATTATACATTTCTATTGTTCTCACTTGATGTACCCAAATGGTGCCCGCCTGTACTCCAGAGGTGCCCGTTTTACACATTTCTATTTTTTTCACTTTATGTACCCAAATGGTGCCCGCATGTACTCCAGAGGTGCCCGTATTACACATTTCTATTTTTTTTCACTTTATGTACCCAAATGGTGCCCGCATGTACTCCAGAGGTGCCCGTATTATACATTTCTATTTTTTTCACTTTATGTACCCAAATGGTGCCCGCATGTACTCCAGAGGTGCCCGTATTATACATTTCTATTTTTTTCACTTTATGTACCCAATTGGTGCCCGCATGTACCCCAGAGGTGCCCGTATTATACATTTCTATTGTTCTCACTTGATGTACCCAAATGGTGCCCGCCTGTACTCCAGAGGTGCCCGTTTTACACATTTCTATTTTTTTCACTTTATGTACCCAAATGGTGCCCGCATGTACTCCAGAGGTGCCCGTATTACACATTTCTATTTTTTTTCACTTTATGTACCCAAATGGTGCCCGCATGTACTCCAGAGGTGCCCGTATTATCCATTTCTATTTTTTTTCACTTTATGTACCCAAATGGTGCCCGCATGTACTCCAGAGGTGCCCGTATTATACATTTCTATTTTTTTCACTTTATGTACCCAAATGGTGCCCGCATGTACTCCAGAGGTGCCCGTATTATACATTTCTATTTGTTTCACTTTATGTACCCAATTGGTGCCCGCATGTACCCCAGAGGTGCCCGTATTATACATTTCTATTGTTCTCACTTGATGTACCCAAATGGTGCCCGCCTGTACTCCAGAGGTGCCCGTTTTATACATTTCTATTTTTTTCACTTTATGTACCCAAATGGTGCCCGCATGTACTCCAGAGGTGCCCGTATTACACATTTCTATTTTTTTTCACTTTATGTACCCAAATGGTGCCCGCATGTACTCCAGAGGTGCCCGTATTACACATTTCTATTTTTTTCACTTTATGTACCCAAATGGTGCCCGCATGTACCCAGAGGTGCCCGTATTATACGTTTCTATTTTTTTCACTTTATGACCCAAATGGTGCCCGCATGTACTCCACAGGTGCCCGTATTATACATTTCTATTTTTTTCACATTATGTACCCAAATGGTGCCCGCATGTACTCCAGAGGTGCCCGTATTATACATTTCTATTTTTTTCACTTTATGACCCAAATGGTGCCCGCATGTACTCCACAGGTGCCCGTATTATACATTTCTATTTTTTTCACTTTATGTACCCAATTGGTGCCCGCATGTACTCCAGAGGTGCCCGTATTACACATTTCTATTTTTTTCACTTTATGTACCCAAATGGTGCCCGCATGTACTCCAGAGGTGCCCATATTATACATTTCTATTTTTCTCACTTTATGTACCCAAATGGTGCCCGCATGTACTCCAGAGGTGCCCGTATTATACATTTCTATTTGTTTCACTTTATGTACCCAATTGGTGCCCGCATGTACCCCAGAGGTGCCCGTATTATACATTTCTATTGTTCTCACTTTATGTACCCAAATGGTGCCCGCCTGTACTCCAGAGGTGCCCGTTTTATACATTTCTATTTTTTTCACTTTATGTACCCAAATGGTGCCCGCATGTACTCCAGAGGTGCCCGTATTACACATTTCTATTTTTTTTCACTTTATGTACCCAAATGGTGCCCGCATGTACTCCAGAGGTGCCCGTATTATACATTTCTATTTTTTTCACTTTATGTACCCAAATGGTGCCCGCATGTACTCCAGAGGTGCCCGTATTATACATTTCTATTGTTCTCACTTGATGTACCCAAATGGTGCCCGCCTGTACTCCAGAGGTGCCCGTTTTACACATTTCTATTTTTTTCACTTTATGTACCCAAATGGTGCCCGCATGTACTCCAGAGGTGCCCGTATTACACATTTCTATTTTTTTTCACTTTATGTACCCAAATGGTGCCCGCATGTACTCCAGAGGTGCCCGTATTATACATTTCTATTTTTTTCACTTTATGTACCCAAATGGTGCCCGCATGTACTCCAGAGGTGCCCGTATTATACATTTCTATTGTTCTCACTTGATGTACCCAAATGGTGCCCGCCTGTACTCCAGAGGTGCCCGTTTTACACATTTCTATTTTTTTCACTTTATGTACCCAAATGGTGCCCGCATGTACTCCAGAGGTGCCCGTATTACACATTTCTATTTTTTTTCACTTTATGTACCCAAATGGTGCCCGCATGTACTCCAGAGGTGCCCGTATTATACATTTCTATTTTTTTCACTTTATGTACCCAAATGGTGCCCGCATGTACTCCAGAGGTGCCCGTATTATACATTTCTATTTTTTTCACTTTATGTACCCAATTGGTGCCCGCATGTACCCCAGAGGTGCCCGTATTATACATTTCTATTGTTCTCACTTTATGTACCCAAATGGTGCCCGCCTGTACTCCAGAGGTGCCCGTTTTACACATTTCTATTTTTTTCACTTTATGTACCCAAATGGTGCCCGCCTGTACTCCAGAGGTGCCCGTTTTATACATTTCTATTTTTTTCACTTTATGTACCCAAATGGTGCCCGCATGTACTCCAGAGGTGCCCGTATTACACATTTCTATTTTTTTTCACTTTATGTACCCAAATGGTGCCCGCATGTACTCCAGAGGTGCCCGTATTATACATTTCTATTTTGTTTCACTTTATGTACCCAAATGGTGCCCGCATGTACTCCAGAGGTGCCCGTATTATACATTTCTATTTTTTTCACTTTATGTACCCAAATGGTGCCCGCATGTACTCCAGAGGTGCCCGTATTATACATTTCTATTTGTTTCACTTTATGTACCCAATTGGTGCCCGCATGTACCCCAGAGGTGCCCGTATTATACATTTCTATTGTTCTCACTTTATGTACCCAAATGGTGCCCGCCTGTACTCCAGAGGTGCCCGTTTTATACATTTCTATTTTGTTCACTTTATGTACCCAAATGGTGCCCGCATGTACTCCAGAGGTGCCCGTATTACACATTTCTATTTTTTTTCACTTTATGTACCCAAATGGTGCCCGCATGTACTCCAGAGGTGCCCGTATTATACATTTCTATTTTTTTCACTTTATGTACCCAAATGGTGCCCGCATGTACTCCAGAGGTGCCCGTATTATACATTTCTATTGTTCTCACTTGATGTACCCAAATGGTGCCCGCCTGTACTCCAGAGGTGCCCGTTTTTCACATTTCTATTTTTTTCACTTTATGTACCCAAATGGTGCCCGCATGTACTCCAGAGGTGCCCGTATTACACATTTCTATTTTTTTTCACTTTATGTACCCAAATGGTGCCCGCATGTACTCCAGAGGTGCCCGTATTATACATTTCTATTTTTTTCACTTTATGTACCCAAATGGTGCCCGCATGTACTCCAGAGGTGCCCGTATTATACATTTCTATTGTTCTCACTTGATGTACCCAAATGGTGCCCGCCTGTACTCCAGAGGTGCCCGTTTTACACATTTCTATTTTTTTCACTTTATGTACCCAAATGGTGCCCGCATGTACTCCAGAGGTGCCCGTATTACACATTTCTATTTTTTTTTCACTTTATGTACCCAAATGGTGCCCGCATGTACTCCAGAGGTGCCCGCATTATACATTTCTATTTTTTTCACTTTATGTACCCAAATGGTGCCCGCATGTACTCCAGAGGTGCCCGTATTATACATTTCTATTTTTTTCACTTTATGTACCCAATTGGTGCCCGCATGTACCCCAGAGGTGCCCGTATTATACATTTCTATTGTTCTCACTTTATGTACCCAAATGGTGCCCGCCTGTACTCCAGAGGTGCCCGTTTTACACATTTCTATTTTTTTCACTTTATGTACCCAAATGGTGCCCGCATGTACTCCGGAGGTGTCCGTGTCCGTATTCTATTTTTTTCCAATTTTTTTTTTTTCTAATTCCCAGCTTTGGAGGATTTTTTAACCGAAATTAAGCCCGAAATTTTATTAGGTTTTTTAAAAGGGAGGTAAAGTCTGACATCTTATAGCGTTCACCCCATTCGGATGTCATTTGGGGAAAAAATTCGCTGCCCCCCTGTACTCCAGAGGTGCCCGTTTTATACTTCTCTATTTTCTTCACTCTGACGTACCCAACCGGTGCTCACCTCCACTCCAGAGGTGCCCGTTTTATACTTCTCTTTATTCTTCACTCGGATGTACCCAACCGGAGCCCGCCTCTTCTCCAGAGGTGCCCGTTATATACTTCTCTTTATTCTACATTGTGGTGTACCCAAACGGTGCCCGCCTGTACTCAAGAGGTGCCCGCATAAATTATAGATAGACATATATATTGCAATGAATTCTCGTCCTCAACAAAGTGTTTCGATGGCGCAGTCGATAGGGTGGAAGGCTTTCGCATTGGAGGTTGTAGGTTCGAAACCTTAACTGTACCGTTCTTTAAAGTCCAATTTTTTTTTCTTCTAATTCCCAGCTTTGGAGGATTTTTTAAACCGAAATTAAGCCCGAAATTGTATTAGGTTCGAATGTATCTCTTTAAATTCATTGCTCTGGATGTTTTTTTTAGAGGGAGGTAAAGTTTGACATCTTATAGCGTTCACCCCATTCGGATGTCATTTGGGGGCAGGGGCGGATCTAGGTTTTACCCAAGGGGGGGGGGGGGTTACCTGAGGTGATTGGCCTACACACCCCAGCGTGCCGATTTTTCGACACCCGACACTGGTTATTTTTTTGTTCTCAGCCCAAGGGGGGGGGTTTAAACCCCCAAACCCCCACCCCCCCCCCCCCCCCCCCCCCCCCCCGCCGTAGATCCGCCACTGTTCAGGGATTCCTTGAATGAGGCAAACAGTTCATTAATGCTGTGAGAGTTCAATATATTATCTGTTAGTCCTTTGTTGAATTTTGACATGTCTTCATCTACGCCAGCAAAATTTGCTTTGATGTACAAAAACACTTTACGCTTTGGTGGTCTGGAAATCTTGAGGTTAATTTTCACTCCCACGATGACCATTATCGTGGTCACTATTAAATTCCGCACTGTAAATGATGGGCTATTAATGAGGCATAAGTCGAGGATGTTTTGATCCCTCGTCAGCCTTTTCACTAGCTGATGAAGATTGTGATCATCAAGTATGTCAATCATTAACTTGCTGATGGCTGGGTGCTGGCCGCAAGATCGAAAAACAACTGTGTCCCAGTCAATATCTGCCAAAACAGGGAGCCAGATTGAAGCATTGGGTGGAATATGAGAGAGGCCTTGGTCCAGTTCCTTGACAACTTCGCAATCTGCAGACTCCGGTCTTTAAAAGGCACCTATATACAGTGGCGTTAACCCTTAACATGAATGCTTATCCATATATATTAAGTTCACAATTGGTTTGTAAATTTGTTTCAACTAATAAAGCTATAAATGTGTTTTTCACAGCGATAAAATCTCCTCCTCCTCTGATGTTTTCACGATCACGACGGAAACAATTATAGTGCGGGGGGGGGGGGGGGACCTCCCCGGATGCAGCAGAACTATTGAGCCAAGATTCCGTGCCAACCACTATGTCAGGTTTTTCTGTGGCAAGAAGATCTTCAACTGAGTTTGGGTGTTTGGCACGATCGAACACTTTGGCATTGATGTTGATAATCTTAAGGTCGGAAACTTGCTGTTTAGTGGTGGGCTTGCGTTTTGGAAGTGATCTAGTTTGGACATTTAAGACCGGATGAGTATTTTGTGTCCTTGTGGGGCTAGATGAGAGGATTGGTTCTCCAGGGACAAAATCTAGGATGGAGGCAATTGACACGTAAAATACATGTAGAGCATTCTGAATCTGAATCTGAATAGGCCTAGTAATGTTGGCAAGGAACTATCAGAAACATGTTACTAGTTTTGAGCACCGAGAGTTGGACGTATATTTCGACAACAGAAACAAATCTATTCGGGAACCACTAACTTTTGAAAAGTTCCGCTCTAAAATTTAATTGTGTTATATTTTTGCAAGAAAGAAAGCAAGAAATTGAGCAAGAAACGAACATAACAAGTGACAAAGGGCACGTTTGTTTCACACGAATCTGAATCGCGATCAGTGATCCGTGCGTTGGTTCACTCACATTCCTATGGATGGAGGGAAAAAGCGGCTGGATGATCGTAATCCGAATTCGTGAAAAACTAACGGGCCTAAATATTCTGCGATGTGAACGGTCAATGCCAGCCTCTATGCGTACTATACATCGCGCCAAGCTAATATTATAGTTTATTGAAAATAATTATAAAGCCAGCACAACATAATATTATTATGTTGTGCTTGCTTCATAACTTGAGAAAAGTCCAACTGCGCGAAAAAAGTTTCTTGATCAACGTCTTTATTTAAAAGTGCCAGAATGCAGTACCATGTACAACGTAGCTGATCGAGAGTTCCGTCAATCTGCGTGTTGATATAATTCCTGTCCACAACCACGGTCGGTGGGTTGGTCGTCAGATCAGAATGGTTGTAGAGGTTCGTTGTTGCATGGAGGTAGGAAAAGCGGATCATAATGCCGCGATGGAACGTTACTTGATGTCCCTTAGCGTGCGTTTTTAACGGTTATGGTTGTTCGCTAATTGAAGGAGAGTGGTTCAATGGTTGGTTCGTTGTTGAATATTTTTATTATTGTGACACATTTCACAATCTGAATTTTTAATCTGAAGAATGTGCCCCGTAAAGTTCTCCAGTGCTCCCGAAATATAGCTGCTGCGCCCTCAGTCGGTCAAAAATGTCATCAAATGGAAGCACATGCTTCAATGCGCGCGTTCTGTGAGTGTGCATGTGGCGTGCCCGATGCGTGTCCTGTAAATTAAGCAATTAATTATCATAATAAAGGCAGCAGATTTGCGTAACTATGTAAAGAACGCAGGCGCAGTGGCCGGGCAAAGCAGTGTAATATCCACAGTTTCTCACCATGGCTAGGAAAATACAGCATTTTAAAGACATGTTACAAAAAAGACGCCAAATGCATACTTACCTGGCTCAGGAAAAACTGTGATCATATAGGCAGTTCTCCCAAGGCGAGGCCCGCCATTGCACTTCCGGTTGGGTTGACCCTTGCGATTCCCCCAAATGTGGGGAACTCGGGAGTACAATTTCTGATAGTGGGGACTGCGTGCGCGCTATCCCCGTACAATAATCAAAAAGTAGATCTAAATTTAATAATTCGTCAAACAATCCACAAGGGAAACTGACTGAACAAAATTGAACTTGGTTGATCGGAAGTTCGGAACTGTACCAAATTCACGAGTCATCTGTTTAGTTATTTTTAATGTGAACAAAGAAAACTGGCAGGAGCATGACTCGAACCTGCGACCTCCGGATACTGTACCGGCTCTCTACCAACTGGGCGGTCATCCAAAGTATCTTTGTTCGGGTGGGCGCTCAGAGTCAGAGGTCATAAACCCAATGCCGGCCGTATAGCCAGCCAGGGATCACGCCCAATTTTACGATACAACCCGGGAAGCGAGGATATGACTTTTTAACATTTAATTTGTCAAACAATCCACAAGGGAAACTGACTAGGTAAATTTGAATACATTTATTCATTTTAGTTATTTATATAATTATTTAATTACTTTTTATTTGTTTATTTAAAAAAAACTATTTAGCAATATTGAAAACAAATTCATGGCTTATTAACTTTTTAACTCTGAAAGAGCATGTTTCTACTCTCGTTTCGGGAAGTGTATCCAAATTTTATTAGAGTTAACAAAATGGTAAGTTTTTTTTCAAAGTGAACAAAGAAAACCTGTAAGGAGCGGGATTCGAACCTGCGACCCCAGGAATACCGCACCGGTGCTCTACCAATTGAGCTATCTTACCCTATGTTGACGGTCTTCCAAATTGTCAATATGGCGTCTTTGTTTTTGGGGCGGGGACGCTAGTCAGAAGTCATAAAACCCATAATGCCACGCCAGTGGCGTATCCAGCTTTTTGTGCCAGGGAGGGCAAATAACGTCTGAACCGTCTTAAAACCGTCGCAAAAACAATTTCCTTTTGTTTTTTATGACGCCTCAAATGCCGCCAGGGGGGCAAGTTGCCCCCTCTGCCCCCCCCCCCCCTCCCCTGCTGAATACGCCACTGTGCCACGCCCAATTTTACGATAGAACCTGGGAAACGACATTGTGGGATCATGAACTTAAGATACAACTTTTTAACTTCTAATACGTCAAACAAACCACAAGGGAAACTGATTCGGATTCCGCTCCGGCATTGTGGGTTTATGACTTCTGACTAGCGCCCCCGAACAAAGACAAAAATGTTTTATAAAATTGTGGTTTGTTTGACAAAATTTGATTCGTTAGAGCTGCTATAGGGGCCTATCCATGCTCCAGCTGAAAATTTAAATTGAACAAATTTCCTTCTACAAACGAATAATGGAGGAAAACTGTATTTTTAACGAAAACAAATGCTCACTACGTAAATGCACTCAGAATTAGAGAGTGTAGTAAGCGGTTTTTTTTTCGTTTAAAAAATACAGTTTTTTGGTCATAACCCTTTGGACAAATTTCATTGTGTAGCGCCCTCGTACTTCAGGGAGGAGAAAGGAAAAAATGCTTGCCCATGAAATGTACACAAATTATGGGAAGGGGATGGACCCGCCAATCGATGTATTAAATATAAATGCCCCCCCCCCCCCCCCCCCCCCCCCCCGGTTCAGTGTTGTGTGAAATTGGGTGTGCAGGCAACCCCTATCAACATTGCATGGGGGGGGACAATTATTTATATTCACAATTCTGTGATCTGTTTGAAATGTTTCAAAAACTACGGTCAACGCAGATGCGGGGGGATAGACTTTTTGTCGAGAGAGGGCGCTATTCACATTTTCGCAAAATGCTGGGCTGCGTTCCACTCACGCGAACAAAACGCGAACGTTTGAAACGTTCGCAACATTCGCGTTATCGTGTGGAACGCAGCCCAGTGCCAAAAGGCTGGGGACAAGGAAGTGGCGTCGATCTTGGTGCCAAGAAAGAGTTGATTACTTTATGTATACGCGCGATGATTACTTTACGCTCGTCCAGCACCAGTTGCAAAAATTGAAACTTTTTGACCCTATTAATCGGTATTTTTTCATGAAATGTCTCATTAAAAGGGAAAGCTCATTTGCCTAATGCTAACAAATTGGCAGTTCATTCTGAAAATGTATTTTTGGAGGGGTGATGGGCCGGCCGGCCGGCCACGCCGGGGCTGCCTTAGAAAAAACAAATTGAGGGCGCGCTTCATTGTTATCATTATTGTGTAAGATGGTGAGAAATGGCTGCTTCCGGCTCTGCTGTCGACCGGCGAAAGAAGTTAAGTTTAAAACGAAAGAGAAATGCTGAATTCAGTAGCGAAGATGATACCGTGTTGTCAGTCTCAGGTCAGATGAGGAGGAGAACAAATGGAGAAGGCATATGCGCGAATCAGTAAGCTAAAAACACCGGCAGATCTGGCAACGGAAAGAGTTCCATATCCGGACATTACTTAAAGTTATACCTCGTGCACATAGTCTATGGGAGTATGGGCCATGACAGAAAAAGTCAAAGTATTTTCAAAGAATAAGTTGAAATTTTCCCTCCTAAATTCGTGTTTCTTCATCAGATTTACACTTTTTGGTCGTTTTAAAGTCATATTAAGGGAAAATAAGTGATGTCCGGATATGGAACTCTTTCCGACCCCTCTTTAGTTTTGATCAAATTAGAGTCAAGGGTATTTGACTTTTTCAACCTAAAACAGACTTCGGAAAGAGTTCCATATCCGGCCATCACTTAGACCTCGTGCACAAAGTCTATGGGCCATGACAGAAAAAGTCCAAGTATTTTCCCTCCTAAATTTAGGTTTCTTCATCAGATTTATACTTTTCGGTAGTTTTAAAGATATATTAAGGGAAAATAAGTGATGGCCGGATACGGAACTCTTTCCCAGGCTTCTCTTAATTGATAATTCTGTTGATTTTTTTTTGTAGTTTTGAACAGTTTATTGCGGTAGAAAATGCAATTTTCTTACGTGCTTAATCAATGCGGTTTTGCATGTTTTATAGGCCTAACGTACTGTGCATCGCGGTGATCGGCATCTTTATTTCCGCATTGCGTTTTGTTGTCTTCATCGTCGCTTTACCCCCAAATTTCCCTCAAAAACTAAAACCCTGCCCTTTTATGGCATACCTGTTGGGTTATAGTATACCCAGCACGATATGGGGCAGAGGGGTACCCCCTTTTATCCCTATACCCTATACACACTCCAGACTAATTGTTACCCAACACATCCCCCCCTAGACATCTGAAAAGAATTCCTGAGATTCCGGGAACACAATGACCAACACAAAAGAGGGGTGGGGGGGGGGGGGTTCCCTCTGCCCCATATCGTGCATCATATGTGTTGGTTTGTAATGTCGCTTTACTAGTTTGGCAATTCCAATAAAACCTAAAAGTGGATTTTTGTTCCCTTATATAGGAAATAGGGCCCGACACTACAAAAACTGTAATCTGATGTTAGTAGCACCAATTTCACTCCTGTGTACAATGGAGGAAGAATCAGCTAAAATAATTAGGCATTGGGCCTAATGCTAATGGTCGAAAGATTTAACTAACCCCTTGCGTACGGATGACGCCTGTGGGCACAAAAAAAGCAGTGTCACCAGGCCGGATGACGCCACTGGCCGCTGTTTGTGCAGTTTCAATCCATTGGTGGATAATTGTTTATGATACGCTTGACTGCCCAAACACATTGTACTGTAGCGGTTCGATTTGGCTGCCAGAACCGCTGCGACACCCCGACGTCTCCCGTAAAATACCGTGCCCAAGGCCAAGGGGTTAAATAGCCCAGCACAATCACAGTCGGTCAGGAACAGTAAAATCTTGGAAAATCAGTAATCAACCCTCCTTGATAGCAATTAACTGTCTAAACATGTGGCACAACCTGTTGTTTCAAGATTTGAGTCTGCCAACAAAATCTGTGAAAAATGAGACAGAAATTAACTTGTATGTGAACACTTTGAGTGACCATGTATTGTGCCAAGAACATCTAACACAGTAAACACAAGCTTTCTTTCCCTATCTTGCACGAACATTTTCTGATATACATGTGTTTTATACAATCATAAACAGAAAGATTTTACTTTAATACCCCCACCAAAATCGGTCAAGAACAGCAAAATCTTGTGTTTATAATTGTATAAACACTTGGCACAACCTTTACTTTTGAGAATTTTGTTGGGACCTTTTCGTGCAATATAGGGGAAGAAAGTTTGTGTTTTCTGTTAGAAGTTTTTGGCACTTATGTATAGTCACTCAAAGTGTTCACATACATGTTGATTTCTTCCTAATTTTTTACAGATTTTGCTGACATAAATCATGAAATAAAAGGTTGGGCCACATGTTTAGATAGTTGTAATCAAGGAGGGTTGGTTATTTTCCAAGATTTTGCTGTACTTGACCGGTTTTGGTAGGGGGTATTAAAGTAAAATCTTTCCTCATAAACATGAGTGGATGGTTATAGAGTACCGAAGTGATGATGTCAATGCAATGTTTGGAACCAGAATACTTTTGTTATTTTGTGTCAATGTGTTTGCATGACTGGATGTTTACAAAGGAACAGTCGAAATCTTCATTTGTTCGGAGCCAGTTGTCGTGCCAACTGACGTCAGATTTTTCTGTTTCTGACCCATTTGGTGGGGGTGTAGAAGTCAAGTCTTTCCCATTTAATAATTTTGCCTAATAATGTATTGGTTGCAATCTTTAATTTCAGATTTCCAAACGCCCAACTGCAAGAGGCAAGAATTCATGTACCTCCTCCTAGTCATGATTTCAGACCTCAAACATGTCATCCTATAAAGCAACAATCAGCCTGCAGCCTTGCCTCAAGGCGGCACAGTCTTGACCAAGAGCTAACCCAGCTACCGGATTTGCCTGCATGGTATGTTGTGAAGGTAGGTACTTCCTGGAATTGAGACTACTAAGGGATAAGAATTTTGATTCTAAGGAAGGAAACAGATATCTTTTGCAGTCAGTTATTCATTTTTTTGTAAATATTCCTTCAGTTAGTCCCACACTTTATTATTTATCATCAGTATAATTGAAACCAGCTTGGATTGCATTTTTTTCAAAGTCATCCAATTTTCATAACAGGATTTAATCGACAACATTTTTTTAATAAATATTTATTGGTCTGCCACATATATTTTGATTTTGGTTTTTCTTTGTCAGGAAAAAGAAGAATCCAAGGCTACTACAAAAACAGAAATCATCAAAGTCACTGATGTCTCAATTGAATGGCGCCCTCTGCCAAAATACTGCCGCCTATGCCTGGTCAGGAGCAAACACCCGAGGGCAGCAGAGCACCGAGGGTTGTCAAGCGCACCTGCAGTAGTGATGAGCTGCCCCCAGACAAAAGACACTCAGCAAAGCTGTGCACAAGGTGTCCAAAATGTTGCCAAGAAATTGCACTCGAGCAGCTCCAAAACTGAATCTCCACACAGAACTCTATCTTGCGGGAACAGCACAGGTGATGTGTCGGGAGAGCTCATCAGAGATTTGGAGTGTGAAGGCAAAAACTCTCAACAAAAAGCAAGACTTACTGTTAGTCCTGAAACGCCATATTTGTCGAAACCCAAATTTGGAGTTGTTCGCAATGTGCCTTCTGATAATCACACTTTCGAGAAGAGCATTGGTAATGAGACTAAAAGCACACAGTCTGCCCAGAAGTCTTTCAGCTTGTCGGCTAACAAGCAAAGTGCTGAAAGCAAAGCACGGAAGCCTAAACTTTCCCAAAAGCATACCCCAGCTGAGAGTTGTTCACCACATACAGCAACCAGTTCCGAGAAATCAGACAGAAAGCAGGAAGTTAAAGAAGATTCAACTTTAGGTGTAGAGATCCTACAAATGGAGCCTGAACTCTCGGTCGGCTCTCACATCAAGAAATTTGCCACGGCTGAGGTGTCATCTCCACAAAGTAAAACAAGTTTGCCCAAAGTACTTCTGAAGGCCAAACTTGCCAGCATCTCCAAGGAGAATATTGATTTGAAAGCTGGAAATACGAGCCAAACTCGGCAGCAGGTTTCATCTTTTGAGAATATACCTTGCACATCATCACCTGTCTCAACAGAATATGAAAAGCTCTTTAAACAAACACAGAAAGCACCAAGTGCTTCTAAATTGTCAAGAAAGCATGACATTACCTCAAGTACTAATAAGTTGAAGCACCAGTGTGTAGATCCCAATCTCTCGTCAAAGAATTCAGCTGTGACATCACCACACACCAGCTTTCTGCCTGTATCTTCAGTGTCGGGTTTGCAGCAAGAAAAACTGGATTCAAAGTCCTCCCTCTCAGAAGTGATAGTTATTGACAGTGATGATGAAAAGGAAACCTTGCCACCCCTTCCCAGTTTATTACTTCCCACCATGCCTACAAATTCCAAGCGGAAGTTTTTGGAAACATCTGGTGACACAGGCATTTCCAAGAAACCAAAGCTAATCAACTCTGCATCTGATCAACTCAGAAGCCTTGCCGCTATGTTGAAGCCTGAAGGCAAATCACTGTCTACAGCGGAAAGCAGTACTGCTAAATTAAAGCAACAATTTGATGGACCAAACAAGCCCTCTCAAATTAGGCTGGACAGCATGCTTCAAAGAACAAAGACCAGTTCCTCAACCACACCAAGCAAACTTCAAGCATCTTTAGTTGGGAAGGTTTTTCCAGCCAGTCAAGACAGTCCTGCTCATTTAAAACCATCAACATCAAGCACCAAGCTCAGTAAACAAACTCCAGCCCCAGAAGCCAAACATGCCAATCCCACTATCTTAAATTCTTCCATGAACAAAGGCTCTTGGAGTATATCTTTGAACGCCAAGCCGTTCTTTAAGACACAAAGATCTGAGATTGATGCAGTAGCGGTGAAAAATCCCAAGCCTGCCCCAGCAAAAGTAGAGGCCATCTCTTTCAAGAGCAGGTTTCCAAATCCCCAAACTCAGGAAGTACTGGCAAGTGCAAAGGGAGCAGGGGATGCCAGAAGGACTAACCAAAATGTCTACAAAGGAGCTACTGCAGTCTTGATTGGACATCAGCAGGGAAAGATGGTTAGTTTCTCCTGGTCTGTGCCCGGCAGCCACTCCATTCAGAAACCAATGTCCGAAAAACCAAGGAATCTGTCGACATACAAGCCAGACAAGGCAGCAGGTCCATCAGGGAAGGCAGTGGGTCCATTAGAGAAACCCTCAGAAAATTTACCATCAGCAAGTAAACAGAATGCAAACTTTCGTACATACTCGGGATTTCAGACTGCTAGAGATGTCCGTGCTCATCAGGATAGCTACCCCAAATGGGATAATCCTATCAGGGACAGTCTGACTAATCGGGGCACATACCCCAAACACGATAGTAAGAAGAGTGATGTCGGTGCTCCGCAAGGCACCGCTCACAATATACCTGTATGCAAGGCCAATCTTGTCACTTACCAGTACCTCAGTCAGGACCAACACACTGAGCAGAGTACAAAGGAGAATCCTCCTATCCAAAGATGTCCACTGTGTCAGATGCAGTTCCCTGAAAGGTATATGCTCATGTTTTTAGCCGAGAGGTGTTTGGGCGTCTCTTAGCAGGGGTAGATCCAAAAGGGATTATAAATTGCTATGTACATGTAAATCCGTATTCTGTAGTGTGGCAAATCATAAAATAATGTCTTTATATATATTTTTTTCCACCCAGCTGGAGTTCTTTCCAAAGAGACAGACACATAGCCGTATGTCTATCGGACAGCACCGATGACGTCAATTGGTAGAGTGCCGGATCTGAACACAAGCCTTCCTAACGGAATGTTTCATGTACATGTAAACACCTCAACAAAAGTAAGTCCCCCTAAATGAATCTTTATATTTCCTAAAATGTACATAGGATTTATATTAGCCTTGGTGGAGATTATCAGTGGGACCCATGGAACAAATACTGAAAATGACTAGCCCATACCTACTGTTATGCATGAATGAGCAGAGTGTAAAGGTGAAATTAACACTTCAAAAATTGCAGAATGGTACATGTATGTGTCCATGCAGGCTTAATTCAACAGTCAGTTTGACTTTATCAGTGCCAACAAAGGACAGTTCCAGCTCTGTGTTTAACAAAAGAATGTCGCGCCTGTCGATCCAAGAGAGGGCAATTGCAATAGGCCTCCTAGAGGCTCATACAGCAGTAAAGAAAGTCCAAATGCAATAAGTAAATTGCGTGATGAGTTCGAATTAACTTGAGAAGTCCAAGATTTGCCAAGAACCGGCCGACCCCGGTCAGAACCCCAGCAGATGATGGTCTTGCACTTGCAGTCCATCTTGCGCTCAGAACGTCAGATTGAACCAATTTCTGTAGAGTTTGTGTCCTGAATCAAATTTGTACTGTGGAAAACATTTTGCAATTTCCGAAGTGTGTCAATATCTCCTTTACACTCTGCTCATTCATGCATAACAGTAGGTATGGGCTAGTCAGTTTCAGTATTTGTTCCATGGGTCCCACTGATGATCTCCACCAAGGTTAATACAAATCCTGTGTAGATCTTAGGAAATATAAAGATTTATTTAGGGGGGGAGCACTTACTTTTGTTGAGGTGTTTATATCTACATGTACATGTACTGTCTTTTGGTGTATCTAGGAAAGTGCTGGAAGCAAGCAAAAACAATTTCCAAAAGCCACTAACCATTAGTTAAATGGTCAGTCCATGTCTATCCTTAAAAGTCTGGACCAATTGTAATTGTGCCTTCCTTATTGAATATACATTGTATATACGTGTACAAGGGTTATTCCATAAATTTGAGGTCCAAAAGTGACTTTTTGGTGTCCCCGTTACTGTCCACATCCCACTTGATGAGGTATCCCAGTTAGGAGGCTCTAACTCTGACAGAAGCTCTGCCTTTTTGGAATTTTTAGGTTTGCATTGTATTGTTTATCTTGTGTCAATAAAAATTAGATACCAGTGGGTTTAACCCTTTGTTGATTTGAATTCTTATTTATATGAGTTGGTTTTAACACAGAAACATCTGCAAGAATTCTTCGTTTTTATTGGAAAGAATGCCCCAGTATCCTGTGTGACTACTCCGCAAACTTATAATCGTGAAAAACGACCGCTGCAAAGCTGAGAACGATAATTACTGGGATAAATCTGATACTCTTCATGCTGCATGTGCGACTTGTACATGCACGCTCAAGGATTACAAGGAATCGTTTGGCTAAGGGATTACAACGATAAGAAGCTGGCGAAGGTGTTTCCCCTCATAGTACACCCAACCTGTGAAATTTCCATCAAGTATCATTAAAATGGACTCCACATTAGTTTTGACTAGTGTGGCAGGTACTTTGCTTTACACAATCACTCTTGGAGATAGAAGGCATTAACCCCTTGCCACCGGGTGTGCCATGGTGTGCAGCCAAGCATAACGTACACAATACCCCAATAATAGATTGAAAATGCAGAGACTGCATCCGGAATTGCAAAATCTTATACATCACACTTTTGGACCCCAAATTTATGAAATGACCCACGTGTATATATTTTTTCATTCCCAAAAATTTAGGAAGATTTTGGGAAAAACGTGACAAGCCTGACTGAGTGCGAGTTCTACATGGAGTCAAGGACCAAATTAAGTACTCCATAAAAGATAGCAAGATTTGACACCCACTTTTAGGCACAAATTATTTGCATATATTAATCACAACATTTTTATTAATAAATTTGCCATAAAAGAATCTTGTACGCAACCACGTTTACATCACAACTCAAATAACGGTTACTTACTTTATAGAAAACAAAATCACAAAAACGTTTCATTTAGAAAAAGCTACCATGATTTAACACAATATAAAGTGTATACTATATAATACAAACTATTGATTAAATGGAACACGACTCAGTTTTGTGCAATAATGAATATTACCCTGTAGACGAATCAGGCGACCAAAATTAGAAGCATTTACTGTGGTGGCAGCATGCTCGTCGCGTGCGTATTTTACGCACGCGCTCGATGCTTCGACCAACAGGGTGTTAACAACTTGCCAAAATGCGCGCGCGACTGAAATTAAAGAATGCGGGCAACTGGCACCACTGAGAGCAAAAATGGCTTCTAATTTTGTTCGGCGAATTCCCAAAAATTAAACCCTTGGCAAGCTGTTCAAGTACGAAGGTAGCAATTTTTTTCAGAAAAAAAGTCACTAAATGTAGTTCTGCCAGTTTTCATGTAAACCTTTCTATTCATTTTTAAAACATTTTGTTTCTATAGGCCTTCCTTTGACAATTAGTTTATTTGAACAACATGAAAACTTAATCGTCAGTGCATAATTGGTATAAGTGGTAATCAATCCGCTCAAGTCATTTATACATTCAGTAAATAGTCACTAGAATTTGCACAGCCTGCACTTTGTATAGACAAACAGCCGAAACGAAAAGAATTTTGATGAAAGAACAACAATTAAAGACTACAAAATAAAATCCATATAGAATGTAAATATAGCATATTTGTAATTTGAATCTTGAAGAAAAGAAAAAAATATGAAAGATTGCCATTAATTCCTATAAAGGTTTCTATCCTGAGAACAATAATAAATACTACATTGCCGAAAATAATTATTGCTCGAGTCTAGAATGATAATCATATATAATTTGAGATGACTGTTTGAGTTCATAGACCCACATAATTTTTAGTCGGTATTAAATAAGACTGAAATCAGCTTTTAAATGAAACATGGGATTAAATATAACAAAATATAAGTCATTTCTGAAACTAAAATTTATGGAATGTTGGCAGTGTGCATGTAATGCAATCACATAATAAACAGTTCAACATTAACAATGCTGTTGCGTTCTTCATTGGCTTTGAAAAGGGGGTAGGGCCTATTAAAAAAGAAAGTGCGTGGTTAGCACCAATTCTCAAAACCAAGCTACAACCCTTAACCAGGAAGAAATGAAAGACCACATTCAAATAAAGAAATAAACGGATTATTTATAATTGATCGAAAACACTTCACCTATAGAGTACCGAAGTCTGACGTCAGTTGCCGCGGCAATGGTTCCAAACATTGCATTGATTGACGTCATCACTTCGGTACTCTATAGAGGAAGGATGCACAAATTAATGAACTCTTACAAAATTGCCTTTTTGTTCATACCCCTTGCACTTTTTGTATCCATATCTGTTCCCGTTGCACGGTACGCTGTGTAGATTCAAGTTGCGAGTGTCAGCTTCTATATGGCATATTCTATACTTCAAGGCATAAGTTAGATTCTGGTTATATATCGCAAAAAATAGTTTACAAATATACAGCTATATTACAATGGAATACCACTAAATACTATGGCAAATTTGTGTATAAAAGATAGGTGAAGTGGAGACTACGGCCATTTTTGAAATAGTTTACTGGATCTCGGCAACGTTTTGAACAGAAAATTATAAGCCTCTTCCCAGGTTAAAAAGTCTACATGCACCATCAGTGGTATAACTACGCTCCCCACCCAGTTGAGACTGTCCCCTCGAACGACCCCCCCCCACCTCTCCAGCCTCTCCCTAAAAGATGAAAAAGACTACAGTGGGGTACAGAGGGGGCCCATAACCCCCTCCCCAGCTGAGCCTGCTTCCCCTCAGGTCTCCACCCTCCCCCGAGACTGAACTTGTGTTTTTTTTCCACCTTAAGTACCTTCCAAAATTTGATTCACTCCTAGAAACCCCCTGAAACCACACCCTATTTAAACCTCGGCGTGTATTGTATCTCTAGTGTAGTGTGCATTTTTTACACCATATCTGGGGGAGAAGGCGAGACATTATTTAACCTCTATGGTGCATTTTCACACAAGGTACACGTAAACTCTTTAAATGCATTTGACTTCATTTTAATATTCTTTTAACCCCTTGCGTACGGATGACGCCATATGGCGTAAAAAAAAAAAAAATGCCACCAGGCCGGATGACGCCATTGGCCGCCATTTGTGCAGTTTCAATCAATTGTTGGATTATTGTTTATTTCATGCTTGACTGCACAAACACATTGTAGCGGTTGGCTTAGTTGCCAGAACCGCCGCGACACCCCGACGTCTCCCGTAAAAACCGTACTCAAGGGGTTAAAGGGTAGTATCGTACAATTGTCTAAGTTTCGTGTTTATAAGGTGGCTGCTTTAAGCTAACAATTGTGAAAGTTGTGTTGCTGCTTTAAGATTGCTGTACAGTGCAAGGCCATGTGAGGTCATCATACCAAAATAAGCTCATGTGACCTAAGGTCGTTTCCGTGATCCTGTCACGAGACCTGTGTTTTCCAATTGTACCGACGGTCACCTCAGTCCACTGTTCCTAGAGGTGTTCATTATATACTGTAAAAAAGATAAAGTTGAGATTTACAATTCCTGACTTTTGCAGTAAGACTGAGCTGTCATGTGACTCGGAGGTCATGTGATCTATGGTATCTCCTACGAGAGGGAGAAACGTATTCCGTCCATATCAGTAGAAATGAATTCATAATGGTGTGATAACAGTCAGTGCTATTACTATTTTTAAGTCTGTATACCTACCCTTATGTGTACATTGTGGACCTCGTGGTAAAAATATGAGAATTTTCTGTATGGTCACTAAGACGACATTTTCTTATGTGCGCCTCTATTGCCTGGACTTGTGCATTATGACCAGAATGTTGTGTCAAATGAGTGAACTGCATGTGTCCATCCTTGGCTAGGATTGACTTGCTATAAATACTGCCCTCTATAAAGTTTCACAGAGGGAATACCATATGTTTGGTCTAAGCGGTCATGTGATCGACGACTGTCCATGCGAGTTCGAGGGGCTCACTTTTTCACGTTCTTAGCAATCCGCAGGTGCTGGTCGCACAATGAGAGCAGACGGTGTCGCTGTTTGAGGTTACGCGCCAGCACGTGATCGTTGACAATCTCCTGGGTGAAGCTCGCGGGGAACCAGCCCTTCGCGTGGTCGCTGACACGCGTGCCGTAGTACCAACCTAAGGACAAGAAAGCGCAATCAAACAATTCATTATAGTAGCGGTGTAAATTTTTCACGATATGACGGTGAAATAAATCAATAAAAAGTCTATACTGTTGAATCAGTTCTGACAAGGGCCACTGACAGAATTAGGGAGTACGCCAACACGGGGCAAGGTATCTCAGTTCAGGCTTTCAAGCAGACCCAGGTGAAAAAGTTGAAGAAAAAAGAGAAACAGGACAAAAGTAGGACTTTGTAGGACAAAATAAGGATAAAAGTCCGTTTTTTGCAGGCTTCCAGGGCTTTTGTTGATACCCACACATGTCCACAGTTCTGTACCCACAACACTTGTGCTCCATCCTCAACGAAGCTCTTGGAAGTAAAGTTGCAGTACTTCTGCACCCAGGTTCTTCATTGTATGATTTTTAATAGGACAGTGTGTAACACTTTTGAAAAATATCCAATAAGATTAAATTTTTCAGACTTGTGGGACAAAAAAGTAGAAAAAAGTAAGAAAAGTAGGAGCATGGTAAAAACAATTAGGAAAGAGTAGGGGTAAAGTAGGAATAGTAGTAAGCAGGAAGTCGTGGGTTCGAATCCCGCCCGAGTAAACCTGTGAATTTGTTCACACAGGCTCTCGGAAAGCACTGAGTATACAGTGCTTCATACATTACGTCGGGATAGGGCAAAAAAGAGAAAAATCTCTGTTCTAATTTAAAGAAGGAATACTTGAAAGCCTGGTAGTCTGGAGCTTACAGGTTCAATTTCTGCTCTAGTCAATTTTCTTTAACCCTAACCTTCCCAAATCCTCCAAAATCCTCTTTGCCAAATGGAGGAATTTGGAGGATGGAGGGTCTTTGGAAGTTGAAGCATCGGAGGATTTTGCAGGATTGAGGGCATAAGAGGATTTTGCCTCTGGAGGAAAATAGAGGATCCAGGTCATCAGGCCCAATCTGATGCTGGATGATTTTGGAGGATTCATGCAGTGGTCCCCATCAGAGGATTTTGGAGGATTTAGGTTACATGGAGGAAAAGTTATGTCGGGAGTTTAAGGAGAATCATGGCAACAATTATCGTTGTAGATCCCATGATTTTTTGTTATAGTGTCATTCTGCGCTTTTTCAACAAAAATGCTGAACACCTCTGATACGTTGACTTTATTGCTAACGTCATAAACTTTAGCTTTTAAAGAGGGAAGTGCGGAAAGTTTGTTACCTTCAATCTTCTTATCTATGTCGACTCGGTCGTAAAGGTCAAGGGCCAGCTCATCTCGATCCTGGGCATCGTAGGGCTGCTTGCACATGACCTGGGGGCAATCTGAAAACCCAACCACAAATTGTTGATGATGACTCAGGATAGGAAGACAAACTGGATATAGTTTGAGGTCAAATTTCCACCAAACTAACAAACTCCTTTATCATTCCAAAATGGGACTTGTCATGGAAGCTTCTAAAAATAGCGAAGATATCTTGGATTCTGGTGAGTAAATTTGGTTTGCACAATTCAACTCACCCCAGGATTCGTAGATCGTTTCGCCGTCTTTTGTCCATTTGGCCGGGTGCATCGCATCCATCCATCGTTCCCTTTCAGCCCTAGAAGAAAACATCAGAGATGGCAATTTAGTCATGTTGTGTTATTAATATGCAATTCCCACAATGTCTGCACGGAGACATCCCGAATGTTTTACCAGTTCGCGTCGGAGGACGTGTTAACACGATCTGGCTGTTTTTATACACGGGTTAAAATGTCAAGCTTGCCTCGACTCACCTCCGGGTGACGTCTCAACACGCTAATCCCTCATTTGTTTTGTACACACACACAAAGTCCGAGAAGTCTGTGGAGGCGGACCGTGTGTTGAACTTGAACTTGGCCGGTTGTTCTGCAATTTACGCTCCGGTGGGCACACCCGGAGTATTGAAATATATGAGGTTTCGGCAAGAAATACTTTACAAATACTGTTGAAATGACTCTTGCAAATCAGTATTTGTGGCTTTTGGCTGTACATGTATATCAGAAGTTGGCCGCTATATTTTGCCTTTTTTGAAAATAGAAATTTTCGGCAAAAATAATCCCGGCGCGAACTGGTTAAGGAGAAAATTGGTTAATAAGTATACTTCATTCAGTATATTCAAAGGGGGAGGTGATTAGTCTCACCAACAGTGAAAGTTACCCCACCCGGTCTATAGGCCTTTAAACATTTTGATAATCTCTTTGCCATCTATTGAAGATTTATCCTCTATTTAGATCTATATCTGGAACCAGGAAAACCTTAAGGGTGGTGGGACTGGTGACCTAAAGTGTGGCCAACCCCACCACCTCTGTTGTAACCCTTTACCTAGAGTGGCTTTTTTTAGCCTTGTATAGAGGAATCC
This sequence comes from Hippasteria phrygiana, assembly GCA_037893225.1. NCBI lineage: Eukaryota > Metazoa > Echinodermata > Asteroidea > Valvatida > Goniasteridae > Hippasteria > Hippasteria phrygiana. The sequence continues at coordinate 320,048 of JAZGUH010000234.1, forward strand.
CAAATTGACGAAAGTAACACCGATCTGCACACGTCCTGGTTTGAAAGCGAGGATCTCAATGGCAGGTAAACAATTTAGTATGCCGATTGTGCGCTGCGTTGCCATTTATGGCGTGATTCATTCATGCATGAATGAATGTGTTGAATAGCACTGTTTTTTAGCACTGACATTCTCGCTTTCAACCCGGAAGTGCGCAGATGGGGCTAATGTGACTTCCATTGGGCAATTTAAAAAAAAAAACTATTTATGCAAATCGCCCATCACAAGCCCTAGGGCACTCGGGGTGTGGGCTACTTAGGAATATGTGGAAGAACCAGCCCCTCACACTGAAACAAGATAATCTAATCTCTTCACAGCACGAATAGGGTCGGGATGGGTAACTAGTCCACTGCAAGGCATTAATAATGCCTCTACCCATATTAAGCGTAGAAGTGCCAAAGCCCAGGACTGGGCTCGAACCCACAACCTGCAGAATTACCCACAGACCAATAAATGTGATTCGAATTGAAATGAGATTTTGCTTAGAGCACAAACGTGCTTAACCCCTTGAGTACGGTTGTTTATAGTGAGGCGCTGGGGTGGTCTGTGCAGCCAAGCGTAACAATGGATTGAAAATGCAAAAAATGGCATGTATAAACGTCATCCGGCCTGGCGTCTGTAGGCGTCATCCGGCTTCAAAGGGTTAATAATCAAAGTTTTGCTAGGCAAAATCTCATTCCAAACACATTGCTTTGAACTCATTCTCGGTTCAATGTCATTTGGCTGAAAAAGCTGGCAGTTGACTTCTTTGGTTATGAAGAACTGGACGAATTGGGTGTTTTTCGATGTTCAGATACAGTGACCGGTACTCACTCTGAGTTGGCGTCCAAGGCAAACTCTACTTCTTTCTTCTGGTTGTTCTGCAGGAAGGAAAGGATGAAGACATGCTTGCAGGTACTGGGTACACCGTCCGGGAGCTTGCTGTGATGCTGGGGGTCGATTACTGACTCTACCTGCACAAGGTTCCTTGGGCACCAGTCAATCACGTCATACTTTAGTTGCTCTCTAAACGGGGACAAAAAAAAGTCAGCAAATATATGTGAAATGAGCAGAAAGCATGCTTTCATGTATTCCTACTTTTCCGACTCTTTTCTAATTTCTTTTTACCTTGCTCCTACTTTTCCTACTTTTCCCCAATTTTTCCCCCAATTTTTTTGTCCCACAAAAAAAGAAATATCATTGAATATTTTTCATAACAGTGTTACACACTGTCATATGAAAATCACACAATAAAGGACTTGCGTGCAGGAGTCCTGCAACTTTACTTCCAAGAGCTTAGTTGAGGACGGAGCACAAGTACAGAACATGCCAAATGAGGCTTGTGATGCTGTGGACTTGGGTGATCAACGAAAACTACTCCTGAAAGCCCACAAAAGTCCTACTTTTATCCTCTAAAGTCCTAATTGTGTCCTTTTTGGTGAAAATTTTGATCCTACTACTTTATCACCTGGGTCTGCTTGTAAGCTTGAGAAAGTCACTCCATGACGCTCTGAGTTTATACAAGCAGAAACAAGGTTGGCCTTTTGGTACTTTCCTCGCCTTCCACCTCTGTGACTGGTTCGAATCCCACCAGGGCCGACATGTGGATTGAGTTTTCAGTCCCTGCCTAATTCTGTGGCAGAGCTGCCAACCTTTTCGAACTCATTTTAGTATTCAGAAAGCAAACAAATCAGTATTCTGCTCAGAAAATCTGTATTTTTCATGAAATTTAAACTTGACCTGAAAATCAGATATTTTTTTCTGAGCTCATGCTATGCGTGCACGCTGCCTGCCTGGTGAGATTAACGAACCCCACACACTGGATGGATCGTCTCCTTTTTAAAATATTTTTGAATACATTTTCAAAGTGAACAAAGAAAACTGGCAGGAGTGGGATTCGAACCTGCGACCTCCGGAATGCCCTATGTTGGCGGTCTCCCAAATTGTCAGTATCTTTGTTCGTGTGGGAGATAGTCAGAAGTCATAAACCCAGAATTCCGTATAGCCAGGGATCACACCCAATTTTACGATACAACCTGGGAAGCGACATTGTGGGGATCACTCAATGAGGATACGACTTTTAACTTATAATTCGTCAAACAATCCACAAGGGAAACTGACTAGATAAATTTGAATACATTTTCAAAGTGAACAAAGAAAACTGGCAGGAGCGGGATTCGAACCTGCGACCTCCGGAATACCGTACCGGCGCTTTTTTTTTTTTACTAAGAAATGCTTATTTTGGCAGATTTAATCAACAAATCCTTTGGTTACTGATTCTAGCTCACCCCTTCATTCTTTGCTTGCAGACGGCCACTTTGTCGGTGAAGACGATGACATAGATGGCTTTCGCGATCAGTTTGCCTCGGGTAAGTAACTTGTTGTCCTTCTTTATGATGTGAAGGCGCCCTCGCTTGACAATAGAAGTGGTCTGAGACAGGTTCATTTTCTGTCGACAAAATTTTGGGGGCCATTTAGTTTTCCAGGGTACAGCATGCGAGTTTGGAAAAGGGAATTTTATCGCTTCGTTTGGGTAGTGTAACACAGCTTTTTCATGTTATTGCGAACGTCAGAGCCAAGTCCCAAATGTGAGGGGTTCAATGGAAACAGACTAAGGCCGTGTCCGAATTACTTGGCTACGGCTTGAAATTACACACAAGTCTATGTGATGTGGCTGCAGCCGCTACCATAGACATGAGTGTAATTTCAAGCCACAGCCAACTAATTCGGACACGGCCTAAGTAGCACGCGCACGTAATCCATTCGTTTACACTGCAGTTCCTTTTCCAATTGACATCACACTTAATACAAAGAAGAGAGCACAGAGTCCCTACTGTTAAAAGATAATGTCATATAACTACTGGAACTCTACTTACATTTGCAATATAAATAACTTTTCTAATCAATTATTTTTTCTTCAGCTGATTTTTGCTTAGCGTGCAAATCTGCTTTGTGATATTTTTTTACTTAGCAAATTTGAAATTTGGCTCCGGTTTTTCCTAAGACCCATGTGGGCAGAATTCTGCGGTGACTGGGGTGGAGACTAACCTTGACTCCTTCCCTGAAGTCCAGCTGGTTGGCAAGCTGCGTCACTTCCTCGATCATCTCCATCCTCTTAGCCTCCTCGTTGCATTTTTCCGCCATCTGAGATCAGACGGGAGAGGGAAGGGGTGGAAATTAGTATCACAGTAAGACTTTGTAGCATTGCACTTTTCAGGAATGCTCATGACAAAAATGACTCTGGGTTAAGGTTAATATGGTGCTTGTGTCCTTGAGCAAGACACTTTGTCACAAGCTGCTTCTCTCCACTCAGGAGTAAATGGTACCTGTGAGGGCAGTGATGGTTATGCAGCTGGGGGCTATATACTCCCCAGGGAGCTGAGGTTTCAGGAATGATTAATGGGCCTGATGACCAGGGGTAATAATATAGCGCCATGAGCATCGTGGTCTTGGTGGATAAGTGCGCTTTACAAATGTCCATTATTATTATTTTCTATTCAGTGAGTTGGAATACGACATTGGAAAAGCAACCTTTTTTTTCATTTTCCATATCCAGTGGAATTTGGGTATAATACTCACATTTCTTAGAGCTTTCAAGGCCTGTATGGCCGTTGAATGTAAGGGGCTGTTCGGTTTTGCCTGTTGCCGAATGGCCTGAAACAAAAGTGAAAAAAATAAACATGAGAATGTATTTTTTAATATATCACATCTAAGGTGGTATGGAAGTTATGGTGTTCATAAAACTGCTTTATGTAAGAAATAACAAGTGATAATAACAAGTAATACCAATGAATAGACAATACATTTCATATGATAAATAAATCTGTTAAAATAATAATGTGATTATTGCACATGTCAAGTCTCAGTCACTAACTACGAGGCAGAGTCCAAATCCCAATCCAATTCAGTGTTCAGCATGATGAGAGTTTGAGTCCAGGGGTGCGTTCCACTCACGTGTATGACGTGGTCGTTCGCCAACGTTCGCCAATTTTTTGTGTACATCCTATGGAAAAACTGTTCGCGTAGTTGGCCAACGTTGGCAACATACCCCAGGCAAGGCTGTAGTCGAGTCCATCACAAGTCCCTGCAAGTCCATCACAAACCCTCCAGTCCTAATTCCAATCACAAGCTATTTAAATGAGCTTTGACAAAGGCATTCCTTTGTCATTGTTCATCCAGTTACTTGTGACTGGCGTTATGAAAGGACTTGTGACTGGCATTATGAAAGGACTTGTGAAAGGACTTGCAGGGACTCGACTACAGCCCTGACCCCAGGTCACCAAAAATGTGACTCAAGTTGGACTCAAGTCTGAGTTAGAAGTCATACAAGTCACAGAAACTGTTACAAATTGTCAACTATCAGACTACCTCAATTAGCAATGGTAGCCTGGTGATTCTCTGGAATGGCAGCATGAGGAACGACTGGAGGTCGAGACAACAGCAGGCAGGACTGCTCTCAAGGTGTTTCATCACTTCGACAACTGATGGGTTTTTCCTGTTATGAGATCCGAGTACGGAAATAGTTTACAAGACCATTCTGACATTGAAAGAGAGACTTTGGAATCCACAATAAAATCTGCATTTGAGACAAAGCTTGAATCAAGTCTGGACCAGAGCCTGTTTTTTTATATTTTTAGACTTGGCCTTTCCCTCAAAAAAATTACCCCAAAAACACATAATTTTGAAGGGGTGGTCGTGTATGTTAAATGCTACTTCATAATTTCACACCACGAAACCCTTGGAAGTGATTTTCTACTCAAAACGGAAAGATTAGGCAGATGAGATTTTGTAATTAGGATCCAAAATCACATCCAGAGCACCAAATCACAATGAGGTTTAAGCTCTTATACGTAGTGTACATGATTGATCAATGTTGCAATTTTCAGAAATGCGCGGATTTCGGGGTTAGCATTTTACTAGGAAATATCGTTCCACTGACCTGTTCAAAGTTTTGCGTTGTTGGATGGGAAAAAAAACGAGAAAAACGGCGCTCGTTTTCAACCGGCGGGCGGATGATAGCCTTTAGTCAAGGCACGCGTGGCTACCTGGACACGTGACGCGCCCTGAATGCCAGCATGTCTGGGGCGTACCACTCGTCCAGGTAGCCACGAGCCTTGACTAAAGGCTACAGGGCAGTTTTCCAACGATTTCCAGCTGAAAATCGTTGGAAAACGATATAAATTTCCACTTTTCTTGACAACGACAGCACACCTGGTGCCATTATTTCACAGGATGATTGAGACTACTATTAACTTACAGTCTAGTAAGGTATTTCGTAATAATTCAGTAAAAAAAAACTTGGAGGATTACCAATCGTGTACACTACCTTTAAACACAAAAGTCACATTGCATTGTTTGTCAAGTTGGCACAATAGTTCACAGGCAATAGATCGACTTTGACTACAGCAAGATGTGATTTCGGATGCCTTTTGCAGACTTTCAAGCAGACCCAGGTGAAAAAGTAGGAGAATAGTAGGATTAAAATTCTCACCCCAAAAACAGGACTAAAGTAGGACCTTGTAGGACAAAATCGTGATAATGCGTGCTTTCAGGAGCAGTTTTTGTTGATACACACCCACGTCCAAGGCATCACAAGCCTCATTTGGCATGTTCTGTACTTACAACACTTGTGCTCCGTCCTCAACTAAGCTCTTGGAAGTAAAGTTGCAGTACTCCTGCACCCAAGCCGTTGATTGTGTACTTTTCATAAATGACGGTGTTTTAAGAAAAAAATTCAATGAAATTTCATTTTTTGAAGTTGTGGGACAAAAAGTAGGAAAAAACATGAATTTCAAGAAAAATTTAGGAAAAGTAGGAAAAAGTAGCAAAATATTAAAGTCTGGTTTTGTCAAAATCACATTGTCTTAATCCTCCTTTCCATTTTAATAGAAAAAAAAAAATCACATCCAACGGATTCACAGTGACAAGGCAAACGCTGTTTGGAACCCAATTGGGCTAATCTAAGACACACAGGTCCTTCAACAAACCAACCTGAGTTCCTCCAATGCCTTGATCTGGTACTGGTTGTTGGCGCAATAGACGATGTAGAAGTGGAAGCCACCCTTCTCAAAGTGTTGCAAGAGGATATCACAGACGTCACTGATGATGATGCTGTCTTGCTGCCTCTCCTCAAGATCTAACAATAACCTAATCAATGAACAAGTATGAACATGAATTCAATAAATACAATGAATAAGTAAATACAAATGTGACCGGCTCTACAAAAATGGGTATTATGTCGCCAAATTTGAAAAATGAGTTATGAATATACATAGTTGAATTTGTCACATCGTAAGCTTTAATTTGGTGTAGGTTTGACCCCTATGGCATTTTGTGTTCTTGAGATATCTTGAAATTTGAATACTCATATTTTCCAAACGGAAGTACGTTTAGAGATATATAGCCCTTTTAAACATAGCAAGTACAAAGAAATGAGATTGAAATAATTTCTATCAACATTTGTTTTTCATCTTTACTCAACAATATTAATGTTTCTGAAAATGAATTATGAAAATATAGATATAATAGAAGCCAACAAACCCCCCCAAAAAAGACTGATCAGGGTTTCCCCTTAACTTTTTTTTTCACTAGCCGGCCGGACCAGTAATGTTGACTTTTTACTAGCCCGCCAGCATTTTCACTGGTCCGCATGTTTTTTTCACCTTTTCGGCTACTTTTTTTTTTTTAAGTAACCTGACCAAGTACACTGTATTTACAAACATTTATTACAAGCTGAGAGTAAGCCTGTTCGATATTTTTTTCATATCGAAAATCGTATCGGCCCCTTAAAAAAACCCCGGAATATCGGGGAATTCGATATACCGAAGAATATCGCGATATATGTTACTTTTGGCCGCATTACGTGTGGATTTGTCCCGTTTACTTTGCTCGAAATTCCAGTAACTCCACGGCCTGAAATGTTAGCAGGGCGGCAGACACAATGCGAGCGCGTAAGCGACGCCCTTACGGCGACGGCGTGGGCCCGCTTAAGGTCCCCGGGAAATTTTGGATTCTAGATGCTCTATGGTGCAATCTGAGGCATTTCCTGGCCACTTTCTTATGAGTCTGAAATTCTAGCGTATGGCAAATACTTCTACAAATCATAGAACGCCACATCACTTATTTTAATTTTTCACGAACGTCGTATATATACCACATTGAAATCACTTGCTTACAAATCACGGTGTCGCCCACTAACCCGGCTTTGAAACTATAACTACGCATGCGCGTCTTTTTGACTAGCCTTTTCTCAAGACGCAGGTTTGCTCAGTGATCGTTATACACGTGCGCTTATTGCTGCAATACATCCTTTCAGGCTTTAACAGAGGCTACTTACATTGTTTGCAATAAGGTCAACCCCTGTAGCGCATCTGCGCGTGCGCGTTGCTTTGTTGCTAGCCTTGGTCAAGTGCAAGCAACCGCACTGAATGCCACCGTCTTTCCCCAGTGTACAAGGCACACGCAGTTTAGGTGTAGTTACGTGTAGCGAACTGCGTCGCGTCTTGAGAAAAGATTAAAACACGTGGCGCGCATCCATTGTACATTGTGCAATGTCATGTCGTCTTCACAAAATATACGACACGATCGTTTGTTGACAGCTCGCCCATGGTATTATCATCTGTGTTACTAATCAATAATGCTGAAATAGAAACAAACGCTAGTCTTTCTGGAGTGCCATAAAGTAGCCAACTGAAGGTAAATGTCGTAAAACTCCAAATACTCAACGAGCGAAGGGAAGCCTTGTCAAACCGGCCCCCCCGTTCCTGCCGCAATCCCGGCGGGCCCGATCCCGTTGGCCCCGATCTCATGATGCCGTGGTGACTTCCGTCATGTATTTTTGTATTCCTCCGTTCTTCCGGTAATGAAAAAGTGACGTCATCACGATAATATCGAATATCGCGATATTTTTCTGCCGATATTTCGGTATCAAAATAAATGGATATCGAACAGCCTTAGCTGAAGTGAGAGTAAACTCCACGCAATCGGGGATCGCTGTTGACAATCTGGCTCTGAAGACGCGCGCGCTTAGCTTATTTTGGCATTTTTTTTCACTAGACCGCCGGACTACTTAGAAAAGGGTTTTGACTAGACCGCCGCTGTTTTGACTAGAATTTGTCTAGCGGACCAGCGTTAAGGTCGAACCCTGCTGATATGAAGATTGTTTCACCCTCTTCTCTTCCCTGTGTGTGTTCTCACATAGTGTGACATAAAACCCATTTTTGTAGAGCGGGTCACAAATGTAAGGGAGCATTTCTTTTTGTAAAGATGCGGTAATGATTGCGCCCACCATTGCCGTACCGCTGTTTTTCTTTGCGGCACCGCATTCCGTACCTCAAACCTTGCCGATGAACGAATAGGAAGCCAGGCGGCTTGAATAACTGAATAATCATGAGGTCACAACCGGACTTTCAAAGATTTCCAGTTTGCAGCGGTCAGACTGCGGACAAAGAACCCTATTAGTGGAGGTCTTGCTGCAATGAATGTTTATTATGAGCTCTGACTTGGAATACGTTAATTCTACTGAGATTAGCCAGACAGCTAGGAGATTAGTGATGCCACAATTATAATTCTTTGTAAAGCACTCTTAGCCAGAGGACTACACACTCCTCATGAATATTGCTGTGACAAAACTGCCTGTGTGCACTGACCCTAAGGAGGGCTAGGCTGCTATTCATTGATTGAGCCAAAGGTAAGATCCATTAGCATGACCACAACCTTACAAGGGGACAACTTTTATAAACCCCAAGTTGAGCCATGTCCGACTCCGGTATTTTGTGGTAGCTTTATTTTTAACCAGTAGTCCACTACACTAAGCCACAAACGTAGACAAAAAAGCCCCAGAGCGGCCTTATGGTCTTCAGCAAAACACGACATGAAGTGATTACCTCTCACTGGCGTCCCGCACACTCTTGATGTTGGAGAAGAGCCGATGGTGCTGCACCTTGTTGAGGAGCCCCGTCGGTGGCTGAAGGGTGATCGCCTCCGAGAAATGCTCCACGACCAGATTCAGACTACGGAGGTAGGAAGCCTCGGACGTGATGACTTCAAACAGTGCCTGCAATCCCGCAAAGCAAAAATACAGGTCCTTGAACCTTTCAACTCGGCAAAGCTGTCGAGGGTGTACACGTAATTTCCAGTTCTAGATTTGGAGGCAGTTTTACCGAGCTGCTGAGCACAAATTTACACAGCACAGAAAATTGCTTATCAAAAACAGGATACCAGCCACATTTGAATACAATGTGTACTGCCTGTGACTGGTTCTCATCTGAATGCTGCTAAGCCTTTTTAAGGGACCTCCCTGAATCCTTCAAAATCCACCACTGTGCAGTGATCAAACAGCAAATTATTTTCACTTAAAGAATAAGGAGCATTACAAAAGTAATAGCGGATTGGCTCTACTGTCCTCGATCCTGCACAATCCCCCAAAATCTTGTAGTAGATCTGGGAGAGTAGGGTCAATGGCCAAAATGTACTGAAATGAAAGTTTCTGAAAGTGATCTGAAAGTGATTGACTTCAGATATGGTTTTTATCCCTGTAAGATTTTATATCCCCTTCCCTCACGAAATTTTTCTTTACCAGGTCACAGCCGACGACCTATTATCTCAAACTGTCGAGTAACCCACCTCTTGCAGACGCTTCTCTTCAGAGGTCATCTGCTCAAGCAGACCACTGCTTAACACCTCTGGCAACTCGCTCCAGTAGGATCGCCGGACTGGGCTTGATCCTATCGCCCGCTGTATCAGACCATATGGCTTGGGGATCTCCACGTCCGACCCACTCCCCCCAGACCCCTCCCCAGTCGAACTCCCCAGACTTCCCGACTCGTAGATGGTGTTGGTCTGTAAAATGTCACCTGTCTCGTAATACAATTCTCCAGGGGGTTCGTAAACTGGCTCCGCCGACTGATATATAGCCTCTCCCTGTCCATTTCCCGATCGGGGGATGCGCTTGTTATCCCCTGGTTGGGGTGTATGCTTATTATCCTCCGATTTGCACTCCTCCCTTGATTGGTAGCGGTAGACCTCCTCATCAGGGATGAGAACACGGTACTCAGGGAGCTGGGGTGGGAGGGGGAGGGGCTCGCTCCCGCGTTTCTCTTTCTTGAGGGCTTCTTGTTTCTCTAGGAACAAGGCGAGGGATTCTAAGGAGGAGATGTTCATGAGGCGGAGGTATGAGTCGCGGCTGCGGGCATCTGCTTGGTAGAGCTGAAACAGGGGCTCTGGGGAAGAAAACAGTAGGAAGTTTCCTCAACTTAAAAATGTCCCTTTAAGAAAATTAAATTTAAGTTCAATCATTTGCCGTTTCTGTATTTTTTTAATATGATTGTACTTGCTTTTGATGGAGCCGAGTAGGTACTTATTTCTTAAACTGTCCAAATATTCAGTCTTTCCTGACTCTCAGAGACGTTTTTCTGTTACTTCAACTCAAACACTAAAAAATCACAGAAAATCAAGTGCCATCTATTTCATCACCAAAAACTCCCAGAATTATAATTTCATTTTCAAAGTGAACAAAGAAACTGGCAGGAGCGGGATTCGAACCTCCGGGTTACCGTACCGGCGCTCTACTAACTGAGCTTTCTTGCCCTATTGTTCGATGATTTGAGTCAGCTTTGAGCCAACAAGTTCATTGATAGCAATGACTCCAGCAAAGCCCATTCATTTTGATATGGCACCTTGAATCCGGTCAATCCAATGAAAGAAACTGACTCGAGCCAAAGCAATGACACCACTGCCGTTACAAAGCAACAATCTAATACATTACGTCAATAAATCAGAAGAGTTAGCCTTAGCTTAATTACCTTGTGACACAAAACGTGACCGCTGTCGGTTAATCTTGCAAAACTGTTCTGATATCTCTTCCTTGCTCTGGAAAACAGAACAAACAATTAATTAATTTGAATCAAAAATTTACCTGGCCTAACGTTTCAAACTTGGGCAAGGTCTTTCTCAAAGGCAAATGACAGAGTACAAGAAACAAACATGTAGGGAACACACAAGCAAGAGGGGTTGGGTGGAGAAACACAAAAGAGGGATTAAGGACCAAAGGAGAGTGGCAGTGGGTGAACATCAAAGGGAGTACAGAGAGGGAAGGGACATCACGGAACAAAGGAGTGTGGGGTACGGATGAAAAAGGGGAGGGACTGAGATGAGAGGGATGAAGCTGGGGAAGGGGAACAAAGGAGTGTGGTCAAAGGGGGAGGGGAAATAGGAGGTGGTAATTGGGCAATAGGAGGTGGTAATTGGGCAATAGAAGGAACAGAGGGATGTAGCAAGAAACACCAAGAGGGTTTGCCAGGAGGATTATCTGTAAACAAATTAAAACATTTTTAGGGAAAATTAGGAGTTACATTGTAATCATTCCCTTCCTGGATGTTGAGACCATATTGTTGAATAGTCCGAAGACGTTTCATCCACACTTTCTCCCTGCTGAGGCGAACCGAGTCCTTTATTTAACCCCTTGAACCTGGGCATACCGGGTATTTCATGGGGGCGCCAGGCCGGGTTATGCAGCCAAGCGAGACGGAAACAAGAGGCTTGTGCAGCCAAGCATAACGTGCACAATATACAATTTGGGAGGTTAATCATCCTTACTCGCAGCTGGGATGCTGAATTGTGAAGGACGCGGCTACAACGTGGTCGAGTCGCTGGCACGTAAAGGCGCCTCTGGCAGCCAGCCACATCGACCCATATATGACTACGGAGCACAGCCAGAGATCGAAAGTGTTTGATTTTTCAAATACCCTAATAATGGATTGAAAATGCAGACGTCAACCGGCCAGGTGGCAATTTTCAATCTGCACATATTTGTGTCAACCGTACGCAAGGGGTTAATTTGAACAAGCAACATGACATTGTTGATGTCTTGAACCTGGACTACAGCCATAGCAGTGGTTTGAAAAATACCACATGGCCGGTTGACATTTATAGGCTCATTCCTGCACATACTCAATCATATTGTTCTTGAAAAGGAGTGTAATGAATAGATGGAGCTTTTTCAAACAAAGCTTTCATTCACATGAAGGGGGGGGGGGAGCGGGGGCTCCGAGTGTGATTAATACGGCCACTCTATTCAGTGTGGTGCCTATCATTTGCGTTTACGCTGCACAGCCCTAGTCCTGGCACACCAGCACCCCATCAATAACAGCTGGACACAAGGGGTTAAGCTACTCGTTACGAAAATATATGTCGACTCACAGGTACAGGAAGATTCTTGCACTGCACAAGACTGTTCCGCTTCTTTCTGAGGCTGGGCTCGCTGTATGGGCGGGGCAACTTGGGTGGCTTCAGCGCTTTGTTGGCAAGGGGTAGGACAGGCACAGGCTGGGCGGGAACGCTAGATTTCCGTGGGGAGGCGTACTTTGCAGGTGTCGTCTGAGAAACCTCTTCACTACAGAGTCAAGATAATGAAAACAAAATTGTGAAAACACTCAAGTCCAAGACTAAATTAATGGTATGGGGATCAAAGACATTGTGTGGGGATCAAAGACATTGTGTGGGGATCAAAGACATTGTGTGGACATGAGATAATTAATAACCCCTTGAGTACGGTAATTACAGTGAGGAGCCGGGGTGCCATGTCGGCTTTGCAGCCAAGCAAAACGGACACATAAAGCTTGTGCAGCCAAGCGTAACGAACACAATAATCCAACAATGGATTGAAAATGCAGAAAATGGCGTCTGTAGACGTCATCCGGCCTGGTGGCCCGGTTTTTTTTTTGCACCATATGGCGTCCTCCGTACGCAAAGGGTTAAAAACACCGTCACATATTTGTTTTTTAAAAGCTACACATTCAACTTGTTACAAGTAACCTGAATCTACTTTTGTTAATAAACTCTACCACAAACACCTCAAAAGGGTTTTGTTTTACGAATTCAGAAAATTGCTTTTGACTGGTTTTTAGGTGTTGTTTGCCTGGCATGAAAACCCAATGGCCTTTTGGCTGGTAAGCTGTTGTAACTAAGCAAAACTTTTGGTGCTAAGCACATTTTTGTGCTAAGCAGATCCGTGAAGTTGGCCCCAGGTCCCAGCTCCCAGGTCCCAGGTAGTGATTTCCCTTTCTGGGTCAACTTCCTCCAACTGAACTTCCATCCATTTCAAATTCAATCTAGCCTTGACAGGATATGTGCGCCTTTATTTCAATCCCGAAGTCAAACCCATCAATTAAGAAAACCCGAAAAAAAGTACCCATTTTCCCTCCCACAGTTCCCACCAGTGTTGTAGTCGAGACCTTCATGTCCGAGACCGAGACCGAGACCGAGACCGAGGCTTTCGAGACCGAGACCAAGGCTTTCGAGACCGAGACCAACACTTCCGAGACCGAGACATTTGCAGGCCGATACCGAGACAGAGACCACAACTTCCGAGACCGAGACCGAGACCGAGACCAAAAACAAACAAAAAATATGGTGTTTAATAAAGCTGATTTCCCTGATCGGGTGCTGTGCCCTGCTTTCGATCAAAAGGTTAAAAAACGCGTGGATGATTATTTGTGCTAACTCGTACGAAAAGTGAACATCGGGGATCATCTCATATATATATACATGTATATGAAGTCGGCTTTATCAAGGGCCACTATCTCTAAGGGCCACTAAATTCAAAAATTCCACAAATTTAAGTTATTTATTTCATCTCTGGTAAATACATGTAGTTGGGGCTTTGAGACCTATGGCACTGTGACAGACTAATTTCTCCAAATATTATTTGCATAAAAATAAAATTGACTAGAATTGCTGATTGTCCTCAATGGAAAATGACTCTGGCTTTTCCAAGAAGTTGTGTACTTGTATTAAAAAAACTAAAGACAAATCAAATTAAAACGTGGAATACTGCTTTAAGAATGTTAGTGAAAAATTTATTTAAAAATAACTTGATGACATCACGTGCAGTTTTATTTCAAACACAACCCTGACTGAGAGAAATCAGAGATTTTAAAATCCAGTTTTCCTATTTTTTTTAACCGAATAACAATTATTTGATTTCCTCGGAATTTCCCATCCAGCTATAAACAGTCACGGCAACAAAAAGTGATGAGTGAGGTGCCGAATGAAATGCCCTCCAAATGGCTGGGTATAGTTTGCAGGATTCAGTGACCACTGGGTTTTTACAAAAACTCACTCCAGAGCTGTAATGTGGGGGAAAATAGTGAAATACACCATGGGTGATGCACATCCGTGGGTACCAGTAGTCCAGTACATGTACTCCGAATAAACAAGCCGCATATACAGTACATGTACTGGTATCCTTTCCAGCTTCAATCTAATTCTTCGCCATGAAAACTTGTACTTATGTACATGTACATCGTTTATGTTTGAAATGAAGATTAGATTTGTGTGGCGCATCGCACATATTTTTGGTGTGGTCTCGACGGGTCTCGGGGGTAAAACCCGAGACCATGGCATCCGAGATTGAGACTGAGACTGAGACCGAGACCCGAGCATTCGAGACCGAGACCAGCCTTCCCGAGACCGAAACTTTGTTAGGACGAGACCGAGACCTAAAAAAAAGGTCTCGAGACGGTCTCGAGACCTACTACACTGGTTCCCACATGATTTATGTGATTATTTAAGTGCAAGAGTTACATTTTCGCTTTCGTGGAATGCGTTGGGTTCAAAGTCAGTCACTGTGTCATACAGAGACAAGTACAAATGCATGAAGCTACAAGTACATGTAAGACATAGCAACCCACATCGTAAGGGAACCACTTTTAAATTCTCCATTTTCCATTTTTGAATAATGCTTTTTGGGGCTCCCAACGACACAAAACAAAGGTGGAAAGTAAAGAAAATCAATAAATGAGTCCTCTTCAAAAATCTGATATACATGTAAACAGACCTGATTTTACCTGCAAGAAAGCAAAGCCAGTCCAAGTAAAAAGCAAACATATATATATGGGCCTACAATCTTTGCAACACCTTTTTTTTTGGCCGACAGTCCTTTGAAAATGGAGAAGAAAAAAATATAGAATTTAAAATGGACACCCTAATAGTGAAAGCTGTCGGGGATACCCTGCACAATCCCTTCCAACTTTTACTTGTGCTGCTGACGTTAACAAAACCAACTCAGGTGGTCGTTGAGTTACATGTATGTTGGACTTTTTGTTTGACAAACGGTGTCATGTTTGATGAGTTATGGTGGACTAGTCACAAATTAAAAACAAAAACGTGGGTCCATTCTTACCACCTTTCATAAGGAAAAATATTGATTAGTGAAACCCAATGTAATGTAGCCGGTGTAATGTACAAGAAGGTGCAATTCGGTGATTTCACAAAATCCATCAACCGCACTGTTGGACAGGCAGCAGTATTAACCCCATGATGAGTACGGTATTTTACGGGAGATGTCGGGGTGCCGCGGCGGCTCTGGCAGACAAGCGAACCGCTACAATGTGTTTGGGCAGTCAAGCGTAACATATACACAATAATCCAACAATGGATTGAAACTGCACAAACAGCGGCCAATGGCGTCATCCGGCCTGGTGGCACTGTTTTTTTTGCGCCATATGGTGTCATCCGTACGCAAGGGGTTAAAGAGCATGATAAACAGAGTTAAAACTGTCAGAGTTAGTAAAAGTTGGATCACAGACATAGCCGAATCCTAGCTTAAAAATGTTCCGATTTACAAGAAAGACTTGAATGATTGTAAAAATAGAAAACCTATAATCGAGAATCCACTTCAGTTGTCAGATCGCAAAATAGCTTGACAATTTTCGGAGAAAAAAACAGGCTGCATCACGAATGCAATCTCTGAATTGCTTATGCAGTTTTCTAGCAGGCATTGCGGGCCTGCCACGATTTTAAATTTCCGGCAAATTTAAAACACGGTTATCAGGTTTTTGTCACCTCAGATTAATTTCTGCATTTATTTTTAGATTTCTACAAACATTGTGCGCCTTTCCTGTAATATTTTAGATATTTTGAATGGAAGATCCGACTTTCACCTACACTCAAAGCATACATGTACATGTAGCTGTAGTGGGTTAACATGAACTGCTGAACCACAGACAGCCTTCGTTGCCCTGGGAAATCACAGCAAAAGGAAGTTGACATGTACATTGTACAATGTAGGTTTGAAGCTCAAATTAAATTCATGTATCATGTAATGTGCAAAAGAATGGCTGTGGAAAACGTACAATGCACACGTTTTTTGACGGACAAAAACTAGAACCAGGCTTTCTCCTTTTCAAAACTCTGCTTGCTGATAATCGTGAATTCTGCTGTTGAACCATAAGAATTGTGTAAAAACTGTATACATTTTGTGTGTGTGGGAGGGGGGGGGGGTTGTTTCTGCATTCAATAGGGGACCTTTGACAATAGAGGACAATAGGGTCCCTGGCTGAGAAAGGTCCGCGTTTGAAAACTGTGTACAAAATCAATGAGGGTCCTTGCCAAAAAGTACAAACAATAGGAGGACAATAGGAGGTCCCAGATTGAAGGTGTTTACACACTTGTACAGGTTATCCATTAATGCTGAAAATGGGGGATTAGTGATAACAGTACAACTGAGGACCTGCGCCCAAGTCCTCGGTAGAAGTCATGTACATGTACAAACCTTATAGGGCATGTTGAGAAAAAGTTAAAAGTACAAACAAAGGGAGCAATGGAAGGAAACGCCCCAAGTCCTCAGTAGAATAGTAAAACACGACTCAGTGTGTTAGTATTTCATGATAACTTAAAATGACAAACAAATTTTGGGGAATCATTTTGTTTTCTACAAGATTTACATACAGGTACATTTACAATGTATATGTATAGACTAATCCGCCGACCAAAATTAAAAGCATTTACTGCGGTGGCGAGGCGCTCGATGCAGCTTCGACCAACAGGGTGTTTAATTACAAACTTGCCAAAATGCACACGCGACTCAAATTAAAGAACGCGGGCAGCCTGCACGCGGGCGCGGCACCACTGTAAAAATGGCGTCGGCGAATTCCTGTATATGTACCAGGGTCCTAAAAACAATCAGAATCCGTCCATTGCATTAAATTTAGTTCATATCGCCTTGCCCCTTTAAGATACTGAAACTGTAAACCAAAATCAAGATTTTCTGAAACCTGTTCCTCATTGTTTTGCGGTTTAATGTGTTTTCCAGATTGATAACCCCCCTTTAGTTGCAATTAGTTACATGCGTACAAGCTCCATACATGTATGCATGTACGTCACTTCAACCATACGGAAAGTAAAAGTGTGGATAGAGTGCTAAATACTTTTGTATGTAAATGTTACTTAAATGTTTATATGGCTTTGAGTTTGTAAAGCTCATCGCGGAGTGTGCCAATGTTACGTAAATGCTTCATGAACTTGTGATGGTATATAAACGACCCGCTCTGTGAAACAAAAACTATTCCTGATTGGACACTGTAGTTGGCAGTGTGGCAAAGTGTATGTGTACTCGCTGAGTTTCTGAAACAAGTCTTGACTGGCTGCAAGGGTGGCTTCTGGTTAGTTGACTTCCACCTACATGTACATGCACACCATTTTATCCGACTTTCACAAGAAGTGAGTACAAGCTTCTTTTGTCAATACCAACCAGCTATCCAGGACAAACAGGACTTTCTCACACTGATAGCATTTGTCAAGCACAAAATGGCGAACACGAGTAATTTTTCACTCAATGCCACCTTCCTTCAGGCTGCCGAGTTGACCATCACCCACAGTGAGAGGATTGGTGTTGCGGTTGTTTTTCTCATCACGTCCATCCTCGCTGTTGGCGGGAACCTCTTGGTCATCGTGGCTGTAATCCGGACTAAAAACCTCCAGACCATGGCTAATGTATTTGTGGTCTGCCTGAGTGTCGCAAATCTGGTCACCGTCCTGGCATTGCCGTGGAGCATCGTGGGGCTGCTGAGCTTCGAGGGCTGGCCACTGTCGACCAAAGTCCCTTGCTTCATGGCCGGGCTCTTTCTGCTAACCAGCATCGGTGCCAGTTTATACAGCCTTGCCGGGATCGCAGTCAACCGGGTGCTCAGTGTCGCAGCTCCGCCGAGAATCTACAAGTGGTGGTTCACGCCGTGCAAAGTGGCCATAATGGTAACATCGACCTGGCTTTTCCCATTCCTCGCCGTGCTGATCCCACCCTTGTGTAACATCGGAGCCTTGGGCTACGATGAGGATGTCTACACGTGCACTGATGTTGCCAGACACGAACGGCTGAAAGATTACCGACTCGTTGTCGTCTTGGTCTGTTATCCTATCCCCATGGTGGCTGTCACCTTGTCCTACCTCATCATCTTGACTACCATTCGACGCAATTTTAAACACCAGAGGAAGCAGTGTAAAATCGCCGCAAACCAGCCCTCAGATTTTGACTGGGGGGCAGGGCGGGCATCACGCAAGTCACGCCTGAACCGGCAGCAGCTTAGCATCACGCTCAACCTCTTCACCAACGTTTGCATCTTCCTTCTCCTGAACCTGCCGTTTGGCGTCGCGCTTCTGCTCCCTGATGACAACCGATGCACCATCTTCACCGGCATGCTGTTCATGATGCACACCTTCGTTCATCCCATCATCTACGGTCTCAAGCACCCGCAGTTCAAGCTGGCATTCCGGCAGATGCTGGGGCTGTCCACAGAGGGACAGACTTGCTCAGGCTCCACCTACACCCGCAGCGAAAGGAGACAGCCTCCAAGATCCAACAAGATTGCAGCCGGGCAGGGCAGCTCACTTGGTACAGTGGAGAAATGCTAGTCCTGAGATGTCCGAATTTCATGGTCATATTTTCTAAGCAAAAATAATTTGAAGCCAAGTCTGTTTCCCTACATACTTGAGTCACTTCAACGATGCGTGAAATATTAGCTTAACATTTTTATTAGTAATTTCTGTGAACCTGTGTGGAACTAGATTCGAACTCATACATATTATGTGAAAAAGTTTTTAATCTTAGAATGATCACACTGAGTAATTCTTAAATGGTACCTTTTTGGCCGATAACTTTCATCCTGGTGGGATCCCTCTTCACTGTGGTCCAGAGTCCACGTGAAGGAGAAACCTGAAGAATACACAAAAATTGCAGAAGTTGTAAAATAACATGTAATACTGAAAACTAGAAATATCATTATCAATACAGTGCCTTTAATCCTAACCCTGCCAGACGCAGCACAGTGCATCTGTGCTGACAGCTCCACTTCGCTAGACTCTGCACACAAGTCAATTTGACAAACTATGCAATCTAATGCATCTGGCAGGGTTCTAGCAAAAATGCCCAAAAATGTTACATGTACATGTAGGGTTAATTAATGAATGAAGCACTTTAGAGTATATCACTGGAAAGTATTACAAAGGGCAAAACATATTCTTATCCAGATCCGAGTCCAATTTTCATTGATCTACTAAGCTCAAAAGATTATATGTACATGTACATTGTACTAAAGCAAAGTCATGTGCCAAGTGGAAATCGCTTGAAACAGTCACAAAAAAACACATCACGTGACATTTTGGCCGTTGACCTGTTTTCAACAAATAGCTTTTCTCTCGTTCTGTATCTCAATGGAATTCTTTGCCTGGTGCAGTTGGCAAAGATGATTTTGGAGGATTTGGGAAGGTTAGGGTTAATGGCCCGACAGGCTAGTTACAAAACATCGACCTACATTTGTACATGTACATGTACCTGTATGAACTCACGACTCCTCTTGAAATTATGTACATGTGTATATTGTAAAATAATCCTGTGCACTGGTAAACTTTTGCCCAGGTGGATCATTAAGCAAATATTTTCTTTGCAGCAAAACCTGCACCAAAGGATGAATTATATGCAACGAAAAATCAGAAAAAAATCTACTTTTGATCGACCGTGTCAAACAAACCATGGATACAACAAGCCATATCGTTCACACAATTTGACGGAGCATATGTTCTCGTTCACACAAATACTGCAATTGGTCAGAAAAGGTCCGATGTCCGTCATCCTCTCCTGCACCCAACCGTAATTTTAACATTATCACTTGTAACATAATTTTTAAAAAACCAAACAAAAAAACCTATAGGTCTGACAATTGGGATAATTTCGGGATAATTGGGATAATTGGGATAATTGGGATAATTGGGATAATTGGGATAATCTATTGAAGATTTATCCTCTAGTTAGATCTGGACCCAGGAAAACCATAAAGGTGGTAGGGCTGGCGGCTATTGTGTAGTGTAGGGCCCTTTTCCGTATAAGGAAACAAAAATCAACTTTTAGGTTATTGGAATTGCCAAACTAATTAGCGACATTACAAACCAACAGGTATGCCGTAGATAAAGGGCAGGGTTTTAGTTTTGAGGGAAATTTTGGGGTAAAGCGGCGATGAGGACGACAAAACGCAACGCGAAATAAAGATGGCGATCACCACGATGCACAGTAAACACGCAAAACCGCGTTCTATCCCATATCAACTGCCGTAAAGTGCGTAAGAAAATTGCATTTTCTACCGAAATAAACTGTTACAAAAATTACAAAAAACGATGTCAATAGAATTAAGAGAAGTCTGCTCATTTTGGAATGAGAAAAAATACCCTCGACTCTAATTTCATCAAAACTAAAGAGGGGTCCTATACTACACAATCGCCGGGCTGGCAACCGAAAATGTGGCCAACCCTACCACCATCCTTGTGGCTTTTGGCATTGTATTGGGCGACTTCCATAAAAAAAACAACCCTAAAATACAATCAGCTACATATGTGTACTTACCACAGATAAACTGGTATCGACTTTTGATTAATCCCATATGTTCTTCCTACCACAGATCGTACTAAAACACGCACGACTGACAAAGCTTAAGACAGTGGGGTTTACCAACAACCAAATGTTTTTTAAAAGCTTGATGTACCTTTTAAGGCTTTTCCATGGCTTAATATCACCACTGACCAATAAACACAACAGTATTAAAAGTGAAAAAGAAGCAAACTTGCAAACATGTATCAACTACAACCAGTAAACTGTAATGTCTCAATCTGTAACAATTGTAAAAAGCACAGTGCTAATTATATACTGCTGTTCATGCTGCGTCTCCTAATCAAGAAACTGACCAATGGCTGCACCCTTACCCTTGTAACCTGAAACCTGATTGGCTATGTTGCACCATCCCACACTGTCAGATGATGTGATTAGCTCACCTGTTTCAGAAATCAACCCGCCACAATTTGATTGGTAAAAGTTGACTCTAATTTTATCCACCAAGCTTGCCTTAATAACAATAGTAAGTCAATACCCAATGAATTACCGTGAAATGGCAACTTGATATCACTTTGATCTGTCATTAGAAAAATAAATCTTGTAAATGTGGAGATGACAGGTAAAACGTGCAATGCACGGCCCACCTCCCAAATTGATCCGACAACTTCCTTTTTGATTTTCACGCCTCAATTGTTTTGACTGGTTGCCAGGCAGAATGTACAATTGTTTCCTTAGCAACAAGGCCGAACATGTACATGTAGAGCATCCGGAGTCTTTTGCTGATCAAAATTTATCGAAATGTCACTGCAATTATAAATGACAGTAATGTTGCTGTGTAATGGGGTACCATGATGACAAAGATGACGCTGATGAACGAAAGTTATACAATTGGGATGAAAATGCTTACAATAAAGACTGTAATGTACATGATTTCATTTCACGCGTAAGTAGTGGTGTTGTTTATCTGATTAAACTTTGCAGTGTTATGATTTGTCACAATCGTATGTACATTTGTTTTTTGTACAAAGAGAAGCTTGATGAGCCCTCCCCCCCTTCCCAAATCCTTTGGGAATATTGGCAGATCCGAGATTTTCAGAAAGGGGGGAGGTGCAACCCTTGAGGGAAAAGCCCGAATGTTTGAACTCCAAAGGAGTGAATTTGTGCTTGCTTATTATAATATATATAATGTAAGACTTTGGTTGAGAAAAACAAATGGT
Organism: Hippasteria phrygiana; assembly: GCA_037893225.1. Lineage (NCBI taxonomy): Eukaryota > Metazoa > Echinodermata > Asteroidea > Valvatida > Goniasteridae > Hippasteria > Hippasteria phrygiana. Next base: position 341,936 of record JAZGUH010000234.1, read on the forward strand.
CAGTGACAATTGGGGGGGGGGGGGGGGAGGGTTAGAGGAGGAATGCCCAATGAACCCTATATACATACATGTACATTGTATGTGCGCAGTTTACATGCTGGCCTAAACATGCATTTTCAAACACATCTTGTTGTTGATAATTAATTAACAGTGCAACTTTTCTGATTAACCGTTTTTCAACTTTGTTTGTTGTTTGTGTTTATCTGTTGTTAGGTCAATCTACAGTTCAAGCTGTTGTTTGCTTGTTCATTTCAATTTCATTCAAATTTTAGTCCCAAAATTTGTTTACATACCGGTAATTGCATTCACAATTTTACAAACATGTATTAAACCTTGTACTAGTTTATGGTACATAGACATTTTTCAAAATAAAGCACGCAGGTTTTAAAAAGCAGCTTAAAGCTGCTCTGGCTAAAAATTCCAATTCCATGGATTTCCTTCTACAAATGAATAATGGAGGGAAAACTGTATTTTTAAACAAAAAACTGCTTACTGCATTTTGCAATGTATCTGGTGTTAACTTTAGACATGATGATTGAACTGTAAATTAACACTTGTGCTAGGGGTGTGCATCGGAACCGGGTACTCGAGTACCTGACTGTTAACCCTAACCATCCAGGGCATGTTTGCTGGAACCCTGCCAGACGCATCAGATTGCATACTTTGTCACATTGACTTGTGTGGAGAGTGCAGCAAAGTGGAGCCGTCAGCACAGATGCACTGTGCTGCGTCTGGCAGGGTTAGGGTTTTAATTAATGTCAAGAACCGGTTCCAGATTATGGAATTGAGTACCCGTACAACTTTACATTATCGCATTGTAACTTCCCCGACAATGAAAAAGGAAAGGTTTCGAATGTTAGGCCTATTTGTCGGAAATTTTCAAAATTAAAACCCGACGACATGGGAAACCAGCACAGATTTCGCATCTATGACGCTCACGAAAGTTGGCAATAAAGGGAATTTACCGGTCATGGTTTTGGTAGTCTGGGTATGGATAAGAGCCTCGACGAGACGTACATGTAACAAATACAACTGTACATGTATAAAGCTTCTGGACAAACAACTGTCTTTTGTGATATGCCGGAGCATGCACGTGCTGGCACACGCAAAGGCGGAGAAGTGATAATGTTTACTGTACAGGCATGAGATTTTCAGACTTTTGAAATCAGACTAATATTTGAATCTCAGAGAAAGACATTATTACAACTTCCGGGATTGGAAGTTTTGGGTTGGGTTTCTTTTACGGGTACCCGTATTTTTTATTCAATCTGGTACCCGGTTCTTTTAGTACCCGTAAATGCACACCCCTACACTGTGCTAATTAGAGCGTCCCAATACTCTTGCAAAAACTGAAACTTATTCTCTGTTTTTTAATACTGATCGTCGGTCGATTATTTTTCGTGGAGTGTCTCCTTGGAAAACTCATAATTTGTCCAATGCCAATTAGCAATTTATTTTGAAAATCTATTTTTCAGGTTGCCATGCCCAAAAAAGCATAGACACGGTATCTTTAATAAATCGGACATGCAACTGAAAAGCATACTTTGAGTTCTACAAGTGCGTATGTGTGTACGTCAGCCTGGAAATGCTGTAACATGCATAACATATAATGTTGGTATTAGGAGTGAGTCAGACAAACATGCGAGTGTCACTTCCTTCGGAGTGACTGTACTGTACTTCGGTCACGCTGCACCCACTAGGGGTGATCCCAGAGACCACGTGATTTCCTGTCTGCAAAAATTCCCCCGGAAATGTTGCATTCCATGCTCTGTGGAACTTTACGCTGGCTTGGCCTGCAGAGCTGTAAAGGGTTGGGAAGTGTTGTTGTGGGTTGGGCTTTGGGTGCACCGACAGGCCATGAGAGTTCAGTTGACCTTGGAACAAGTTTGCATGCTGCCCATTGGTTAGGTAACGGCCAATCAGAATTGCATTTGTGGGGTACCTGCATTGTGCTCCCATTATCCCTAATCTTTAGAATTTCTCCTGTGGGGATACCGTTACACAAAGACCAACTTTGTGGGGTACTATTGTTCCTGTTGTGTGAGTACCCCACAAGGTTGTACTTGTAAAAACAGAAAGTCCACACTTAACCCCTTGCGTACGCAAAAAAAAAACAGTGCCACCAGGCCGGATGAGCAATTGGCCGCTGTTTGTGCAGTTTCAATCCATTGTTGGATTAAACAGTGCCACCAGGCCGGATAACGCCATTGGCCGCTGTTTGTGCAGTTTTAATTGTTGGATTATTGTGTATATGTTATGCTTGACTGCACAAACACATTGTAGCGGTTTGCTTGGCTGCCAGAGCCGCCGCGGCACCCCGACGTCTCCCGTAAAATACCGTACTCAAGGGGTTAAACGACCCAGGTGGAAACAGTGTACATTGGGTGACTCATCCCAGAGAAAAGTTGACCATACAATGTGCAGTTGTATACATGTACATGTACACGGCCCTTACAAAATAGGCTTGTACATGTAGGAATCTTGAAAGATGTAACCCTAACTCGGTACATCATTTGTCCTCCAAGTGCATGTAACCTGAATCCTCCAACATCCTCTTATGGGGGACCACTGCATGAATCCTGCAAAATCCTCCAGGGGTTTTTCGCAAACACCCCAGTAAAACCTCAATCCTTGGAATTCATCCAGCATCAGATTGGGTCTGATGACGTGGATCCTCCATTTTCCTCCAGAGGCAAAATCCTCTCAAGCCCTCAATCCTGCAAAATCCTCCGATGCTTCGACTTCCAAAGACCCTCAAATCCTCCAAATAAGAATTTAATAGGATTCTGATAAGAATCTTGCCAAGAAACATATAAAAAATGAATGGAAATCTGAGAACAATCTTATAAAAATCATTTTGGTTCTACCGAATTTGCATACAAAATATCTATAAGAATAATCTTATAAGTATTTTATAAGAACACTAAAAAAATCGTATGAGAATCTACATTATTAGAATTTTATCAGATAATTTTAAAGGTAGTGTACACGATTGGTAAAGGCCCTGTCAGACTGTCTGTGATCATATATGTGACCCGCTCTGCAAAAAGGGCACATAAGTCGCTGTATGCTTTTACAAGTTATGGGCCGTTCAATGTGAAGAGGGTGAAAAATTCTTCAAACAAGTGATTTTGAAGGGAGGGAATTTTTTGCATCTTTGATACCTATATTATTCTATTTCATAACCAAAATCTTTGATTTCAGTAAATAAAGTTGGAAAAAGAATGTGTTTTTGTCGAGTGCTTCCATCTATTGCTTTGCTTTTTGTTTTTTTAAATGGCTTGTTTCTCCTTAAGTCATTTCAAGAAATTCCTTAAAACAGACATGCAAATTTCCAAATATCTCGTGATTGCAAAATGCTACAGACCTCAGACATATACCATATGAAAGCATATAAAATGGCCTTTCAAGCTATATATAAAACGCTATTTTCAAATTTTGCAACATAAGTGCCCTTTTTGCAGAGCGGGTCACATATGCGCTCTCAATGCGTCCTTGAAAAATGGCTGGGGTGCAACAACAACTACTAGATCGCAGCGAGAACTACATAGGTCGCCAGATGGGCGCCAAAGTTTTTGAACATGCTCAAAACAATCGCAACACCTCTGCGCTCTGGCCAGGGCGCCTTAATGACGCAACTCGGGCGCTGTGTGAACGTGAATCGTGCGACATTGACATGGCATTGACGCAGCATTGACGCAGCCTAGGCGCAAGGCAGTCGATGTAGTCTCCATGAGAAAGTAACTCGACTGTGTTGCGCCAGGGCTACGTCAATGCCACGTCAAAGTCGCTCTCATTGCGTCCTTATGGCGTCCTTGTGGCGCTGTTAATGCGATGATATGGCGCTCATATTGCGCATGATGCGACCAAGCGGCATCTGTCTGTGATCACGCTGGGCTTCCAGGGGGACCATGTAGCTCATGGAACGTGCAAGTAGTTGTCAATGCGTCACCAGTTCGTTGTTGTGGCGTCGGGGTCCGCTCATAAGCCCGACGCCTCATAAGTCCGACGCCTCATAAGTCCGACGCCTCATCAGTCCGACAAAATCTCATCCCCAACCAAATAAAGGCTCATAAGTCCGACGCCTCATAGGTCCGACGACTCATAGGTCCGATGCCCCATAGGTCCGACGCATCATAGGTCCGACAATTAAATTTACTTTTATTTCAGTTCATACATGTAAGTCCGACACCTCATAAGTACGACGCTTCATAATTCCGAAATTTCGGACTTATGAGGCATCGGACTTATGAGGCGTCGGACTTACGATACGGCCTCTTATCTTTTATAAGAGTTGTTCATGCAAAAATAACATGTATAATGTGTTGTAATTCGTGAGTAGTGATTACACAACGAAAAATTGGCCTCTGACCCCTGACATCTGACCCGCGAAACATTGACTTATTTCCAGTAGTAAATACCACCGTCTAAATAATGCGCAAAATACGCTGTAAGAGTCTTCAGGCTGGCGCTGAGCCAGTGGCCTTGTAAACCTATCAGATGATCGCCAGGTACCATTCTCTACCTCGCGACACATATCGCCAGTGCTGCGCGCCGTGCCACAGTACATCAAAATGGATCAACAGAAACAAGATCGAGATACATCCAAAAAGAAGAAGAAACCTCGTCAATCTGGGTAAGAAAAGTGTCTTGGGAGTAACCATAGATGGACTAACAAATAAGAGTTCCGTGTTGTCAGTGACAACCCCAATGGTGGAGAAGGACACTAAATTGAATATCACAAACAGACGGTTATTGTAATAATCATTGCCCAGACGTACATGTACTTCAACCAGCTGCGACTGGAAATACGACTGGTGAACACGGTCCGCCATTTTGTGGAGTCAAAAATTTGGTTCTACAAAATGGCGGACCGTTATTTGTCACGAAATTAAACAAAACCATGCAATTTGAAGGGATAGTTATGTGAATCTTTATATTCTTCTTTTAAAAAAGCTTCCCAACCATATCCATTTCATTTTTATAGCCCAAATCGCCAAATCCAAAGCAATGTGTCCCTTTAAACTTACAGATTTATTCCCACAAAATAATCTACAATATCTGTGGTAAACAATTTCATATTTTGGAATTTATTCCAACAATTTACATATAGTACACTAAAGTTTGACATTTCCGGCCTCGCTCGCTGTGAGCGGGTCGCTGACAGATATTTCCGGCCTCGCTCGAGTGCGTGTTTATCCGTCATCCGTTCCGAATACCGCAAAACCTTTGCGTGTATACACGTCATCCGCTGCGAACTGGTTAAATACAACTTACATGTACATGTACATGTAGCACACAAAAAAGAAACCACTATTTTAAATGTGTTTGTCAGACATTTTGATTCATAGAAATGTACATGTACATGTATCTTCATCACTGATTGACCAAATGTGTCTGACATTTTGTACATGAAATGTACATGTACACAGAATTTCTACAGGTGAGTTTAAACTTACCAACAGATGAATGAACTGATCTCATATTTATTAGAGTTAAATCCTGAAGTTGGAAGCAACAGTGTACATGTACATGTATGTGTCCCTATCCATGTAAAGGTGAAAACGTCAGCACACTTTTAAAAACTGGTACATGATGTGACCAATTGGACGTAAATGCAATTGTGTTCTGATTCTACAACTCTCTGTCCTTCATTTTCTTCGACCCACAATGACATAATCAATCAAGGAAATGATCTAATTCTAGTTCATCGATCAGTGACTGTTAATTTGTGTTGAACTGACAAGTCTGTTATCGGCCTCTTCTGATGAGACAAGGCTTCCTTTCCTCAGTGACTGGTCTGCGCGCACACATGTGGACGATACCAACCAACGGGAACTTAAAGAGGATGTTGATTGCCGCTGAGAGAAGTCTGCATCATTTTGTAGTTTTATGTATATGTAGATTGCGTATTGTAAATTAAAACAGCCAATTATTTCTGCCATAACAAAAAAATGACTTTTGAAAGCTATTTTTATCGAGTCCCCTCTAGCCCGCTGGTGCCATTTGTCTAAAAGTTGTCGCTGCGGGCAGCAAACAAATCATAAAACGAACTTCCTTTTGTGTCTAGCACTAGGCACAAAAGGGGAGTTCGTCTTACATGTATGACGTCAGATTTGTTTTGCTGCCCGCAGCGACGACTTTTACACAAATGGCACCAGCAGGCTATGCTGCGCTGGAGGGGACTCGATAGCTCTCAAAAGTCTTTTTTGTACGTCATCGCGTACACAATACGCAATCTACATAAAACAAATATAATGACGCAGACTTTTCACAGCAATCAACATCCTCTTTAAACAGGGACAGATCTGTGGGATTACTTAGTTTCAAAAAATGTCATGACACATGTACATGTAGTTTGTTCAATTTCCTACAATCCTACATGTACATGATCGTGAAGGTCACACAGCATCAGTACAGGGGCCAATTTCATAAAGCTGTTCAGCACAAAAATTTGCTTAGCATGAAAATGTCTTGCTTAGTAAAAACAGGTTACCAGCCAAAAGTCCATGTAATTTTCATGCTAAGCAAGCAACAGCTGAATGCCAGTCACAAGCAATATTCCACACATGGAAATCTGGTTGGTAATCCATTTTATATCACGGAAGCATTTGCATGCTAAGCAAATTTTTCTGCTTAACAGCTTTATGAAATTGGCCCCTGTACTACACCGGTACACTGAACAACTTTATTAGGTGTTGGGCTTTCAGCCCAAAACCTATTGTTTTTGTATTGATTATTATTCCTCTTTTTCTTTTTGCTACCTCTTTCTTCTCCGGAGTTGTTTGGCTACATGCAAACTCATATCAAGTTCATATTTGGTACATATATGTACAACCAACTGAAGATGGTTTTTTTTGTAATGACGTCATGATGACGTCATCAGGTATCAAATTACAAGCAATTAAACATTTCTATTTTTAATGTTTGAAAATCGATATAAAATCAACCGTGAAAGACCGGAACTTGATTTTTACGGCAATTGATAGGATAATATTAGATCTTCAATTTTGATCGTGCGTGCAAAATCACGTGACCCTTCCTTCCGGTCGAAACCGGAAGTGCCTTATAATTTGAAAGTGGAAAAAGATTTGAACTTGCTTTCAGCGATGTTAGTCCTTGGCCAGGCTGAACTTTTCAAAAATGTTAGCGGTGACGTCATAAAATATTCGAGCGCCCTCTAGCGGCAGGTTGAAAAATGTTCAAAATGAACTTTCAGTCGATGTGTGTGGCGAAGTTTGCGGTAATCACTTTATAATTGATATATATGATGACCTTCATGCAGGCAACACGTGTGCGAGGGCTCAGATTGATGACGTCATCAGACCGGAAGTTGCAATGAAAAAACCTTTAAACCTTAACAAATCGCTGAAAAATCAACCGCGACAGATATAATTCAGATTTTTGCTTCAGATGGCACAGTTGACATAGCTCTCGAGCTTTGTGATAATGACGTCACGATGACGTCATCAAGTATCATATTACAAGCAATAAAAGATTTCTTGATTTAATGTTTAAAAATCAATATAAAATCAACCGAGAGAGATCTGATTTTGCTTTTTACGGGAATTGATGGAATAATGCAGGGTCTTCATTTTTGATATTACGTGCAAAATCACATGACCCTTCCTTCCGGTCCAAACCGGAAGTGCCTTATAATTTAAAAGTGGAAACAGATTTGAACTTGCTTTCAAGGATGTTAGTCTTTGGCCAGGCTGAACTTTTCAAAAATGTGTGCGGTGACGTCATAAAATATTCGAGCGCCCTCTAGCGGCAGGTTGAAAAATGTTTAAAATTGACTTTCAGTCGATGTGTGGGGCAAAGTTTGCGGTAATCACTTTATAATTGATATATATGATGACCTTCATGCAGGCAACACGTGTGCAAGGGCTCAGATTGATGACGTCATCAGACCGAAAGTTGCAATAAAAAGACCTTTAAAGCTTAACAAATCGCTGAAAAATCAACCGCGACAGATATAATTCAGATTTTTGCTTCAGATGGCACAGTTGACATAGCTCTCGAGCTTTGTGATAATGACGTCACGATGACGTCATCAAGTATCATATTACAAGCAATCAAAGATTTCTTGATTTAATGTTTAAAAATCAATATAAAATCAACCGAGAGAGATCTGATTTTGCTTTTTACGGGAATTGATGGAATAATGCAGGGTCTTCATTTTTGATATTACGTGCAAAATCACATGACCCTTCCTTCCGGTCCAAACCGGAAGTGCCTTATAATTTAAAAGTGGAAACAGATTTGAACTTGCTTTCAACGATGTTAGTCTTTGGCCAGGCTGAACTTTTCAAAAATGTGTGCGGTGACGTCATAAAATATTCGAGCGCCCTCTAGCGGCAGGTTGAAAAATGTTTAAAATTGACTTTCAGTCGATGTGTGGGGCAAAGTTTGCGGTAATCACTTTATAATTGATATATATGATGACCTTCATGCAGGCAACACGTGTGCAAGGGCTCAGATTGATGACGTCATCAGACCGAAAGTTGCAATAAAAAGACCTTTAAACCTTAACAAATCGCTGAAAAATCAACCGCGACAGATATAATTCAGATTTTTGCTTCAGATGGCACAGTTGACATAGCTCTCGAGCTTTGTGATAATGACGTCACGATGACGTCATCAAGTATCATATTACAAGCAATCAAAGATTTCTTGATTTAATGTTTAAAAATCAATATAAAATCAACCGAGAGAGATCTGATTTTGCTTTTTACGGGAATTGATGGAATAATGCAGGGTCTTCATTTTTGATATTACGTGCAAAATCACATGACCCTTCCTTCCGGTCCAAACCGGAAGTGCCTTATAATTTAAAAGTGGAAACAGATTTGAACTTGCTTTCAACGATGTTAGTCTTTGGCCAGGCTGAACTTTTCAAAAATGTGTGCGGTGACGTCATAAAATATTCGAGCGCCCTCTAGCGGCAGGTTGAAAAATGTTTAAAATTGACTTTCAGTCGATGTGTGGGGCAAAGTTTGCGGTAATCACTTTATAATTGATATATATGATGACCTTCATGCAGGCAACACGTGTGCAAGGGCTCAGATTGATGACGTCATCAGACCGAAAGTTGCAATAAAAAGACCTTTAAACCTTAACAAATCGCTGAAAAATCAACCGCGACAGATATAATTCAGATTTTTGCTTCAGATGGCACAGTTGACATAGCTCTCGAGCTTTGTGATAATGACGTCACGATGACGTCATCAAGTATCATATTACAAGCAATCAAAGATTTCTTGATTTAATGTTTAAAAATCAATATAAAATCAACCGAGAGAGATCTGATTTTGCTTTTTACGGGAATTGATGGAATAATGCAGGGTCTTCATTTTTGATATTACGTGCAAAATCACATGACCCTTCCTTCCGGTCCAAACCGGAAGTGCCTTATGATTTATAAGTGGAAACAGATTTGAACTTGCTTTCAACGATGTTAGTCTTTGGCCAGGCTGAACTTTTCAAAAATGTGTGCGGTGACGTCATAAAATCTTCGAGCGCCCTCTAGCGGCAGGTTGAAAAATGTTTAAAATTACCTTTCAGTCGATGTGTGTGGCAAAGTTTGCCGTAATCACTTTATAATTGATATATATGATGACCTTCATGCAGGCAACACGTGTGCAAGGGCTCAGATTGATGACGTCATCAGACCGAAAGTTGCAATGAAAAGACCTTTAAACCTTAAAAAATCGCTGAAAAATCAACCGCGACAGATATAATTCAGATTTTTGCTTCAGATGGGACAGTTGACATAGCTCTCGAGCTTTGTGATAACGACGTCACGATGACGTCATCAAGTGTCAGATTACTATAAATCAAAGATTTCTTGATTTAATGTTTGAAAATCAATATCAAATCAACCGAGAGAGATCTGATTTTGCTTTTCACGGGAATTGACAGAATAATCCAGGGTCTTCATTTGATATATTACGTGCAAATTCACATGACCCTTCCTTCCGGTCCAAACCGGAAGTGCCTTATAATTTGAAAGTGAAAGAACTTTCAGTCGATGTGAGTGGCGAAGTTTGAGGTAATCACTTTATAATTTCTATATATGATGACCTTCATCCAGGCAACACGTATGCGTGGGCGCAGATTGATGACGTCATCAGACCGGAAGTTGCAATGAAAAGACCTTTAAACATTAAAAAATTGCTGAAAAATCAACCGCGACAGATATAATTCAGATTTTTGCTTCAGATCCCACAGTTAGCATAGCTCTCGAGCTTTCTGATATTGACGTCAAGATGACGTCGTGAAGTATCCGATTAAAACCAATCAAAAATGTATAGATTTAATCTTTGAAAATCAATATAGAATGAACCGACAGAGATCTGATTATTCTATAAACAGGAATTGATAGAATATTCCTGGGTCTTCATTTTTTATATTACGTGCAAAATCACTTGACCCTTCCTTCCGATCCAAACCGGAAGTGCCTTATAATTTGAAATTGGTAAAAGATATGAACTTGCTTTCCACGATGTTAGTCTTTGGCAGGTATGTGCTTTTCACAAAAGTGACCAGTGACGTCGCAAACTGCAGATTAACTGCGTTGGTAATGTGCACAGATGTAATAGTGTCATGATGACGTCATCAAGGTCAAATTACAAAAACCTAAAAATTCAACATTTTTGAGAACGTCATGCTTCATGAACTGCAGTACACAAAGTTTTCACAATTAGTGATTACATAAATGTGGATCTATTCTCTTATGTAATCAAACTGAACATGGCCAACACCGTGTGTTTGTTCCACAAACTCTAGTTATAGTTGGCTTACTCTATGCAGATTTGACTGTTTAACGATGGGATATTTGTCTCGTGGTTAGTGGGCTAACGGACTCACATTCTCATGAACCTGTGGTTGCATTTTCAGATTGCTAATTCATATCTCCAGGGGTAGGGGTGTGACTGACACTGGGTGTGTGTGTGTATGAGTGTCGGCACAGTATAAGGTCAAACACAGCTTTAATACATGTACACTGTACATGTACAAACGATGTACAGGACTGCGCTGGAAACTCACAAGGGGCGTGCTACATGTACACTGCACTGTTCCACAGTATAATGCCATATTGTTACATGTACGTCAAACACAGGACAAACACAAACGACACAGTGCAACTACATGTACACTGTACAACGGGATACAAATGCGCATGAATTGCTGCCTGGGTCAGGTCAGGTCATCGGGGTTTCTCATAGATGAAGGCATCGCGCATGATGCCAAGGGGAGGTCAAGCAACTTTTAGTACAAATGTGCAATCTACCTGCTAGTCAGTTAACAATCCCATTAACTGCAGCATCAGTGATGCTGGAAGTCGGGGTAGCAGACTTTTCTTTTTCATACAAAGATAAACCAACCAGCTAAACCAATACATGTACACAATGTAATTAGAACTTTCACACCAATCGTGAAGTGGTGAGCTACTTTTGCTATTTTTTATGCATTCGAATTTTGACCAATCAAAAACAGGTACATGCCGATTGGTTCAGCTTTACTACGTAAATTAGCAGAGCAAGTTTGAGGGACAACGACCTGGTATTTCTCAACCACCAGTTGATTTTCCATGGTAATCTGTACACGAAATACATATTGGGTACCAGGCAAAATCGACCAGAGGTCGACAAATGGTCGGCGCTCGAACTTGCTCACTGATGAAATAAAGTCACGGTGCAGTTTATCGATCAAAACACAAAACATGCCATGATCACTGAACACACGAAGAAGTACATTGTACTGTACATTTCATCCGATTATAAATCAGAGAATGCCAGTACGTGTATTTTATGGCTGATTCTGTCGTAGTTGACTTCTAAACGCAGCATAAGGAAATGACAAAGCAAGTCAGATCATCAGATGTGGCTTTCTCATGTCTATAATTATAACGAGACAGACATCGTTCAGAATCCTGTGAGTCACCTGTGAGCAAGTCTGTTATCTACTGGCTCTGATGTTAAAAATAAGGAAAGAATTGTATTTAACACAAACTTGTGTACAATCCATACAAATACAAAGTAAACGACTATATCCTCTGAAGGTACTGTACATGAATGGTACATGTACCGATAGGAGTCACTAATTTTGAATGGTAAACAAACTGAGAAATGTTTGGAAAACTGTTTGAAGGTACCAAATGGATTGATTAAAATTTGAATATGCACAGTTTCTTCAAATTCAAATACAAAGCTTTCAATCTTGTTCTTTTGTATCATAAGGGCATTTCATGACCCATTAGGCAACCCTTTGACTTAATGTTAATCTGCATATTCAAAGATTTAGTATTGTAGTTTGTACATTTTGTAAAAAAATTTAAAAAAATCGAACTTTCAAAGCTGTGCAGAAATGAACCCCCCCCCCCCCTTCTCATCATCTTCAAGACTCAACTAGGGCTGTTCATTTTTGAATAATTTAGTATTCTAGTATTCGAAACTGGGTTTGACCGAATATTCGAATATTCGATACTCGCCGATCAAGTTTTTCACTGCATGCCGTCAGATTGTTTGAAGAATTATAAGTTAAAAAGTCTTATCCTCATTGAGTGATCCCCACAATGTCGCTTCCCGGGTTGTATCATAAAATTGGGTGTGATCCCTGGCTATACGGCATTCTGGGTTTATGACTTCTGACTAGCGCCCACCCGAACAAAGATACTGACAATTTGGGAGACCACCAACATAGGGCAAGATAGCTCAGTTGGTAGAGCACCGGTACGGTGTTCCGGAGGTCGCAGGTTCGAATCCCGTTCCTGCCAGTTCTATTTGTTCACTTTGAAAATGTATTCAAATTTACCTAGTCAGTTTCCCTTGTGGATTGTTTGACGAAAAATATATTTCAATGATATTCATCAAACAAGCCACAAGGGATATTCATTTAATTTTACGTAGAATTTTGTTGGTCTTAATATCATTAATTGAATTAGCACCTGTGTAGACTGCTACCCTTAAATAAGGACAAACTCGTCCGTATTGCTTCATATGAGAATAAGGCTCATCTAATCAAATCTTTACTGACTCACCTCAGATCCAGAAGATAATGTATGATGACTTAAAATACAGACAAAACCTTACACATTGGAAAACGGATTATCCAAGCCAAACTCCAGCGACGCACTTCTAACATCTTGTAACCATATCAAATTGGAACACCCAACCCCCCCCCCCCCCCCCCCACCAAAAAAATACAAAACATATTTGAGTACAACTTCAACACTCACCTTCACTATCCTCGTCCTTTTTGCCATCCTTGTGAAAGCTATTCAAGACCCCGATGTAATCGGCGGATGTGCTTGAGATCGGCCTGTCATACTCAGACGAACTAATGGAGACTGGCCTGTCATACTCTGTCGAAATACTGGAGGCTGGTCGATCGTACTGGGAAACTGGTCGGCCGGCCTCGACAATCCTTCTCCCCCTTCGGCGGAGATTATCTTGCAGCTCGGACTGGATGCTGAGATTCAATGAGTCCATAGATGTCCTTGGGCCTGACCCGATGGACAAGCTGTCTTCCGATTGCTCGAAGGAGCCACTTGAGTCCCTTGCAGTGGAATTCCTATGCTTGGAACCCAGCACGCCAGGAATGGAAGCAACGTCCTCCAAGTAATCGCTGCTTGCGTCACTGTCCTCGCTGTGGGTCATCTGGGAGTACCGACTTCTCTCCTCCCCATGCAGCACTGACACAGTAGACTCACCAGAGCTGCTGTGCTTCAGGAAAAGTGGGATGTGGAATTCGAAGGCCTTACGCCTGGATTCTTTCTCGGGGGAGCGCGGGGATTTTAGTCTCATGGGCTGCATCTCGATCTCGATAGGCACTTGGTCCTCTTCCTCCTCTTGATTATCTTCCTCCTCTTGATTATCTTCCTCTTCTTGATTATCTTCCTCCTCCCCATCCTCCTCCTGTCCAGCAGGATGGATTTCATCCTCGTGTTTGGTCACTGGCCCACTGCGTTGCAGCTCATACAAAGTCGAATAAGTGCTGTCCTCGCTAGGTAACGGTCTTGCATCATTGCTGTCGGTATTCTGTGCCGTTGGCAGCAGTGAAATAGCTCGCTGTGGTATTGTTGGTGGCAGTGGTGGGATCGCATCAGCATCTGGGGCTACTGGAGATGGTACCTGGACATCCTCATAGTCTTCCTCATCAGTAGACAGCTGATCTGCATCCTCGATCGAGACGTTGCTGATGAGAGAGGATATGGTACTGCCGGCTGAGCTTACTAGTGAAAGTCTGTTATTGTTCTCTAGTGGGCTGAGGACTTCTTCAGACGGCTGCAAAAAGAAGAAACAGTCACATTTTATAGAATGAAATTTGCATCAGCAACCACCCACATTTGATTTTATGATTTTAACTGTGTGGTACCCACTGCTTCATTGAATTCCCGGGTGGTCAAGTGGGATGTCTGTACTAGTAAGCAGGAGGTCGTGGGTTCGAATCCCACCCAAGTACGCCTGCCAGTTCTTTCAATGGGCTTTTTAACAGGACTAATTACCATACAGTGCTATACACCACATTGGAATGAGCAAAAAACTGGATTAAATTGACACCTGAAATGATTCTTAGACATTTGCGAGTCTGGAGGAAAGGGTTGGTCTTGTTCCCTTAAAGTTAATCCCGTCACTAGAACATTACAGACTGCTTATGCCAGCTTCCCCAGCTTAACAGTCCAACATCTTCAGCCCTGTATTTGAAAGTGAGCACTCGTGCATTCACTACATGTATACTACATCTATTCTCAACCCATGCATAATTACAGGGAGTACCTGTACCCATAGAGCTATATATTACTAGAGCGCTGACTCGATGTACAAAGTGATGCCTGCTGGGCGCATCCATGTTTGTGTACAAACCTAGGAAAACTCAACATTTTGTACGGCTTTTGTACGGCTATTTGCATATCTGCGTTTGTATTCTGTGCAGGTGCGTTATCAAAGCCGATATGCCCAAAACCAAAACACACAATCAGTAAATGAGCATTTCAATTTGCCCTGTGCAAACAACGTTAACGCGTGCGCGTATGCGCTTCAGATGATTTTGTTGCTGTAACGTTATTTTTTAACCGGATGAGTATCAGTTACAGCCGTCATTGTCAAGATCATAATACTCACTGTCTTTTAGGATGCTCTCCTCTGGGCCCCAATTCATGCTCTATTTCAGCACATCACTTTGCGTCATTGCCTATAGATTCATGTGCATCATACTCATATGTGGTAAATGCACTTGCGTGTTGCATTTAGAGTACAGTATTCAAAATTCACTCCATCTAATTTCCTTATGTTCTACAAACACGCACACGAATTCAAAATGTCTGCGCACAGGAAGAATTCAAAGTACATGTATCTCCGTGCGTAACAATGAAGAGTTAGCGCTCTAGTAATTTAATGTAGCTCTATGCTAATCGCCCATCACAAGGTCAAAGGCCACTCGAGGTGTGGGCTACAGAGGAAATTGGAAGAACCAGCCCCTCACACTGAAACAAGACCAGATAATCTGATCTCTTCACAGTATGAATAGGGTCGGGATGGGTAACTAGTCCACTACAAGGCATTAATAATGCCTCTACCCATAGCCCAGGACTGGGCTTGAACCCACAACCTGCAGAATTACCCGCAGACCACAAATTAAATGCTCCAAACCACTAGGCCACGGCACTTCCTCAATGGTTTTATTTATTTATTTATTTATTATATTTCTTTACCCAGGGTGTGCCCAAACAGTTTAAAACTGGTTTCCATTGGGGCCCTGCATATTATTAGTTAAAACTGAATATTTACACATTCATACAAAATATTTAAACAAATACAATAATGTTTACACAAATAAATATATTTTCGGTTAACTTTTCAACTCCAGAATCCTATTGCTGATTACGGGATGGGCGAAAAACCCGCGAAAAAAACCTTTTAGGGTGAAAAACAAAGGAAATTCCCATCCAGCTCCAAAGTATTTTGGCAACCAAGTTTATAACTCCGCAGATCAGCGTAAATGACAGAAATATCACTGATAGATGGCTTTACGTAGCTCCGAATTAAATGTACTTAAGGAGTTTATGGTTCTCATTTGTTTGAAATGCACAAGACACATTCCCCATTCCCCTTCTATCAAACCAACATAGAAACAGTGCCCTCAACAGATTGTGCGCAAAGCAGATCCATAGGCCGGATCCATTGGACCAATCTTTGTTATTGACACCAACATATCTAAGGGCTACAAACCTCTATTACTGCATCTTGTCGTTCCAAGCCTGCCAGTGTGGTCGGGGCTGATTCGTGCTGCCACTTCTTGCGTCTACCGCTGAACGCATTTGAGTCTCTCTTTTTGACGGCAAAGCGTTGGCGCCTAGTTTGTACAAGAAAGAGCAACACTGAGGAATAGACACTGTTGTTGGGTGTTTGAAAAAATAGAAAAAACTCGCAGACAAACTTTAAACAAATTATATTTTGCTCACATGATTTGTCTTCTTATTACATTGTTTCATAATTGTTCACAAAAAACAAAGGGAGCAGAAAAAGCCCCTCCCCTCTTTACCAACCCCCACACCCCTTCCGCAATCAAGATTTGTTTCACCGGCATACATCCTCAAAAAAGCTCTTTGGTCTCCGTTCTGTACCATACCTTGATCGATTGCAGAGCATGTCGGATCCATCGGCCTCAAAGTTTTGTTCTAAAATGAAAATAATAATACAAAAATTATTCATTTGAAAGACTGCATGGTAGGTACTACAGAAAAACAAAAGGTCTGCGGTAGTTCATAAACCATTAAGAGTAAAACTATGTTGTGAGTTTCGTGTGGTTCCAAAAAGATTCTGTGTTCAACCTCTTGCATACGGACGACGGCCAAAGCCGCGATTTAAAAAAAAGACCACCTGGCCGGCTGACGTCTGCATGCAAATTTCTGCACTTACTCAATCCATTCATTTTTATCTACATTGTTTTTGAATGGGAGAGTAATGATGGAACTTTTTCAAACGAAGCTTTCATTAACGGCGATTAGAAGACCAACTATGACTTGAATTTTGAATATTCCTCGACTTGATCTACATGTATGTGCATGTAAACATCACGTACATGTATGCACTGTACATGTGCATACACATGTATGGGCGTGTTGGGGTATTCAAACCAGGGACGAAAAATGCCGGAGAACAAAAGAGAACAATATCGTCCACGATTCCCAGCATACATGTACATGTACGTCCGCGATTGGGAGTACAAACAAAAGAGGAACAATAGGACGTCCACGTTTGGAGGTCGATACACGAGGTTTGTTCGTGATGTACATCAAACATTTTCAATTTGCCCTTCAGATGCCTTCATCATGTGTACTAACTTGTCTGCAACCTCTCTCAATGGTTCTGTATACCATTTCGAACTTAGGGCAGTCTGCCAATGGAGGACCTTTTGTCTTCTTATAAATGTCTTTCCTTTGTTCCTTGTCCTCCGTATGCACCATAAACACACAGACACCTACACACACAAACGTGTATCGACCTCCAAACGTGGACGTCCTATTGTCCCTCTTTTGTTTGTACTTTAACTGTGGGCAGGGATGTAGTCGAGTCCATCACGAGTCCATCACAAGTCCCTGCAAGTCCCTGCAAGTCCATCACAAGCCCTCTGTCCAGTCCTAATCCCAATCACAAACTACATGTATTCAAATGAGCTTTGACAAAGGCATTCCTTTGTCATTGTTCATCCAGTTACTTGTGACCGGCTTTATGAAAGGACTTCTGACTGGACTTGCAAAAGAACTTGTTGAAAGGACTTGCAGGGACTCGACTGCAGCTCTGACTGTGGGGACACTGGTCATGTGACAGACCAAAAATATTATGGGGACAGAGAGATGTCCCCACAACTCGGTCCGAATTTGCCTAACAAATAAAAATGCCCCCACTACACGGTCGATGCCTGGGCATGTATACATGTACTTACCCAGTAAGTAGCGGAGCATTCTTTATTCAGGATGTACATTAACATGGACAAGTACATGTATACATGCGAACATACGTTATAATGTACAATGTAAACATGGAGATGTTCACTGTTCAATTCAGACAATGTTGAGTGCGTCTGGTCGAAAATCAGCAAGACCTTTCTCTTTCCACCCATTAAGTAAGAACAATCAGTTCTAACTCAAATACATGTAGGTGACCCTTCCCAAAAGCTATCACTGCCAATATTAATTGCATGTTCATCATCAGAATGAGTCATCCCTTTATTTAGGTGACCTGGGCTAAATTAAGACACCCCTCCATGTGCATATACAGCACATACATGTACAACAGGCAAGTCACTGCTACCTACGTTCAAAAGGGCATGGAATAGTGTACAGACGTCAGGGGAACAGTAGATAATTTTCCCCCAAAAGGGAGTGTCTTGGACAGGATGACATTAAGGTGAAGCAGTTCATGTTGCTCACATCTAGTCACCAAAAATGATTTACACATGTAGTTAAAGGTAGTGTACATGATTGGTCATTGTTGCAATTTTCAGAAATGGCCGGATTTGGGGGTCAGTATTTTATAGGAAATATCGTTCCACTGATGACCTGTTCAAAGTTTTGCGTTGTTGGATGGCGAAAAAACAAGAGAAAAACGGCGCTCGTTTTTAAACCGTCAGGCGGATGATAGCCTTTAGTCAAGGCGCGCGTGGCTACCTGGACCCGTGACGCGCCCCTAATGCCAGCATGTCCGGGGCGTGCCACTCGTCCAGGTAGTCACGCGCGCGTTGGCTAAAGGCTACAGGGCAGTTTTCCAACGATTTCCAGCTGGAAATCGTTGGAAAATGATATAAATTTCCACTTTTCTTGACAACGACAACACACTTGTTGCCATCGTTTCACAGGATGATTGAGACTACTATTAACTTACAGTCTAGTGTACAGTCTAGTAAGGTATTTCGTAATAATTTAGTAAAAAAAAATTGGAAGATTACCAATCGTGTACACTACATGTACCTTTAAAGATGTACACAATGTACATGTAAAGTTGTACATGTATTCTTTTCAGTTTCATCCCAAATTTTTTTTTCAAATTATTTTCCCTAGCTGCTAAACAAAAAGCTGTTGACATCGAGCGAAAAAAAATCCAGCCCCATTTAGTTATTGAATAATTAATTTAAAAATCTGGAATTTGACGGACTGCCAAAAATTATTTTGGGTCGTCAAAAATTCAGCTGGACGGTACCTGTATGAGAGTTCAGTGTGCATGCATGCGGTTTCCAAGTAACATTCTAATATATGTCCGCATTACAAATGTGAAACTACACGTACCAATGAACGATACAAACTCGCCTGCGGTAGGTGACAGCGAAATAAGGAAAATCGTACCTGTATATTTAATAGGCCACATTTCTGATCGACTGAGGGGTGCCAATACAATGCTTCTGGGGTGTAAGAAGTCATAAATTATGGAATACTTTAATTGTATTCCAAACAGAGCCCAATTTCATAGCGCTGCTTAACGGTATAGCAGAAAAGTTGTTATGTTATAACTACATGTATAGCAGCAAAATTTGCTTATAGGCATTAGCACATTTCATGGCTAAGTCGTGCTAACGCTTGCGTGTGCATGGAGATTTATATTGTTGCGTCACTAATTTAAGCAAATCCTGCTTCCGAAGTTAGCGGGCTCTTAACTGTGCTTACTGCTTACAGTCTCTATGAAATGGGCGAGGGTTCCGTTAGCATCCGTTAGATCGTGTTAAGCAGCGCTATGAATTTGGGCCCAGATAAAAACAATTTTATCTCTGCATACATGTATTTAGAAATCCAGTACTGCTTAACTTTCACATTTATACCCAAAATTTTATTCCATGGGGTTACATACATGTAGCATGTGACTTCAATCCATTTCATAGAGACTGTAAGCTTTAAGCACAGGAAAAGGCTCGCTAACTTCATAGACAGAATTTGCTTAAAACAGTGAGGCAACAATAGAAATCTTTATGCATGTGTAGGTGTTAGCACGGTTTGACCGTGAAACAGTGCTTAAGCTAGCAAGATTTTTCTGCCACTTTTCTGCTTACCGTTAAAAGCAATTGGGCCCAGAATATAAACTTGTGAAGTTGAGCATGCATTAACCCTAACGCTGCCAGACGCAGCACAGTGCATCTGTGCTGACAGCTCCACTTTGCTGCAATCTCCACACAAGTCAATGTGACTAAGTATGCAATCTGATGCGTCTGGTAGGGTTCTCTAGCCAAAATGCCCTGATGGGTTAGGGTTAATAGACACAACATTTAACCCTAAAACCCAGCCCTGTTGTCATGGTTGTATGGAAAATCACATTCAAACTGGAACATTCAGGGTGAACATGTTTCTCACCTGTGTCTAGTAACGCTTGCTTTATGTCCTCATAAGTATGTTGGCTCTCATCGACCTCTGACCCTTGAACTCCTGACCCCTCCAAGGGTTCGGTATTCTCCGAAGCGTGAATGTTTGCGGTTGCAGAAACTTGGGCATCTTCTGTGGCTCCTTCCCATCTTTCTAGGCTCAAGGGATTGATGGAGCTCGGGAGCCAGACTTCATACAGCGCTTCGGCACCCGTTGCAGGATGCGACTTGCTGCGCCGGTCTCGCCTGCGAGGTTCGGGGAGCATGTCCGAGGTTTCTGCAGTTCCCTCAGTGTCTTCAAGGAGGGGTGCTTGGTCAGTTTGTTGCTGGTCAGTAGTGTGCACTTTGGACGGTGCTGCTGAAGGAACAGTTACTTCAAACTCTCTTCCTGTGTTATCAACAAATCTCATCTCATTTCCTTCCTGGGCATCACTGGCATCCCTGTGCGTTACATCATCACGTTTAATAAGTTGTCCACTTTTTGCTGACTCAGTGTCACTGCTACCTTTGTCCTTGTCTTTGTGCTGCCTGGGCAGGACAGAGAACAGGGGGGTGATATTCCGGTAAGTGTGTGCACCGTGGAAAGGCTTCGGTAGGCTGGGTGGGTGATCTGGGGACAGCAACTCATGCCTGTACGTGTATGCTGCCGTGGTCTCAGATGTACTGCTCTGTTTGATTGGAATGTTGAACCTCGGCCGAAGCGGCTGGGCGGAGGATTCGGCGACATCTAAGGCCCCTTTTGGTGAAACAGAGTCCTGCGATGTGCTGGATTCTGGGACAATAACATTTTTACAGTCAGATTTAGTCTTTGATTCCCTTACATCTTGTAATGATTTAGAATCTGGAGCAGCTGCATTAGTGTAGTCTGTCTTATGGCTGCTAGACTTGAGAATAATGGTGTTTGCCGAATGTGACTGTGTATATGGAATAGTTAACTTCAGAGTGTCATGTGATGTCACTGTATCAGGAACCACAACGTCCGTGTAGTCTGAATCTCTAGTATGAGAATCAGGAACGACAACGTCGGTGTAATCATAATCTCTTTGTGAACGCTTTGGTTCCTCAGTTTGGTTTAACGGAATAGTATCAGGAACAACAACATCGGTGTAGCCAGACTCCCTGTTTGAAATCTTTGCGTCACCGTGATCCCCCTCTTCTGAGAGATTTGGTGATGGCGGACGGTGGGGACGACTGTTGATGCTGGACTGGGGCGATGAAAACACACTGTCTGAAGACACTGAAACCACGGAAATTGTATCATCCTCTTCACAGACATCTTTTCGTGGAGGAATGTTCGGAGGCAGAACTATACTATCCTGAACTTGTACGTTAACATAATGCTGTCGATTGCTGGTTGGTCGACTGTTAGCTGGGGTGTCACTGATTATGGGAAAAGTCATTTCATTAAAGTCTGATGCCCTCGATGAAGCCCTTGATCTGGGCTCACTGAATTGTGAGTCCCGGTTCCTTGCAGTTTCCACCTCAATGAGTTTCTCAAAGATTGCAGCCCTCTCTCGGACTCGGACATGTCGTGTATTGGAAATTTTCCTGGGACTCTTTGTGACGATGTTTGACTTTTCTTGATGTCTGTGGACAGGGGAGTCACGGTCAGACTGTGAACTCGGACTGAGAGGTTCGTGAGAGTGAGATGGAGAAGTAGGATTAGAGGTCTCGGACACTGGGGAAACCACTTCAGAGTCTTGTTTTGCAGCATTAGGGTAGATGCTGGATTGACTAAAGTTCTTCATATCTCCGGCCGAAGGGCTAAGATCGGATAAAATATGAGGCAATGATTTCCGAGGTGTTGGGACCGGTGGTTTGATGGGTTTCGTCTCTGGAAAGTCCTTCCTTTGTGGCGGATGATGCTCGCTGACAACACTAACACTCTGGGATCGCCTGTCTCTACTGTGTGTGTCTCTGTTACGGTCCGCTTTCATAAAGCCTGTCAAGTCATCAGAGCTTGGTGATCTGTGCTGGAGTAAGTGCGGAGGTTTGGGTGGCAGTTTCGGCGGTGGTACTCTGGCCTGAGGCTTTCGAGGAGTGGGACGGGGAAGTTTGTTTACCGGCACCGGCCGAGCACGGGACACATCTGGACAATAACAGGAAGTGTTGTTGTTGGATGTGCATGCACTTTCAGTCTGGTGGTGGGTGTAATCTCCGTTGGACAGGGATTCCTGCATTGCAGATTTCCCACGATGCACCGGGGAGTGATCACTAGTGTTCAGATCACCCTGCTGTGCTCCAGAACTAGTCCTCAACTTGTTGGACGTCATGCCTACTTCAGCATTGTCCCCAAGCCTGATGAGGTCAACAGTGGAGGTCAAAGGTGAGTTTGCTTCAGTCTTCCCATCATGCTTTGCTGGCTTCTGGTTGCTAGGCTGTGTGGTCGGCGCTTTTGTTACAGCCACACTGGCAGCCATGCTGTCACATTCTATTAAACAGATAAAAAAATGAAACGTGTAAGAACTACTAAAACTTCAAATTTTAACTGTTTCAATGGACAATTTTGCAAAGTTTTTTTTCTGGTAAAACTTGAGGCTCAGAATGAGGGATATTCTTTCAGATACACCATGTGAAATTTCTAATGTAAATGAGAAAGTGATTCTAAAAAAGGGCTGATGATTGGTGTGCGAATCTTTCACATGGTACGTGTACAACTAGAAAAAAAATTGTTTTTGTAACAGCAAAACGACAACATTGTACATTACAGCGCACCATCAGTTTTGTGTCTCATTTCTGAGTTTAGTTTGTGTGGCAAAAATGTACAGTAAATGTAAAGTGAATCAAGCAGTTCCTTTTATTAGAAAACACACGGCTACATCATTCATGCAACTCGGGGTAGGGGTGTGCATTTACAGGTTGTATGGTAATCGAGTATCTGACTGGAAAAAAGCATGGGTACCTTGGGTACCTGTTAACCCTAACCCCCTAGACCCTTTTTGCTAGGAACCATCCTCAATCCTCCAAAATCCTCCGATTGCCCTGCCCCAAAAAATGCATTCCAGTGAAGTAGTCCAGGCCATCACAAGGCCACACAAGACCCTGCAAGGCCAGCACAAGGCCAGCACAAGACCTTCAGTCTTAATTCAAGCCTCAAGCTATTCAAATGAACTGTAATAAAAGCATTCCTTTGTCATGGTTTATGCCTGTTACTTGTGCCTGTTGCAAGCTGGCCTTGTGCATGGCCTCGACTACAACATTGATGCATTCATCCTCAATCCTCCAAAATCCTCTTTTTCATAAAATACCATTCATCCTCAATCCTCCAAAATCCTTGTCGCTTGAAACACCATTCATCCTCAATCCTCCAAAATCCTATTTTTCTTGAAATACCATTCATACTCAATCCTCCAAAATCCTCCAAAACTGCAAGGAGGATTTTGGAGGATTGAGGTGGGTTAGGGTTAAAGAAAGCCAATC
Source organism: Hippasteria phrygiana (assembly GCA_037893225.1). Classification (NCBI taxonomy): domain Eukaryota; kingdom Metazoa; phylum Echinodermata; class Asteroidea; order Valvatida; family Goniasteridae; genus Hippasteria; species Hippasteria phrygiana. The sequence continues at coordinate 365,708 of JAZGUH010000234.1, forward strand.
CCAAAAATCAAATCTCGGAAATTGCTGTTCATGCATTGTTCGTAAAGGTCCACATGTTAATACTACCGCATCGGTGCATCAATGCAGCAAGATGCAAGTGAGCTCTATACATGTAACTTTACATTTTAAATTCCATTTTCGCAAACGTCATACACATTTTTTCCTTCCATGTACCCTGGTTTTCATTTTGAAAATACCCCACAAATTAAAAATCAAAAACTTTCTTTTTCATTGTCTGAGAAATTACTAAGTAATACATGATATGTTTAATGCGGTTACGGGTACTCGATTCCATATTTTGGAACCGGGTTCCTGCTATTCACAGTCGGGAACCTGGTTCTAATGCACAGCCCTACACATGTACATGTACCGGTACATGTACGTACATGTACATCGTGGTCAGAAATATATCTAACTTGAATAAAAAATGCCTCTTTAACCCTAACTCGCCTAAATCTACAAAATACAACTGTAGTCGTAAACTGTAGTATGCAGTACTATGTTGTACACTGGCATATGTGACCCACTCTGCAAAAAGGGCAATTATGTTGCAAAATTTGAAAATAGTGGTTTATATAGATGGAAAGGCCATTTTATAAGCTTTCATATGGTATATGTCCGAGGCCTGTAGCATTTTGCATTCGCAAGATATTTGGAAATGTGCATGTTTATTTTCAGGAATTTCTTGTAATGACTTGAGAAGAAACAAGCCATTTAAAAAAAATATGAATCGAAGATTTTCGTTATGAACTAGGATAATATACATGTAGGTATCAAAGATACACAAAAAAACCTCCCCTAAAAATCACTTGTTTGAAGAATTTTTCACCCAAAACGGCTCATTACGCGTAAAAGCATAAAGTGCCTTATGTGCCCTTTTTGAAGAGCGGGTCACATATTAGAAATGATGTACATGATACACGTACATGTACATGTAGTATTTTATAGTAGTGTACCGGTACTTTATCCCCAAATGAATGCCTACACACAAAATGTAGGGGTTTAACATACAATGTACATATATGTACATTATTGTGGTTCCGCAAGAGACCATTGCAGAATCATGCATGAAAAAACCATACATGTACATGTATATGTACGTGTTCTTCAGACAGGGTGCCTCCTGTGCAAATTACGATAGAACTTATCACCCCTGCTCTACAGGGCCCAATTTCATGGCTCTGCTTACCGTTAGTGAAAAATCCCCGCTTAATACTGTAGCAGAAATTTATGTGCTTACAGCAAGCGTATTTCACGCGTTAGCGGGGAATTTTGGCTCCTGAACATGCGTACATCTCGTAACTAAGGATTCTGTGCTTACAGGGTTAGCGCAGAATTTTTCCGCTAGCACTGTAATTAGCGCAAAACGGTGATCGTAAGTGCGGAAAAATGCCATGAAATTGGGCCCAGATCATGCAGTCAACATGGATGACTCACAGTAACATTCAGTACCAAGTTGCCAACATCTGTCATGCAAATTTAATTTCCTTATTCACCAGTTACAATTCCTGTGCATTCAGATTGAAGGCACATTTCTATGTCAAGCCCGATAAATACTGTTTGAAGGTCTTCACGGTTCATTGAAAATGTTCACCAGTGCGTAGCATTTTTAAGACTTTTATTTGAAATGGCATAGGAAACCAAAAACACATTGTAAAGGCATTTTAAAAGCACATACATGTACATGTAGCATTGGACGTACATGTATGAAGGCAAGTTAACCATTACTGTACCAAAACATGAGGCACACTTAACAGAGAAAACCATTCACTCCCGAAACAGTTTCGCCATATTGGAACAAATGCGAGACTACAGATGAAAACTAAAACTATGTACCGTAGGTTGTTATCTTCTTGAATACATACGATGGCCATAGCAGCGGTTTGAAAAAGACCACCTGACCAGTTGACATCTATGGGTGCATTCCCGCACATACTCAATCCACTAATTTTTCAACTATATCAGGGCTCAAAATTACTATTGTAGTGCTTGCGCAACGCAAGTGAAAAATACCCGAACGCAAGTTATCCTCGACTCAAGCTTGCGTTTTGCGCAAGTTGGAAAAGTACCGGTTTTTGTCTACTGATATTTTACAATGATAACCTGTATGATTTGATTAAAACAATAAGTTTAACAAACATGTTTTACTGTAGCTTTTCTGTCTGTCTGTCCCGGCCCAGCAGCTACTCATGATCATAGCGCTCGCACAATCCCTGCATGCAGATCGGAACGAAATCCATGCAATGTTAATGTACATAGAACGGTGCAGACTGCACGTACAGTACATCATTGCCTTTTTATGCATGTCTTGCGTTGGGGACCAGACATGCTGCTGGGCGATGTGTAACCTCGCTCCCATTCATACAAGTCAGTCGTTGAATGTAACTGAAACCGCCGGGTGCGAGCGTGCGTTGCGTGGAGCGGGGATTTTACAAGTAAACGTTGTTGACATCGTTTCGCGCACTGATCGGCTTTTAAATGACGGAGAAGTGAGATATTTTGTGACATTTTTTTCTTGCATTTTGGGGTTTCTGATCATCATGAAATGTTCACCACCGAAGCAGAAAAGTCTGCTCTCTTTCTTAAAAAGTAAGCGGCCGGCATCCAAAGCTTTGCCTTTATTTCATATGTCATACATACATTGAATTACAAAAATTAGTGCAAGTTAAATTTTGTTAGCGCAAGTTGTTTCAAATGCCAACTTGCGCAAAGCGCAAGTACATTTTTTGGGGAATTTCGAGCCCTGTATATTGTTCTTGAATGGTAGTGTAATGAATAGATGGAGCTTTTTCAAACAAGGCTTTTATTCACACGGAAGTGGGGGTGGGGGATTGGTAGGGGGCGCCAAGTGCGATGAATAGGACCACTCTATTCAGTGTGGTGCCTGTTGTTTAGGTTTACGCTTGTCTGCACAGCCCGTTCTTGGCATACCAGCACCCCATAAATGCAAGGGACCCATTGCAAGATTAACCCCTTGTGCAGTCAAGCGTAACATAAACAATAATACAACAATGGATTGAAACTGCACAAACGACGGCAAATGGCATCATCCGGCCTGGTGGCACTTTTTTTTGTTTACGCCATATGGCGTCATCCGTAGGCAAGGGGTTAACGGGCCCGAGTCCTAAACTTTTGCAAACACATTAAATCTTGATTATTATAGCAACATCTTTGATTTTCATACCAATATGTCCGAATGTCAATATTCATGAGAAAACAAACAGAGTAGACGTTAAAATCTCTACACTTCGCATTCTTTCTTGATCATCCGTCTTTAGTTTAAAACACACTAGGCCAATTAATTTTCAAAGTGAACAAACACCACTGGCAAGAGCACGATTGGAATGACCTCTGGATTACCCTGCAGTTGCTCTAGTAACCCTAAGTTGGTGGTCTCCCAATTTGTCCGAGTCTTTGTTCAGAATTCTTTTTTTTTTTAAATAAGGCCAGATCTACTCTCCAAAAACCTTGAATTGTCATGCAAAATATAGATTTGGTCCCTTCATATCTTTCTCAATTACAGAAGATATGCCGGTCCAACCACATTTTTCTTTTTTAATTTTCAAAGTGAACAAAGAATACTGGCAAGAGCGGGATTTGAACCTGCGACCTCCGGAATACATGTACCATACCGGCGCTCTACCAACTGAGCTACATGTACATGTATCTTGCCCTACATTTTTTTATAACTTGTTGGGATGTAAGGAGGCATCTAAATACCACACATCAGCAGGCTTACAAAAAAACCTATAATTTCCAATTATGAAAATATGAATTATTAAAATCATCTTGAATATCGTATTATACCCATTAGCACAATACTAAAAAAAAAAAAATGCTACTTTTACCTTTAGAGTGCACACTGTGCTTCCAAAGCTGAATTTGGTTTCAAATGAGCACTTCCATTGTTTCCGTCAATTTTCCGGTTTTAATATCCAGAAAGCCTATATGGCCCTATTATCTTGTAATCACAGACATTACATGTACACATGTATGTCATTTGAGAACTTTGTCTCCATGCTTCGATACCAGCTGAGGCCAAACAGGAAAAGTAATTGCCGATTTAATACATGTACCATCGCCAGACGGTATGGCTCGCTCCAGCCAACCGCACACAATTCAGTCTAAATTTGCACACAGTGTGTGTGCCCTTTAGACCCGACACCTGGATATCTCACGAATTTGCCAAGTGCCAGTCTGGAATATCGATTTTGTTTTTAAATATACGATTATGCAAATTAAGTCCACTCCTGGGCAAACAGCCAAGAAATGGCGACACTCGCTTGGTAGAGCACAGGTACATGTACACGTACATATTTACATGTTAGTCTTAAAATAATGATCAGTACAATTACATGTTTATGAAAAATACATGTTCATTGTACATGTGTATTAAAAGAAAAAGTTGCTTCAGAGAATCTGAGAATAATTTTTTTTCAAAAAATGGTTTGTACATGTACATGTATCCATCCATGCATGGGCAGTTTACATGTACACCATTTTTTTTCCAAGGTTTGACTGCTAAACCAATCCATTCTAGTTTAACTACAAAAAACACCTTCAAGAGTGACAGCCACTGGTACCCGGTACATTGTAATTACACATTTTGTACATGCAGCAACATCATCAGCTGGCACGTAATCATGAATTTGACCAAGTGGAAATCACCTCTCGCTCCTGATTATGTATAGGTATATTGGCGGTCCATCCTCATACCATGCTAATATAAGTGTTAGAAAAATCCCGAGAACATTTCACAGAATTACGGAGGTCCAGCTGTCCAGTGGGCAGTGGCTATTTTGCGCCCTAACTATAACAAAAAATCTCCATAGGCCTTTTCACCCTAGACTAATCTCAGTGTTGATGCAGGGTTGACTCCTAGTTGAAAGCAAGCGACATTTCACACTCAACCCTGCGCCAACCCCAAGATTGGTTTCAGCCCGGGTTGAACTCAAGCGCTGCTCCAGACCAGAGCTGAGATTACTTAGTTGCCCTGGGTTAAAACTCTCGGCAGGTTGAAAACAGTAGTGTGGGGTGTTGTTCACCCCGGGTTGAACCTGAAACAAGTGTGAAACGATGCAGGGTTGAACGCAGGGTTGAAAAATCGAGACTCAACCCAGGGATGACAGCCCTTGGGTTTGCCGAGGTCGACTTCAAGCTGGGTTGAGGTGCTCTAGTGTGTAAAGGCATTGTGCTTCTTTACCCTAGCTACATGTACATGTGTAACTTCACAGAAACCTACAAAATACTTGCAGCAAACTGTATGCAGAACTCTCGCCTATTAGTTTCAATGCTTGTAGTAATTTTTAGTATTTGGTACTTCACCCCAAATAAAGTAGAGTTAATATGTAGTAACTCTACTTTACTACTGTTTGTTGCTGGGGTTGGAGGGAAAATGTCTGTAATCATCTAAGGTGGAAACACAGCAATAACTACTGGTTTTCAAAGATGATACAAATATTTACCTAAGCCATCCAATTTATTGACAAAAACATAATTTTTTAACTATAATTTCAAATAATTGGTAGTATCCAGTAACAGTATTACAAAGAAGTAGTACTTTGTAATTGCAAGTGTACATATGGGTCATTCCAGTGCTAAATCCAACAAATTACAACAACTTTTTACCATTGTTGGATTTTGTTGGATTTAGCAGGGTTATAAAGTGGCTTTGATTGGGCTTTTCAGTTTCATGTTAGTACTCATGAACAATTATGGCTGTAGTGGGTGACAGACTGCCCTGGAAATGTTTCTTATTTTACTGTAAAAATATAATGAACTTGGTGTCAAAAAATGGCACCAATAAAAAGCGTGTGATGTTACTCAATAAGGCTTACTGTAGTATTTGCATCACAAACTGAGCCGGAGGTGTGATGGAAAAGTACATCCGACACAAATAGAACTTTAGAAGGTGGTTGAATGGTCCAAAACTGAATAGATTATAAAACGTCATAAATACACATTGTACACATTTACTCAGAGCATGGAGGGGTCTTCCTCCATGCTCAGAGCATGTATTACATGTCTGTTTATCATAAAAAATACACAATCACTGTGGTTTGTTAGAACACACTGTGGTTGCAAACAACAACATTTATCAACAAAAACCACTGGACCATGATGTCTGTACTGCTCCACAGTGAAAGGCCAACACTGTACTGCATACATGTACATGTATGTACACATGTACTTTATACCAGTACATGTTCATTTGTAATATGCATAATTTTTTTCTGTAGCCTTTTGCAACCAAACCGAACTCATCATTCCCAACACAAAACCTACCTTGATGCTCAAAACATTCCCGTCACAGATCGCCCAAGAATGTATCCATCATACCGCGTTACCCCAAACCGACAATAATCTACGCGAACATGAACATGTACATGTAGTGGTGTGAGTTGAGTCTATAGATGGAAGCAGGGTTTTATTCATGACAGCTTTAAACACAAGCCATTCGGTTTCCTCTCCTACTGTCTCCCCAGACCCCGAGATGTTTATTAATAAAACCCCATCCAGCGCTATACAGTCGCGATGTGCGGTGAGTCATCCGTTGACACGTGGATACCCCAAGCCTCATTGAAAATGCTCAATTCGAGTCGATTGCAAACGAATTCAGACTAATCGTGTTACTGTACAGTATAGATAGGCAGGATCACTGCATACATGTACATGTACATGTATTTCTACTATACTGTACATGTACAAACGTTTATACAAATTTGTATAAGAGATTTTCATGCATCCAAAATATTTAGATGAGAATTAAAACCTTTAAAATAATCAACATCCACATATATTGGGGTACATTATGCAAAAGTACAAAGGTAATTGTGGAATTTAATTGCATGTTTATGTACATAAAACCTTTCAAAGAATTGTATGATGGGGGGTTTTTACTCAATAACATTATTCTAATTTTGTAGTATTTTTCCAGTTTAAAGATCACATGAAATGCAATTTTAAATATATTTAAAAACACACAATGAACCTGTACATCCAATTACCCATCATTTTCAACCTTTGGTTTACCATTCTGAAAGCACCTCTGTCCCTTTTTGTGATCTATGGATTTTACGCTGTGAATTTACATATTTATAACCACAGGAGTGATGTCACACAAGGGGAGAGCTTCAGTTTTATAGTCGATTGATACATAAAAATTGAAGAATTTTTAAAAATTTTTACTGGGTTCAATTTACAAAAGATTTGTGTTTCTGCTTTGAGTGCTGAGCAGCAACAAATTTCACAAACGGCAAACTGCTACAATAAATTAAATTGTGACTTCTTTTTTGTGGCTAAATTGTAAACCAAAAATGCTCCACATGTCAGGGAATAGCATGAACATTTTGAATAGTGAATAAAAACACTTAATCCTTTTCCCAAGTCCAAAAAAGGTCATTCCTTTCAGCTTATACAGCTTAGAAGCATTGGTATTCGCACAAAATTACCTCTGAAAATAATTTTCATTTCGAGCGACCTTTAAATAGAAAATAATCTTCTCTTGCGATTGTCTCGTAAACCTTTTCTTCCTTTAAAACCAACATGCCCGTCTGGTGAAAATGGTGATGACATACATGTACACGTATGTACAATGTACAGTCTGTCAATCTAATATGAAGTCATCACTGCCTTAGCCTAATATTTTTTTACATACAAAGAGAGTGTGTGTACAATGTTTGGACTATGTGTACTATACATGTACTGCTGGGTTCTTTGTCTGAAATCAGTGAGGATTATGATCAATTCCTGGTTTGAATTTGACAATGGCCCCACACTATGTACATGTGTGCAGGTCACCGTGTGCTGTTTGACTTAACAGTCACAGGCTAAAGTTCTCCATTTTCTAAAAATAAATGTCAGTTTTCTAAAATGTCCACTTTCCGGTTCTTAATTAAAGACATGCCTATTTATTGTCAGTTGATGTGTAAGCAAATCACAAACTATGTAGAAGTACATGTACATGTAGATAAGAAGAAAAAAAATCTGTGCGACCTTCAAGACCCAGCCTTAATTTGAGTACATGTACATGTACATGTAGCATTCAACCGATGTTGGTTTTGCCTGCTGATCCGATGGCTGATGTTTTATTTGGAACATCGGCCGATGCCCGATCCGATCCCATATGTTTTTAATCAACAATGCCCTTAAAAACGCAAGTGTTGACGTACATGTATCAAACCTCGACTCCATTAAAACAGTAATACATTCATGTACCTCTTAGTGTTTGAAATAATGGAGTATTTGTTTTGTAGATTGAATTACGACAATGGGCAAAACTGATCCAAGCCTTTACGTAGAAAAATCTACGGGCGTAAAAATATGAGGCCGAATGCACAGCAGTTTCAGTTCAAGCTTCCAGCCAATCGGCCTGCGCACACGTGCAGGGAATTCCCTATTAAAGCGTCAGTTACATGTAATGAACCCATTTATACTGTATGTGTACAATGTATAGCACTCAGCCCAGTGTTTCACAGAATGAACGATCTTCACCCTTAAAAGCACTTGAACCATTTTTACACAAACCAATAAAAACACCAAGTGAACTACATGTACTGCAACAATGTTTGCATTAACATTATGTACTACGTGTGTACATAACGTATACGTGTTCATATGTAAACTGATTTTTTGATTAATTTTATGGGGATCCATAAAAAGTACATGTACGTAAGATCTGAGGCTTTGCATGGTGGAGATACTAATAAATGAAAGGTTTGCGGAAACACCATGTGGAAATATAATATGAGAGAACCATTCTCTCAATTGAGAAATACACGTATGTAGTTTCCACATGGTGTTTCCGCAAACCTTTCGTACATACATTGTACTGTCAGCCCTTGTACATGTTGTATGAAAAACGAAAGCTTCAAAATGCCCTTTAAGACAATTAAGCTTATTATTGTCACTTGCTGTTTCGATGTGTTTTAAAATGGGATTGTTTCTATTTTCGATGGATCTTGATACTTACTCCTTCAAATGTCTAAATCGCCAGTTCTTCCTGACGCTTATTAGAGTGGAATTGTCTTTGTTTTGTTATTATCTTACCTGATATTAAAAATTTCAAGATAGATCTCTTTGCCTAAAAAAAAAATCGCAATGCTCTTTGATGAATAAATTCTTACCTGCTGTCCAATCTCCAATCCAAACTTGGATTGGACGAAGAAATCCCTTGTTACACGTACTGTCAGCACAACTGCTGTATTTTTTCTGACTACCCGTACAAATCCTCTTTGCGCAGTTCAGTCCCATGATTGGTTTGGTTAATCCCAAAACGACCTTTTACACAAAAGGTCTGCGATCCAAATGACAATTTCTTGAGTACATGTCCAACAAACACACATCGACAGGTTTGTTCTGTGCTTTGTGTACGGTTGTGTTCCAATTAGATTTTCACTGCTAGGAAACAAACAAAGTGAATTGTTTTTGGAGGAAGTGTGTAATATTGACCCACACTGAGTACCCATCCCTTTGGGACAAAGAGATTACTGTTTTCTGATAACTTGGAGTAATTCTCCACAGAAGATAGGGAGTGCTTCAGGACAAAGGAATCTTTCACTTTCATCTGCTTAAAGGTACAGTGTAGTGTAGGCCTAGACATTGGTAATCCTCCAATTTGTTTTTTACTGAATTATTACGAAATACCTTACTAGACTGTAAGTTAATAGTAGTCTCAATCATCCTGTGAAATGATGGCACCAGGTGTGCTGTCGTTGTCAAGAAAAGTGGAAATTTATATCGTTTTCCAACGATTTCCAGCTGGAAATCGTTGGAAAACTGCCCTGTAGCCTTTAGTCAAGGCACGCGTGGCTACCCGGACGAGTGGCGCAACCCGGACTTGCTGGCATATTCGGAGCTAAAGGCTATCATCCACCCGACGGTTGAAAACGAGTGCCGTTTCTCTCTCGTTTTTTCGCCATCCAACAATGCAAAACTTTGAACAGGTCAGTGGAACGATATTTCCTATAAAATACTAACCCCCAAATCCGCCCATTTCTGAAAATTGCAACAATGACCAATCATGTACACTACATTTAAGAGTTGTCTAACACATTTACATGTAGTGGCAGTGTCTAACACATAATTATGTTCTCAAAGTGAACAAAGAAACTGGCAGGAGCGGGATTCGAACCTGCGACCTCCGGGTTACCATACCGGCGTAATTATGTGTTAGACACTGCCACTAAATGGTGAAATTTCCATTTTCAGTTCCAGTGTTATGTGTAACTTTTCATTCACACTACTGTAAAATAACTGTACGTGATTCTGTGAACATGAACAAACTTGCAGTATTCTTGCACATACATGTAGTTGTCGAACCACAAAGTTCATGAAAGGACACAGGGGCAATGAAAGTTGCACTTATTTTTTCATGAGTACAGTTTTTTTCATTGTTAAAGTTTCATTTTGTTAACAAATTTCAATTAAACATTTTATGAAACAATGTATTTAAATACAGCATTTTGCCCATAATTACAGAAATATAGAAACCAAAGTGAAATGAAGACATTTCAGCATAAAAAGAGAGAGAAATCGTAAACCACAAAAACTGAAAAATTTAAAATACAAATTAAAAGCACATACTGTATGTGTCCACGGCAACCAGTGAATTCTTGTTTCACGTACTTCTATCAGTTTCAAATCTCTGTGACCTTGATGCATGGAAACTCACAACTGATCTTGTGAACTTTGGGCAAACTTCCCTTTTTGAACAATCAAGAGTCCATGCTACAATGTGACCGCCTACACACATATTTACGATAAACATTATTCACAATCCTCGGGCGAAATGTACAACAAAGGTATGGGTAGTACTGACAGTATTTTTAGCCACAAAAGACCGACAAGGTGCGATCATGGAGGAAGGAACAAAACTCACCCTACATTGTACATATGGATTGTACCAAAACCACGATTTTTATGACGGAGTCTACACACCTTTCAATACACCTAAATTGTACATATATACATATACACACAGTCGCACTTTCCCAATACTTCCGAGGGCAATGCTTTGTGTTTCCTATTGTTCCTTTAATATAACCCAACCCCATAGACTAAAATAAGCACGTATTTTCGAGGACCGATTTCAACAAAAGACTGACTTGTGAGGATTGAAAGGTTCTTTTGTATTTCTTTCTCATACATGGTATATATATTTGTATATGTACGTATACATTTTGTACAAGGAAGTTACAAATAGACTTACTAGCATAATTCCTTACCTTGGTTATAAATAACAATCTTACATGACTTGGTACAAATGTTCTGTGTACATGTACTGTATACAGTGTACGTTCGAGGACAAGAGGAGAAAGAAAATACAAAGGAATCTTTCTTGTCCTCAGGAATCAGTCTTAGGGGTGTGCATCAAAACCAGGTACCCGAGTACCCTACCGTTCATGTCAGGAACCGGTTCCAGATTATGGAATCGAGTACCCGTACAACTTTAGTAACTTCCCAGATAATGAAAAAGGAAAGGTTTTAAATATATTTTTTGTCGGGAATTTTCAAAATTAAAACCAGGCTACGTGGGAAATCAACACTGATTTCACATTTATGACGCTCACAAAAGTTGACATACATGACATAGGGATTTTTCTGGTAGTGGTTTTAGTAGTATGGGTAAAGAAATAATAGCATGCCTCATTCCACAATAAATACAACTGTATAAAGCTTCCAGACAACCGTCTTTTGTGATATGCTGGCGCATGCACGTACAGCACATGCAAAGGCGGAGAAGTGATCCTGTTTACTGGACAGGCATGAGATTTTTCAGACTTATGTCTGAAATTGGACTTTTTGAATCTCAAAGAAAGACGTTATTACAACTTCGAGGATTGGAAGTTTTGGGTTGGGTTTCTTTAACGGGTACCCGGGTACCCGTATTTTTTTCAATTGGGTACACGGTTCTTTTACTACCCGTAAATGCACACCCCTAGTCGGTCTTTTGTTGAAATCGGTCCTCGGACGTAAAAATACGTGCTTAGTCTATGGGGTTGTGTTATATTAAAGGAACAATAGGAAACAAAGCATTGTCCTCAGTGTATACATGTAGGAAAACACGATTTTTTCAATCGGGTACCCGTGCTTTTTTCAATCGGGTACCCGATTCCCGTACCACCCGAAAATGCACACCCCTAGACAAAACACAAATTTCCAAGATCGATGCACAATAAACAAAAAACATGAAGATGGAGAACCACATTTCCCCAAAGATCCAATTTTGGTTGTCGCTGCCACAGACAAAAATGAACCCCCTTTCAAAAAATAACTCTTGTCAATACAATTTTGCGCATAAATTTTACAATTTAGTCTGGACAATTTAGATATGCAATCCCGCCTTCAACAAGAAACCTGCATTAAATTTGTAGTATGGGTGGAAATTGCGGGAACCTGTACAATCCACACCTGTACTGTATAAACCACTAGGCCTAAAGAAAATAGGCCAAAACAAGTTAGTTCTGATTCCGGTAATACCCTACCTACATGTACCCTATTTTAACGGCCCAGACCCAATTTTTTTTAGGAAAAACCAACATAAATGCTGTAAAAAATACCTTTTAAACTTGACTACACGTAGACACCTACATATGATCAGCACAAAAAAAAGTGCCCGACAAAAAAAGGACCCAACAAAAAGAGGCTCTACCTTCCTACCCTATTTTCAAATACCATGTAATCGGAAGAAGAACTATTTTGGGGCCTTACATTGTAGGTGATGAGCCCAGCCAACCCTTCCCTATACACACTGTACACCGCACCCATGGTAAATCATTGTACACGTATACAACATGTACAATGTAGGTGTACAATGTACATGTACCTATGATGAATCAACGACTGATATGAAAACCTCATGCCCGCTTAATCATAGCACGGATGCTAGATTTATCATGACTGCATAATCTCTCGTAAATCTTACTTAATCTGGATAAATTTTGTCACTTCCTAACTACAGCACAAATGCTACGGGTGAATCCAGAACTTACGACCTCAGTTTGTTCGTTTTTGGGTTTTTTTTATTGCTTTTTCTTTTTTGAATCAACAAAGTTAGCTGGCTTAAAGTTTCAAACTTCAGCAAGATCCTTCTCTTGGAGAAAAAGAACTTGCTTAAGTTCACAATGTTAGGCCAGCAAATTGTGTTAATTTGTATATATTTTAGGTCAATTCCATCAGTTATGTCGCAGCTTGCAGCAGTTCATTTTCATTTTTCTTTTTTTGCTTAATACACTAAGTCTCATCAGAGGGTCAACCTTTTTGATTTCGTGGGAAAGGGGAGGAAAACAAAGAGAACAAAATTCTGTTCTTTTCTGGCCCTATTTCAGACAAAAGGGAGGAATTTATAGACGTCAGGGAAATATTAGGCTGGGGAACTAGACTATTTCCAATGATGGTCGACTGAATATCGCTGGAAATTGATAAAAAAAATTCCACTTAATGACAGCACATTGCTTGAGGATTTTATTTACTAACAGTCAAGTAAGGTACATGTATTTCATAAAAATTAAATAGTTTTGTTTTTTGATGTTTTGAAATGTTGTATATTACCTTTAACCCACTAGGCATTTTAAGTGTCCTCAAACCTCAACCTGTCAAAATCCAACACTGTGCAGTATCATGGCACATTCTTTGGACTATTATAGACAAATTGGGGCATCATAGCTCCATGTAAAGTAATGGTGCCAAGGCCCGACAATCCTGAACCTGTCAAAATTCAACACAACATGGTGCTGGATTCTGGCAGGTTTGGTTTGAGCATGGAGGAAGGAACCCTAACTCCCTGGGTTGTATGAAAATTCGTATTAAAATTGGAGGACTCAGGACTGTTAGGGTTATTTAATGTTTATTAACAAGCCTGACTGTGTAAAGTGTAAAGGCAGATAGTGCATGTACATTGTACCACAGAGGAATTCCTCCATGATAGTACATTATGTATGTACAGTGGGCTTGTACAGTTTATTGCAGGCAATCCTATTATGTGCCATGTATTGTACTAGCACTGTGTACACAAAAAGCACAGTGCAATGATAATACCCTGTTCAATCATCAAGGTTATCAAAGCCCACCAGGGCCAACTCTAGTGTAGTTACTGACTATAGCACCCTCTATGGTCAACATGATGACAGGCTGCCAGTCTTGAAGTCTTCACAGGATGTTACACGTTATTCTGGGCAAGTTTCGCCAGGGGCCTCATTTGTTTCGTTGACTGTGAGGGGACACGGTACAACTTGTAGCAGGATGTGACAGAGATATGTACATGTACATGTACATGTACATGTCCATCCCTGTACTAAATTTAATTCATTGGGTTTGTTTAATTTCCCCTTCCCAATTTTTTCCCCAAATAAAATATCTACAACACCCTTAACAAAAATATGCAGCCTCTAAAAAAGCGGGTGGGGATGCTGAACGTTTTATTTTTTTTTATCTTCACCTTAATGCTTGAACCCTCCAACCTATTAGGACATGTATAACAATAGGATACAGAATGCAAGAAAAAACGGTGAATGTCAAACTCTATTGCACTCGAGAGAAACATGTCATGTAGTCTGGATGGGACTTGCTGACTCGGATATGATGACCAGATCAACACAAATGTCATTCACCATTTTTCCTGAGTTCTGCCATAGGCCTATTCTGCACAGTCCATCCAGCTACAGTATCCCTTGGTACTATTTTTACTACGGACCCTCTACCACAACTTGCCTTAAGCATACATTCTGAAGCAGCCAAGCCAGCGAAACCCTTTGAGGCTGAACGCTGCTTCCCATGATTCTGACTCAACTTAGTGCGAGGAAAAGCTTCCTCCAGTTTCCTCCAGTGATATCATAACAACATCTGCAGCTGACTAAAGTCATAAGGGGTTTTTACAGAGGGAGGTCTGTGGAACAATAAACCTTTTCGACATTCTCAATGCATGTGGGTTTGGAGGCCAAACAAACCATGTAATTTATACACAAACCTATGGCACTGTGAACTAGTCCAAATATTAATTGATTTTATGCTAAATATCTGTCATGAGTTGAGCGATACCCTTTTCACATATCTTTGCATGGAACATAACCCTAACCCTCCAGGGTATTTTGGCTAGAAACCCTGCCAGACGCATCAGATTGCATACGACACATTGACTTGTGTGCAGAGTGCAGCAAGGTCAAGCTGTCACCACAGAAGCACTGTGCTGCGTCTGGCAGGGTTAGGGATAAGGAAAATAATTACCAGAAAAATCAATTTTAAATGGCAATA
Organism: Hippasteria phrygiana; assembly: GCA_037893225.1. Lineage (NCBI taxonomy): Eukaryota > Metazoa > Echinodermata > Asteroidea > Valvatida > Goniasteridae > Hippasteria > Hippasteria phrygiana. The sequence continues at coordinate 380,957 of JAZGUH010000234.1, forward strand.
AAAATAAAGGAAATAATTGGGGAATCCCTCTCAGGGTACCAGTTACTAATGCATGCAAATTTCTGGAATTAGAACAGCTAATATGTCACATTATTAGCCAATCAGAAGAGGATTTTTGCAAGCATGACAATGAACATGTGACCAATGCGACCAATCACGTCCATTCTAACGTGCTTGCTCTTCTAATGCCAGTTAAGGCTGATGCAGTTCCCATGATGCTTTGAGAATGTCGAAAAGGATTATTCACAATCCTGGATGAAACCACCCCCCATCCCCCCTCTCAGCTAGAATGCAGAGCACATGAAAAACAGTGAATGGTGTGTGTGTTGATTTAGTCACATGTGCAGTCCAAGCAAAACTACATGTTTCTCTATCACATTGAGTACAATAAAGCATGACATTCACAATTATTTTCACATGTTCTGTATCCTATCATTAAACATACTTGTATAACGTTGAGGATTATGCTATAACCCCCATCCACCCCTCTCCCTGCAAAATGTTCCGGGCATAAAAGTACCATTCCATCAACAGAACTAGACTACATGTAGTCTTCCCAATCTATTTTATTCTAAGTTTTAAGACGCTTATATTATAAAATAATGTAGAACATCAACTGGACAAAAAAAATGCTGTCCAACTGGCCAGATAATTTTTATATTCTCACGGTCGGACATCCGGGAACTTCGCTTGAACATTGTACAGAGATCAGTGGGTAGCACAAAGGGGGAAAACAAACCCATTGGGCGTCGTGTAATTAACAGGACGAAGGGGAAGATGTGACGTCATGCCGACTGTGAGAATGGCATATTTCCGACACGTAAATAAAATGGTAGGCCCTAGGCCTACTCTGGAAAGATTTTACTTTTATAGTTAAACAATTAAAACCTCCACCAAAACCATTTAACCCCTTGCGTACGGATGACGTCAAATGGCACACAAAAAACCAGTGGCACCAGGCCAGATGACGCCATTGGCCGGTACGCTTGACTGCACAAACACATTGTGGACATTTCGTTTAGCTGCACAGGCCGCCCCAGCAACCCGGCGCCTCACTACGATAACCGTACTCAAGGGGTTAAAAACAGCATTTCTGTTCATGCCATAGAGCTATATGAAATTACTAGAGCGCTAACTCCACATCTTAGGCGCGGAGATACTTTAAATCATTCCTGCGTGCAGACATTTTGAATTCGTGTGCGCGTTTGTGGAACATAATTAAATTAGATAGAGTGAAATTTAAAAGTGTACTCTAAATGCAACACAGAAGTACAACATACACAAACAACTTTAAAAAAAACGCGTCATGACGGTTATTAAACATCATGGCAAAAATAATCTGCAGCAGATACACGCACGCATATTTGCACTGTTTGCACAGAGCAAAATGAAACGCTCATTCACTGATTGTGTGTTTCGGTTTTCGACGTATCAGCTTCGATAACGCAACTACATAGAATACAAACACAGATATGCAAATACTGAAATAGCCATACAAAAGCCGTACAAAATTTCGAGTTTTCCATTGGTTGTACACAAAAACATGGATGCGCCCAGCACTCCAGCAGGCATGATGCCCTTTGTTAGGTATAACACCCTAATTTAAAAAAAATGTCTAAATGTATTAAGTTATACATCAAAATGAAGCTCTTGCTGAGAGAGGATCAGTGGTGTAATTTGTTTTTGAATATCTCTTTCGGTTTTTGCGTTATACTCCTTTAAACTTTATAAAAAATGTACTTTGTGTGCCACTAATTTGACCATAAAGGCATTTGCGGTAGCCCATTTCATAAAAGTTATGTAAATATGTCAATTTATATATCAAAATGAAGCTACTAATGTGAGGAATTCAGGGATGTTAGTTGCCTTCAAATTAACCTCTTACTTCTTGAGATATTAGCTTTTGAAGTTGTGTGAACTTAAAAAAAAAAATTCAAAAACTGGATTTTTTTCATTAAAATCTCGGCACTACTTTTTTTACTTTCTAATAATACATTACATGTAGGGCCTATTTATGGTCATAATTTATACAAATAAATAAAACCATAATCATTCAGGCCTAGACTACATGTTTTAAAAAAAAAAAAAATTTTTTAATACATATTTTACACTTCACTGTTAAAATAATAACTATGCAAGTCTAGAGCGGATGAACACTGAGCAAATCTTTACATGAACTTTAATATTAATTCGAGACCGCGCGGTTGCATATGCCATTATATCGCGCAAACAATTGACCATGATGACATGACCTCAGAAAACACGTTTAGGGGAAGTTAGCGATGTTTTTCACAGAAAATGTGTGTTGATATTGCTCAAAAACAGTCCAGACAATGTACTAATGTGTGAATCCAAGGCGGGGTCACTGGTTTTATGTCAGTTTGAACATATTTTACTTCAAATTCCCAACTTTTTGTGGATAAAATCGCCGAAAATTTCACGTTTTCTTACCCTTCAGATGAGTCTTCGTCCGTATTAAATAGCTCGACATCTCCATGTGATCTCGTTTCACACATTGACCTTTCAACTTTCATCAAAATCTCTAAGAAACTCGCGAAAAAAACGAGATTTCAACGAGACCTCCAAACGCGGTCAGAGGTCAAAAATCACCTGAAGTCGGCAATTTCTGCAAGTCGCACGCGAAAAGTCGTCTTCAAAAACATGCATATTTTTGGATAACTGTTCTATCAATAATCTCACCAAAGATGTTAAATTGAAGAGTAAGTATTACTCTACATTTCTGGGTCATTTTATGGGTAATTTTGGGACCATTTGGGCGTTATGCGTTTCCAAAAAATTATTTTTTTACGTGGTGGCACATAGGCAAATGTCTTAACTGGCGTTTACGTGTTATAGCTACCTTTGTTGCACATCAAGTCAGCACTCTAGTAATTTAATATAGCTCTATGGTTCATGCGCACTGTTATTAAGTGCGCCTGCGCTCCCCCCCCCCCCCCCCCCCCCCCATCCCCCTCACTCCAACCCCATCCCCCTCACCCCATCCCCCCCCCCCCCCCCCCCCGTAACCAGCGCGCGCGCAATTAATTGCGGTGGGGCGTCATCATACGCGTGGTAAAGCATACGATTCGACAGGCAACAAGAAACTTGCCGCGGTAATAAGCAGGAAAAAAGGTCTAAATACAACTTACCTTTTGATTTTTGTTTACCCCTGAATGAGTTTGGTAGTCTGGAATAAAATCTGATCAATAATCTCTCCGATCCTTACAATAAAACATGAACAAAGTGAGACAAATTAGCGAGTTCTAAAAATCAGCACGTCCTCGATGTTTGACAGTCACTGGTCTAGTTTCTGCCCTATTCATTTACGTATGAAATAAGAGGAATGCATACAAAGGTATAGGATTGCATCCAGACTAAATGACTCTTAACCGGAAGCGTTGTCATTACAAGACTTTGACACTTTGTTATGGGGGTGTCTTTTTATATTTACAACAATTACATGTCTCCATGATGCAAATTTATCAACAAAGAATACCTTCTGCGGTATAGAAGTATTTTAAATAAACGTTCAGGTCGTTATTAGTGATTTATAGATCAATTTAAAATTGTTCCTCTGAAAATGAATTACATAAAGTTTGTGCACACCCCTGAAATATTTGTGTGTTCAGTCATCATTTCAAGATGGCGATTTAGGAGTGTCCAAAAATTCCGGGCAGCATTTGTCACCTTCCGAAACTCCACAGACCGTCTGAACTGAATGTTTTCATTATTTTCTCCTTCCGGAAACGTGCAGAAAATCGAGTAACTATTCGATGTGATTTGGAAGTTTTTGGAGTTACTTTGAGGTGAGAAAATTACGTTTCATTTTACTATGCGTTACTTGGGTCGTTTCTTCTCGTCCGCCGGTAATTTGCATTTTCTAATGTATCTCATGCGTGTGTATAAACGTATATTGACTGCTTCAGTGCATTGTAGGTGATGATTTGTTGTATTTGGTGGTCATGTGGTTACTGTGGTTTTTGACGCAAGAAGTTTGTCAGGAACGAATGCAGAATCACGCCGCGGTTATGTTTACACTTCAGTTTACACTTGTATTTGTACAACCTTTGTGATGTCAGTAATTTTAAGCCTGGCAGAAATAAGTTGAAAAAACAAACAAGACAAAACTGACAAACAAAAACAAAACTTGGGACTGCGATTCCAAACGTTGACATTAAAACTGTTGAAGTACTACTAGGCCTATAAAATAAAGAAGAAAAGTTGGTCAGTTTCTAAATATTCATACTCGTCCCTAGGCTAGCCTAGTAGAAGGTAGGATAATCCTCGTCACACTCATAAAAAGTAACGTATGAAAAATGGCAAATGTTGCACTCCGTTGCATTCCCTTGAGAAATGTGTAGTCTGGCTGGGACTGCACACAGGATGAAATCAACACAAATGCAATTAACCAATTTTCCCGTATTCTGCATTTGCCATCGCCTGTTAATTCTTCTTCCCCACCCCCACTTCCCTCCCCCACTTCCCTCCCCACCCCCACCTCCCTCCCCACCTCCCTCCCCACCCCCACCTCCCTCCCCACCTCCCTCCCCACCTTAACTCAACTTGAGACAATTGGACCACTGAGACAACTCGACCGTTTACCCAGTTGTCTGTTGGGCAACAAGTTGACTTTAATGTGGGGACAATTAACTGGGCTGTGTATTTAGGATGAGGGGCAGGAAGATGAGTTGCAGTAAGACGTTAACACAGGGTAGACTGGCCTGCACAAAACACTCTTAGAACCCACGGATATCTTTCAATTTCACTTTTACCCAAAAAGTTAAATGTTTTTTTTTTATTTTTTATTTTTATGACATGATCGTAGCTTAGAGAACTGTCTGTCACAAACACTATAAAATAAATCCATTGAATACATTCCCAAAGAGTAAATGCTTGTGCCATTCAAAATTTTTGAATCATTTTAATTTATCTCCATTTATGAAACAAAATTACTTGGTTTTTGTTATAAATACATGTATGTTTGTTGAAATCACTGATTTAAATCACTTTTAGCAAAATAAATGCTATTTCGTTCGGTTGAACCGGGTGAATTAGAACGAAATGTAGTTCTCAATAAGGGTAGCTATCACTCCGCCGTTGGCGGAGGGATACGGTGAGGTGATAAGGAAGTATATAAGGTGGTGCCAAATTGGCAAGAGCCATCTGCACACCAATGGGCCTACTACCATCATTATTTCTTTTTATGGCCAATTAACTCGACTCTAAATGAGTCGTGCAGCAAAGTTGTATTATTAACATTGATTTATACAGATGTTTTGAACTTTTAGTATATTTAGCTTCAATTCTATAAATTATAGACTGTATGTGTTTTGCGGGGTTTTCCAGAGGACTTTTCTCGCAAGAGTTTTTGATCTCTGGTTTTTCACTCCGCAGGATGGAAGTTAAGAAAAAATTATCTATTATACATGTACGCATGAGTTGACTTGTAATTGTTCAATTAATGGATCTAAGTACATGTACTATGTGCATGTACTCGTTTGTAATAAGAAATTAAATTTATCCCGCTCCTGCCAGTTTCTTTGTTCACTTTGAAAATGTATTCAAATTTACCTGGTCAGTTTCCCTTGTGGATTAAACCCTCCTAAGCAAACATACATTCTGAGCCATGTTGTTGTATGGGTCAAAATCAGTCAAGGTGATTGTTTTTGACCATCCTGCCATAAGTACAAAACCACATGTAATCTGATCATGTCTGTGTAAAAGTATAGCAGGGGAGGTGGAAACAAAATTTGACTAATTTTGACCTTTTAAATAGTAGGAGGGTTTTAATCAAGAAATTAAATTGGTTGAACTGCCTGCAATGCCTGTCGGTGGCCAACCCAATGTTGTAAATTGGGTGATGTGTAAGTTATTGAGAAATGAGGGATTCAGGGTTGGCTGAATTAAATGACGTTGATTTAAATCAACCAACCCTGTTGCAATGTTTGAAAGACTTTGAGCATACATTGTATAAATATACAGTGTACATATTGTTTCGCTATACACGTGAGGACTTTCCATTGTTCCCTTTAATATAACCCATCCCCACAGACTAAACACGAGTTTGCCTGTCCTCACTTTTTCCGGAACAAAGAAATAAATGTGAGGACAGTATTGTTCCCTTTGTTTATACCCTCTTTTCTGTCCTCACGTGTAATGCGATACCATGACAGGTGTACATGTCCAGTAGGTTTGAACCAACCATTTTCTGAATTTGTGGTCTTGACCTTCAGCCATCCTGAGGAATGTATGTGTAGGCATTGAGGATGATGTACACGTAGGTGTACACAGTGTATGATTACACGAAACAATTACCATAATTCATTGAAAAGCCATGATGACTTTCAAACTGCATGAAAGGAGGGAAACGCATGATGGGATTTTGTTAGTAGCAATGAGCACCTTTTATTTTGTACAATAAAACACCTGTGTCACTGGTCACACAGACACAGTGTTGAGTCATTGTTACCTGCTTGTCAGGAATGTCGATTGTTTGACTACATGTACATGTACCAGTAGTTCTCAGTTGTTTGACCTGCTGCACATACAGTGCAGTCTTATGTGGGTATGGGGGACAAAGTCTACTATTTGAGGCGTCTGTTCCTGTGTTTTGTTTTTGCTCAGTTTTGTTTACATAGCTTGATCAAAAACAGTTAGGTGTACACGCTGTGTGTATTGTCTCCACACTTGTGGGCCGAGCACGCTTTTTGTTACAAAGATGTCATAATGAACAACAAAGCAACACAGAATGATTATTTGCAGATTAATATTTGAAAAACCAACTTAAAGCACTTTTTAGTCTTACGGTGTACATGTAGGTGACAGATAGAGACCTAATGAAAATATTCCTGTACAATTTGAACATTATTTTATATCATTGGTTTTCATGATACCATACATGTACATAATGGGGGACGCCCCAAAAAAAGGTGTACATGTACCAGGATCATGACTACAGCGACTTGCACTACTGAGTACTGAGACTAAGTAAATTGTTTCAATTACTTTGTTAATTAACCTGGTCTATTTGCGAAAGTGATTGGTTAGCGTGGTTGATACAAGGAACCAGTTATTTGTAAAAAGCAGCATAGTAGAGCTATAAGGAACTATAAGGAACACTGCTATACTGAACATTTGGCCGTAACAAACTTCCGCTTTGGCTCCCAAAGTAATGTATTCAGTACATACACATGTACATGTACATGTACCATTAACCCTAACAGTCCTGAATCCTCCAATTTCAATATGATTTTCAACACACCCTAGGGAGTAATGACCACTGTAGTGAACATTTTTTTATGGATCCCATGATGTTATAATGACGTTCTACTGTACATGGACATTTGTCAAAAGTTATATTATGTTGGTCAAGAGAGGGCGCTGTGTTGTTTGACTGGATAGTTTGTATCATTCCCCCCCCCCCCCCCCCCCCCCCCCCGGTGTTAATTAATGGGATATTCAACTTAACTTGACTGGCTTAGGACACTCATGCCCTAAAGACTTTTTCAGCATTCATGCATAGTACGTGTATGTGCAGTGTGTCCGTACTTGTGCATGTGTAGCACACAGTACATGTACATGTACATGGGCAATTGGGCGTTGAAAATGTATTCCAGGTCCCACTTATACAGAGCTCATGGAATGTGTGTTGGCTGAGCATTGGGTGCTGGCTGAGTGTTGAGTGATAGACTCACTGAGCACAGGAACAGCAGAGGTATTTTGTTTATAACATGGAATTTGAGACTGGTGGTCACTTTGTGTTGTGATTGTTAGTCACAGCCCATTGGAACATGTCTTTATGGTTTACAATGTATGTATGCTTAGGAAACAATTCTGCTATTCAAGTATAGAAAATTCTGCTATCCATATGAATTGTACATGCATGCACATTGGGCATTTTTTTCCAGTACCCAATGAGCTACATGTATATCGCTAATTCTCATTGCTATATACATTATCTTCAAGCAAACTTGAATCCTCGATCCTGATTGGTCAATCCGTGGCAGCTGAGAGGGTGATAAAAACCATATCACATGGCCCATATACACACTCCGAATTGCGCTGTTCTAATTATGCGAATTGCGCGATACGCAAAATGCAGTGCTGCACAATCCATTGGTAATTCAAAAGCTGCGCATTTGCGTCCAATGTGGATCGTCACGTCTTCGGCGCACACTTGTTAGTTTTCCAGATAGCTCCTGTTTCTCCTGCAGGATAGTGCTGGCTGTTAATGATGTGTGCGTGTATGTGGTACAGGTTTCGCGCACAGCGCCGTTGCGTGTTCCATCTTTACTGCGCGTCAAGTTTGCTTGAAGATAAATTCGTTATCCCACTCGCGCTCGTGGAACACGGAAAATGTAGTGCGTCCGTGTCCCATATTCCACTCGGCCTTCGGCCTCGTGGAATATGGGACACGGACGCACTACATTATTCCGTATTCCACTCGGCGCTCGTGGGATAACTTATATTGTACATTAGTATAATGATAGGATACAGAACGCATGAAAACATGTCAAATGACACACTCCGTAGAGAAACCTGTTGTGTAGTCTGGCTTGGACTGCACGCAAGACCAAATCAATACAAATGCCATTCACCGTTTTATCCTGTGAACTGCATTCTAGCTACTGATAATAGAATAACGGTGTCTTTTTTTCTTTTTTTTGCAGATACTTGTGCTGTGAGTTCGAACTAGTCAGTGCTCTATGCCGGGAATGAACATGGGTGAGGAGGAGGTACATGTACCACAGATACCAGTCAAGGCTGCCTACAATGGGTGAGTTATTCTTGTCAAGAATGTCCTGATGTAACAGCATAATTTATGGCAAAATACAAAAATAAAACATTGTCAGCATCATGCCTTTTTCAAAGACGTGGGTACATTTTCAAAGACAGATGAAGTGGGTACCTTTTCAAAGACAGATGAAGTGGGTACCTTTTCAAAGACAGATGAAGTGGGTACCTTTTCAAAGACAGATGAAGTGGGTACCTTTTCAAAGACAGATGAAGATGGTACATTTTCAAAGACAGATGAAGTGGGTACCTTTTCAAAGACGGATGAAGTGGGTACCTTTTCAAAGACGGATGAAGTGGGTACCTTTTCAAAGACGGATGAAGTGGGTACCTTTTCAAAGACGGATGAAGTGGGTACCTTTTTAAAGACGGATGAAGTGGGTACCTTTTCAAAGACAGATGAAGTGGGTACATTTTCAAAAACGGATGAAGTGGGTACCTTTTCAAAGACGGATGAAGTGGGTACCTTTTCAAAGACGGATGAAGTGGGTTCCTTTTTAAAGACGGATGAAGTGGGTACCTTTTCAAAGACGGATGAAGTGGGTACCTTTTCAAAGACGGATGAAGTGGGTACCTTTTCAAAGACGGATGAAGTGGGTACCTTTTTAAAGACGGATGAAGTGGGTACCTTTTCAAAGACAGATGAAGTGGGTACATTTTCAAAAACGGATGAAATGGGTACCTTTTCAAAGACGGATGAAGTGGGTACCTTTTCAAAGACGGATGAAGTGGGTACCTTTTCAAAGACGGATGAAGTGGGTACCTTTGTTTTGGTGGCTACCATGCTGTTTTTACCAAAATTCTGACAGCCTTTCTACTTTTCTACCTCTGGTGGCGGAGTCTACCATTTTAATTCAAAACATGTAGATCAGCTAAGGGAATAGTGTTTCTTCCTTTTACATTTTTATGAATTTGTTTGCATTAAAGACCCGTATTGCCCCCCCCCCCCCCCCCCCCAAAAGAAACCCCAAAAATCAACCAGACATTTGTGCAAGTTTGCCCCTCCAATGTTTATCAGCTGTGCTTTAACAACTCCTAAGTGGTACAAGGGCTTAAACACACTCATGTGACACATTCTTGACCAATAAAAGTAAGAATACTGTCTCTGGTCTTTTTGAATTAATATTTAAAGCAAGCCAACAGTTGTTTAACTTAGAAAATAAAATCTGAGACTTTAGATAAGTTTACAAACAGTATGTGAATGACAATGTCGGGTCATTCTATAAATTTGGGGTCCAAAACTGACATTTTTGGTGTCCCTGTTACACCTGACATGTGTAATTTCCCATATCATTAAAATTGAAATTCTTTTTACTTTGGCAGGTACAATGTACATGTACTAAAGCTATACATGATCACTCTTGGAATGTGTCCTGAATTGCAAAATCTTATGTAAGATGTAACAGGGACACAAAATTAGGACCAGAAATTTATGGAATGACCCTGTCTTCTTTAATATTCGTCCCAATCGAAGGTGAATTTTTAAGGTGTCCTGATGTTGTAAATGTTGTGGTTATTGATTACATATTGTTTATTGAACATATTGATCGCTGGAGATGGCACGCGCTATTAACCGTAACCCCTTTTGTATAATTTACAAATGTGACCTGCTCTGGAAAAAGGTATATTATGTCGCAAAATATGAAAAATTAGTTTTATGTTTGAAAAGCCCACAATGTAAGCTTTTATTTGGTACATGATAGAGCTCCAAAGCCCTTTCCGTTCTGGAGATATCACGTTTTTGCATATTAATTAGCTCTATGGAGTTCAAATTGCACAACAGAGAAAACAGGCTTTGAAATAGCTAGTTCTAATACAATGCAATGGAACAATGCACTCTAAAAAGGTAATTTTTTCACTTTATTCACTGAAATCAACATTGTTGTTCACCAAACCTGAAACTTTAGATATTTAAGATGTCATTAAAGAAAAAAACAAAAAATATATATTTTGACGAAAAATGTTACCCTCTCAATGTTGAAAGGGCTATTACACGTAAATGCATAGCGCGACTTATATCACCTTTTTCTGGAGCGGGTCACAAATGTACTAGGAACCATACCCATCCTTGCAAATTCCAACACCATACATGTACATGTACATGTATGGTAAACTGTACACACAAATTGTTGGACTCTGATTCTGGTGGTATGCCAAACTGAGTGTAAAGGACTATCAGTTTGGGGGTCCAGTACCCATCCTAACAGATTCTAACCAAACATGCTGTTGGATTTTGATGGGTTGAGTACTGTTAGGGTTATATATTTGAAGCCGGGATCAATAGAAAGAGAAAGTGACAAGTATTTTCATTTTCATGACGCTCTTACTGGCTGTTTAATATTTGCCTCAGAAAACGGCTTTCCCTCCAATAAAATACCATGAGGCTGCTTTGTTTAGAGGGACACATTGCTTTGGATTTTGCGATTTGGGCTATAAAACTGATATGGATATGGTTGGGAAGCTTTTTTAAAAGTAGAATATAAAGATTCACATAACTATCCCTTCAAATTGCGTGGTTTTTGTTTAATTTCGTGACAAATAACGGTCCGCCATTTTGTAGAACCAAATTTTTGACTCCACAAATAGGCGGACCGTGTTCACCAGTCGTATTTCCAGTCGCATCTGGTTGAAGTACGTTCTGTTGATCCATTTTGATGTACATGTGGCACGGCGCGCGCAGCACTGGCGATATGTTTTGCGAGGTAGAGAATTGTACCTGGCGATCATCTGATAGGTTCACAAGGCCACTGGCTGCGGCGCCAGCCTAAAGACTCTTACAGCGTATTTTGCGCATTATTTAGACGGTGGTATTTAGTACTGGAAATAAGTCTATGTTTCGCGGGTCAGATGTCAGGGGTAAGCGGCCAATTTTTTGTTTTGTAATCACTACTCACTAAATACAACACATACATGTTTTTTTGCATGAACAACTCTTATAAAAGATAAGGAACATTTCCAAACAGCAAAATTTCATGACATTTGAAGGCAATGTGTCCCTTTAAGGGAAATAGTTTATTTTTGCTGGGACTGAGTTATTGTTTTGAGATCTCCAGGGTCAGTTGAGAACCTTGCTGACTTTGTTATAGGTAAAAATATATCCACACAAGTGTATGTTTGTTTGTTTAAACTTGCTCAAACACCCACCACAAGAAGTGCTAGACAATTGAAAAATTTACCCTGGGATTTGCATTGTGTTTTTGTTTAAAGCAAGTCATAAGATTTTGAACCAAAATACTATTCAGCTTAAGGTGCTACATTGTACATTGTACATACGTGTACATTGTACAAACATTCATTGATGATTTGTTTTGGATTTATTTTTCTCAGTTTCTGACATTTTAACTCATTTTGGTCTTGTACAGTGTGGTTAAAAAAAAAACCTACACACTTTTTTATAGGAAAATTTCTCGGAATTAAGGAAATATGGCCAAATTGTTTTGACTTATTTATTAACTACACCATCTTAGTGGTGTATGGTGAAAATTGCGTTAAAAAAAGAAAACTCTAATACAAAAATGACATCGGTTTAATGGCAAAAAGACAGATTGTCCACACGAAAGTCTATAGGAGTCATGCATGCTACAAAGATCGATACTCATACATTGTATAGGTCCGCCCAGGATGGAAATAATAAGTACATGTATTCACTAACCCGGGAAGAAACAAAAGCACAACATAACAAACACTTCAACTATTCTATTGTGTCAAATGCTATTCACTCTAGCGGTGTGCGTCGGAACCGGGTACTCGAATACCCGACCGTTCATGTAAGGAACCGGTTCCAGATTATGGAATCGAGTATCCGTACAACTTTAAATTATCGCGTAGCAACTTCCCAGAAAATGGAAAAGGAAAAGCTTCGAATGTTACAATGTATTTGTAGGGAATTTTCAAAATTAAAACCCGACTACATGGGAAACCAGCACAGATTTCATGTTTATTACGCTCACGAAAATTGACAAAGGGAATTTACCGGTTGTGGTTTTTGTAGCCTGGTATGGATAAAGAGCCTCGACGACACATAATAGTATGCCTTATTACACAATAAATACAACTGTATAAAGCTTCTGTCTTTTGTGTATATGCCGGTGCAGCATGTACGTGCCGGAACATGTAATGGCGGAGTAGTGATTATGTTTACTGGACAGGCATGAGATTTTTCATACTTTTGTCTGAAATCAGATTTTTGAATATCAGAGAAAGACATTATTGCAACTTCCGGGATTGGAAGTTTTGGGTTGGGTTGGGTTTGATTAACCCTAACAGCCCAAGGCTTTTTACTAGAATCCTTCCCTAACCACACAAACTCCAACACTGTGTAGTAAACCAATGGCACATTCTTTGTACTTAGACAAAATCAGGGCATCAAGTCCCATGCAAAGTGATGATGCCAAGGCTCTACAGTACCCAATCACACACAATTCAACACAAATGGGGTGTTTGATTTTGGCAGGTTAGGGATGGTTAGGGTTAACGGGTACCCGGGTACCCGTATTCAATCGGGTACCCGGTTCTTTTACTACCCCTAAATGCACACCCCTAATTCACTCTAAACAGCTATTTTGTTCATTGACAGAGGGGATAACTGTGATCAATGTAGGCCTACATTGTACAATGTACAGTAGTTGACAAATGTTAAAAGAATTTTACCATGATTCCCGAATTCCGAGATATTTTCCATTAACCCTAACCTCTTGGGTAACTTTACTGGAAAGTATCCTGAATCCGCCAAATTCCACCTATTTTGTTATGCACAAAAAGTTGGTTTTGGTGACTGCTCAATATGGAGGTATCCTGAATCCATCAAAATCCTGCAGTGTAACGCTAGGCTTACAATCCTCAATCCATTAAAATCCCCCAGGTTTCAATATGGAGGTATCCTGAATCCGCCGAAATCCTCCAAAACAGGGGAAGGATTTTGATGGCTTTATGTACAATGTATGTTAGGGTTAAAAAGTGTGTAGGTTTTTTTTTTACCACACTGTACATGTACATGTACATCACCGTTAGGTTGGAAAGCGTTTTTTTTCTTAAATCTTCCAACTTCCAGGTGTACTTATGTGGATTGTGACCCGCTCTGGAAAAAGGTATATTATGTCGCAAAATATCAAAAATGAGTTTTATGTATGTTTGGGAAGCCCGCAATGTAAGCTTTCATTTTGTACATGATAGAGCTCCAAAGCCCTTTCCGTTCTGGAGATATCGCGTTTTTGCATATTAATTAGTTCTACATGTACATGTATGTAGTTCAAATTGCACAACAGAGAAAACCGGCTTTTAAATAGCTAGTTCTAATGCAATGCAATGGAACAATGCACTCTAAAAAGGTAATTTTTGTTCACTTGATTCACTGAAATCAACATTGTTGTGCACCAACCCTGAAACTTCAGATATATATTTAAGATGTCATTAAAAACAAAAAATGAATTTTAACCTAAAATTTCACACTCTTAACGTTGAAAGGGACATTACATGTAATGCATAGCGCGACTTATATCACCTTTTTCTGGAGCGGGACACAAATGTCTGTGTTTTTCTGCAATCTTGTTCGAAACAGATTTGAAATTGCTGATTGAGATGCTATGGTTTTTGGTAGTAATGTGTACAGTAGTCCAACAATTGACTCTTAATTAGCTTCACATTTGCATCTTCTATGACTGTTGATCATCGTTAGTCCATAAACTTAAAGTGAGAACAAAGATTAGTAGCTTCATCATGCTCCACAATAGAATGCCATACATGTAAGTTACAACTTGTAATCCATTTATGGCAATCAGGACTCAAGCTGTACGTCTTAATCACCAACTCGGCACATCTGTCGCAGGGAGTTAAGAAAGACTTCCAACAGTTACTTTGGCGCTGATCCACCGTAAGCCCGAATGCCCACGCGGTGGCCAGTCTGGATCATTATTGATCACACTGAGCCCCAGAAGCTTGAAATACTCCAGCATTCGGGGAGGTTGGTATCAGTTGGCAGCTCGGCAGCCTCTGGGTGGGTTCGGTTCCCCTCTGCTCTGTCCCTTACCCTCTCCGTTTTGACTGCACTACCCGGCCTCGCTGATGGAGCTTCACAGTTGTCGACTGTCGCATTCTCTCCCTGCCACAGCTGTGGGAACTGTTTTGGTCTGGTTCGGTTAATTTGTTTCTTCAGTTGAAGACAGTTGCTGCCCTGTGCGTTATTCAAGCCTCGGTTTGGCAAATGTCACACCTGTGTCACCGTAGTATTTTCAGTAGGTGTGAATGCTTGAGCGGCGGGGTTTGTCATTACTCAGTAACACACAGCACGGGCTTTGGGTCCGGTCCGTGAGCAGACGAGATTGCCATTCTGAACAGTTGCATCAGCCAGTCTTCAAGGTCTGGTCCAAGGGGGGCTATGGGAGTGAGACTGGGGCTTGGCTGGTAGACAGGGGGAGGTTGAGAATGAAGTTGTCTCGGCTCGGCATTACTTGACATCGGGCACAATGCCGATGATTGGGGTAAGTTGAATGCAGTTGTGATGTCTGGAGTTTTGTTTTGGTCACACTGATATTTCCGAAGTTCAATTTTACTCATGTAAGAGCATTTATCTCATATTGTCAGTCGTGTCTTCAAAGTTAAATGTCCTTTAAAAACTCATCAAGCTTCATTTAGGAAAATTGTAAAGTGCACATTTATTTTGCAAAACCATCAAGATAGATGGACTGTAAATGCAGGATGTGCAAAACATTACAAGTGCTTTCTCTTGCAGTAATCTTTTAAACAGGCATGCAACTTTTCCTCGGATCAGCTGATTTCCTCGTTTTTCACTTTACACTTATGCCATTGAAAATTGAAAAACACTGTACAAAGTCTTGTAAAGATTGGAATTTCCTCGTTTTTTTTGTTAATTCCAAGTTGCATGCCTGTTTAAAGATCGACTTGCTGGAATACGCCTTGTTAACCCTCCTACTGTTATAACTATCATAACCTATCAAAAAACCTAAGCCCTTCCTCTCCAACAGCTTGTGTGTTTCAACCTGAAACTCGGTAGTTTTTGATAGGTAGGGTAGTTGGCTCCATTTTGGCACTGAGAGAGGGAGGGTTAATTATTCACAATTTCACAAATGCTAACCAGATTAGTTCATTTTACACCTGCAGTACATGTATGTGTACATGTAGAATGGACATGTAGGTGGAAATGCACTGATTCTGCAGCATTATCTTGGTCAAGTGAAGTTATTCTTTGTGTGGTTCTACAGGCCGGAATGCGCAGCACCTTTAACAAAAACCTGTCCAAACCAATGAATTTATACAGCTAAACATGCGCAACATTTCCACTAGGCGTGCCAAGCTCCTGTACTGCACTCTGAAAATTCCGGCAAATTCCCCATAATTTGTTTGCCTCACGGAAGGAATCTTTTAGCCTGATCCCCTACTGGGCCCTGCGCCATGGATATCGCCGTGGAATCCGGCTGTGCTGCAATACCAGGCATGCCAGGTTATCTTGTGTCCTTTCGGTTATTCATGGTTGTGGGCCATCATCTCCATGTTTAGGCAAGAGAATATGTGAAACATAACTGCTTGGAAAAGACAGTGTTTGCAGATTTAAAATATAATAATAATGAAATAATAATAATTTGCATCAGACAATATTGTTCAAACCGAATCACTCAGGTTAACTTTAATTCATTCTTGGTTTTTTTTGTGTCCTGCCATTTTTTGTCATTTTTCGTGGACAAAAACTATCAGAATGTTAACTGGAAAATTAGCTTGTGGCATTTGGACAAGTATTTTCTATATTTACATGTACCTTGTGAAACCAGAAAGTGGGTTACACAGATTTTAAATATTTTTTGAGATTTTTTTCTTGGATAAAAACTTCAGAATATCAATTGAAATTGAGCTTGTGACATTTTGTTGGACTTTTTAAAAAGTATTCTTGTACCTTGTGAAAAAGAGATTGTACATTGTAGTTAAACGTAAACTTTAACCCTAACCCCCAGACCCTTTTTGCAAGGAACCATCCTCGATGCTCCAAAATCCTCCAATTGCCCTGCCCAAAAAAATACATTCATCCTCAATCCTCAAAAATTCTCAAAATTTTGCATTTATGTTCTACCAAAATCCTCCTGTTTCTCAAACACCATTCACCCTCAATCCTCTAAAATCCTGTTTCTCAAACACCATTCTTCCTCGATTCTCCAAAATCCTCTTTTTCTTGAAATACCATTCATCCGCAATCCTCCAAAATCCACCAAAACTGCAAGGAGGATTTTGGAGGATTGAGGTGGGTTAGGGTTAATGTGTAATTTTTTGGTGTGATTTCTCTTTGATTGTCACTCGTTGGCTAATACCGCAGTCCCGAAAAAAAATCCCAATTCCTCCCAAATCTGTGAACCAAATCCAAGTAATTTTACATGCACGAGGAAAGATTTCTGAAACATGGTTTTATTGAAAGACTGAAAGGTTTCTTTGTATTTCCTTTCTCCTCTTGTCCTCGGAGATATAGAACCTGTACATGTACATGGACATTTTAATACACAAACATTATGTGCAGTATCATCCATGTTGGTGAAATACAGAGGTGTCGTTAATATTTTTTTATAATTGCCATCAGTGTCGTACGTCAAGACTGGAGGTGACAAGAGAGGCTCATTACCAATTGATGGTTGCACTTTGCAGAAGGTTGACTCGTTAATTATGCAAATGTCATTGTTTTAATGAGATCTTGGGGGCAATGTTACATCCCTACAGGGGAATATGCAAGCGATACGTTTGGAGCAGGTGCTGTGGGCATGGCACAGTGTTCTTAAAGGGACAATCTTGCCATAAAAAAAACATGATACCATGGTGTTTTTTTTTTTTCTAATGTGAGTACCCATGGACCTTCTCAGAAGTGAGCCCTCTTGTGATCCGGTGGCTCCATTTGTGTAGTGAGGAAAGAAAATTGAATGGCCCTCACAGTAGCCTGATGTGATCTGGTAGAGTTGGTAATATTAACGTTGTAATAAACTTATAACTCACAAGACATCTTTAACCCTAACTCGCCCAAATCTATCAAAATCTACCGCCAGTGTACTGCCTTGTCACCATTACTTTACAACGTGTACACATTTTTACATGGGGCTTGGTGTCCCAGTTTTGAGTACAAAGATTGTGTCATTGGGATACTTAAAATGTGTTGAATTTTGGACGATTCAGGACGGTTCCTAGAAAATATGCCTGGGGCTAGAAATTGGAAATTTTTGTTTGAGTATAAACCTTTTGAATACGGACAACGGCCGCGGTTTGAAAAAGACCACCTGGCTGGTAGCCATCTATACGCGCATTCCTGTGCATACTCAATCCATTTGTGTTTCAACTGTATTGGTTTGGAATAGGTGTGTAATAAATAGATGGAGCTTTTTCAAACAAAGCTTTCATTCACACGAAGAGGGAGGAGAGGGGGGTGTCCAAATGCGATGAATAAGACCGCTCTATTGAGTGTGGTGCCTATTGGTGTTTACGTTTTGCTGCACAGCCCGTTCATGGCATACCAGCCCCCCATCAATAACAGTCGGACACAAGGGTGAAGATGCTGGGAGTACATGTACTTCGATTGAAATTGCATTATATAAACATGTACATTTTAGCTACTCTGACAAGCATGTACAGTCGTACCTGTCCCCTCGGACCAGAGGGATACGCCTTTCACATCCCGGGCCTTAAGGCTTCCCAACTCATCGTCACGTGCAGGACACGGGGCCACTGCAATTTGCATTTTCTACACTTGTGCCGACACCTCTACCCCCCCTGCTCTACCCCTCACGTGGCATATTGCATTACAATTTAATTTCCGAGTTGTGTTAAGGCAGGATGGACGAGCATTAATACACAGAGCTTTGGTCTTTGCATGTCAGGTTGTTCTTCGGATGTACATTTACATGTTGCTGTTGATGGGGTTTCGCTGTAGATCTTAGTGTCCGGCTTTGTAACCGTGGATAAGTATATTTCTCCAATGTAGTTTGAAGGATTCATTAGCCTTTTCAATTGTACATTCAGGTACCTTGATCAGTGCTTCTGATATAAGGACTGTGTGTTCACTTAGCCTGTAACTATAGAAATCATACATTCGCAGAACATGGTACGGTGTGTGTAATATATCATAACCCAAAAATCCTTTGATAAATTGGAAGGAAATTTTTACACAGGTAATTATCATAGGTGTCCTCATTTGCATACTTAATTTCATACAAATCTGTTATTGTTTGGCAAGGATTTGAGTGGATGGAATCCCCCCCCCCCCTCACACACCTGCGAGTGAACTGAACAAAAAATAAAACAGGTCTTTGAGGGTTTAGATTCGAAAATGTACATGTACATGTACTTCCAGAAAAAATGACCAACCATAGCAGTATTTCATAGCCAATCCTGTTTGATCATCTTGTATTGATTTATCGATGTATTTTCTATTTGTCGTCGTTTCAGCGATATCTTGTGCATCAGCATCGACCAGGACATCACACTGGATGACCTGTCCGCCGATATGAGGGACATCTGTAGCTTCGATGAGGACCAGTGCTTTACCATGAAATGGGTGGATGAGGACGGTAAGTCACACAAATTGTAACAATTTTTAAGTTTTACAAAGTGAACAAAGAAATTGGCAGGAGCGGGATTCGAACCTGCAACCTCCGGGATACCGTACCGGTGCTCTACCAACTGAGCTATCTTGCCCTATGTTGGCGGTCTCCCAAATTGTCAGTATCTTTGTTCGAGTGGGCGCTAGTCAGAAGTCATAAGCCCGTAATGCCGTATAGCCAGGGATCACACCGAATTTTACGATACAACCTGGGATGCGACATTCTGGGGATCACTCAATGAGGATACGACTTCTTTTAACTTATAATTCGTCAAACAATCCACAAGGGAAACTGACTATGTAAATTTGAATACATTTTTAAAGTGAACAAAGAAACTGGCAGGAGCGGGATTCGAACCTGCGACCTCCGGAATACCGTACCGGCGCTCCACCAACTGAGCTATCTTGCCCTATGTTGGTGGTCTCCCAAATTGTCAGTATCTTTGTTCGGGTGGGCGCTTTAAAAGTTTTAAAGTTTATCAACAAACAAACCACAAGGGAAACTGACTGTGTAATTGGAAGAAATGTTCAAAGTGAACAAAGAAACTGGCAGGAGCGGGATTCAAACCTGCGACCTCCGGAATACCGTACCGGCGCTCTACCAACTGAGCTATCTTGCCCTATGTTGGTGGTCTCCCAAATTGTCAGTATCTTTGTTCGGGTGGGCGCTTTAAAAGTTTTAAAGTTTATCAACAAACAAACCACAAGGGAAACTGACTGTGTAATTGGAAGAAATGTTCAAAGTGAACAAAGAAACTGGCAGGAGCGGGATTCAAACCTGCGACCTCCGGAATACCGTACCGGCGCTCTACCAACTGAGCTATCTTGCCCTATGTTGGTGGTCTCCCAAATTGTCAGTATCTTTGTTCGGGTGGGCGCTTTAAAAGTTTTAAAGTTTATCAACAAACAAACCACAAGGGAAACTGACTGTGTAATTGGAAGAAATGTTCAAAGTGAACAAAGAAAACTGGCAGGAATGGGATTCGAACCTGCGACCTCCGGAATACCATACCAGCGCAGGTTCGGTATTCCAATACGGTATTCAGGAGGTCGCAGGTTCGAATCCCGCTCCTGCCAGTTTTCTTTGTTCACTTTGAAAATTCTTTTGAAAATTTACCTAGTCAGTTCTCCTTGTGGTTTGTTTGACGAATTATAAGTTATGTAAGTCGTATCCTCATTGAGTGATCCCCACAATGTCGCTTCCCAGGTTGTATCGTAAAATTGGGCCTTGATCCCTGGCTATATGGCATTATGGGTTTATGACTTCTTTAGCGCCCCAGAACAAAGACACTGACAATTTGGGAGACCACCAATATAGGGCAAGATAGCTCAGTTGGTAGAGCGCCGGTACGATATTCCGGAGGTCATACATTCGAATCCCACTCCGGCAACATCTAAATACTAGTCACAGGCAATAATAGATTTGTACATCACATGGAGTTTTGGCCAATAACCTGATTTTAGTAAGCGAGGTTTTTTGTGCGTAAGCAATTTTGTGTGCTTAATTAATCAGCTCTATGAAATTGGTCCCTGGCAAGCCTGACCCTTAACAAAACTGCCTCCGTTTCCCTTGTACTTTGCCTTGGTGCCGCTTGAAATGCTCCCACAACTTATTTGGTTCTATAATACAGGTGCCTTTCAGCAACGAGAAATTGGCGTGCCCCTCCAAGACTTGAAGTATCATGCCCTGCAAGACCGATGGACCTTGATACTGAATCCGAACAGATTGCTTCGTTTTAATTGGATAGATTCGTGACTGGCTTCACTTTGGCCTACCATTTATTTTCTCTTTCCAGGGGACCCGTGTACGATCTCATCTCAGGAGGAGTTGGAGGAGGCCATTAGACTGTATGAGGTCAACAAAGATTCTAATATCACCATTCATAGTAAGTGGCCTTGAGAGTTGGGTCTATCACCATCTTCATCGTCATCATCATTTTGAGTTGGTGTCACTGACGGTGGTAATAACCCGGCCTGGGTCTATAGGTCTGAAAATTTAGACTCACATGAAATCTGGTTCATTTTATTTGTTGAACACTCGCGCGACCAGTCACTCTCCCAATTACGCAAGCTCATTACTGCTGTTGCGTCCGTATTTAGAGTGCATAATTTCACACATAATTTCACACCGGCACTGCTGCGTTCTGTGCCACATCACGCCACATGTCACGTGCGTGTCACACGCGCATCAATTTCCATATAAGGACATTTTTAGCACTGCTCGCGTGAGGCATGAACCATTAAATAGATAAGGGGGTGTTTTACAAACCAAGGTAAAAAAAATTAACAAAATAATTTTTGAAATTTATAATTTGAGGTTTTTGCTCGGGTCATTATCAAGCACCCAGGCCCCAAGGCGGTTTTAAACATACTTGTTTAAAACCGGCCCAGCACATATTTTTTCCCTTATTATCACCCTTCTTCACCAACATCCGTAACCAGTTCCATAGCATCATTGATCATAATTCTCATATTATATTATTACATTTTCCCCTCAAATTCCAATACATACATGTACTTTTTTGAAGATTGTTTTTCTCTGTGTACACTGTACATGTACATGTATGCTTATTAAACTCTGCTCAGCAGTTCTATCTTTTTCCCAAGAAAGTGTCACATTTTTTAACATTAACACACGTCTACACTAAAACATTTTTCACAGTCCAGAAATTGCCATTGTTAGTACATGTATGTCTGCAATTTATTCTTAAAAAAGAAGTCCCGTCGGATAAAATCTGTGCATTTTCAAATCGGCATTGCGGCAAACTGAATTAATGTTAAGATGTTAGCCCCAACCTGTATGAGTCATGTTTAGCTTTCTGACGGCTTAGAGGCTTTCGTGTTAACCTTGTGCATGTCGGGTCCAATCATGCCTGCATCAGTATGATGTTTCGAGAAGAAACCCCTCACATTCACTCATCAATCGTCTGTCACGGTGTCGTGAATGTACAATGTATTCATTGGTTGCTCTGGCCCCCCCTACAGAAGATCTCTGCATTATTCCCATGGGTAACATTGGTACGTACTTCAGTAGATCCACTTCTCGTATTTGTCAAGTGGAATTTGGATTGGTAATTTTTATGATGGGCTGTGCGATCGTCATGAATATGGTTTGTGGGAATTCGTAATTTGTTGAAGGGGTCTGTTCGGGTATGGGATTTGATACTTGTCAAGTACACGTACATGTAAGCCGGAGGAGAAAATAAATTTTGTGTGTCTGTGTTTGGCGTGGGGTAGGGAAGTTAAAACTGTATGAAAGATGTTCTATGTATAACTGTACGAAATATTCTTAAGACAAATGTACACATACTTGACTTTGTCGTGCGACAAATTAAGGAGTGTGTTTCCATTTACACTTTGAAGCCATGCGAGGAGAAGTTCATTGATTTGTGCGTATTTATATAAACATGCCACAGTGTCACACGACAAAGTATGTGTAAATTGGCCTTTAAGAGCCGTTTATTTGAATTGCAGATTCTTTTCAAAGAAAGATATACATTTGTGTATTTTTACCCAAAAAACTACGATAACCAAAATACAGTTTCACAGAATGAAATACATTCTCCTTTAACAAACTCCTCCAGTTAACACGTTTTTGTTTTTTTCAAATTTTTTAAATATTTTACTGACAAATTTGAATGCAAAAACTAAATTCTGGACTTTATAGAAATTTAATATTGGGTAATTGTACAATTCCTGCAAAATCATTCTCATATTTTCACTGCTGTCATTGACTGATGGCTGTATTTTTTTTATAACAAAACATTTATTTTTATTTACATTTTTTTAACAAATTGTTTATGTTTTGTAATTTACAGGTAATACCAATATTGTTAGATGTGATTTTTATTTTGTTGTATCTACTCGTGTGTAAAGTTTGTCTCTTCTTTCCTCCCCTTTCTGTACCTCTGCAACTCGTTAATAAAAAAAAAGGGGGAAACTATTTTTATCCCAGAAGCAGAAGACGATGTATCATAGCATGATTCAATATGACGACCTCATGCCCCATGTATAATCAGCCACTGGACTAGACGTACACGGACGATGGCTTGTCTTAATTCACACTTTGCAAGACTGAGATTTCCCCCGCGGGGTGTCAATATGGATTGATCCAAGTCCGAATAAACGCAATCCACTCAAGATTAGTCCAAAAGCTGACTCATTTTAACATTCCAATAATTAATGTTGTAAGTTGCCATGCTCTCCCTGTCTATAAATGGAGGAGTCTCTTGTTTTGTTGAATCACAGATGATACCATTTGTGGTTATAGGGGCGTTTTAGTCAACACCTTATATAATGTGTACATTTTTCTTCAGTCTTTCCTTCAGTGCCGGAGCAGCCTGGGATGCCATGTCCTGGTGAAGACAGTAAGTTTCAATTTGTTAATGTTTTTTTCAGCATTCCAATTTTCCCTTCAGAAATGGAATTTTGATTCTGAATTTTAAAATGTGCCAGGAAACTACCCTGGCGTGTACCTTGATTTTGGTGTGATTTTTACTCATCGCTTGAGTAACTTTGTCTCGATATCTCTTTGTAGGGAACATTTACAGGCGTGGAGCTAGGCGATGGCGTAAACTCTATAAGGTCAATGGACACACATTCTCGGCCAAACGATTCAGTCGGGTATGTTTATCACATTTCGTTATTGAATACTTTCTCAACCATATTTTTGACCTCTTTTTTACTTATACCATCTCCCAGTCAAATTTTCTCTAAACTTTTTCCTGCTGAACCCCACAAATTCAATGCTTAATCCAACAAAATCCATCGGCCTGTTAGGCCTTCTGGAAACAGAACTCAGCCACTGGAACAAAGGCTCTTTGTGATCTCATGTACATGTTGTTGAATAGTATGGTTAAAAAGGTAAAAAAAAAATAATCAGGATTTATAATGCACATGTGTTCACTGGAATAAAGCTCAAGTCGCTATATAATTTTTACCCCCGATCAGCAGGCCTTTAAAGTATTTCCGAGACCACCCTGCTCCATCGGGATTATGCAGCCCGATTGCAGCTATTCATTCACAAGCTTTACTTTCACAGGTAACCGTTTACCCCAGGATAGAGAAGAGCAATTTGTGACAAAATGTCTTGCTCAAGGACACAAGCACCATGATCTCAATCACTCACAAAATCAGTCCAAATTGACCACCGCAAGATTTGAGTTAAAAATATCTTCCCATTGAGCCAACAAGTGCTGTGAATCGATCAAAATAATTGCACTATAAATAAAATTGCAACCACCACAAGGGTGCTTATCGACCAAAACAGAGAGCAGTTTGCTGGAATTGCATGACGAGGTTCCAGGGACAGAAATAATTTGTCTCTACGAAACAATATCGTGACGACTTTCCCACGGGCTGGAAAGGAAATTGCTTCATACGTGTACCTGCATATGTGGTGTTGCTAACTTGTATATCCTGCCAACCGGCCACACAGTCAACTAAATTACGTCAAGTGTTTGGTCAAAGCAAAACATGTTTGTAGTGATCTTATTTCCTGTCATGAGTTTAAAGACAAATATATCGACTTCGAAATAGAAAGTTGTCTGGGCTCATTCCTACATTTGGACGTCAGAGGGCATGGATTGCTTACCGAATGGGAATCAGTTAGGTGCATTAAATTACACTGACCGTAATTATCAGTGTAATTTTGTGTGTGGTTAAAAGCATTTGTCACTGCGTTTACGGAGATTGACACTGCACTGTACTGTTGATTGACTAGACAGACAACACAGATGTATGTGAGTTTGCTGACAGGGTTGTGCAGTTATTCAAAATGTGCCTTCTTGCATATCTTGCAGTGTCATTTTGAAGCAGGTTTGGTGTTAGAGCAAATTATTTGGGAGATAAGAACCAAAATGAGCAATTTTGAAAACCTTATCCCTTTTTTAATTGAAGCATTTGTACAAATGTTGATATTAAAAAAAAAATGTTTCAGGTATTTTCAAAAGTGTTCTAAATTGCTACAGAATCTAAAAATTGGGGGCTTACAGCTGAAACTAACAGGAATTTTGTAGCTGCAAGTTTGGCTGCAATTTGCAAAGGCATTGTCAATTCATTTTTACCACACGATTAGAATAAATTCACTGCCTCTTTTTCCCGGCTGTTATGGGGTGCTGGGATGCTAATACAGGCTTGTGCAGCCAAGCTTAATGCAAATAATGGATTGAGTACGTGCAGGAATGTACGTATAGATGACAACCGGCCAGGTGGTCTTATTCAAATCGCGGCCGTGGACGTTGTCTGTATTTAAGAGGTAAAATATAGGAAAGGTTTGCCTTTGTCGCTGTTACATACTTTGAATGGAATGGAACCTGTATTTTCCCAGCTGATAGTGTAGACACCTCAACCATTGAACTGCTGTGCTTCATAATGCTGACTGGGGTTCGAATCCTGTCTGGAGAAGTAAATACTGAATGTGGATTTTGTTACAGAGGGCCATGTGTGCGTACTGCGCTGATAGGATATGGGGTCTTGGCCGACAAGGCTACAAGTGTGTAGACTGCAAGCTGCTGGTTCACAAGAAGTGCCACAGAATGGTCAAACAACCATGTGGGGGTCAATTGGTAAGACATTCTTCTTGAGTTTTCTGAGCTGATTTGTGGAGTGGATTTTGTCTCTACTTGTGGATTTTGATGAATGAATCTTAAATAGATTTAGACAAATACAAGAAACTGTTTTGGAGAAATGGAGCAGTAGAAGTTGGAATGTCATGGCCCATCTTTTAGAGATCTTTTTAAAACAAATCTCTTTTTTTTTTCAGGAAGTCTTCACAATATTTTCGAAATTGGGAAGATTGTAGCAATGCCAGAAATGTCATGAAAATTCTGATGAGAAAATCTTGGAAGTCATGGGAAAGTCATGGAAACAGTCATAGACAGTCATAGGAAATCTTAGAAAGTTGAGGGAAATTCTGTGAAAGGTCATGGAAAGGTCATGGAATGGCCATGGAAAATCTTGGAAGTCATGAAAAAGCTTTACAAGCCAAAAACTTTTACTTCATGAAAAATCCTGGGAAATTATGGAAAAGCCCTTTCCGGTGGCGTTTATATTCCCCTCCATCCAATTTCATGTATTTCAGCAAGTCCACAAGTCCCTGATTGAGGAGAGAAGTGGATCCGCCAACTCCCTTCCGTCTGGCGAAAACAAACAGCCATCCGCCCACCACCAGAGAAGTGAGTACAATCAAATTAAGGAAAACTAATCTGGAAAAAATCTTGAAAGAGACATTAAATGTAGTGTACACGATTGCTAATCCTCCAATTTTTTGTTTACCGAATTATTACGAAATACCTTACTAGACTGTAAGTTAATAGTAGTCTCAATCATCCTGTGAAATTATGGCACCAGGTTTGCTGTCGTTGTAAAGAAAAGTGAAAATTTCCAATGATTTCCAGCTGGAAATCGTTGGAAACCTGCCCTGTAGCCTTTAGTCAAGGTGCGCATGGCTACCCGGACGAGTGGCGCCCTGGACATGCTGGCATTCGGGGCACGTCACGCGTCCGGGTAGCCACGCGCGCCTTGACTGAATATCATCCACCCGACGGTTGAAAACGAGCGCCGTTTTTCTCTCGTTTTTTTCGCCATCCAACAACGCAAAACTTTGAACAGGTCAGTGGAACGATATTTCCTATAACATACTAACCCCCAAATCCGCCCATTTCTGAAAATTGACCAGTTATGTACACTACCTTTAAAGCTTTATGCGGGAAAAAAGCCATGGGAAAAAAATCACTGAAAAATCCCGACGGTTGAAAACGAGCGCCGTTTTTCTCTCGTTTTTTTCGCCATCCAACAATGCAAAACTTTGAACAGGTCAGTGGAACGATATTTCCTATAACATACTAACCCCCAAATCCGCCCATTTCAAAAAATTGACCAGTTATGTACACTACCTTTAAAGCTTTATGGGAGAAAAAAGCCATGGAAAAAATATTAAAAGTCATGGGTAAGTGCGCTGAAAAATCATCAAAATGTCTATAGTCCATGGTTTGTAAGTATTGGCACTAGGGGAAAATCTGGAAACAAGGTTTCCAGCCTGAGGAAAAGCCATGGAAAAGTCTGGTGGAAAATCAAGAAAAGATATAGTGAAAAATCATGGGAAATCTAGTTAAAAATCATGGGAAAATCTGGTTAAAAATCATAGAAAAATCTGGTTAAAAATCATGGAAAAATCTCATGAAAATCATGGAAAAATCAGAGAAGTCGAAGTATGATGTTTTTGAACAACATTGAAAATGAAGGAATTGTGTATGTCGGCAGTACGGTGAATCTCTAAAAATCTGTGATTCGTCTGCAGGTACTAGCGGTAGTCCGCGCCCCAAGCGAAAAGTGCGGGACAACACCTTGGTCACCCAGTACTCAGAGGGAGAAGGTAAAGAGGCCCAGTCAGGGGAGATCAACGAGAACACCGTGGGCCTGGACCACTTCAACTTGCTGCGCGTGATCGGGCGCGGGAGCTACGCCAAGGTGCTACTGGTGGAGCAGAAATCCACGCAGCGCATCTATGCCATGAAGGTACGCAAGGAATCATATTCATTATTTATTATGGCAATCGGCCGAGATATCCCAGAAGAGTCTTTCGTGTTATTTCCAGCAGGGTTCCTTAGTGGAAGATAGAGGAAGGAAATGACAGGTTTTTAGATGTTGGAGGAAAACCCCAGAAAGCAATTCTGGGTAATCCCACAGTATCAGGCAGGACGAAAGCCTGAAGAGACCTGTAGGGAGACGACGAAGACATTTTCGTTTTAGAGGTGGGAGGAAAACCCAGAATGATAGTCTGGGGAAACCCACGGAGTCAGGCAGGGACTGAAAACCCAATCCACATGTCGGCCCTGGTGGGATTCGAACCCGGGTCACAGCGGTGGAAGGCGAGGAAAGTTTCACTATGTCAACCTGATCCCCCTATTATTGCCTGAATTTCATAAAACTAATCCTGTTAGTAATTGTGACCCGCTCTACAAAAAACACACAGGGCTGTCCTATGTGAAGCGGGTGAAAAAATCCTCACATAAGTGATTTTTGTTTTGTTTTTATTTTGTTGGCTTTTTTTTATATCTATTTTTTCATAATTTATTTTCAGAAACATTAATATTGATGAACACAGATGAAACAATACATTTTTATAGAAATTACTTTGATCTTATTTCAAACGCACTTCCGTTAAATTGTAAAATATGAGTTTAAAAATGTCAAGATATCTCGAGAACACAAAATGCCACAGGGGTCAAACCTACACCAAATTAAAGCTTAGGATGTGACAAATTCAACTATGTATAGAACAATTTTTTTAAAATTTTGCGACATAATACCCATTTTTGTAGAGCCGGTCACAATTATCGGGGAAGATCTGTGGTTTTGAATTAGATAACGTGAACATACTGAGTCTGCACATGCAACAGCATTAACTATCCATAAATATAAAGACTCAATCTACAGGAGGCAGCACAATTTCTTTCTTTTTTAATTATGATGGATGTTTGTAAGCTTGACAAAGCAGAAACCATCAAATTAATCCAATTCCCCTACTGCCTAAAAATATTTTTTCTGGACTACAATCGGAGTTGGAGTCGAGTCCCTGCAAGTACTTTCACAAGTACTTTCGCAAGCCCAGTCAGAAGTCCTTTCATAAAGCCGGTCACAAGTAACTGGATGAACAATGACAAAGGAATGCCTTTGTCAAAGCTCATTTGAATAGCTTGTGATTGTAATTAGGACTGCGGGGCTTGTGATGGACTTGCAGGGACTTGCAGGGACTTGTGATGGACTCGACTACATCTCTGACTGCAATCAAGTTGTGTGATTCATGACTCGGAACTTGTACTCAAATTTGACCTATGTGACTCGGTATTTGGACTCGGATTACACTCGGGACTCGATTTGAGGATTTGTGGACTCGATTACAAGTCTATCAGCTACATGTGTATACAAAAATTAGCCAACCTCTCACAGACACTCCAGGGTTGCGAGAAGTTTGGTGAAGGCTCATTTCCCTTGACAGGATTTAAACGAACAATCGTGAACACTTTCAGAAAAATACAGTCCGATTCTCTGACAAGTCTTAATGTCCTGATTCTTGCTGTCCCAGGTCATCAAGAAGGAATTAGTGACTGACGATGAGGACATCGATTGGGTCCAGACGGAGAAACACGTCTTTGAGACGGCCTCCAACCACCCCTTCCTGGTCGGACTTCACTCTTGCTTCCAGACGCCTAGCAGGTGAGGACGTCCATTTCTAATTCTCTTTCCCATCTTTTTGCATTTGATGTAGGGTCGGTGAAAAAGTGAGTTTCAGATCTGAAAATGCTGGTTTGAGATACTAATTGGAAAGCTGTACAGTTAACTTAACCAAATTGTCAAAGTGAACTGGTTCGGTATTCCAGAGGTGGCAGGTTCGAATCCCGCTCCTGTCAGTTTTCTTTGTTCACTTTGAAAATGTATTCAAATTTGCACTTACCTAGTCGGTTTCCCTTGTGGATTGTTTGACGAATTAAAAATATTGTGTTACGGCCTAAGAAAACCAGGCCAATAGTGCCATAAGCATCAAAGCCAGATTTTGACTTTGTTCACAGTGAATACTTAATTGTACAGGGAAGTGTAACTCATTAACCCCAACTCCCTACATGATTTTTCCTACATGTAACCTCAATCCTACAATATCCTCTGATTCCCAAATCCTCCAATGTTTGTTACTGGGGACCACTGCCTGAATCCTGCAAAATCCTCCAGTGGGTTTTGGTTAAACACCCCAGTAACCTCAATCCTCCAAAAATCAACCAGCATCAGATTGGGTCTGATGACCTGGATCCTCCATTTTCCCCCAGAGCCAAAAATCCTCTAATGCCCTCAATCCTGCAAAATCCTCCAATGGTTCAACTCCCAAAGACCCCTCAGTCCCTCAAATTCCTCTATTTTGGCAAAGAGGATTTTGGAGGACTTGGGAAGGTTAGGGTTCAAGTATAAGAGGGTCGGGAGTTGTTACCTGTACTTGACAACGTAATATTTTTCAGGTTTATGGTCACACAATGTTAAAATCTGTATTTTTTATTTGTTACAATTTTCCCCGACTTTGCCTGACCAAGTCACATTGTGCAAGAGAGTTGTTTTCCTGGCACCAGTCATGTTTTGAAGTTCTTTTTAATAATAATAACAACTTATAAAGCGCTGGTATGTAGTAACAAAAAGACAACTATTCATCACGCTTTTAACTGTTGTTGAGACTTAGTTTTATCGAAGTTTATGATTTCCAGTGGTAGAAATAAATGAGCTGCTGTCTTCAGGAAGTAACACTCGTATTTTACGTCTTCTCTCTTTCCTCTCCTAGATTGTTCTTTGTGATTGAGTTTGTCAGTGGCGGCGATCTGATGTTCCACATGCAACGTCAACGCAGGCTGCCCGAGGAGCACGCTCGGTTCTACTCGGCTGAGATAAGTCTTGCGCTACACTTCCTGCACGAAAGAGGTTTGTCGGATTATTGTTTGTGCCGCACTTTTAACCCTTGAACCGTCAATTAGACAAATCTGTCCCATATGAATATCCATCAGATAACAAACCCCCTTCAGAAAACATGTCTATAGAGGGCGCCCCGATCATCTTCAAGACCACAGCGATGTAAGTAAAATAGCATTGCAGCCATTTTTGCATGTTGAAAACTTTTCACAGTTTCCACTTGAAAATCCAAGACACTTTTTTGATGTGTTTTCTTGAGGTGATGGAGCCCCATGAAATTGATTGCTTTTATGCATAAATGTTCCTTGGGCCCTTTAGAATGATTCCAGCTGTGTTCTAGATTTAAAAATTTTTTTTACATGCTCGAAGAGCAAAATTCCTGGATTCATGCTCCGTAGGTCATGACCTTCTTTCAACCCCCTCATATTTTGATTATTTTGGCACCAAATTAAAGAGGAGAACAAGAGCTTTCCAAAAATATATACTTTTATTGGGTTATTGAAAAAGAATAAGCCGTACTAAGCTGAAAAACATTAACAGTAAAATGTGTGCGACCTTAAAAAAATATAACGGTTAAAGGGTTTGAGGTATGATGTAGGATTGCCAGAACTGACAATGAAGTTGTGGGTAGTGTTCATAGATTTATTTCTGTAAATACTTTGTGTGTGCGTAAATGTACAATTCTATTTTAAAAGTATGCATGGGCCCAATGGAAACCAGTTTTCAACTGTTTGGGCACACCCTGGGTAAAGAAATGTGATAAATCAATAAATAAATGAAATAACAAACCTGTGAAAGTTTGAGCTCAATATGTCATACGAGTCATGACAAATTAGTGAGAAACCATTATGTTTTAACAGTTGTTTGTGCACGTTTATAGGCACTTATTTCAGTTGTTGAAATCAAAATGAGCTATGGCATTCTGGAGGTCTTCAAATACAATTTTCATGAAGATGAAAGTATTTTTCAGTAGGATTCGTACTGGTACCATCTTACAAAAAAACAGTAAGCGTAGTGGACTAATGGTACTTGTTCATTGTCCACACATTGTCAGTTTAGTGCCACCCCCTTGAGAATGATTCTTATCACCGTCCTAGGTGTAATCTACCGAGATCTCAAACTGGACAATGTTCTACTGGACGCGGACGGTCACATCAAACTCACCGACTACGGCATGTGTAAAGAAGGACTTCGCCCAGGTGACACGACCAGCACGTTCTGCGGGACGCCAAACTATATCGCCCCCGAGATACTGCGAGGCGAAGATTACGGTACGTACGGCTACCAAGAAAGTCCCGTACAAATCCGATGAGACATTTTGTATCGTTTAACACGTTGACTGCCGACTACGAGTATATTCGTAGTGACGGGTGTACCGGATTCTGCCACTACGAGTATACTCGTAGTGAACCAAGCGCTATTGTTATGGTAATTGAATACTCTGGCATCACCGAAGACGCATCAAATACACTGCTGGCAGTATGAGTACATCAATGTATGGAATGGTTGTGATCGATAGAGACAGCTTGAAAGCACCTCATCAGTATGGACGCATGCGCTGTATGTCCAGATTGCACAATGGCAATGTGGTGGCGCCCTATAAATTATGGCTGGCAGTCAACGTGTTAATATCTGGATGTATTCCTCAACTGATATTTATTTCAGTTTGCGATGGGTTCCCCTCTGTCAGCTGGCTACAGCGCCCTCCTGTGGCTGGTTTGTGCCATCATTAGACTTGTGCAGTGCAGTCACTATCACACCTTAGATGTTTGAATGTCCAAAGTCACCAAGGTGTGTTAGTGATGACATGGCGTGAGTTCCTTACAGCAGCCCCGTTGGCGAGTCTACTCCAGGAGGGATCGAAACGCCAGCATCAGATTTGGGGGATCTGTGCCCCTCGGGAAATTGATGCCATTACTTCAAGTGCTGTAGTTGTAACATAACTAATGAGGGATTGCTGTTTGTCTTTTGACTATTTATTAGTTTTTACTAGCTCAATGAGTGTGAAGTGCCATGGCCTCGTGTTAAATCGCACCGGACTCAAGATCTCAGTGATGCTACAGATTGTGGGTCTGAGCCCAGACAGGGGGGTCATGGTGCTTGTGTCCTTGAGCAAGACACTTTGTCACAAGTTGCTTTCCTCCACCCAGGTGTAAATGGCAGAGTTGTACTCGAGTCCCTGCAAGTCCTTTCATTCGCAAGTCCAGTCAGAAGTCCTTTCATAAAGCCGGTCTCAAGTAACTGGATGAACAATTACAAAGGAATGCCTTTGTCAAAGCTCATTTGAATAGCTTGTGATTGGGATTAGGACTGGAGGGCTTGTGATGGACTTGCGATGGACTTGCAGGGACTTGTGACGGACTCGAATACATCTCTGGTAAATGGTACCTGTGAGGGCAGTGATGGTTATGTGTTTGATTAGCCCATGTGCGCTTAACTTGCAGCCAGGGCTGTATACTCCCCAGTGAGCTGAGAAGGTTTCAGGAATGATTAATAGGCCTGATGAGCAGGGGTAGTAATGCAGCGCCTTGAGTGCCGTGATCATGGTGGATATGTGCCCACTTTCGTGCAGCTACAAAGCTCATAGCAAAAAGGACAGCTGTGTTAGCAAAAAACAGAGAACAATTTCACTGTGTTTCTAAGCACTCCTGTGACCAGTTTGGGACTGTTTGTGGGTTAGCAGGTTATTGGTATCAAGCAATATTTTTCTTCTAAGCAGGGCCCAATCTCAGGGAGCTGTTGAGTGAAAAATATAGACGGTGTGCCCTCTTCCTATGTCCCGGGCGGTAGGGCTGTCCCGAATATACCAAATATTCGAATAGTCGATCGTCAACTGAATATTCGATCGTCAACTGAATATTTGAATACCTTTTTGCCGGTTCGCATATTCGGAAAAATTGCATATGCACTTATAGATACGACTCTTACAAGTACATTTTTGTGCTTTTCTTACAGACTACAGCGTAGACTGGTGGGCCCTGGGTGTCCTGATGTTTGAGATGCTCGCAGGACGTTCCCCGTTTGACATCGTCGGCTCGGCGGAAAATCCCGACCAGAACACGGAGGACTACCTGTTCCAAGGTTGGTGCCAAGTGTATGTTGGATGACACAAAGCTTGGAAAAAAAAATTGTTTTTATTGTTTGTGAACCGCTCTGTCAACTCTGTGTGTTTCTGAACTCTCAAGCCAAGAGAGAATCATACAATTGGAATGTTTTGATTCCCATAATTCTGTCGTGGATCCGGCAAACCTAAAGATGAGGGTTGGCATTGCGGAGAATTGTCAATATGGCGGGTTGTGAAAGTAACGACACCCACTGATCTACTATATTGACATCTTTCAACACGTCACCTGTTGATTTGGTGCCAAATAGTGTTACCACCATCATGTAATGTTCAATACAATTGTAATGGTAATGTGGGCATTGTGTTTTCAGTTTGAAGTATTCTCACCCATTAGAGACCAATCATTGTAATTATGCAGAATAAGCTATGAATATTCATGTTAAGGGTGAAAGGTCGTCAATGTGGTTTCAGATCCAAAATAGGGCAAGCTTGTATTTGATCGTATTGTTTCTTATGTCAAAGTAAACCTGCGATTAGAAGCATTAACCCTAACCCTCCAGGGCATGTTTGCTAGAACCTTGCCAGACGCATCAGATTGCATACTTTGTCACATTGACTTGTGTGGAGAGTCCAGCAAAGTGAAGCTGTCAGCACAGATGCACTGTGTTGTGTCTGGCAGGGTTAGGGTTAATGAATATTCATTACCTAATTGCAATCCCAAATAATAATAAAATTCAATATTCAGGATTCTAAAATTGTTAAAAAGATGAATATTTATGCGTGAACCTGAACCTGTCATGAGTCCAAAAAATTGTCAATATATCAGATTGACAAAGTAACAACAGCCGCTGGTCTGGGCTGTGTCAATCTGCCATCTTTCCGCGAAACACGCCCTCCGTGACGGAGGCTGATTAGAACGCTCACTCTTGGAAGCATTCTGTCTGCTTTCTTTGCTAGACCACACGGTGCTTTTCAACATTTGGCGCACAGAATGTTTATTATCAGTTGCAGGATGTAATTTTCCTGCTCTTCACCCGTTTGTCTATTCTTCCCGCAGTGATTCTGGAGAAGCCGATCAGAATACCCCGTGCCTTGTCTGTCAAGGCTGCGTCCGTCCTGAAAGGATTCCTGAACAAGGTGAGGCAGTCTTGTTGACTTGACTTGCTGACTCGGAGTTGAGAGTCGGACCCGAGTCGGACTTGAGTTCGACTCGAGTCAGACTTGAGTCGTGATTTTTTTTTACTTAAAAAAGTGACTTGGGACTTGACTTGAAAGAACACTAAGTGTGACTTGATTTGACTTGAATAATTTTGACTTGCTGACACTAACACTTTAGTTAACCCCTTGCCACCGGTTGACACATGTGCGGATTGAAAATTGCCAACTTGCCGGTTGACGTCTATATGTGCCAATCTCTGCAGTTCAATCCATTATTGGGGTATTGTGTATGTTATGCTTGGCTGCACAAGCCTCTTGTTTCCGTTTCGCTTGGCTGCACAAGCTGGCATGGCGCCCCTCAGCGCCCCCATATAATACCCGTACACAAGAGGTTAAAATAAACACAAACTTTTGGGCGTACGCACACATCAGTTGGAAAAAATGCCAAGCCTGAAGCGCATAGCAAGCTGGGTGTCCAGTACGTATGCAGAGCCGCAGCGCTGACTGACTGCATGAAGAATCGTTCACTGTACAGTACATGCGGGCCAGCCTATGGGTAGTCATTTGTCATTGGAATTTGAATTTACTATGTTCACTTGACTTGAGACTTGGTACTTGACTTGAACAAAAATTTGACTTGGAACTTGACTTGACTTGTGGGGCCTAACTTTTTCAATCGATGTATGCCATGTTTGAATAATTAATGTCTTCGTTTCTCCTAGAACCCTATTGAGCGTCTCGCCTGCCATCCGCAGACGGGCTTCACTGATATAACCTCACATCCGTTCTTCAAAACCATCGACTGGGAGAGGGTGAGTTTATAGGCCATTCGTTATTACCCCTGCTAGTCAGGCCAATAAATCATTCCTGATCTCGTTGAAGGATACTGCTAGATTGCTGCCACTTTGCGCACACTTTCCTTCAAATGAGACCTAATACTGTACGTCAGGATTCAGAGAAATCGAAATAGCAGATATGCTATGAATGGCTTTGAAATAATAACGAGTACATAATGCAGATTTTGATGTATAATCTTGAATACTGAACAATGGCACAGATTTCAAATTTGAGGATTTGTCTTTCTTTGTTTCCAGATGTCCGCTCGTCAGGTGACTCCACCCTACAAGCCTCGTCTCGAAAACGAGCGCGACCTGGAGCATTTTGACCCGCAGTTCACGGACGAGCCAGTACAGCTTACACCGGACGATCAGTAAGTTCAACAGATAAATGGATACCCAGTTCATGTTGGTTTCACACGTAGAATCATGTCGTACTCAAGATCTCGGTGATACTGCAGATTGTGGGTTCGAGACCGGCTGGGGGTCATGTTGCTTGTGTCCTTGAGCAAGGCACTTTGTCACAAGTTGCTTGTCTCCACCCAGGAATAAATGGGTACCGGTGATGTGTTTGATTAGCCCGTGTGCGCTTCGATAGCAGCCGGGGCCGTCTACTCCCCAGGGAACTGAGAAGGTTTCAGGAATGATTAATGGGCCCGATGACCAGGGGTAATAATATAGCGCCGTGAGCACCGTGGTCTTTGGTGGATACGTGCGCTTTACAAATGTTTATTATTATTATTATTATCCAAATTTGAAGTAAAAAGACGGCAGTTTTCAAATCTTTTAAAACCTTTCCTATTTAGTCATGCAGAGGGGGCTATCTGTGTTTGGTCATGTTTGGAACTCTTGTCAAAAGAGTTTGATAACTTGATCTAATGGATGTTGCTGCATTGATCCAAATGTCTAGCCAGAAAACTGTCGGGGGGGGGGGGGGGTGGGGGATGGTGGTTGCTGTCTTTAAAAAAGAATGTTTCCAGCTGCCTTAACCCCTTTTGGACAGCTGTTATTAATGGGGTACTTGAGGACGTGCAGGAATGTGCATATAGATGACAACCAGCCAGGTGTTTTTTTTTTTAAACCATGGCCATGGCCGTCGCCCGTATTCAAGAGATGAAAGAGCTACCACATCAGAGAGCTAAACCAAACCCGACCCATCCCGACCCAACACAAACCAATTTCATACATTGAGTCTTGTTTTCTTCAACTCTTAAGGAGAATGGTGAGTCGTATTGACCAGTCGGAGTTTGAGGGCTTTGAGTACGTCAACCCACTGCTCATGTCTGGAGAGGAATGCGTCTAGGATTTCTCATGAGCGTCCCACCGCCGGTCGCGGTCTTATCCAGGGTTTCAGCTTTGTTTCTGTACTTCCATTACACTCAATGTCATCCAGTCCAACGTTTCCAAGATGCGGTATCGCCACAGTGTTTTGCTACAAGACAAGATGACCTTGAGGGTAATTTGCATATGACCTTGAGGGTAATTTGCATATGACCTTGAGGGTAATTTGCATATGACCTGTATGCAAATTGCATCAAGTCCATCAGTTTAAGGAGTGTGTTGTGCGGGTATAATGCTACAAGATGAGATGACCTCTGCACGATTTGCATATTACATATGCAAATTATCTACCTAGTATGAACAGCTGTACTATAATCATAGCCTGTTGCTAAATAATTTATAGACTTGTATCATTTTAAGGAGCATTTTATAGGACATGGTAAACCTTTTGTATGGAATTCCATTACTGTCATGTGTGGCATTGTTTCTTGGGTCCTGAGCCATTTGCGCCGTCAATGGCGCATTGTCGCGTCGTGCCGTCGTATGGTCACTTCATGCCGTCTCATAGTCGCGGCGTGCCATCACGTCGTGCCGTCGCATAGTTTTGTACTGCTTGTATAGGGCCGTCACTTTGTTTGGTCGCGTCGTGGCATCGCATCATTCGGTCGCATTGTTGCATTGTCACTCTGAAGTCTTGTGTCCCACCTACTGGCGATACACTGGATAGTTTAATCAAACCGCGACGTCGTGACAGTGTGATGGCACGACGCGACTATGCGACCGAACGACGCAACGGCCCTATACAAACAATACAAAACTATGCGACGGCATGACGTGACAGCACGAAGCGGTTATGTGATTGTACGATGCGACGGCTCGATGCGACGGCATGACGTGACAATGCACCATTGACGGCGCAAATGGCTAAAGACCCAAGCAACAATGCCACACATGCGACGCGTAAATGACAGTAATGGAATTCCATACTTTTGGTCCTTCCAGTTATATATTGTTGTCGCTTCATCAACTGGGTGCACAATCTGAAAGTATGTGTAACAAACCGTGATTGTTACGTTGTAAAATTTGTATTCATGCAAATTGTATACAATGCACATTTTAGATCAGATGTTTTTTCTTTTATTACAATGATCGACGTACATGCTTGCAAAACTGTTTGAATATAAATCATTCTAATTTCTGATTGGAGGTCGCAGGTTCAGACTCGGCTGTTGTCAGTTTTTTTGTTCACTCAAATTTAGAAGGGGAAATTCAGAAGAGGAATTTCAATTCCAGCATGGCAACATGAAATTTTGAATCGGCCAGCCGAGCCCAGCTAGCCCAGTGGTTGAGGGGTTAAGACGTCTGCACTGGTTAGCCCACTGTCTGAATGACCCCTAATACATTAAACATGGCACCTGTCGATTTGGTGCCAAGTAGTGTACCCACCGTCATGATGTATATAAAATTGGAATGGTAATGTGGGCATTCCGGTTGAGGTCACATTGTAATATGCAGAATAAGCTATAAATATTCATGTATAAGGTGAAAGGTCGTCAATGTGGTTTCAGGTCCAAAATAGGGCAAGCTTGTATTTGATCGTGTTGCTGCTGTCGTCAAAATAAGTCCGTGATTAGACGCATAATGAATATTCATCAGCTAATTGCAAACCCAAATAAGATGAAATATTTGCTGTTTGAGAAAATTAAGTATTCAAGATTCTAAAATTAAACAAATGAATATTTATGCGTGAACCTGATGTTTCAATAAATTATGAGTGAATGGATTCAAATGTGAATATTCATCAGTTGATATCAACCATGAATATCTTTTGTTACAAGTAATGAATATTCATGTTACTTATATTTGGCAAGTAACTGGTTAAAGAGATGTTTGATGTGATATTATTAACCCTAACTGCCTAGGATGTGTGGAAAATCCTATTAAAATTTGAGGATTCAGGACTGTTAGGGTTAAGGCTTGCCTTGTTTCTCTACGTCAAATCCTCCTGAATGAACCCTTGCCCCACTGTAGTAAATGCTAGGATTATAAAAGCCAACTCAAGTATGTGCGAAGATTTTTCAACTGTAAAAAACAGTTCTAGCAAGCAAAACTCACCGAGTTGTTATTCCATACTCCATTGCAGTTGCCTTTTCTTCTTCAAGACATGACGCTAATTTCATGGTAATGCTCAACAACAAAAATTTGCTTAAGCACAAAAACCTTAAAATCAGCTTACCAGTCAAAACTCAATGCGATTGTCATGCTAAGCAAACAACAGCTAAATACCAGTCACAAGCAACATACATCGCATGGAGTTTTTGCTGGTAACCTTGTTTTACTAAGCAAGGTTTTTTGTGCTTAAGCAAATTTTTGTACTGAACCCTAATCCTCCAGGGCATTTTTGCTAGAACCCCTGCCAGACGGTTAGGGTTAAGCAGCTCTATAAAATTGGTCCCAGTGGCCAATTTTATAGAGCTGTTCAGCACAAAAATTTGCTTAGCATGAAAATGTCTTGCTTTGTAAAAACAGGTTACCAGCCAAAAGTCCATGTAATTTTCATGCTAAGCAAACAACAGCTGAATGCCAGTCAAAAGCAATATTCCACACATGGAAATCTGGTTGGTAATCCAGTTTTTATCAAGGAAGCATTTGCATGGTAAGCAAATTTTTGTGCTTAACAGCTCCGCCCCTTGGATATTGATCAATCACAGTGGCTATTGTACGCGCGCGCACGTCGGACCCTAGTCATAGCTGTGGTTGGTTAATACGTAAAGGGGCGGAGCTTATGTATCGGTCGATTGGGCCCGGATGCTAAGCCCAGTCTTTGATGGTTTCATTGCTTATATTCCATCTGTTAATACAACAATTAAATGAAGAAAGTACCTATTTATTTTGTCAGTACATGTGCCTTAAAATGTTCCAAGATAAGGTGATTTTTTTTTCGGCATTGTATGGAGCCCTGAAAGGGATACACAGAAAGAAAAAAAATTCAAACATTCACGAATTGCATTTTTCCCCTGTAGAATATTTTATTCGCTTGAAATGTACTAAGGTCCTTCAAATCATTATATTTTCCAAAAGTCTTATTTGTAGGAAGTGTCAGAGAAATAGAAGTTTTGTGGGGAAGAAAATATTTCCAGAAGGTGAAATATGATGAGAGTATAAAAAAGAACATTTTGAGGAAAAAATAATCTTGAAGTCGCAAAACAATTCCATGGAACAAAATGATTTTAAGGGCCAGGGGGCGATATATTATTTCAGAGGAACAAAACGTATTCGAGGAAACGCAAAAGTATTCCATGAATATTTGAAATGATACTTTAAAAGATCCTGTAAAAAGAACGGTACCGACTCTTTAAGAATTCCCTGTTTAATTAATAGCATCATGTGCAAAGAGGAGTTGGGTGTGTCTAGGGGTCGTGGCTGTTGTTGACAATAAGAAGTTTTTCTTAAATCTTGCACATCAAGTGCAAGTGGGGAGTGCTTAACTGCCCCAGCTAAGTTCCAGCGAACCGAAATTGCAGAAAGTGACAAAAGAAATCAAGTTCATCCAATGTGTTCACACCGTTTAAAGGGAAATGTATAAAGATATTAAAATAAGAAATTAAAGAATTATTAGTAAGGTAAAGTGGTGTTAAGTGGTATTCGTGGAAAATGCAGCCTCTCTACAAGACGTGTGTGGTTCGTAAAGTGGGCGGAGACTAATGGGGAGGGATGGGTGGGGCTTGTATTCGCTCTTGTTATCGGTGTCGTACGGCAGAGAAAATCCCGTGTTGCAGCTTTAAGCCTGTCGCATCCAAGGTATTCCCGAACAACATTGTAGTTGAACAAAATTGTACGATTGTTGGGCCTTAACATGTTTTGAATTACAATGTGAAATATTGCATTCGGTGCTCCTG
This sequence comes from Hippasteria phrygiana, assembly GCA_037893225.1. Lineage (NCBI taxonomy): Eukaryota > Metazoa > Echinodermata > Asteroidea > Valvatida > Goniasteridae > Hippasteria > Hippasteria phrygiana. The sequence goes on from JAZGUH010000234.1 coordinate 422,015, forward strand.
ATCTGTGGTGTGTTGGAGAATTGATATCAACCCTCGCAAAAAGAACGGGAAACGAAAGTTACAGACTGCCGCGATGTTCAAATTTGTCTTGCAAACTAATAAAATTAAACTGCTTTAAACTGCCTTTCTCAAAAGAACAGAATATGACGACTTAGTGTAAAACATTTAGAAAGATTGTCTGAAAATTGTGCATAGTGTGGAAGCAAATGTAGCGTCTTAAAAAAAATAATAGTCTTTGCTATATAAGCTCCGGTTATAAAGTGCCTTGCAAATTATAAATCGTTGGACTCACGAAGAGGGATATAGAACTTCATGTGATATCACCAGTCTGTGCTCAAATCAATGCTGCCATACTGGTTGCCTAGCGAAGTGTTGCTAGACGGACTTAGTTAAAAAAAAAAACGGGAACACGGATACTTTTCTCCAGGTACAACTCGTCTCAAAACGGCTTTGCGAAACAACGTTACTTACTTGGTCTGCGTGTAGTTGACAAAACACGGCTGATTCAGAGCTGGCCTGCATTTATTCACACTTAAAACATTAGTTCCATCGGGATATGTTCTTTGTCCCGCCCACAACTCTTGATCGCCCGTAGTAGACCCGCCTCCTTTCATTTATTGTGCCTTATAGTGTGAAATCAAGCAATGCATCTGTATCCTTCCTCCATGATTATACCCACCAAATAAACAAGTTCCTTTTTCAAATTTGTGACAATTTTGCCTCTTTATCGGAACAACTATGAATAACTGCTTTGTGATTAATATTGCTTTGAATTCCCGTGGCATTCCTTTGTTGGTGATTGAATGAAACCGCTTTTGTAAAAAACAAAATTCTTGCAGGGTTAAAAGAAAAATACCAAAGCCGTTCTGTGTTAGATATTCGGTAGGAAAAATGTCAAAAGTCTCGCTGAGAAAGGTCTCCAGAATTTCCCAAGTTGTGCAACCAAAGTGTTGCAAAATCACGTTTGTGGAAATTGTGCAGACCTGGAAACGCGCATTTGCCTTCGAGACGCAAGTACTACATTGTTATAAAAAAAGAAATCTTCGGATGCATTCGATATATATCTACTGCTCTTTTGTGTCTAGTTTTTATACTAGTTATCGCAGACAGAAATTATAAAAAAGAAACGCGCCAGGCCAAATCATTTCGTATTGGAAAATTTCGTGCACGTGGTTTCGACTGCGCAGGCGCAATGCCCAATCGTTTCGAGGACCGCCCATTGATCTCATCTCCATCAGTGGAGATCAATGGGATCGCCATATTGTAGTCTGGTTCCCAGACCAAAATATTCTGACTACTTCTGATGACGGCAGGGAATCTTCAGGTCAAGGAACCAGGGGTGCGTTCCACTCACGCGAACGTTGCCAACGTTGGACAACTTCGCGAACAGTTTTTCATAGGATGTGCACACAAATTTGGCGAACGTTACTGAACGTTGGCAACGTTCGCGTGAGTGGAACGCACCCCAGACTAGCCATATATTGAAGGCAATAGTCTGGTGCTTTTTTTTTTTTTTTACTTTACTCAATAAAGTTTACAATCTGGATTGGGTGCCATTGAACGGAATTTAACCGGTACCCGGTTTATTTTGTATTATCTTGTGCATTCACTTTAACAAGCAGGTTGGATTACTCGTAGACAGTATTCAGTTTTATTCATGCATTAAAATTGGGCGATTTAATTTTTACAAATCAGTATTCAGAAATGTGAGTGTATTTTTAATCATGCTAATCATAAATTAAAAAGGGTGTGACACATCAGTTGTTTTATTTCTTGAAAGTTTGCCTTGAGATAAAAGTGAAGTGCATAAAAAAAGTAACTCTCATCAGTTAAGACGTGCCCACGAGTTTTCTTGCCACTAGAAGTAATTGGAATTTTCATGACTTTCTCACAAGAAAAAGTCAAATCCCATCCCAGGTGAGGTGTTTGAATTGCAGTTCTAAGTTCTTGAATAATTCGTGTTTTTTTAGGGATGTTATTTATCCAGTATTTTTAAAAGAGCATTTATATAATGTATGCAATAGAATGCTTGCATGTTTTAATATTCCCTACCGATCTCTAGCTTGAAAATTCTAGCTCTAGGCTAATGACGTGAGATTCGCCATCATGTCATGAGCCTAGAGCTGGAATTTTCAAGCTAATCGATCTCCAGAAATTGCCCATGGAACACAAAGTTGTTAGTTTCTTTTTGTTTAAAAATGTTGATAAAGTCTTTAGGCGAAGTAAAAAAAAATTGTATTTTTATTTTCAAGATGGCCGTCATTCTTTTTAAAATTCCTACAATCGTAGATTTTTCAACTGTTCAAAGATACAAAAAAAGGAAGAGACATGGTGGACAAGAGAATTGAACATGTTTACGGTGAATTTTATTTTCCAATGGATCGGTTGACATTTTTGTAGTTTTTTTTTTCACCTCATTTCCACAGGTAAAATCTTTTTATAAATCCAAGCGGCCCCAAAAGGAAGCGGGCGGGGACGCTAAACATCTTTTTGTTTTTTTGCTTCCTCTTAACCTCAAGTAATTCAAATAGAACTTTTAAATGTCTTTTTTTCTGTCAGAACACCCAGTTTGTGAAAATTAGGCCTACTCATTGTATTTATCTTGTTTGTACGAATTCCAGTTTGATTCAGTTGTAGACTATTTTATAATGGTTTGGCTATCCAGATATTAGGCCTACAGAAGTAAAGGCAGAATTATCCATTGAGGAACCAGACTAATGTTGCCAAATGTATAAATTACTTTTTTAAGGGGGTCATTTCAAGACTCAAATCTGTATTTCTTTTATTTTAAGGCGTTTTTAATTTTTGTTTAAGTTAATAATTTTTGTCCTGGTTTACTTTTTTAAGAATAATTTCTAGAGCCTGATGAAAATGTGTGTGCATTTCAAGTGCGAATAAAATGCAACTTTGTCAGCCTGTTGAAATATCGAATTGCTGTTAGTTTTGTTCTTGTTTTGCCGTTTGAAAAATAAGTTGACTTGAAAATCGCAGCAGAGATAGAGAATGGGATGGAGACCTCAGCCGTGCAGTTTCTGGTGTTTCGAATCAATATTTTAATATTTTTTTTGATGATTTCTTCAAATTATCATTTTTTCCCCAAACATTTTTTAAATATTACAGTATTTCTCACAAATTTAATTTGATTTTTCTCGAAATGGGTTTCTGGAACTCTAAATATGGCTGTAGAATGAATTTCCGGAAAATTTGGGAAAATGCAATTTTTTGGCAAAATCACGAAAAATGGCAAGGGGTAAATGGCTCCCTTGCTTTTTTTTTTTTTTCAGGTCGAAAAATAAGTTGACTTGAAAATCGCAGCAGAGAAAGAGAATGGACGGAAGACCTCTAAAGGCAATATTAATATTTTTATAATTTTTTTATATAATTTTAATGTGGTTGAAAACGTTATTGAAATATTGCAATATTTCTCACAAAATTAATTTAATATCTCTCGAAATGGGTTTTCTGGAATTCTGATAGCTGTAGAATGAATTTCCTGAAAAAGTTGGAAAATGCCATTTTTTGCCAAAATCACGAAAAATGGCAAGGGGTACCCCTTCCTGTTTTTTGTTTTTTTCAGGTCGAAAAATAAGTTGACTTAAAATTTGTTTATCAAATATGCTAGAGAATGGAAGGGAGACCTCAGCTGTGCAGTTTCTGATGTCTAAAAGCAATATTAATATGTTTTTTAATTTGTTTTTCTAATTTTAATGTGGTTGAAAACGTTATTAAAATATTGCAATATTTCTCAACAAATTAATTTAATATCTCTCGAAATGGGTTTTCTAGAATTCTGATATAGCTGTATAATGAATTTCCTGAAAAATTTGGAAAATGACATTTTTGGCCAAAATCACGAAAAATGGTAAGGGGTACCCCTTGCTTTTTTTCAGGTCGAAAAATAAATCTTAAAAATCGCAGCAGAGATAGAGAATGGAAGGGAGACCTCAGCTGTACAATTTCTGATGTCTAAAATCGATATCAATTTTTATGATTTCTTATCATTTTCATTCCCCCCTCCCCCCCCCCCCCCCCCCCCCCCAAACATTGAAAATATTGAAAAATGTCTATCAAATATGCTTTGATTTATCTTGAAATGCGTTTTAGGAAGTCTGACATGGCTTTGCAGTGAATTTCCGGAAAATTTGGGAAAATGCAATTTTTTTGCCAAAATCACGAAAAATGGTAAGAGATACCCCTTGCTGATTTTTGTTTTTTCAGGTCGAAAAATAAGTTGACTTAAAAAATCGCAGCAGAAATAGAGAATGGAAGGGGACCTCAGCGATGCAATTTCTGATGTCTAAAACGATATCAATTTTTATAAATTCTTAACATTTTCATTCCCCCCCCCCCCCAAATATTGAAAATATTGAACAAATTTTATCAAATATGCTTTGATTTATCTTGAAATGCGTTTTGGGAAGTCTGACATGGCTTTGCAGTGAATTTCCGGAAAATTTGGGAAAATGCCATTTTTGGCCAAAATCACGAAAAATGGTAAGAGATACCCCTTGCTGATTTTTGTTTTTTCAGGTCGAAAAATAAGTTGACTTAAAAAATCGCAGCAGAAATAGAGAATGGAAGGGGACCTCAGCGATGCAATTTCTGATGTCTAAAATCGATATCAATTTCTATAAATTCTTAACATTTTCATTCCCCCCCCCCCAAATATTGAAAATATTGAACAAATTTTATCAAATATGCTTTGATTTATCTTGAAATGCGTTTTGGGAAGTCTGACATGGCTTTGCAGTGAATTTCCGGAAAATTTGGGAAAATGCCATTTTTGGCCAAAATCACGAAAAATGGTAAGAGATACCCCTTGCTGATTTTTGTTTTTTCAGGTCGAAAAATAAGTTGACTTAAAAAATCGCAGCAGAAATAGAGAATGGAAGGGGACCTCAGCGATGCAATTTCTGATGTCTAAAATTGATATCAATTTTTATAAATTCTTAACGTTTTCATTCCCCCCCCCCCCCCCCCCAAATATTGAAAATATTGAAAAAATTATATCAAATATGCTTTGATTTATCTTGAAATGCGTTTTGGGAAGTCTGACATGGCTTTGCAGTGAATTTCCGGAAAATTTGGAAAAATGCCATTTTTGGCCAAAATCACGAAAAATGGTAAGAGATACCCCTTGCTGTTTTTTGTTTTTTCAGGTCGAAAAATAAGTTGACTTAAAAATCGCAGCAGAAATAGAGAATGGAAGGGGACCTCAGCGATGCAATTTCTGATGTCTAAAATTGATATCAATTTTTATAAATTCTTAACGTTTTCATTCCCCCCCCCCCCCCAAATATTGAAAATATTGAAAAAATTATATCAAATATGCTTTGATTTATCTTGAAATGCGTTTTGGGAAGTCTGACATGGCTTTGCAGTGAATTTCCGGAAAATTTGGAAAAATGCAATTTTGGCCAAAATCACGAAAAATGGTAAGAGATACGCCTTGCTGTTTTTCTTTTTTTCAGGTCGAAAAATAAGTTGACTTAAAAATCGCAGCAGAAATAGAGAATGGAAGGGGACCTCAGCGATGCAATTTCTGATGTCTAAAACGATATCAATTTTTATAAATTCTTAACATTTTCATTCCCCCCCCCCCAAATATTGAAAATATTGAACAAATTTTATCAAATATGCTTTGATTTATCTTGAAATGCGTTTTGGGAAGTCTGACATGGCTTTGCAGTGAATTTCCGGAAAATTTGGGAAAATGCCATTTTTGGCCAAAATCACGAAAAATGGTAAGAGATACCCCTTGCTGATTTTTGTTTTTTCAGGTCGAAAAATAAGTTGACTTAAAAAATCGCAGCAGAAATAGAGAATGGAAGGGGACCTCAGCGATGCAATTTCTGATGTCTAAAATTGATATCAATTTTTATAAATTCTTAACGTTTTCATTCCCCCCCCCCCCCCCCCCCAAATATTGAAAATATTGAAAAAAATTTATCAAATATGCTTTGATTTATCTTGAAATGCGTTTTGGGAAGTCTGACATGGCTTTGCAGTGAATTTCCGGAAAATTTGGAAAAATGCCATTTTTGGCCAAAATCACGAAAAATGGTAAGAGATACCCCTTGCTGTTTTTTGTTTTTTCAGGTCGAAAAATAAGTTGACTTAAAAATCGCAGCAGAAATAGAGAATGGAAGGGGACCTCAGCGATGCAATTTCTGATGTCTAAAATTGATATCAATTTTTATAAATTCTTAACGTTTTCATTCCCCCCCCCCCCCCCCAAATATTGAAAATATTGAAAAAATTATATCAAATATGCTTTGATTTATCTTGAAATGCGTTTTGGGAAGTCTGACATGGCTTTGCAGTGAATTTCCGGAAAATTTGGAAAAATGCAATTTTGGCCAAAATCACGAAAAATGGTAAGAGATACGCCTTGCTGTTTTTCTTTTTTTCAGGTCGAAAAATAAGTTGACTTAAAAATCGCAGCAGAAATAGAGAATGGAAGGGGACCTCAGCGATGCAATTTCTGATGTCTAAAACGATATCAATTTTTATAAATTCTTAACATTTTCATTCCCCCCCCCCCCCAAATATTGAAAATATTGAACAAATTTTATCAAATATGCTTTGATTTATCTTGAAATGCGTTTTGGGAAGTCTGACATGGCTTTGCAGTGAATTTCCGGAAAATTTGGGAAAATGCCATTTTTGGCCAAAATCACGAAAAATGGTAAGAGATACCCCTTGCTGATTTTTGTTTTTTCAGGTCGAAAAATAAGTTGACTTAAAAAATCGCAGCAGAAATAGAGAATGGAAGGGGACCTCAGCGATGCAATTTCTGATGTCTAAAATCGATATCAATTTCTATAAATTCTTAACATTTTCATTCCCCGCCCCAAATATTGAAAATATTGAAAAATTGATATCAAATATGCTTTGATTTATCTTGAAATGCGTTTTGGGAAGTCTGACATGGCTTTGCAGTGAATTTCCGGAAAATTTGGGAAAATGCCATTTTTGGCCAAAATCACGAAAAATGGTAAGAGATACCCCTTGCTGATTTTTGTTTTTTCAGGTCGAAAAATAAGTTGACTTAAAAAATCGCAGCAGAAATAGAGAATGGAAGGGGACCTCAGCGATGCAATTTCTGATGTCTAAAATTGATATCAATTTTTATAAATTCTTAACGTTTTCATTCCCCCCCCCCCCCCCCCCAAATATTGAAAATATTGAAAAAATTTTATCAAATATGCTTTGATTTATCTTGAAATGCGTTTTGGGAAGTCTGGCATGGCTTTGCAGTGAATTTCCGGAAAATTTGGAAAAATGCCATTTTTGGCCAAAATCACGAAAAATGGTAAGAGATACCCCTTGCTGTTTTTTGTTTTTTCAGGTCGAAAAATAAGTTGACTTAAAAATCGCAGCAGAAATAGAGAATGGAAGGGGACCTCAGCGATGCAATTTCTGATGTCTAAAATTGATATCAATTTTTATAAATTCTTAACGTTTTCATTCCCCCCCCCCCCCCCCCAAATATTGAAAATATTGAAAAAATTATATCAAATATGCTTTGATTTATCTTGAAATGCGTTTTGGGAAGTCTGACATGGCTTTGCAGTGAATTTCCGGAAAATTTGGAAAAATGCAATTTTGGCCAAAATCACGAAAAATGGTAAGAGATACGCCTTGCTGTTTTTCTTTTTTTCAGGTCGAAAAATAAGTTGACTTAAAAATCGCAGCAGAAATAGAGAATGGAAGGGGACCTCAGCGATGCAATTTCTGATGTCTAAAACGATATCAATTTTTATAAATTCTTAACATTTTCATTCCCCCCCCCCCAAATATTGAAAATATTGAACAAATTTTATCAAATATGCTTTGATTTATCTTGAAATGCGTTTTGGGAAGTCTGACATGGCTTTGCAGTGAATTTCCGGAAAATTTGGGAAAATGCCATTTTTGGCCAAAATCACGAAAAATGGTAAGAGATACCCCTTGCTGATTTTTGTTTTTTCAGGTCGAAAAATAAGTTGACTTAAAAAATCGCAGCAGAAATAGAGAATGGAAGGGGACCTCAGCGATGCAATTTCTGATGTCTAAAATCGATATCAATTTCTATAAATTCTTAACATTTTCATTCCCCGCCCCAAATATTGAAAATATTGAAAAATTGATATCAAATATGCTTTGATTTATCTTGAAATGCGTTTTGGGAAGTCTGACATGGCTTTGCAGTGAATTTCCGGAAAATTTGGAAAAATGCCATTTTTGGCCAAAATCACGAAAAATGGTAAGAGATACCCCTTGCTGATTTTTGTTTTTTCAGGTCGAAAAATAAGTTGACTTAAAAATCGCAGCAGAAATAGAGAATGGAAGGGGACCTCAGCGATGCAATTTCTGATGTCTAAAACGATATCAATTTTTATAAATTCTTAACATTTTCATTCCCCCCCCCCCCCCCAAATATTGAAAATATTGAACAAATTTTATCAAATATGCTTTGATTTATCTTGAAAAGCGTTTTGGGAAGTCTGACATGGCTTTGCAGTGAATTTCCGGAAAATTTGGGAAAATGCCATTTTTGGCCAAAATCACGAAAAATGGTAAGGGGTACCCCTTGCTTTTTTTCAGGTCGAAAAATAAATCTTAAAAATCGCAGCAGAGATAGAGAATGGAAGGGAGACCTCAGCTGTACAATTTCTGATGTCTAAAATCGATATCAATTTTTATGATTTCTTATCATTTTCATTCCCCCCCTCCCCCCCCCCCCCCAAACATTGAAAATATTGAAAAATGTCTATCAAATATGCTTTGATTTATCTTGAAATGCGTTTTAGGAAGTCTGACATGGCTTTGCAGTGAATTTCCGGAAAATTTGGGAAAATGCAATTTTTTTTCCAAAATCACGAAAAATGGTAAGAGATACCCCTTGCTGTTTTTTGCTTTTTCAGGTCGAAAAATAAGTTGACTTGAAAATCGCAGCAGAGATGGAAGGGAGACCTCAGCGGTGCAATTTCTGATGTCTAAAATCAATATCAATTTTTATGATTCCTTCAAATTTCCATTCCCTCCCAAACATTGAAAAAATTGAAACATTTTTATCAAATATGCTAGAGAATGGAAGGGAGACCTCAGCTGTGCAGTTTCTGATGTCTAAAAGCAATATTAATATTTTTTTAAATTTGTTTTTCTAATTTTAATGTGGTTGAAAACGTTATTAAAATATTGCAATATTTCTCACAAAATTAATTTAATATCTCTCGAAATGGGTTTTCTAGAACTCTGATATAGCTGTATAAGGAATTTCCTGAAAAAAATTGGAAAATGCAATTTTTGGCCAAAATCACGAAAAATGGTAAGGGGTACCCCTTGCTTTTTTTTCAGGTCGAAAAATAAATCTTAAAAATCGCAGCAGAGATAGAGAATGGAAGGGAGACCTCAGCGGTGCAATTTCTGATGTCTAAAATCGATATAAATTTTTACGATTTCTTCAAATTTTCATTTTTCCCCCAAACATTGAAAATATTGGAAAATGTCTATCAAATATGCTTTGATTTATCTTGAATTGCGTTTTTGAAACTCTGATATGGCTTTACAGTGAATTTCCGGGAAATTTGGACAATGCAATTTTTTGCTAAAATCACGAAAAATGGCAAGGGATGTTTTTTTCTTTTTTTCTTTTTAGGTCGAAAAATAAGTTAACTTGAAAATGGCAGCAGAGATAAAAAACATTTAAAATATTGAATTCTGACAGATATGTTTTGATTTCTCTCGAAATGGGTTTTTAAAACTCTGATCACGAAAAATGGCAAGGGGTACAATTTCTGATGTCTAAAATCGATATTAATGTTTTTATGATTTCTTTATAATTTCATTTTTTCCCAAACATTGAAAATATTTTACATTTGCAGCCTATTTACCACTTGACCTGGAATGACCTTTGACATTGATATGTGACCTTTAACACCAACATTATATAAATGTTTGCATTGTTGCACGTTTTGCCAAAGTTCGATTGCAATTGGACTTCAACTTTTCAAATGAGACCAATTTTACATTTTCAGCCTTTTTAAACACTTGACCCCAATGACATCCGACACAAATGTTTCCATGGACTTGATTTTGTTTTAATGAGAACAATATTACAGTTTAAGCCTATTTTATAACTTGACCTCAAATGACCTTTGACATCACCATCACATGACGGTTAACATATTACACCTATGACCCAAGCGTGATTGCAAATTGGACTTAAACGAGACCTATTTTTTTCCGAAACTAACCAAAATGCCACAAACATACCGACATACTAATGACCACTAAATGACCTTTGACCTCAGCATTCCGAAGAATTGCGTCTTCAAAGTTTCATCAAAATCCATGAAAGCATGTAGATGTTATAAACTTTCTCCCCAAAACAACCCGAAACTCGGTTATCTTGATTTTCTTTGAGGTTGTATTTTCTGCTATTATTTGGGTTTTTAAGAATTGTTATTCTGGAGTATGATATAAATATGTCTTTAAAACAAAAATAAACACATTCTGGGAGACATTTCTTTACTTGACTTGACAGACATATTTTAATAGTAATCTTTCTTCATATTTTGTCCTACATTTCTGGCATAATTATCTACCAACTGAAACGGCTAAACTCAGAGAAGAAGAACAAAACTAGAGATATTTCATGAAGGTTTCTTGCAATTTAAGAGAAAGCTGGAGTTAAAGAAAAAGGAAAACATAATCTGTCTTGCAAAATGTGACTTCCTCGTCTGTCGAGGAAAAAATAAACAATATGAGGGTTTTATATTATTTACAACACTTTACAACTGTTTGTAGCAAAAGAGAAGTGTACATATTTAAGATGTGTACACGAGCTAAGTGGAGTGGTATTATATTACTGAACACATGTCTGTTGTTTCCTTTCGAAAGATTTCTACGACCAAATGTTGAAGTGCCCCGAATTGTGCGCCTGTTCATCAGTTTCACTAATATTCAAAATTTCAAGCAGGGCAATTACCAGTATCTTTATTTTATCGGATAATTCATTCATCTTCAACAGTACAGCAGAGAAATGTGGGGTCTGCCTTCACAAATACTTTCCGTTCTTTGTATTTACACAATGCGTCCAAATTCCACATTTCGGAATCTGAAGGGATATAGAAATGGAATGTTCAGGGTCGTTGGTACCTTTGAGAAGAAAAGTCTTATACAATTTGTACGGTTTTTCTCTTGCCAAAGTGGTGATAGTTGGCAGTGAATGCAATGTTTAACGAAATACTGCGACCATCTTTGCCTAGTCCCTAGAAGTAGTCAAGACAATCATAGTGAAGACAGTCACTACATCTAAGATACCAGACCAATGGGGCAGGAGAGACAAAGAGGGCATGTGCCCCTCCTTTTTGAAGATCATGCATGTACACAAACGCAAATTTGGCATCTTTTTCTTCAACTTTTACTACCCTGTGCCCACCCCCTTTCTGTCAACACGGATCCGTCCCTGTTCCAGACCATTTCTGAACAAGCGCTTTGAAGCAAAGTGTTACAACTTCACGAAGGAACCCAAAGTGGGCCGCAGTATGATAACGAAAGCTAAATATTCACAAGTAATAAAAGTTTCATCACTCCAGCAAAATATAAACGATGAAGTATTGTTCTGTGCAAAAGCGGCGTAATGCTTTATACAATTAGCTCTTCGTATAAATTTACCGTTTGTGTACAAAGCCCATGCATTATAATTAGTGCATTCAAAACCAACCAAATATCTGATGAGACGTGCATAAATCTTTCGTTCAAAATTTCATAAACTTTTCTGAATCTCATTTAAGCAGTAATATTTGTGACATTTGTTGCATATCGAAACATCTGCCAGTGTTCTGAACTCGGCCCTTTCACTTTATCATTGGTATACATTATACAATACAGATTATTGTATGTAATATACAATGCCTTATTCGTAATGGCAGGAACCTCAACTTGCCTACAAAGCCTTACATTATTATACTTTGAGTAACAATGTCTAACCTCTCCGTTAATTTTCTAAATATTTCAGTTCACACTATAGTGGGATTTCACAATGTCCATTGAGAGTTACAGTGCCATGGTTTGAAAGTAAAACTTAATAGGAATTTTGGAATGTAAGAACTCTGTCATTTATCACGTTTTCCAGCTAACAAAAGTACGGTACCCAGTTGTCTTCGTGAGGAAAATCAAAATTACGACAAATTTATATTAACTCTGACCTTAATACATGCATTTAGAATATTTATTAATTATTATAATCATTTTGGGAATTAAACTGACTGGGCCTTAATATTCGTTATTTATTATACAGTAATGACCGATCTATAAAACCCCACTCCTTGACGTACTGACCGATAGAGCCGCGCGCGGGTCACATGGACCGCAGACTCGACTGTGGTTGGTGAATATGTCAAGGGGGCGCTCGGTCATTTGTCGATACACAAATACACAACTTACATGCGCTGTAGGGATATGATACACACAATACACGTAATGAAAATAGTTGTTTTGTCTTTGTTGAACTTAATTTGATAATTTTAGAATTTGACATTTTTTAGGGAAATTATTTGTGAAATATTATTAGCTTATTTAATTACGGATACAAGGAGTTTTACTTACATGCGATTTTTTTTCGGGATGTCGTGGCACTCAAAATATTTTCACTGAAAATAGATGTATTTGTCTTTGCATAATTGCAATTATACAATTTTACATTATTTACTTTCGTTTAACAATTGGATATCATTATCAGGAAATACACTAATTAATGTGTGGATTGGATGGTCTGCCTTAAACTACAGGAACAGACACACCGATTCTATGGACGGTAAATCTGTTGAGCTTGCCAACACCTGAATTTGCAAGGAATCTATTCAGAAAAAAACTGCATCCAATTTTCATTCTAGGTTTTCAACAATCAAATTCTGTGTGTTTGTCCACTGTACAGTTTACGAATACAATTTTTAATACTTCATCTTTTGTTAGTGTACAAAAATACTACTTTCAATTACGAGAACTTCTTCATATATTTATCCACTTCAACATTTCTTGACCCAAAATTTTGAGTGAATTCGAAAATTAATCCTACCAAAAACTTTCATTTCGTTTATGATCGAGAACAAAATAACGACAGGGATATGAATAAAACAAAAATTGAGACTTTAAATTGCCAAATTACAGATTTTCTGATTTGGCACAACTTAAACATTTTTTTAATCAAACAAGAAAAAAAAACCACCATAAAAGCAGCTAGGTGTATATCCTTCAAGTGAGTTGAATTTTCTCTTAAAATTATTTCATAAATCATTATCTCTTTAGAGCCTAAATATTTTCGTCGTTTCATTTGAAAACATAAACGTAGTACTGAGTTGGCGTGCCAGAGGCAATGTGGCTAAGCATTCATCGATCTATGTCTATAAATATGAGGAAAAATAATCTAAGACTGTCCTAAAGCTCACATTTTTTTCTACAGTTTTAATCCGTAACTTAGTATTCCAAGATAAATAAACTATTCTCACAGTTCCAAAATAGAGCCTGAAATTATCTTCGCATTGGCAGGCAGATTTTGTGAAGAAACATTGCAACGAATGTTGGTTGGTTATTCTTGATCGCAAAAATTAATGTGCTTATTTACAGCTACATCACGAGATGGTTATTCTTGGAAAAATCATCGAAAATGCTTACAAGTTTAGCTTGTAATCTCTATAAAATTGAGCATTCGGTAACAGAATTCTGGATTTTGTTGCACAAAAAGGAAAACATAATTTGGTGGGATACTTTCAAATAAAACAAAGAAGATATATTGTATGCTGTACTAAAAAATAAAACAAACACAAAAAAGGTTCATAATGTAGACCTACAGGAAAGAACATATTTGGTGTAACTTTTTAAACAATTTCGCAGCATATGGCATGAAAAAAAAGAAACCTGTTTGGTTTTAAAAGAAAACTTTAGCTGGATCTAAAAAATAAATCTTTCTTTCTACGGCTGGCAGTTTATGCAAAAGGAATACACAATGAATACTGCACACCCTGAATGTGTTTAAAAACAAAACAAAACAAAACAAAACAATATTTAAATAAAACATTAAAGTTGTTACAAAATATTCCAGTTTTTAGGAGTTGGCATAATAAATTAACCTAAAATAGAAGATTTTAAAAGTTAAAAAGTAAACTTAACAACCTAAATTGAATTGGGTGACTCTGTATAATATCTGTGAAAGCTTTGCCCATGCAGTGGGATACTTTAACTTTAAACGGTAATATACTTGCTGACAAGATAATGCTGTTTGAATACTGCTACCTTCTCACATTTTTGTGTATTTTTAACGGATTTCTGACTGTCACGTGGGAGCCGGTTTCCGTGAGGTTTGGCAACGCCCGCAGAAACCCTGGCATCCCTCCTGCATTCAAATCTCTTTTGAGTAAGCAAAATTTAAAGGAAAAAAAAACTGTCATAAAGCAATGATTACAATTAAAGCCAATTTTATCTATCACTGGAAAAAAATTACGTCTCTCTCGAAAACAAAATGCAGATAAATCTGCCGTAAATGTAACAATACGACAAGCTTGTCATTTTTACATTGACATGGTAGAAAAAACCTGCACTGGGCACAAGTATTATTTACACTTAAATTACTTTTTACATCACACTTTAAAAAAGTCCGAATAAAAAGAGGACTCCTCTTTTTTCTCTCTCTCTTAATTAGTAGTAAGTAATGCTGTAAGCAAATGTCCTTAAACCTTTCTTTGGCCTGGTTCGATATTAGAAAACATTCGGTTTCTATCAATTTACTCGTAATAATTACACAGGAACGTTGTTACAAGCAATCTGCCCCAGGTACGATGTCCGTTCTAGTCAAATTGAGTCCCCAAAATCCAACTCTGAACTTGGAACCCAAATATCAATTGCAGGTTCCAGTTCTTGTCTTTCGGAAGCAAAATTTCCAGAACAAGCATCCTTGGGGCATAAGCTTATCTTGATCATCTTTTTCACACTTTTTTCTCATGATTAACATATTCCATTTAACTATTTCTCTCTACCCTGTACATTTGGCAATTGTTATGCCAAAAAAAAACTTGGAAATGTCAACAATTTCAACTTGGGGAAAAGAATATGCCCTTCATATGGCTATAATGAAACAATTTTTGCATTCTAAACTTTGGCGTGCTGATCAAGGATGCGATATTCATCAAACGTGAATGGAAAATATGAACATTTTTAAAGGCTTTGCGATCTTTGGCTCTAAATGCATCAGTTGCCAGGTAAACTATTAACACAATAATAATCCCCAAAACTCAAAAGTGTCACCACCTCCTCCAACAAGCATATATCATGCTTCAGGCAAATTGTGCCCAACAAAATTCTACATCAGAAACAAAATTCTGTTTATTTTCTTTCCATAAAGAAATGTACTTGTAAACAACAGCATTGTTTCACCGACAAATTTCCCCCAAAATCAAGTTAAACTATGAATTAGCATTTAAATTATAAAAAGAATCAAATAGAATTACTGCTATAATCTAACAATCACTAACATAAAAAAAAGGCAATGTGATTATCTATGCATGATTTTTTTTTGAAATAAAACTTTTAAAGTTGGCGCTTGGCTGCGGCATATAACTAATTTCACATATTTACATTTAGCAATAATTTATAAAGTATACAGACACTATTTATTCACTGACTTGTGAATAAACCTCATAGATCATTCAACTGTCAATCCCTAATATACTGCTCCTTGCTCTCATCTTGATTAAACTAGAATACCCACTTACGGTAGATTATCGATACATTTCTGAATGACTGGAAATTGATTGTTGATGCCAATTGATCGTTGATTGCATTTATAACATACTGCTGCCTTGCAGTTTCAGACAAGAAATCTTAGATTAAGAAGGTGGGTTTCTTTCAAGCTATCCGTCACACATTCCATCGGTGGTTTTGTATCTGGGTGGGCCATAATACACGAGTGAAATTGTACTTTAAAAAGTTTTAAAAGTTCCTCACTTTTCATTTGAGTAATTATTTGTCAAATTTATGAAGAACCATTTGACTAGTCATAACAATATGGAGGTCCGATACTGTAGATGTTTATATACATATGAATACCACAGGAGGGTCCCCAACAAATTTGAGGGAGTTGAGGTCACTTGTGGTACCTGGTTAAACCGGTGTGGCAGTGTGAACAGGAGTGTGGTGAGCCGAGTGCAGCGACCTTCTTGCTCCATCCCCTCTCCGAGGCTCTTCATCCGACAGCGCCATCATGAGAGAGTAAGCTTGAAGCTTTGAATGGCGGCTGAGGTTAGCCCTCCCTTCTCTCAGAACATCTACCTCGGGTAGCTCGGACTCCTCGCAGGGAGTGGCACACACTGATGTGTTTTTCGGCAGGCCATAGATGGCTGGACCAGCATCCGAGGTTCCCTCATCCATGTGTGGATCTTCCTCGGAGGTTACACTTGGAGATTTCTCAACTTCTTCTCCATCACTCAGATCTTCACTTTCATTCATGCTGTCCGACATCTCTTCTTCTTGAGGGAAACTCACCTGCACATTGAAGGAGGAAGTTTTAGAGACTTCTCCCTCCTGTGAGTTGTTGACCTCCTTCTCGACCTGCTGTGCTTCTTCTGTTTCTCCATCTGCTTCCTTGTCAACATCTTCCATCTCCTTGTCTTCCTCAACATCACTTTGTTCTTCATTCTCCGGCACGTCTTTATCATCCTCCATCTTCTCTGGCCTTGGTTCCTCCTCTTTCACTTCAGTTGATGAACTGCAGACAGATGGACTCTGAACCTGTTTGGAAGCAATGACTGCAGCAGTGGCTTCCATCTCAATCAATTTCCGTCTCAATGCCTCCTTCTCCTTGGCATCATCGATGAAGTTCTTGATCTCATCAAAATAAGACTCATCTTTCTCGTTCAGGTCATTGGGCTCCTTGAAGGATTTTGTCTTGGCCATCAGACGGGCTGCAACAAGGACATCGTGCTCGGTAGCTGTAGACAGTGCAATCTCTTCAGCTCGTTCATTCTCGTGCTTCTTGAGGTGCCGGTCAAGATTGGTCTGCTGCCCGAAGCAGCGCTCACAGAGCGGGCACTTGAAGGGCTTCTCCTTGTTGTGGATGTTGCGGACATGACGCTGGAGGTTGGAGGAGATGCTGAAAGATCGGTCACAGTATTTGCAAGAGTAGGGTTGCTCTCCAGTGTGGGTTCGGAGATGGCGTGTAAGGTTAGCTGAGCGTGGGAAGAGCTTCCCACAATACTTGCATGTGTAGCGATCCTTGCTCCTCATGATCATCTTGTCCCCACTGCTGGGGTACAGTACGCTGCCTGGGTATGCACGATGGGGTGGACTCAGACCCGACTTCGCTAGCCCCTTCTCGGAATGGTAGTGCTCGAACTTCCGGAGGTGCTGAAAAGCGGCATTTGGAAAGAGATGGCTATAGTCCAAGCGCATGAACTTGCTGGGGAGCATGTCCCCGTTTACCCTGTAGATTGGATCGGGCATGACGAGGGGCATTGGTTTTGTATAGAGGTCTGCCACTCCCTTGGCAGGCTCGGTAGCCTTGTCATGGTGATTCAGAGGGCTGTGGGACTGCGACTTATGGACTGGCACATTTGCAATGGACGAAACTCGCTTACGCCTGGGAAGGCTCAGGTCCAAGGGCTCTTCCCCCGTTGCATGGGTAATCGAACGCTGCTGGATTATTTCCAACCGCCTCTTGGAAAGGTCAAAGGGAGAATCTTGCTGGAGGCTTCTCATACTGACATCTGGCCTGAAGCGAGCATCCCGTTGGATACTGTTATCTACATCATGACCATTGCTCCTTATCTGTGCCTTCAGTAAGCCGTTTTCAGGATGAGCTCCTCCGAAGTATTTCTCAGCGATGGAAGCAATAGCTTTCATTGGCTCACTGGCTGCGACTCTGTTTTCTACTCGTCTATCATTCCTGGAGACCTGGTGCATTAGGGGCTCTGGCTCGTTCCTGTTGCTGCCATGTCGGTGGGCTACTTTCCGATGGGCCTTGTTCTCTCCATTCCCTTCACTGTCCGAGTCCAGGTCACTGCCCGAGGTAGAATCCAGGTCGCTGCCCGTAGGTGTGCTGACGTTGGACACGTCACTGCCATCACTGACTTCACTCTCAGCTTTCTCATTCAGGTCTCTCTTAACCGTGGTTGGATGTTGGCCAGTAAGCTGGAGACCACGCTTGCTGGGACTAACGGTATAATGTTTCAGCCAATCCTCCGTGGAATTGATGGACCCGTTGGGGCTTGTTCCCCCACTTCCATTTTTCACAGCGTGATGGGGTTTGGCGAAGTTGCTAGCCATAAGGGGGGACTGGGCTGGCATCGGTGGGTAGCCAATGAAATAGGGGTGGCCAGGGAGTGGCGTCTTATCGGCGCCGGGATACCCCAGGAGATTATTTTGCAAAAGAGCCTGCTGGGTTAGGTGCATATTGGCATTCCAAAGGTGGGCCAGATTGGCAGGGTGCAATGGGTTGTTTGTTCCTAGCATGCCCACTCCCATGAGCGCTGCATTGGGTGTCATGACGGGACAGCTCCCATTGCGCACTACTGAGGGGACGGTGGTGGACTGCGAGGCGGGAATCTGGTTGTTCAGGAGCTGGCTACCATGGCAGAAACGGCGGTGCTTGTTCAGGGAGGTGACGGTGGCAAACATCTGGCTGCAGTTGTTACACTTGAGCTGGGTGCGGCAGTCAACGTGCATGCGTTTGTGCCGGCACAGGTTGGAGAACTGCGTGTAGGACTTGAGGCAGACCTCGCAGATGAAAGGCTTGATGCTGCTGTGGATGTGGGTGTGCTGCTTCAGGCCACTGGAGGTCGCGAAGGTCTTGCCACACTCGGGGCAGGCATGGCTGCGGGCCCCGATGTGCTGGGTGCGGATGTGCCGCTGCAGGTTGCTGGGATCGGAGAAGATCTTGTCGCAGTGCTCACAGGGGAACTGATGGTCGTCATTGTGCTCGTTCTGGTGTCGCAGCAGGTTGGACTTCCAGTGGAAGCTCTTAGGGCACTTGTCGCAGTGGAAGTCGCGGTTGGCTCGGTACTCGCTCCGGTCGCATTCCCCTTCCTCGTCTTCGGAATTGTGGCTCGAGGATATAATGGAGTCCCCTTTTGTTTCGTCGGCAGTTTCGTCTCTATCAGATTTCAGATTGGCAGAGTGGACTGGGGGAAAAAGTAAAAAATTGTTTGAGTTACTAACAATTACTTTACACTGCCATTCCTGTGGGATTGAGAAGCGTTAAGGGACTCTTGGGAGGAAACCTTGAAGAGATTTTGGGAAGCTTGAAGAGATTTTGACTGAAAGTAACTAAGGCTGTTCAATATCCATTTATTTTGAAACCGAAATATTGGCCCAAAAAAATCCCCATATTCGATATTATCTTGATGACGTCACTTTTTCCTTTACGGAAGAATGGAGGAATAAAAAAAAGACATGACGGAAGTCACCACGGCATCGTGAGATCAGGCCCAACGGGATCAGGCCCGCTAGGATTGAGCTCATACACGCCCAGGGCAGGATTGAGCTCGGGTCCGCTTATTTTTTTTATATCGGGGCTATAGACATCAGCCGGGCTCATGAGATCGCGAATTGGAGCCGCCAACCTTCAGTTGGCTTCTTTACAGCACTCCAGAAAGACGAGCGTTTGTTTCTATTTCGGTATTGCTGATTAGGAACAGCTGATAATTAATACCATGAATGATCACACGTGAGCTGTCAAAAAACGATTGTATTGTATGTCTTTACACCAGACAGCCATTGTATATGTACAATGCATGCCACGCACGTGGGCTATTGGGCCGGCCATAACCCAGGGTTTTAGTCTTTTCCCAAGACGAATTTCGCTACGTGTTAGCGGAGTGTACGTCCATTGTACCATGGGAATGAGACGGTAGCATTCAATGCGGCTGCTTGCAATTGACCAAGACTACACCAACAATGCAACGCGCACGCACAGGTGCGCTATAGGGGTTGGCCTTATTGCAACAATTGCCATATCCAAGTTAGTCTTTTTTAAAGACGAAGTTCGCTACGCGTTCGCTGTGTGTACGTACATTGTACAATGGGAATAAGACGGTAGCATTTAGTGCAGTTGTTTGCACTTGACCAAGACTACACCGTGTACCAACGATGCGATACAATGCACGCACCTGCGCTATATAATAAACGAAGGCACGGAGATATGACAGCGACAAAGTCATGTCGGGGTTTAGAAAACGGTAAAAGAAATGACACATATTTAGTACATACCTTATGTACTATTCTATCGTCAAATTTATTGGAAATAACTGGAATTTCGAGCAAGGTAAACTGGACTAATTCACACTTAATACACACTTAGAAAAATCTGAAATGCTGCGAAAAGCAACATATAACGATATTCTTCGGTATATCAAATTCCCTGATGTTCCAGGGTTTTTTAAGGGGCCGATTTGATTTTCGCAATGAAAAAAAATATCGAAATATCAGGAAATATTGTCATACCGAACAGCCTTAAAAGTAACACCTCACGATGATTACCTTGATGATGATGGAATTGTTGATTAAGGGCAGTGAAGATGGCATTGGAGTTCTTACAGGCATATTTCTGGTGTCGTCTCAGGGCAACCTTGGAGCGGAAAACCTCCTCACAGTCACTGCATGGAAACCTCTTCTCTTCTGGAACAAAAAAAAGGAAATGTCAATAGATTTATAATCTAATATCTGCTTCTTGGTGGATTGAAACAAAAAGGATTGTTAGCCAGTATCCCCTGTTCAAATTTTGAACAGGTGCTATCATACTGGGAACGCTGATCTTTACACCGCCCCACACTCTGGAAGTCTGGCATATTTCCAATGGAAACACATACTACACCAAGGAGACGTGTTCCAAAGGAAACAGGAACCTTCCAACTTTTGAGATACTTCTTTGCAGAAAACTACTTTCTTTAAAAGCACATTGACTGTTTGTAGATGTTCAAATATACAATACTGCGAACAACTTTGGTTATAAAGCAGGTAACCTTTGGTTGCTACCTCAATACCAGTTTATGTCACACATCATCAGATGATGTACCCGGTAATAAACCTGGTTAACCCTAAAACCTAAAGCTATAAAATACTACTAATAGTAAACTGTAGTATGCAGTACTCTTACTACACTGTCACATTAAAAATTATGTAGTACTTTGTAGTATACTATACTTTACCCCAAAATGAACAAGTAAAAAGCTTGTAAACAAGTAAGCAGCATTTTGATTTTGAGTATTGGGAGAAATACTTGTATGTATTTGAGAGGTCAGAAATACTTTTATAATTTGTCTTTTATTCCTAATAATTAGATACTTCAGTGTAGAGTTTGATACTTTAGTAGACCACGATGATGACATTTTGGATACGATGAACAGTCGCCTGAATAAATTTGTTGGCCATCAATGACTCTACAGAGTGACAATAACTCAAAATATTTGTGGATGCCTCAACAGCAACACTCTAGTGTACAATAAATGGTTATGCTGCCCTCTGCTGTTCAAGTGATACATAATCGCTTACAGATGTAAACCATAACAGAAGGCCCACAGAAATGCCAAAAAGGTAGATTTTCTAAAAGGAAAAAATGTAAATTGCTCTTGCTACTCGACATCAACTGAAAAATTGATAAAGCATTTTCTTTTTTTAGCATCACCAAAATACACTAACCATCTCCCAAATAGTGCTAGTTTCAGAGCGCCAGATCGGCCAACATTTTTGAACACAAGAATATCCTGACACATCAATAGAGAGTGATGGTAGATACGATTTGAAGCTTTGCATGGTGGGTGCGATATAAGAGAGACTGGGATTGCGGGTAACACCATGTGAAATAAATTTCTTCTAGGAAGAAGTGTGGTTCTGAAAAGAACCGGGGGTGAGTGTGTAACTCGACGTTTCGGACAGTGTGCTCTGTCCGTCCTCAGGAGTGATGGTCTATTAAAGTGAACTTTAATGTTTGACCGCAGGTCAATCAAAATTGGTCGCACAATCTAGGATTACACTGTTTTTGCTGGGGCTGACCCCGGGAAGGCAAAACTGAAAATAGACACCAATGATTAGAAAATGCACCTGTCATCACCACAAGCGGTCAAATTACTCCATCTTCCTTTTCACAACCCCCTCCCCTCCAATCAAGTACCCTTTCATGACAGACCCAAATTGTCACTGCATATCACGCAATGCACAGCACATCGTTACCGGGGCCAGATACTATCAACCATTACCCTCTTTCCCTGCCCCGAGGGTTGCACACTGAGTGGGGCGTACCCCGTTCACAGGTACAGTCATGCACACCCATTTCCCTTCAGAGAGTGGCCTCAAGCACTCACACTCCCATGGAAGCCACACTTTCTACAGGCTGGCACAAGGTTCGGTAAGGTAGTCGGTTGGTGCTGAAACGGAGAGGCAATTAAATATCAAAACCTCAAAGATTTGGTCTGCAAGGCGCTTTATCAAAAACAAGAGTAATGATGCAAATTCCATTTCCTGACAAGTATTAGTAGGCATATTAATTCCAATGAGGATCCACGGAGGGGACAACAGGGGCATTCCCCCCCCCCACAAAAAAAGTAAAAGCTGCACTTTTTCAGTAGTAAATCACTGAGAATGCCAGAAACTACTGCATAACCTGCCATTAGGCCCGTTAGTTAATTAACCCTAACTACCCCAAGCCTTACAAACTCCAACAGCAAGTTGTGTTGAATTGTGATGGGTTCAAGACTGTAGCGCCTTGGCACCAATGACCATTACATGGGAGCTACATGTATGATGCCCCAATTTGTCCAAAGAATGTGCCATAGGTATACTGCAGAGTGTTGGATTTCAAGAGGTTGAGGACACTTCCCAGTAAAAATACAAAGGGGGTTAGGGTTTAAGGTGTTCAGAATGCAACTTGTATCACCAAAATCAGGTAGATTCCCCCTTTTCAATTTTGTTGGATCTGCTCATTCTCCTCCCCCACCTCCTTCTGAATCTGGCAAATTTCAGAGTGCGGAAAACAAATCGGCCAAGTTTGACAGCTGGGGAGGAGATGGACAGAGACCAGTCATAACCTGTTCACTTCCGGACACCCCCTGGACCTACTTTGCATCCCCCTCCTCTGAAAGAAGGAAAAATTATCAAATGGTCAGAATCAAGGAGAGGAAAGCTACAACTTTGTCATGTTTGGACAGATGATGGATGAAGAGGGGACAGGGCCCAGCCATGTCTATCATGGGGGGTGGGGTGGGTCGGGAATTTGAAGAATTTATGGGTCCTTCACCCTCAGTCTATTTGGCCTCTGGGGATTATAACAATTAACTGGAAGGGGCAATCTTAAGTGTCTATTTCCTTGGGTCATTTATCTAGGTGATGGATTCGGGGCCCCCTCCCGATATCCCCCCTGTAGCACAGTTCTAGCGGAAAGAGGGAAGGGGCGAGTTTTGCCTTATTGCTCCTTTTGTTGAATACTTTTTTTTACAGATTCAGCTGGTTCTCTCTTCATTTTTGCTCAGTGAAATTTTCTGAAAATATTGATTAGCAAATCAATTTGCTTATTACCAAACTACAAAAAGAACCAGTTTAATAGTTAGGCATTTTAGCCAGTAACAATATTCTGCAACCTGTGCTGAGCTAATTTGAACACTTCGTAGCTCTATTAGAATCAGCAACCGCGTTTTGCCTAGCCATCGGTGTGCCTAAAAATACCCTGACACCCTGACCACCTGTCCACTGTGGCTACATCAGTTCCAAGCAACTAAACGAGGTCCTGCCTACACAACAGGATGTACACAGGTTGGACTCTGCTACGGGTTTCGCCGACCTGATAAAAAAAACTGTCCACGAGTGGGATGGATGATATTTTCATTACGAGGTTAACATAATTGAAGCTCAAGTCCACAATCTATCTTTTCCCGCTGAGGTTGGTTAATTCTCCCGATGTGCCTTCCCTCCCCCTTCCTGTAAGAGATCACCAAATCAAGATACAATCGGAAGGGAGGACTGTGGGCCATTACCCCAGCGCTTCCTTCTCCTCCCCCATTACCCAGCTCCCATGGGGGGGTTTGTGGTACCCCACAAGGGCACATCGGTGTTTGATCATAAGGCGACAGCTAAATGAACACAGATTTGTCTGGTCCACAATCAGTCCCAGGTTTTTCTGTTTTATTGCTGCCTGGTGTTTTGGCAGAAAACTTCACAGCCATAGATCATAAAAAAAACCTCTAGCTACAGGGTATTAGTACTGAGGAGCTCATATGAGGGTCAAGAAAGTGCAGATCAATGCTTGAGGAAAGAAAACTTAATTGTTACTCTATTTGGGGCTAGCGGGCAAGGGTGTGAATGGGTGGGGCGGGGTTCAAAATACCCCCTTCCTTAAGAGAAAAGTTTATCCAACCCTAAAAAAATTGTAAAATCCTTAACAATTACATACATGTACTAACATTTTGTGAGCACTTCCAATCTTCTGAAGCCTTAAAAAAATTGCCTGCGAACATTCTAAAAATTTTAAACATTTGAAAAATCTTCTTGAAAACTACGAAACAGAATTTTGAGGTGTTTTATTAGAAAGAGCAATTTTCATTATTCTTTATGTAACCTTTTTTTTTATACTGATCTTCGGGATAAATATTTGACTAACTTGGTTGGGAGAGGGCACTGGAGTCAAAATGGTTACAAGTACAACACGCTGACATTGTGGACAAGGGGTGGATCCACAGGACAAGGGGTGGATCCACAAGACAAGAAACTGGTCAAAGGGGTGGGGAAAGAGGCCAGTTTTGAATTCCATTTCAATGGTATACAGAACCCCCATGAATAATCAAAAGACACGCCCCCCAAAAAAAATCCTAGATCCATCCCTCCGTGAACAATGCTTAGGCTCCCGCAAATCTGGCGCCACCTAGAATCGTAAACTGAACAAGGCTCGTTATCCTCGTAGAAATGTTGCGCACGGCCTCACATTTCAAGAGCCAGTCTATCAGGCGCTACCGAGCAACTTCTTGCTTATTCACCCCCTATTGACAGGTCGACGGCGTAATCCGATATGACATGCTAATCCCTCATGTCATGCCCCCCTTCCCTCCCTCAGGGGGGAAATTCCCCCTTCATCCCTGTCGAGGAAAAACCCCCTCCCTGATGGAGAATACAGCCATAATGATCAATTTTCTCTCTTTACATATCGCAGGACGGTATTTTCTTGACAAGTTGGTGTGGTTGAGGTAGGACAGACCACTGTGTATGTGTAAATCCTGCAAGACTGTTTGAACAAATTGAAATATCCAAGTTGGGGTAAATGATTCTTAACCAGTTCGCGCCGGGATTATTTTTGCCGAAAATTTCGATTTTCAAAAAAGGCAAAATATAGCAGCCAACTTCTGATATACAGCCAAACGCCACAAATACTGATTTTCAAGAGTCATTTCAACAGTATTTGTACAATATTTCTTGCCGAAACCTCATATATTTAAATACTCCGGGTGCGCCCACCGGAGCGTAATTGTAGAACAACAGGCCGTGCACAGCGGCCAAGTTCAAGTTCAACACACGATCCGCCTCCCCAGACTTCTCAGACTTTGTGTGTGTGTACAAAACAAATAAGGGATTAGCGTGTTGAGACGTCACCCGGAGGTGAGTCGAGGCAAACTCGACGTTTTAACCCGTCAGCCCTGCCCGTTTATAAAAACAGCCAGATCGTGTTAACACGTCCTCCGACACGAACTGGTTAAGTTCATTACCACCAACTCAACATCGTAAAATGAGTGGAAATGGAGGTAGCCGCCAAGGCCGAGTTCGGGCGAGTTGTTCTTGTTTGCTCAAGAAGAACTTGTGTCTTCATTCATGTTCCGGCCACTCGAATGCCCAAGAACGCCTGATAGCCAAGAGCGCCATCTATCTCTGGTAATCCTGCCCATGTACGTTATTTCAAGCATTCGTTTCAAAAACCTGAATTTCAGACACAAAATAATTTAACAGAAGCACAATATTTAGACTGCATTTTCAACTAGTTTGTTCAGAAAAAGCTTTATTTTCAAAATGTTCGGAAGGGAATTTTAGGCAACTGTACGACGACTTTTTATGCTTTGTCAGATCATCTGGCATCTTTGGTCGTCTTCTACGTCGCGTCAAATTACATCATGTTCTGGTAAACCCCCGACTGGTAGGGGGTGTGTGATCTTGTTCCGAGTGCAATGTTCTCGGATCGCGTTCCCTCCGTTCGGGCGTAAGAACAGGGAACTTGTGTTAAGAACAGACCGCCCGAACCCGGCCCAAGAATCTTCTAACATTAATTGCTACAGAAAAGCCAACAGCCTAACACCCTGAACGTAGAATCCACCATCCCACTGTCTTTTGTCGAAGAACTTTTCCAACCAAACACATCTTGAACAGGTTACCATGAGTTTCTTGTCAGTGTTGCTCTCGAGCGTAAAGCAAAGAACCAATTTTGTAGAGCTGCTATGCAAAATGTTAGCAAACATTGCTGAGAATAGTCTCAAGTAATACAACATTCACACAGCATTTGAGCTAGGAACCCGTTTCTCCTAAGCAATACTGTTTTCCTTTTTGTTCAGACACACACCCAACAGGAACACCCCTCCAATTATGGTTATACAGGGCGTATCAAAAAAAACGCAACAAAATAATCATGTCGAATTTGGTCAAAATTGTGTTAGGTACATAAAAGTGCCTAGTATCATCTTAAAGCCACATATCTCCTCTTTCCAACGATAGGTCATTTGTTCACAGGCGGCAATGCTTGGCTGAACAGTCATTGTTTTTGCACAATGGGTCAAATTCAGCTTGGGACCAAGTTTTAGTGCAGTAAGCAATAAAGTGGATGCAGTGCTATTGAAAGAAATTAAGTTAACACAAAACAGACTAAAAGTTAATACTCACAACGTTTGTCCTCATCTCATTGTGCAGTTTATTCAGCAATTATTACATCCCATGCCCCTCAACATGGCCCCCATTTCTTCACAATGAGATGAGGACAAACGTTGTGAGTATTAACTTTTAGTCTGTTTTGTGTTAACTTAATTTCTTTCAATAGCGCTGCATCCACTTATCATTGCTTACTGCACTAAAACTTGGTCCCAAGCTGAATTTGACCCATTGTGCAAAAACAATGACTGTTCAGCCAAGCATTGCCGCCTGTGAACAAATGACCTATCGTTGGAAAGAGGAGATATGTGGCTTTAAGATGATACTAGGCACTTTTATGTACCTAACACAATTTTGACCAAATTCGACATGATTATTTTGTTGCGTTTTTTTTGATACGCCCTGTATTGGTGTTTTGGGGTTTTTGGCAGGGGGGGGGGGGGGGGGTGTTTAAATTGTAATCACCAAAGACAAGGCTAAAAGCCACTCTAGGTAAAGGGTTATGATCAGAGGTGGTAGGGTTGGCGACATTTTGAATTGCCAACCCTACCGTCCTTATGGTTTTCCTAAGCCCAAAAGAGGATGTACAATTCTTCAACAGATTCCAGAGGAATTATCCCAATTTTCAGACCTATAGACCCAGGCATGGTAACTTCCACCATCGATGAGACTAAGTCACCTCCCCCTTGAGTTAGAGCTCTAGTAATTTAATACAGCTTTAAACATGATACCCTTTAAACCTTCCCAGGGGCATTACAGGCTTACAAATAAAACTATCCTTAATGAAATAGATTTACCTTGCCCCTCAAGGAACCAAAATGAATGGACCGACATGCCATTGTGAAAGTACTCATAAAGACAGGTGGACAGTGGACAAATTTTACCCCTCCCTGCCCCTCCAACCAGCCCCCCCATCACCCCCAACCCTATCACCCCCCTTAGCTGGCACCTGCTACCACTAACTATCCCCAGGCAAACTTGGAAGGGGGTGATCTCTCTCCACAGAGGAAGGGTGGATTGACCACAGTGGCATCACTCTGAAAAATGCGGAGTCCCTGTGGAATTGGAAGGGCAGGAACACACCCTTGTGTGGCTCTACCATAGGCAGCATGGCCAATGCCCAAGTGTTTGACGATGGGGAATCATGCTGTATGTTAGACACACCTGCAAAGGCCTGCAACAAAAGCTCAGAGCTCCTGCCAAGCCAAGCCTGTGCAAGTGGCTGAATCAGTTGGACAACTTCAAGGTACAATCTAAAGCTATCATTAAAACTCTGAAATGTACATTTTCTCTTTTTTTTCTTTTAACGTTTAATTTTAATTATTTATTTATTTCTATTTTTGGAGACCACCAAGGGCAAGATTGGTAGAGCGCCGGTACGGTATTCCGGAAGTCGCAGGTTCGAATCCCGCTCCTGCCAGTTTTCTTTGTTCATTTTGAAAATTTATTCAATTTTCCCTGGCATGGTGTGTTTGACGATTTTTTTTTATATTTTAGGTAACGTGTTTCTTTCTTTTAAATTTTGGACTCATTGGGCTTCTAATTTCCCTTTCATTGTTTGGGGTCATATCTGGCCTTTACAAGTACAGATACAGTTGCCATTGAAGGTTTACATACACCGCAGTCCAGCAAACAAATCCTTAATTCATCCCGAAGCTGTGAATCAAATCCAAGTGATTATACATGCAGGAGGGCGGATTTTGAAATATGATTTTATTGAATGTACTGAGAATTTACAATAGAAAAATTGCAAGAAACAGAACAGTGCCAGCAACAATTGAAATAAGAGCCTATCGTTCCAAAGTATTCCTGTCCGAATCTATGTCAACGTTCGACCACAACTGTGTATCCTTCCCTATGTGCAAGAACTGGGTATGACAGGCTCTGTCACCCAATCCGTCACCCTGTCTGCTCACCTATAAGTTGTATGGGGATGCCCTCTTGGTCAGGGAATGCAGCTTCCTTCAGGACGAGGAGTTCTTTACCAGGAGGAATCGGGTGGATGACTTTGTAATACACCTGTAGAAAATGATCAATCATATTGAATCAATTTTATCAACATTGATAAATTTTATCAATATTGATGAATTTTATCACCATCGTCAAGATTACAGAGTTACCATCAATACTGCTAATCCCATTCAAGATGAAAGTAGGGGCAGATCCGGGGCGTCTTTACTTTTTCATTTTTTTTTTCTTTTGTTGAATGATTTTGTTTAATGGCTGGGGGGTTGCATTAGCCTTTTAGAGGTATGGCGGACACAATAGGAGGGCGCTATTTGATTTGGGTATACCTTTTGTATGGCACAAAAGGTATACCCAAATCAAATAGCGCCCTCCTATTGTGTCCGCCATACCTCTAAAAGGCTAATGAGCTCATAAATAATATGGTTTTCTGCAAGAAAATGTAGTATTACAATTGACAACATACAGGAAAATACTGCACATTGATGACCAAATTAATAATGAAAAATTTTGACCTCTACTTTCAAGCAATCACGTACACTGTTATTGGGTAAAGACAAACTAAGGAGTTTAAACACAACTTCAGTCCTCAAGGAGTAATTACAAACTTATAGTGCACTTCTAATGCCGGCTAAGTTCTGTGAGTGCGGCTCACCTCGCGACATCTGTCATCCTTTTAACATTACAGTTGTGAAAAGTAAATGTTCCGTGTTGATCTTTGTGAGGCGTTTGAAATTGACGGGATACCTTGGATTGCTGATTGCTGTTTGTTGTCTGTTACGCACCCTTGTCGCATCACATTTGCTGTGCACATTAAACCCCCTCTAACCCCCCCTCCCCCTCCCTTACGATGATTGATGAGAGTCAGTTTTTTTATCACAGAGCTCATTTCTCACACCTCGGCCACGGGACATTCCTGCCTCGCCCGCACCTTAAGAAGTCCCGGGATGATGTCTCAAAAGACGCAGCGCCAACTGACGGCAGCAATTAGCAACGTGGGCATTGCGTTACTCAAGCTCTGCCTCTTAATACCAGTGCTGCACCAATAATTGCCACAGCGCCGAACTGCACAATGTGACAGAGTCCAGCATTTTTTTGTTTTTTCTCTTCCCCCGCTGTGTGCCCGTGCCGGCTGACATATTTGAAAACTATGACTAATTATGGTAGGGGTGTAAAGGAGAATTACCTGGTCTGTTACCAAGTGTGCGATCAACACGCTTTGCGGCATTAATCTTCATGTGGGAATATCTGTCAGAGCCCCGCTCTGCATTTGCCAGCCCCCAGGGAGATGAAAAAATAACGTCCACATTTATTACCATCGCTTTCCCACCAATGAAATTTGATAGGGCCCGATTTCAATGAATTCCTGTGCTAACATCATATATCACTTTCTATGAGCTCAGAAATGATTTTCATACATTACTGATAAGACATGTTTGAGATACTTCTTTAGCTACTTATATCAGGGGTGAGATTGGCAAAAAATGAAAAATCCATAAAAAAAAATTACAAAAAATCTACGAGGACCCCAGATCAACATATTTACCTAAAGGCACCCCTTTAAAATATCCACTTTTATTGGTCTATATCCACTTTTACAGATTAAAACACCTTTAGGACAACACCTCAGGAATTCCAGATTGGAAAAAAAGATTCTTTAAAAATTCTGAAATCCCGAAAAAAAATCCGGAAATCAGGAAAAATCCTGACAAATCTCACCCCTGTTATATTCTTTTCCCCAAAAAAACATTTTTTGTTCCAAAAAAAATGTTTAAGGATTATTCTGCAATTGATCTGTCATGATTACGGACATACAAATTTGCAGGTCTGTGTTAACATTGCTTGTTAAAACCTGTATTTATGACACATGATGGATATCAATGGGACAAATTACCAACAGTGGCCAGAGTGGCAGTTGGTCAAATGGTCAGTCGGCCGCAATCACTGGACTCAATGCCAGTGTTGCTAGCCATACATATTTGCTAAGCCTGACAAAGTTCTGCTCAGCAGAACATGGTTACCAGCCAAAATTCCACATAGGTATACAGCTTTTGAATGGTTCTCAACTCACTTATGCTAAGTAAAGACATTCACTCAGCAAATTTTCAAACAGGTGCCAAGTACAGGAAGATTTTGAGTTTCAAAAACAGCTTACCACCCAAACTGCATGCAAAGTATATTGCTCCGAACTGGTTCTCGGGGCGAGTAATTTTCTTCGCAAATACTTTGGTATGCATACATTTGTTTACAATGATATTGGAATGATGAAACGATTTCTCATCTTAACTTAACTTCACTTTACCTTGTTCTCGATCTGCACAGGGACCATGTTCTGTTCTTCAAACATCGGAGCGCTCCGCACATATTTCATCCAGTTCCCGGTACCCGGCTCACTGGCGTCTATCCAGCATCTAACCTTGCCATCCGCATCCACAATCTGTAATGCAAGAAAAAAAATCCTTTCCAATTTAGAAATAATTCTTTGTCTTCCATTCTGGTTATATGTCTCCAGTCATAGAAAGACAACAATTTAAAATTGTCATAATTTTGTTTTCCCACCATCAAATGAGAATATGCTAATTATTTCTTTTACACACAGGAGCTGGTGATAAAAACTTGTTGCAGTCATCAGAAAAGAACGTCCCAGAGAAAACAGACATCGTGGTTAGTTTCACTGTAACACCAAACCACACCAAAAAATTCCGACAGAAACAAATGACTTGCCTATTTAGATACAAAAGAATGGTTTATCTTTATTTTTTCTCCCGTCACTCGTCCCGACGATATCAACATCAGAGCAGGCACAAAAGCAAACGCATAAATTACGGCACAGGCTGATAATCATCCATTATTTCTGATCAGTCGATCATTATTCCATTAGTTACAACCGTTTGCCGGTGCACGGCAAATTAATTAGCAACTGATTAACAAAACATGACATGGTTCCCGGAGATATCTACCAACTGATAACTGGAAATTTGTTTACCGTCTACCATTTTGCTTCTTTTTTTTTATCTTCTGTAAATAATTCGCCAGCAGGCAGCTGGGTATCAAACCCGAGATGGAGTCGGACGTTTGAATTTTTTTTTCCATTCCATGTCATTCTCTCCCCCTAACTCCCTAAAAAAAAAAAAACCACAGAGAAAGATAAGTGTCATTGTGAAAGCTCTGTGACGGGTGACATCGGCCCGCGCGGATAAAGAGCCTCGCACGATTAGAGCCGTAATTGCCCATTTGCCGAGCCAGATATCACTGACAATTACAACTGAAGTAGGTCGCGGGGGAAGATAAAAGGAGACGGCAAGGAAAAAACAAACGAACGTGTGTGCACGGACGCTATCAGGAACATCTGCCGCACCATTCGCCCAAGTCGTTCTTTTGATTGCATTACGGCCGTAATTCCTTATTTACTCTGACAGTACAAATAGAGTCTTGCGTCGGGACATTCAGAAGAAACAGATGCAGGCAGAGATTCTTTTTCCATCCCCCCAATCTTCCTCGGCTCTCCTTCCAGGAGGAGGCAGAGGGGCGTCCAAACAAGCCGAGAGGTGGGATCCTCCTAGGAAAACACTGCAAAGGGGATGACCGAGAACCACTACAAGGGGTAACAGGTTATTTGCAAACCTTGGCAGAGAAAGAAATTCATGCGGCAGTCAGAATGCCCAGATACAAGAAAGAGTTCCTTTTCCTATGGTTGTTGTAGCTTCTCTTGCCTCTTACAGGAACCCCTGGTATTTCCTTAAACGTAGTGTGCACGATTGGTAATCCTCCAAATTCTTTTTTACTGAATTATTACGAAATACCTTACTAGACTAAGTTAATAGTAGTCTCAATCATCCTGTGAAATGATGGCACCTGGTGTGCTGTCGTTGTCAAGAAAAGTGGAAATTTATATCGTTTTCCAACAATTGCCAACCGACAATCGTTAACAAACTGCCCTCTATAACAAATATAGCCTTTAGTCAAGGCGCGCATGGCTACCCGGACACGCTGGCATATCCGGGGCGCGTCACGCATCCAGGTAGCCACGCGCGCCTTGACTAAAAGGCTATCATCCACCTGACGGTTGAAAACGAACGCCGTTTTTCTCTCGTTTGTATTCGCCATCCAACAACGCAAAACTTTGAACAGGTCAGTGGGACGATATTTCCAATAAAATACTCACCCACAAATTCTGAAAATTGCAACAATGACCAATCATGTACACTAACTTTAACGTCTTAGTTGCATAACTTTTGTGCATTTTTATTATAAAGAAAAGGATCACAACACAAAAACTGGGTTTGGTGATGAGACTTGTAAATGCAAATATAAAGAGGAATGGCCACATAGCATACCGCCATGCAGAGATCATCTACTATTGTATCTTAATGTTTGTAAGGACACTGCCGGCATGCCGTTATAAACTGACGAGACACAATTCTGAAAATGTCCCTGCCATGGATAATGTCTACCAAAGCTGGTAGACTTCACAGAACGGTGGGCCGGGGGTTCAATTCCAAAACCAGTCCAAAATATAAATTTGGTTTTCCGTCCCTGCCTGATTCCATGGGTCCGCCCAGAATATCATTCTTCCCCCCCCCCCCAACCCCTCTTCTTAAACTGAACATCCCTTCATCATTTTCATCAGATTTTAGTTCTACGTGTATCAGGAATCCTTGGTTTCATAACCCTAAATAAGTAATGTTTCTAACCACAAGTTGCCTAAAACCAAATTCCAAGGTCACGTTCACACAGTAATATAAAACAAAACCTGATGTGGATCCATCTTGTCAAGACCAGCCCAACCTTGCTCTGACAGAATGATTGATCTGCCACCAACTGATAAAAGAGCCAACAAATAACTCCGGAAGATTATCATTATCAATCATATCTACTCCAAGTGGTGTGGCGTTTCTTTTTGCCATACAATTTTTTATTGATAGCAGCATCCATCGCGGGCCATTCTATTGTTTAGGTTTCCTTCAAATGGAGAGAAAAATTAAAAGTGGTAGAGATAGTGAGTGACAAAAATGCTAATATGTTGGAATTTTAACAGGTGGGTGGTGCAGTATTACGGGGCGGCGCTGGTGACAAGTTTCTTGGTGATGTTATGTATTAAAGCAATTTTGTTTTGAGCGATCACTGTTAACCCATTCTGTCTGGCTGTTATTGATGGGGTGCTGGTATGCCATACGGGCTTGTGCAGCCAAGCGTAATGCACACAATAGGCAAATAATGGATTGAATACATGCAGGAATGCACATATACAACAACCGGCCAGGTGGTCTTTAAGTTTTTCAAACTGCGGCTATGGCCGTCGTCCATATTCAAAGGGTTAATGACGATAGTCACCCCCGACAAACTCACCCATGTTTGTAAACACCTTCAATCGTGGACCTCCCATTGTCCCTCTTTTGTTTATACTTTAACTCTTTTCGGAAGACCTCCCATATGTTTTGTACACGATTTTCAATCGTGGACCTTGACTCAATCGTGGACCCTATTGTCCTCTTTGTTAAAGGTCCACGGTTTGAATAGCTATACAAACTCATGAACACTCCCGAAACCTTCGGAAATTCCCTTGGGACCGTGCAACTAATTAAGGAGCTCTTTTGCTGTAAACAATATCACACAACAAACTCTGGCTTCATACTCTTGGGTGGAACAAGTGATCACCGCAAAGCACCTTGCTCATGGACACAGGCCCCTGATCCCCTGACCCCATTTGAATGACTTTCTCTACTTTGAATGAGTGAAACACCAGTGCCAGTTCACCCCGACAATGCACACTTGCCGCCAATAGTATATTTTGGATCTTGACGACAAACGTATCTCCTACTCATGATGAAGAGTTCCACTTTTTTTCTTCCGAGAATTCTGTCCTCCACCTTTGGAACACCAAAATGTCAAACGGTCATTGCGGTCTCAAAACATTTTTCGCCTGCCAAATATCAAGACTGGCCTACGCAATACAACACAGACGAAAGAAAGCCCAGGAAACTAGTTTTTAAAGATACAAAGCATGCTGGATGATAGCACACCTATAGGTTGTTTTAATACCAAACTGCATGTAATACTCCATTAGAGGTTCACATACATGTATATTTAAAATGCCACAAATGCTTCTGAACAATGATGAACACCTAAAAAATTAAGATTTTGATGCATTTTAGTGTTTTAGTAATTTACTAAGATTTGGCACAGAAAAAAATCATGGAGAACGCCCGTCAGAAAAATGAAACATTCCCACCCCCCCTAAAAAAGCAACACTCATCTGTTATGAATTTTAGCATATTTCATTTGTAATTTGGCAATTCAAAGATTTGAACATTTCAAAGTTCCGATTTTACAAGCTGGCATAACGCTCCACAACTTGAAGTTACCACATAATGCAAGCACGAAACCCTTTTCAGAATGCCGGAATACTTGACGGATTATTCAAAACGTGCCCAAGCCCGACACATTAATCATTTCAAGCCCATGAATCTCAAGAGCAGGGAAATATTTATTGAAGTGTTTTAATCAGAGTCGGGCTTGAATGCATTTAAATGCCAAATCCCAACCACAAACTCTGGCCTTTTTTTCACTCCCTTACTCTCTTTGGTTTGGCGAGTCTGTGAGTGGATGCCATTCCGCTCCCCACCCCAAGCTGTCCAAGGAAGAGACGTAATTTATCACCCCTAGAGTCAACAAAGTGTCCCCTCGATTCCCCTCTTCCCCTCCCTCCTTCGCACCTCCTGCACCCACTCGTTACCAGCCGCACCGCACTGAAACGACAGACGGCCGGAGACAAAAAGCGCAGCACCTGCCCGAGCACGTCCCCGGGAACGATGCGGGTGAAGCCCTGTCTCTCCCTTGCCCCCTCGATACAGCTCTCATCATTGGTGGCAAGAGATACAAACAACATACACAGCCTCCTCTTCTGTGGTAATTGATTGTTTAATAGCCATGAGTGCGGGCTGGTAACAGAGGAATGCGGGGGGGGGGGGGGGGGAGTTAGAGATGTAGGACTCCTCGGCAAGCGCACTCTCTCAGAGACTTGTCATTCTGATTATACACGGGTAGGGGAATGCTAGGAGAGAACTAATGACATCCGCCGCGATCTTATTGATCCAGGGGGCTGGTTGGAGGAGCAAGCTAGGCTGGCCGGGGCGGGGAGAGCAAATGGAGGCTGAAAAGATCGCATCACCGAAAGAGATGGAGAGAGAGGGAGAGGGTAAAAAAAAGATCAATTAGTTTCCAACTGTCAATCTGAAGGCTTAATGGATTTTAATGGCTTTGCATCTGACAGATGCGCTGTCATAAAACTGACAAGAACAGATGCTGAGCTTCCAGCGAAATTTTTTTTTTCCATTTTTTTAAAAGTAACTGACAAGCCCGGGGGGAAAGGGTGATTATTATTGGTGGGTCTAGGATGTAAAGGTAAGTGGAGGAAACTTAGTGCGAGTTTACTAACAGGTGTCACAATTTGATGGCCAGTCATCAAACCATAAACTATCTTATCACGAGCTAGGAGACTTCACGGTGTGCTTGCTTGCACTCCTGTTTAGTTAATCATTGGTCTCCGCTGTTCTGTTTAATTGACAAACTTCAAAATTGTCATCACACGAACCAACAGGAGTATTTGTAACAAGAGGAATAAGGAAATAGGTCAATATTGAGTCGTATTGCATGCACTTTAAAGTGTACACACTACATAGAAAAAGAAACACACAACTAGCATGTGCTATATTAAAGACCTCTCTGTACTTGTTTTCAACTAATGTTGAAACAAACTGTTAGTTTAAGAATCTAGGTTTCAACTTCATCAATTTGATCAGTTTGATTTGAAGCACGGCATCGTGGAGGCTACAACCCAAGAAATTTCAAAGAACAGAACGTAAAGGAGGTTGCCCTTCAGTAAAAAGAGGATGTGCAGACTACAAACAAGTATATGTAGCACTCTCAAAATTAATTTCCAGATTTATATACCATTTAAGAACACATAAGCTTTAAGATGATGAAAGAATTATTAAAATCGGAGCAGTATTAAAACCCAAACCCTGCTGAATCTAACAGGATCCAACAATTTGATATTCCTGTTGGACCCTGTTGGATGGAGCAGCTAACTCAAAGTGTTACAATCCCGTTGGATTCAGCAGGCAACAGAAAAATAAGACACAGTTGGATTCTGTTGGATTTAGCAGGCAAGTCATTTTTTATGACGTGTTGGACTGCGTTCGATTGAGCAGGAAACTCATATGAGTCACTGTTGGACTCTGTTGGATTTAGCAGGGTAGTCATGGTGAACCATTAGGGGGTTAGGGTTTTAAAAAGTTATGATGATTTTAGTTTTATTTAGATGATCCAGCACTATTGTAGAAATCAAGCGATAAAGTTTGTCCTTCATTTCCGCACCGCTGAACGGCTCACGATAAGGTATCTCCTAAAAGTGTCTCTCATTGGTCTATTTGTGGAAATATTGGTCAGATCGGCCAATCAGTTAGAGTTTAGATCACAAGCTTAAATTGATACCAAGTTTGTTATGATTGCATTCAAAATGGTGATGTAAAAAAATTGAAAAATAACGAATCTTATGAAGAAAACTAAACACAAATTCTGGTGATTCTCAGTGAGTTACCTTACTACAATCTCTTTTTTAAACATGTTATTGTACTAAAAAAAAAACACACACAGTATGATTTTAATTTACATAAACTAACATTTTAAGCAATAAAACGAAAATCAAAAATTTTGACCCTCAATAGATTTTTTCCTGTTCTTAAAACGGAGGAAAAAAGTTTGATTGAAATAGAGGAGTAGTTCTGTATTCGGTTCATGCATCTATATTTTTTTCCTCTCCAAAGCTACTGTCTGTGAGGCATGCAAAAACCTATGCTTTAAAGTCAGCACGCTTGATCAAATATAAAAAGCAAGTCGCCTGACCAGATTGTCTGAAAATATCCACCACATCCGCCGCTTGCGGACTTGGCTTGCGTTTATCGGGAGCAACCTTCTGTTTCCCCGAGAAGCCATCCCTTCCCGATGCTTTCTCACAAGATCTTGTGATCGTTGCACCATCAACATGCGCCTAACGGGGAGAGGTAGAAAAAATTCATCAAATGCAGCCCCGGCCACGCCCCGCCCGCTTCCCGCCGGCTGGCTTATTTATGTCTTGTGATTCAGCATCATGTGGTGGCCTATTCAGGGGGGCAAGGTGGTGCGCGCCAGGCACAAAGAATTGGGAATTGAAGGCGAGGGTGCCAGATTTGGGAACATTTGTTTAATCCCCCATGCTCGGTGTTGATTCCTAATGTTGCTTCCTGACTACTGCAATCTCATCAACTTTACTAAACATCTACTCGGAGCATTGACTGGCAACCTTTGTCAGATCAGCAGAAACAATAATAGCATCTAGTTGCGAGTCACAGCTTGTCCAATTTACATTGCTGGGAGATATTTTAGCAAATACACCATGTGAAGTAAGTAACTCGAAAAAAAGAGAATTGCGGTTCATAGAAGAACCAAAGGTATAAACTCGACAGTTATTAGAACAACCAGAGGTATAAACGATATATTTTTTGGTATAAAAGGTCAGCGTGCGAGTGTTTAATAAGCAAGAAACTGTACTCTCCACATGAGATGAACTCAAAAACATTACCAATCAGTAGGTTGAGAATGTTGTCCTTTTTTACACGATTTTCCCTTCAGATTCTTAAAATTTTTAATGAAAGAAAAACTAATTCCCAGGACTTTTTGTGGAGGGCTGCTAACCTTTTCATCACCAAACAAAAACAGCCATCCCGAC
This sequence comes from Hippasteria phrygiana, assembly GCA_037893225.1. Taxonomy (NCBI): domain Eukaryota; kingdom Metazoa; phylum Echinodermata; class Asteroidea; order Valvatida; family Goniasteridae; genus Hippasteria; species Hippasteria phrygiana. The sequence continues at coordinate 460,611 of JAZGUH010000234.1, forward strand.
TTGACCCTAAGTCTGTTCCACTCTTCTTACCCTGCGGCTGGCTCAGGATGGGACAAACAATTAATCCCTCCAACCACTTTGCCAATTCTCTCCGCAATTCTTTCTTTTTTAACCCGGCGAATCACCACGCCAGCGTTTGTTGTTGTGTGTGTGCCCGAACTTCGCAAGGCAACCGAAAAAAAACTTTGTTTAGGGGTTCTCAAAAGAAAAACAAGCCCTGCGGGAGGGAAGGGGGAATCAGACAATGGCGCGGAGCCTCTTGTCGGATCTCCCATTCTTCGTGTCAGCTCTGGCATTTTATGGGATTAAGAACTCTGCTGGGCCAACCAATGGTGGGTAACAAAACGCGTCTCATCCACTGAAGGCACGGCTTGTCACAATCTTTCTTTTCAACTCCGAAGAGACGGGGAAGAGAAAGAAAAAAGGGTTGCTTTCTTAACGAGCGACAGCCTGAAGCTGCCATGCTTTTGTGATGATGTTTTTTTTCTTTCTTCCTTCTTTTTTGTTGTTTGGTCGGCTCTCAGAGGGGAGAATAAACTTTGTCCTTTCAAAAGGATGTATAACTGGGGGAAGCTGGGAACAAAAAGAGCACCGTGACACCATGGCAAGGCCAAGAAATGAAGGAAACAATTATTGCTTAAGCTGGGAACTGTGGGGTGTTGATGCCGACTGTGATTATTAATTGATACTAAGCTGAGTGATTGGTAATGACAGACCAATCAAAAGGCTGCGCGATGGGGTAATGCTTACATGTATTCCAATCTACAAACTTCACATAGCTATGCTCGTTTCGACTCTCCACTTGCAATATGCACATCAGCTAATAAAAATCAAAGCACAAATGTTCGGCGACAAACTCCCAAACGCTGAATTGAATTATTTGAACAAAAACAATTAGTAAAGACAACAGGTGGGAAAACTCACCGATATTCATGTACTGCAACATATCAGCCGTGCATTATTGCATACGTGTGCATTAATAATAATGAAACTCAATATCTTTACTACAACAATATGGCCAGGAAAACTTCCTGACATACATGTACACACATTTCAGAAATGAAAAATTGAGAATGACTAACCTCACAACCACAACCTGGGAAAATCCAAGTGTCTGATGAATTATGACAGTCAGGCATCCACCAACTCAGACCAAATCCAACAAAAGAGCCTTTGTAAATTTCTTAACAGCCTCAGCTAACTGTCTTCCTGAATAACGTCATCAAAATACCATTCCTCAGAATGGGAAAAAAAATGGATTTCAATGTATGGCTTTCTTGTCCACCTCACGTTTGACCCCAAGGGACCCCTTTAATTGCCAGAGTATTGATTTTTATTTCAATAAGTAATCCCATTGTCAGCCCCCAGCATTGGGGCATTTGTCATCCCTGCTGATTATCACCTCGTGCATTGCCATTGTCATGGCCGAGTTGACAAAGTGCAGTCACATTGAAGGAGGCCTCCACCGAGCTATTATTCCCAGCTAACTGGGCCAGAAGTAATAGGATTGCCCCACGGCTCTTTTACAAGTTCCTCTCTCTTCTGCGCCTCCTTCCGTTCATGCCGTCCGTGGCTTCTGACGCGTTGCACGAGCGCCCGCCGTGCCCCTCCGTCACCACCAACGGTCGGCGCGGCTCTCTCCAATCGCCAGCTGAATGCCTCTGCCACGATGCACTGACGCCGACAATAATCAGGATTCTCTCGCTGCATGCCGCGCCAATGTTTGGATTGGGCACTCCACAAAAGATATTCACACCACAAGGATATAAAAACCCAAAAGATGGAAGACTGAAAAAAAAACATGCACAGTTCTGCAATTCTGAACTTGAATTCCTTTTGGCAGGGTGTGAATGCCAACCCAACAATAACCGGGATATTTCTTTAATTACAAATACATTTGCACTCAATGGAAGCGTAAACTATAGCCAGGAGCAACCATTATTCTTCTCCTTTCATGGACTCATCTCTATTTCCCATCTTGATACCCAGAAAATGGACCCAGCCGACTGCGAAACATTGGCGCAGAAGAGAAGAAGACAAACAGAAGTATATCATTCAGGGCGGCCAGTAAAATTGACAAAAATGTGGCCTGACAGTGCCGTAATTGGCAGAGGGGGTTAATATTTGAGCAAGCGGGAGATGAAATTGTTCAGTTGAAAAGCCTATCACGGAGGCCATATCCTGTTTAGGGTAAGAGCGATGCTTGGTAGGCTTATTGTGCGACTGGCGTCCGAGTTGAGAAGGGTAAATACTCCGGTGTACTGCTAGCTTTATTAGACCCGCTTTCCGTTGACAGAGGACGAGCGTACAGAGTGCAGACACTACCCAGCTTCCTTCCTCCCTCCGCACCGGCCGGCCGGCGATGGATCGACACGCCGTTAGGCGAGAAAACAGACACATTTCGAGGGCTGTTCTTTCACATCAAACTGTCGCAGAGCATAAAAGCCCCACTCGATCAATCAATAGGCAAACAGACACGGGCGGATGTCTGTGTTGTCAAGTTTATTTCTGCCAAGAGAAAGGACCACCTCTCGTTCACGGATACATCAACATCACTGAAAAATCAAGCACCCTTAACAAGTTAAACATCCTCTACGCTTCTTTCTTTTGTAAGAAAAAAAAAATGAAATTTCAGGTTATCAAAACAACAGAACACACTGGACATAAATTGTATGCTAAATCTTTTTCTAAATCACGGTTTAATTTCCTGTATGTTATTCCCACAGAGCCTCGATTAGCTGGAAGGTACAATCACCAGCCATCCTTTGGCTACAGAAACCCAGATAAACCGAGGCTAGAAATCTACAGCACATCAGATACGTCTTCAAGCCAGCACGAGCCCCAAATCTCAACAGCGAAAAGCAGCCCCCAAAAAAATTAAGCCATGGCAGTTTTTCAGCAATCATGCTGCATTACATGCCTGAGTGGACCCAATTTAATAAGGCCGTGAAGAAAATGATACAATACCCGCCTCACAAAAGAGGGGAAAAACAGTATCCGCACTGCACTCATACCACCTCCCCCCCCCCCCCCCCCCCGCACACCCAACTCTGTTTGGCAATTAGTCAAAGCTAGGTGCTGATGAAAGCTATGGCCATCCCTGTAAGCGTCCTAATAATCACCAATTCACTGTGCTCAAAATATTTGCCATATTATTACGGATGGCACCTTTTCACTTAAAATCTGTGGCTCAAGTGGCACAAATTTGTTGGGACCTGAATCATTTTTCAATAAGAAATAATTTCCCATTCTTAAGAATTTCCCAATCTCCCCCCCCCCCTCGATTAATGACAATTTGGGTAGATACAAATAAATGAATAAAGGCCTTGGTGTTATCAAACTGCCAAATGAACCATTGAAGATGCTAGCATTTAATTTTGTTAACCCGAGCTCCTAAGAAAAAAAAATTGATTGCCTCTAACCCCAAGTGATAAAATTGAGGTATCTTTCCCCCTCTATGCACATGGCCTTTCTGTTAAAACTCTAACGACATTTATTATTTAGTTGACCTTAAAAAGTAAATTAGACAGTGTTCGATCCACTCAGAAATTTACCATCGCACCTCCAAGCCTTTTTGTTTGCTCAAGCAAGGTGTCCCGATAAAATTGACTTCTACTTAATTTTATTTTCATGGCTTTATAAAAAAAAACCTAACTACAGGCAGACGGGCACCCATCCAGAATATGAGGAGTTTAATGGACGTAAGTTAACAATGGTTATTATTTTTTCGGCAGAGTTAAGATGACAGAGCCAGCTGCTTATTCCCATTAGATTATGAGCGTCCTAGGCCAATATCGTGCAGTGAATGACACCTACGTGTAAAGAGGTTTCGTCTGACACATTCCCAACCTGGCACTTTCATATATTTTTTGGGTAGTTTTATAATTAACTATGTAGGAAACCCAATGAAAACACAACATAAAAGGAAAAAAGAAAACATCTAATGAGAGGTGTTGGAGAGGGTGATTTGGCATCTGATTCACAGAAAAACTTTATTTACTTGTGAGAGCAAATTTGACAATGCCAAGGATAGCTAGACATATTTTTTATTATTCATGTACACGTACCACCTTTACTTTTTACAATTAAAACTGCATCGAAGATCATTAACTTCAACAGTGCAATACAAAACAATCAATTTAAATTAAAAAGCCCAATTAACACACATACATGTATGATGTAATAGTAAAAAGCATGCTTGACATGTTAAGCCCACACACTATACATTTATGGACGAGTCTTTAGTATACATGTACATGGAAATTATCCTGAGACAGACAGAAAGATCGCAGAAGAGACATCAGAGTAATAAAATAAACTGATGTCAGCGCACAAAAACAATGACTGTTGTCAGTTGATGCTTTGCGGCACTCTCTTTAAGCTATTCTCTCGGGCACTGTGGGTAATCAATGGTAGATTTATTCCCATATCAAAACGATATTGGAACGCGACGCCCGAGCCCGTGGAGAGAAACATCAGGAGGAGAAAATCAATTTCCGCGCTCCGCCAGGCCGGCAATAAGCCGGCCAGGAGCTCTCGGCGCGTACTCGCTGCGTGCTTCTGCAGAAGCGCTGGCCACTTTACATTGGGATTAGTGTTTAAAAGCCGTGAGACAGGGCTGTAATTGTGCCGTCGATCTGCCAATCTCGGGTGAGGAAAATATGCCCGCCACGGCCAGCCGCCTAGCGGATGTCACTAGCGATCTGCCCTCGACATGCATCAAAAAAAAAAAACCTTGCTCGACGAGGGAGAGAAGATCAAATCACCAGGGAGAAGATATTATCTGTTGAATCAATAGTGACAACGTAATTGGGAGCGATCCGGTGGGGCAAATTACGGGCGTAATATGCAATTTATCAGCGCGCGTGCAGACACCCTACTGAATGGGATATAAACACTGTCGTGGTGTCGCGTCTAAATTGATTCACACTTCAACCAAGCAGATTTGTTCAAAATCACTGATAACCGAATTCGTTCTGCTTTTTTGTGATCAGGAATACTGGAGATTGGCGAGCCTTGGTACATTATATGTTCAACATTCACAATGGGTTTGGAAGATTTTGCAGGACAGCCGAGTTCAGCTACTTGACACGAAGCTTTCTGTCTCTTGATTTTGACATGCAAAAAAAGATTGTGCCATTGTTGCTGGGCATTGCGAGATTTAAGAGGATTTAGCAAGGTCACAGCAAAAATGTCGAGAGGATAAAGGTTAAACCGCAGTTGTACGTCTCCAAAAATTGTTGGAAAATGTCCACAATAAAAGGATTAGGAAAATGAATTCACTTCAAAAGTATCCATTCTTTCAACCTTTTTGTACACGCCTGCATATCTTGGTGTATCTGCTCTAAGCCACCTCCACAGGTGGTGTGAAAAATCGTATTGAGATTGGAAGATTCAGGACCGTTAGGGTTAAAGAGGAACTAAAACCAATTTGCATTTTTCCACTTTATTGGCTTTTCAGATAGCTTGTATATTCTTCTAACCGAATACAAATTGGTAAAGAACGATTAAAATTTATTTCATTGAAAAAAAATGGACTAAAATTGCCCCTTGGAGTGAGCGTTTGGTCTCAATTCCTGAAAAGGTCATTAGGGATGCAAATGTATGCATATGACCTTATGACGTATGTGCGCTTACCCAGCCGTGCAGCCATCACGTCTGCAGCGTGTTGGTACTATCATCCACGTGTGTTTTATGACATTTTCGTCGTCAGCTGGTCGTACTTTCTTGGCATTTTTTGCCGAATTCACGGCCTTCCTAGCTTACTTTTGGAGTTATTCGGATCTCGAATGTATTAAAGTTAATAAGTATTATGCCGAGAACGTGTGTGGTAGGTGGCTGCACAAGAAATACGGACAAAAATCCGAACCTATCTTTTTAAAGATTCCCCAAAGTTGATGGGGAAACAACGACGGCAGTGGGTCCGGTTTGTGGAAACAACGCGATCTGACTTTAGGCTGACGAAATGGTGTTACATATGTAAGGAACATTTTACGAAAGACTGTGAAGATGAAATTGTATCTTTCGGCAGGCAGGCAGGCAGGCAGTTGGGGAAAGAAAGGAAGGGAGAGAAGAGACAGAGAGAAGTGTAGAAAGACGGGGGTTCCGGGAGAGAAAAAGTGCCGGTAGGGACTCCGGGCCTTCAACCCGATTTTGCGCCAGTCAGACGGGCCGAAAATCCACGTCAGGGTTGGGCAGAGTCCGGCGAGCGGGACGGAGCTCCCACCCCGCCGTACGGCGCTCCGCTGGGCCCCGTCAGACCCGGGGCACCCGATAGCGGGAGGTGCGAACGGCAGATTTTGCGCACTGTCCAATGGCGGGTTCAGCCATGTCACACTGGGCACCCAGTGTTGGTCGACTGGGGGTACCGGGGGGTAGCCGCGCTCGGCCCGAGCACGCTGGAATCAGGCCGCAGTTGGACGGCACGGCTGGCGCCTGCGCCCGCTGCTGCGATCCGAAGTCGTACTTCGGGTTCGATTTTCCAAGGGACCGGCACGGCCAGCGGGACACGTAATTTTTTCCCGCCGTCCAGCGGCGCGGAGGCCCCGGTGACCCGCACGGGAGTGGTGTGCCACGAGCACACGTAATTTGTTTTGCCGCTATAACATATGAGCCACGACCAAGCCGATGTTGAAGATGGGAGCAGGAGTCGATCACGCAGCGCGACACCATCGCCTTTTAAGCGACGACGTATGCGATCTGGAGGTGCTTTCCGGAAAAGGGAGAGGGCACGAGTAAGTATTAAAATGGTCATTGATGATGTTTAGAGTACAGATTGCTACCGATTGTTGGGGTGTCTGGCAGCGTCTAAACAGCAAAATTTTCATTAGTGGGCATTGCAACCAATTCGTGATAAAAAAAATACTTGTGTCGGGGCGCCATGGGCGCGGGCAGCGAAGGGTCTTCGGGGGAGTGGGATAATATAATAATATATACAAACTCATCAGTGCAACGTTCATGCAATAATGCACCACCAGGAACAAGAAAATTAGGACAAAACCCAACACATAGTACTTAGTAGACATGCACGCACGCAAACACAATGGGCACTCGCATAATGACGTCATCTATCTCCACGCAGCTACGTCACACGATTGGATTGTAAACACGCGGTTGACCCCGAGCTTTTCTGATTCTGAGCGAAAGCGACTCCAAAGTAAAACTTCTCTAAAATTGCCAAATCCATGCATAAACTCTTCAAACCTACTTTGTTAGGTTTGGGGAGGCATAAGCTCTCAGAAAAGCCACTAAAGTAGAAAAATGCAAATTGGTTTTAGTTCCTCTTTAAAGAACAGGGATGCCACAATTAAAAGTTCTTGTCTAGAGCATGGGCCCAATTGCATAGCTCTGCTTAACGGTAAGCAGAAAAGTTGTGCTAACTACATGTATAGCAGGAAAATTTGCTTACTAATTTAAGCAAATCCTGCTTCCGAAGTTAGCGGGCTCTTCACTGTGCTTACTGCTTACAGTCTCTATGAAATGGGCGAGGGTTCCGTTAGCAGAAAATCGTGTGTTAAGAAACTCTATGAAATTGGCCCCTGAAAGCAAGGCAAGGGAACCTAATATTAGGCTTAAAAAAAACACCTGAAGTTTGGCTTTAACCTGACAACCAGCATCCCTGAAAGAAGATACACTAAGTTTTTGAGGAAAGGGACCTTGGTTCGAAAAGGACATACAGGTAGGTTCCTCCATAGAGCAAGGAAAATGGTTCCTCCCAGCACTAGACAAACATCACAACCTGGCTGGTGTTAAACCTCCATGGAACAAGGAGAAGTGGTGTAGTATCCATTGACTCCACCAACCAATCAACCGACCCTGATCCCAGTACCAGCAGTTCAGAACAGCCCCTCCAGTGCAGTGACCTTGTTTTTCTGGCGAGGTCAGCCAAAATTGGCTCTTGCTGAAAATCTAATTAGCCTCCTGTGGCTGTCATTGTCACATTCAGCCTGCTGTTTGGGACAGGGGTATGAGACAAAACAGTAATCAGTGTGGGGACTCTTGCATGCACCAAAGGCCAGTCAGGCCATCCAACAAAATAATCTAGTTTTTACCGTTTGATCTTTTACAAATTCTGATGGAATTGCCCATCCTCAAGACTTGAAGTAACTTGAGGTAAGGGGGGGGGGGGGGGGGGGGGGGGGGGCTAAGAGGGAAAACCAGAAAAAATAAACTGCAGAAAATGAAGATGTTGGCAATACAATGTCTTATCAAGGCACCACTCTGCACATCAAACTTAAAGTTCAGTTCTGAGTTTTCATCTGTATTTATGGCGAACGAGAGAACATCATTATTTCTGTTCTGGATTTGATGTGTAATGTAATGTGTGTACATGCGTGTGTAAATACCGGCAATCGTGGACTAGGGACAAAAGGGTTAGGGCATAGACAAAGGGTCCACGGTTGACCGAACGTCCACGATTGAAAATTGTGTACAAAACATATGGGAGGCCTTCCGAAAAAGTTAAAGTACAAACCAAAGAGGGACAATAGGAGCTCCGCGATTGCCGGTATTTACACACTTGTGTATGTGTGGATGTTTTTGTTCCTACATCCATTTTGGGTTTTTGGTACAATTTCTAATATTTTTAATTTATGATGTTTTTGCAGCTCTTTCTCTATTTGCCACATGCAACTTTCCTTTTGAAAACAAAAATGAATTCAACTGCTGCAAACTGCTTTCCTTTTCTGTGAAGCGCATTTGAACATTTTATTACCGTGAAATTTGTATGGAAGGTTTGCGGGAACACAATGTGAAATTGACCAGCTTTGGAGTTGTTGTGAGTTTTGTTTCTATCAAACCACAACAACAGCTTCTATTACAGCTCCACAGAATGTGGTAAATGGTGAGGAATCAAGCACAAAAAGTATGTCCCCCTCGCAGCTGCAGTAAATCTGATCGCCAGATGTCTAATTCTGCAATTGTGAATGATAGGCTACACCCCACAGAAGATAAACTTTCCTCCAAAAAAAATAAAAAATGCCACTGCATTCCAAAGAAGTCAGACTGAGTGAGAACGTCATGGGCCAACAGACAAACCCATCTTATCTACGGCCCAACTGTGGGACCAACATGCACCTCTGATCATCCATTCAGGGAGGTCTTTGGGGAATACCAGTGGGGGTAGCGTCGCCTCCCAAATACCAGAGTGTCAAGATTCCACCTCATTGCAGTTGACCCCACTGATCCCCTGTCTCTTTCTTTCTCTCTGTCGATCTCAGCCACAAAATCCGGGAAGGTTGGGCCGGAGCCCGAACGCCAGTCTCCCCCATTCTAATCCCCCCTCTTGAACACTTATGTCTTCTGTGTCACATCCATAAACTCCTGGGGAGATTTTCTTTAGAGGGGGAAGCAGAAAAGAAAAAAACAACTTCCTTGTCAATAAACTGGGCTTGTTTTGAAGTCTAAGACCAGGAGTGTAACATATTTGCACAGATGGGTTTGACACCTTGACCCTTCTCCCCTTTTGTCTTCTAGGGCTATTTATTCGAGGGTACTGCTTCTGAAAAAAAAAACTTTGAAAGCAGCCAACAAGAGTTCGGTTGAATTTCTCAGACACTCGGCAGCATTTGAGTCTGGGATATCTAGTTGTCATTTGGGATGGCTGGTAATAAAAAAAAAAGGTCAAAAAAACAAAAAACGGACATGTGTTGGCGGAGGCGAATGTCACCCACCGCTGTGGCGCAAACTTCGATGAAATAACCCGTGATTTATGGGGAAAACCGCCGAGTTGGTGCCAGGAAAATAAGAACATGCCCGGCATTGAAATTGAATCTGTCTCCCTCTGCCATCAACAGGTGGTGGAAGATTGTGGGGGGGGGGGGGGGGGGGGTGGGGGGGAGGGTGTTCAGTTACATGTGAACATTCTTATCATTCTGATTTCATTTCTAGATATCCGCATCGACAGGAAAAAATTAAAACCAGCCTTGAAAGTAGTCAACTTTTGGTTTCCTAGAAGCACCTTGGTATCGGCGAAAAGAGAATGGAGGGTAAACAAAAATGAATCAAATTGTGATTTGATAGTTACCTAACAAAAAAAAACAAAAACAATTTAAATTCTTTTTTTAAATCTGATCAATACGCCGCTGCTCTGTGCCAATTTCCCCCCTTTTTTGTTACTTTTATGTATTCATTTCTTTTGTCTTCCTTTTGTCCATTTTCTTTTTTTTGGGGGGGGGGGGTGTGGTGTGGGTGTGGAGAGCTTTTATACGTAACAGTCTTAGATCAGGCTCATTTCCAAACCAGTCCTCCTAATCTGTGAAATACTGTTTTCTGTATAAATATATGTAACTCGTTAACTCATTCTTTGCTTATAAAATACAGTAAGCAAAGTCATATTAAGTGTAACAAACAAATTGAGAGGAGATGGAATTTGTCATTACCGAGATTAATTATAGGTTGTGTTTACCCCCAAATAAACGGCATTCGGCAAAGTGCAAGCAAGTAAAATGACTTATGTGATGTCATAAAACAAGAACCTATGTACATCTAGAATCTAAACCAATCAGAATCTAAAAATCCACTATCACAAAAAAAAAACCCAAAGCAATCCCACTAAAGATTGGCATTCAAAACTTCTGGCCACGAGAGCCTGGAAAAAAAGCGACAACCCCCCCCCAAAAAGTTGACAACCAGTAAAAAAAAAAGTCACTTCTCGTCAACTTGGGTGATGTGTCAGGTTTTCAAATCAGGGGCATCCCAAAATTAAATTAATAGCTCAACTGAAGAGATAACCACAGATAACAGATGAAACCGAGCCACTACATGAGTAAACCAATGTAGTAGCCTGATCAGAGTAATACTGTTTTCCTATCACATTTCTCTGTCCCCTTCGGCTTCCTTTTGCAAACCGACAACAAAATATGTACCAATAGTCACACCAGATGTACACATTTTAAGTTCAGGCCCATCGCCAACTCCGGGCATCAGGGGGGCCACAGTGCCAGCGAGGGGGACCACATCACAAGAAAAAACAACTATATATAATATTTATGCTTTTGGTTTTGCCAATGGGGGGGGGGGGGCAATTGGTTGCCAGGGGGGCCTGGCCCCAGGGGGGCCTGGCCCCTCCGGGGCCCCCCTTAGCGACGGCCTGGGTAAGTTCTAGTCAACTAGAGCACAGACACAAGTCTTTTTTTCCTTTTTGTTTTAGTGTAAGAAAAAAAAATAAAAGTAAGAGAAGAATAAATAAAACCCAAAACTGGTCTACTCCCCCCCCCCCCCCCCACCCCACAAGCTGGAGGTAATATATCCTGCACAAGGGCCAGCCAGATTGGAGTAGGGGTGGGTCAGGGTGGCACATTGGTATTTATCTCCTTCCACCTCTGTAACCTGGTTCGAATCCCACCGGGTACAAGTGGGCTGGGTTTGTCAGTCCCTACTTGGTGTGGCTTTTCCCACAGATCTTACTAGATTGACAGTCCCTTCGTCAGATCTGGGACTTCAGGGAGAGATTTGCTTTAATAACACTGACTAGACTACTCGGGATAAATAAGAAATAAATACCATCAGTGGATTGGCTAATTTGACCTAACTTGGAACACATTCCAGTATCCCAAAACATCAAAGTCGGGAATCCTCAACGTCAATCTAACGATCCATGGTGCGGAAGCACTCCAAATCCGCACTTCCATTAGAATCCTACCACAGCCAGCCCCTAATTAGTTTCCGAACACACTGCAAAGGCAGTCTTGGTATTGTCAAAATGGGATTAACTTTGACCATCAGTGCCAGAGCTCACCTAATTAAATGTAAAGACCCTTATTGCATCCGCAAAATCTTGACCTAAAGGGTAGAGGTTTGGAAGGGGGCGTAAGAGGGGTGCAAGCAGCAGGGCAGATACCAGGAACACTCCCCTCCCCCCTAAATAATGCAGCCACCTGTCCTTAATTGATCCAGTGTTGAGTCCACTCCCAGACAACACAGACACTGACTGACCTCATCAGTCCCAGTGGTGATAAGGATTCCAGCCCCTGTTAACAAGGTTGCTGGGAGTCTCTGGTTTCAATGGGCTGGCCACTAAAATGGATACTCAGGTTTATCACCCCTGCGCATCAAAATATTCTCGCAAACCTCGCTTTTAATTTCTCAAAATCACTTTTACAAAATGTATTTTGTTTCTGCTTTTCTTATGTGACATTGTAACGTTATCAATATTATGAAGTGTTTCTAACATCAATCAGTGGCACAGAATAAATATAATAGAAGACTTCAAAACCAATCTCACAAACTTCTCTGGAAAACCCCTCCCTCCACCTAAAAAGATCTCTTCTCTTTCATTCATGCCAACTCAGAAAATGCAAGTTATCTGATCATGAAAAGACAAAATTAATAGGAAAATACCTTACATCCTCCCAAAAATCCAGGACTATTTTGCCAACAACTATCACTGCCCCAGTCAGATTTGGAAAAAAAATGATAACCTCCGACTATCGAAAAGATTTACTGCAGAGCCTTTCAACTTACCAGGAACTTGGGATTTATGGGATGATCCTCAAGTACAAAAAGGACACCTGTTGGCTAATGGCTGGGTGTTAAGTCCTGGTATCAGACAGACAAGAAGTTGTCCTTACCAGGACAAACAGCCTGGCCCCCACTGGTATACAAACAAGGTTGGCACTTCATAGTTCCATGTTTCCTACATTTAAGTAAAACCAGATGCCTGGGACAAACTTTGCCTATCAGTGATATTCATGTTTTATGGCAAGGCTGATCAATTATTTTTTTTGTTTCTCCCCACTATTAATTTATCAATGACAGCCTTGGCAGAAGCAATGTGAAACCTCAAGTCAAATCAAGGCTCAAAATTGTAATAGTTTTTTTGGGGGGTTATAGTCTGTCCAAGGCCTCATGAAAACTGTTTCTGTATAAAGCCACTTAACAACTATTCAAACCCACTTACAATTGCACACTAGACATTCCCAGTTCTACAGATTTGCCTGGTCCAATCTTGTGGTACTAGTTAGGTTCAGCAAAATAATCAACACTATCAATGTCTGTGCTTACAATTAGGGATGGGAATTCACGTTTAATTTAATAAACGTTCAGCAAAACTTTCCCGTAGCGTTTAAACGTTTAAACGTTCAGTCAACAATTGCAAAAAGACTGCCGCCCATCCCAGTATGTGTGTAGGATAGGTGCCATCATCCGCGCCGAGCAATGATCTTGGCCCAGCGGCGTACTGAAAACATCTAGCACAAACAATTGTATACACTGTGTCGTACTAAAGGCGTTTGTATTTCTTTGTATATGAAATAAATTTACAAAGATCCTAGATTCTTTGTAAATAAAACTGGAATGTAGGTCCCATTTTTTAAATTTGAGTTCCGTTTAAACGTTTGGGAAAATTTCTTAACAGATTTGATTTGTTTTCGTTTAAACGTGTAAACGTCCCATCCTTACTTACAATAATAGTGCATTTCACAGGTTAGCAAGAGGTTTTGAGCAGGTATAATGTATACTTTGAATAATGATGTAATTTTGTGAGGGTTAAGGGGGCACAATATGTTGAAATCTTCTTCCCCCCACCCCCCCCCCCCCAAAATGACCTTTTTATTCTTTCTTTAGTAAGAATAGAGCAGCATCAACACCTACAGTGCTTGGGGGGCCTGGAAATGTGCCAAGAGTTTGCAATGTACACATTTTTTCCCACATTTCAACTGATAACAATTAGTACCGGCCTGGAAAGGAATTCGGGCATTGCACTCCTTGGGACAGAGATTTTGGGACACTCTGCACAACATGATCCAAATTGACATCTGGTATTATCAATATGGTTCAACTAAGGCTGAATACATGTGCATACACTCCCCTTTCAAATACACTATTAATAAATGCTAAAAAAAAACGACAAAAACAGGAAACCTTTGAAAAAGAGTTAAAATTATAAGCTATCTACATTAACCCCAACCTCACCTAACGCGACAAAATACGACTAGTAGTAAACTGCAGTATGCAACATTAGAAATCATGATTTTGTAATATTTTGTAGTAAAGTGTACTTTACCCCAAATTAAACGCCCAGGGTTAATTAAATTCCTATTTTGTCTCAACTGACAAAAAGTGAGCTACCAATATAACAATTGTGAGTCATGCTAAACATCGAACTCAATTTAGTGCCACCCTGCCGAGGTTATTTAATTACAGAATGCCATTTTCTTAAAAAAACAAGAAACACCCAGAAACACCGTTACAAGATTCTTCTCCCAGCAAAACACGGGCGGCAACTTCTAAAGTTATACATGCATGTACATGCACACATGACACACCCTTCAATTGTGAAATTTTAATGAGGGGGTCTTTAATTAAAAAAACTGGCAACCAGCACAATGCATGTATCCCGGAGAATCCTCCAGAGACAGTGGCAGTGTCGTGCACTTTTTCAACCCTCGTCACCCCCTGTGTCTTCCAGAATCAATAGAACGCTGGCTCGATGCTCTGCATTGTTCATCATTGATTTTTTTATTTGTCTTATTTTTTAAGTCCTTTGATTAATATCATGCTAGAAATTTTTAAGACGGTATTAGAGAGAAGCTCTCTTGGGAGGGATAATAACGGAGGACGTTAACCCGGCCTTGTCTCTTTCATTATTAATGACTTGGAAGGGTTGGGGTTAATTAGTCCAAGGGCGGACGTTTTTTCCCTTGGTTTTACTGATCAGATGCCAAGGTTGCCCATATTTTCAAGGTCCTACAAAGGCAGTGACATCAAGAGTGGGTTTATAAAAGCTGTAGCTAAAAACAGAGTGTTTTGAAAAAGACGATAGAGAGAAAACCCCTTAGGAATTCACAAGTTTTTTTAAGATAACTTGATATTTCAATTAAAACAATACAAAAATGATGTTCCTCTCAAAATGAAAAAAAGAGCTGAACAAATTGGGCGACAATCAGCATATGCTGTAGAACAAGACAGCACAGTTGGTAAAGTACAGAGAGCTGTAAATTACTAGAGCGCTGACTCTATGTACAAAGTGATGCCTGCTGGGCGCATCCATGTTTGTGTACAAGTATCTGTTCCAGAGCCGTCATTGTCAATATCATGATATTCACTGTCTTTTGGGATGCTCTCCTCTGGGCCCTGATTCATGCTCTATTTATGCTCTATTTTCTTTTTTTTTAAGACCAGAGGAAAAATTGAGGAAGAGAGACTAAAAAGCAATTTGACGATTTGATTTTTTTTTCTCCTCAGAAATAAAAAAAGATGCTTAACAATTTTGGATGCTACATGTACATGTACCAGCACAGGACAAGAAAGCTCAGCTGGTAAAGCACTGGTACAGTAATCAAGAGGTCATGGGTTCAAATCCTGCTCATTCGTTTCTGTGTTCACTCTATAGAAAATATGACAAGTGACCACCAAATGTTCAAAGAGCATTAGGCCGTGTCCGAATTACTTGACTACGGCTTGAAATTACACACGAGTCTATGGAAAGTGGCTGCAGCCGCTACCATAGACATGTGTGTAACATCCAGCCGTAGCCAAGCAATTCGGACAGGGCCTTAGAGAGAATCTTATGGAATGGGCTCCTGACCCCACAGGTACCAGTATCACTTGCTTATTTGATTGCCACTGTCTACATGAAACAGCAATTTGGCCCAAACAGCATGCTTCATGAAGTTTACAGTATTTTCCAGACTGCACAATCGCTATTAAACTAGGGTTTAAAACTTGAACTCGCTCTTGACACTACTTGTTATTGCACTTGTGCTTAAAGAGTAGAAATCATGCAAAAACCAACCCGAAAATAAAACCGAGTCATCCGCATCATTTTATCAAAGCTGACTATATCCCACGCGTTTTGTCGGCAAAATTAAATAAGACTCGGTCAACCGGACATAACACCCCTTTTCTCATACCCCGAAAAGTGAAAATTAATTCTTTTCGATACTGTACACAATATAATCAGGCCGCGACGACCGACCGACCGACCGACCGGGGCACAAATTTCAACTCAAGTATAAAAAAAAAAAACTGTTGTCAGATTAGACCCTGATAACGGGGCCAGAACACATGAGTTCGTGATTAACACAGTTCGTGTTTGACGTCTACCGTTAGCTGGTGGTCACATATCGCAGAAAAAAGATGAGGGGGAAAAAATAACAAATAGGAACGAGAAGGAGAGAAGGGGATAGGGGAAGTGTATTGTGGGAGTAGTCCAGCTGTGGTTGGGCCCCAAGCCAGTTTGTGTAATAATGTAACACATATCTTTTCCGCTCGGCTGCGCTATCGCGGCTATGTGGCTAGGCCTCCAGCTAGGCGGCCATTCAAGTCGACAGTGCGAGCTGTAAGGTGCTCAAAGTGCAGCCCGGGCCAATCACCACACACCCGCGAATGGGGCTCTTCTTGGCCCAAAGGGAGGGAATTAATTAATCTGTTTCTCACTGTTTCGCAGGTGAAGTCAAAAACACAAAACAAGATTATAGAGACCTACCGGTATCCCTTATCCATCCAAAAGTTTCACAAGATCAAGGCTATATTCTGTTCAAGCTATTTTACTCAATCAAATAAAATACAAATAAACTTAACAGAATAATTCATTTTACTAATTTAAAAAACAACAACAAGACTTTTACCAAAAGGGAAAAAAATATAAGCTTCAATAAGAAATATGTACTAATTCTTTACCATCAAGGCATTCAAAGATGTTCTATAATGGTTTGGTTCTCAGAAATGTTAAAAAAGAATTACATTTTTGTTAACACGCGCCCAGAATTTAGTATTTTCCCTTACAACACAGGATGCTACAGATTTCTTGTAAAAAGTCACATTGTACTGAAACCTACAGGTCATAGTTACAACAGCAACTCATACAAAAACAATAACCACAAAACCTTTTAATCAAAGGCATGTACATGCTGCCACACACCCATGAAATTAAAAGTGTACGTATTTCCAAAATGCGACAACTGACAAGAAATGCAATGCCTATATCACACTCAAGAAACAAACTCTTTAAATTTGCTCCAAATATGTTTACCGAGTTTGCAACAACAACAAAATCCTCCAAATAAAGTAGCAATTGTTTTTATTTTTACTGACATTTTGTAAAGTACTATCCAACACGGGTCCGTCTTTCCGGAAAGAGAAGCGCTGGTAAATCAACCAAGCGAAAGTTAACCCCCCACAGTCGGGGGCTTAGAAGCACACACACATATGGTAGGCAGGCCCAGGGGAAACACTTCACACAGCTAATACACCCTTAATTAATTGTCTGGGATTACAATGAGAAAAAAAGAGAGAAGGGGGGGGGGGAGCACCAAAAGTGGGCCATGCATACTTGGCATTAATAACACATGTACCTACCACCCACTTGAATGGCTGGGGTCCGAGGACAAATAAACCGGCATGGATATTAGTTATTTGTCACATTTTGATTGAGATTACCACGGCTTTGGGCTAATAAAAAAAAGTGAGCAAAAAGCAGCGTATGCTTCATTTCTTATTCCTCTGTGTCTGACACAGTTCGCAGGCTATTGTACAGGCTAGTGCACTAGTAGGTTGATTGGTCGGTGGTTACAAATACAACATGTATGCTGCGGATCAGGGGTGTACATGTACAGTTTATCCAGGAGTGGTTCCATAGGCAGAATACAGCTCCCTACATCTAGTTTCGTTATTGGTTGGTAAAAGTCGGATCCATACCTACTACCTAGCTGGATCCCCAATTTATAACGTTATGATTTACACTACTACACGACAAACAATACAATTTAGTAGAAATTGAGAATTAGAGAATTGATTTCAGGTGTCAAGGACCAAACGTCTTTAAGATTTGGGGGGAAAAAAATTGTGGTAGGCAGCAATGCTACGACATACAGGTACTGCACTGCAAATGCCCTGCAGTACCACTGCACAACTACAGGTTGGCAAAAAAAATAAAAAAATAATAATAGTAATAAATTGACAAAAGTGTCCCGAAGGAAAATGCATGAAGGCAATGGAAACAGATACTTATTTTCGAACTGAACAATCATTCTACCTTCACATCCATAATGTACACTGGTTAGAAGAGTCAAGGGGCTGAAACATCAGTTTAATTTAAACTGTAGACAACATGTACATGTAACTCAAAAACAAGGGTTCTGCATTTGATGCACAACACAAACACACTCAAGCCGAGATGTACAAAACCCACTTGCTGTGCTCCACCACAGTACACTTCACAACTTAACAACGATGACCCAACGTCCCAACCTCTCTCCCCCCCCCCCACCCCTAACTCAATTAACAAAAAACCACATCTTAATATGTTGTACATAAACCAGGGCCAGTTCAATTCTCCACCAGATGATATGATGAAATTACCAACAGTGAAGTTCATGGCAGGTCATCCTAATATGCACCCCCCTTACCCCTCCATTGTCTTCTTTTCAATTAAAAAGCTCCATAGCCCTCGGTGATCTTGGAACGACTAGGGACATAATAGACCTGTTTCTTCCATCAAGTTGACACAATGGACACCAGTAATTCTCAGCTAGCAGCTGTTTGTCCGCAGACAAAAAAAAATCCAATGAACTTTTTTTTTGGGAGGACAGAAGCAACTGCAAAGAAGTGCCCTGCGAAAAGATCCCATTCTTAAGATCGTTGCACCCCCCCCTTCCCCTTGTCTCCCTATAATCTGGTCACTGGAGGATATAAGTGAACTTTTGAAAAGAATCCAATGGACACGGACAAGGTTTGCGTATTACTTCCGTCTGGTTAGAGAACTTCAAAAAGCAGCGGCCTTTTGTCAACGGTGCGGCAGTTGAGACCGATGAGGAATAAAGATAAACAGTAATCTGCGGTTGATTGAAATGAAACCGGGTAAAGGATCTTTTTTGTCACGGGGAAAAAAAATTCAATCCGACACTTCTGTCTTTGTGACAAAATGGACAAATAGAAAATGACTGAAAACAGGCTTTACAGGAAACGTCTCATGAAAAAAATCACTTCAGAATGAAAGGAGGAAAAATGACAGAGCATCATGCAGAACGTTTATATGACTAATAACAGAAACGATACTAAGATACCCATTCCACAAAGGTTTCAAGGGGAGAAAAATACTACAGGTATTTTCCTGACAAAACCTTGGATTTTTGTTGGAAAGCATGATAATAGCATATTCTTCTCACTAGAGAATAGTTTTGGAATTGACTGTAAATTTGTCATGACGTGCCATCAATAGCGACCCATTCGCTCCAGCTTGAAAAATTAAGATATTATCTATCTGGAGAGCCCGGGGCTAGAAAGCGCGGCCACATTCAGCATCAGAATTCAATTTCCCAGATCCGATTTACCATGGGACAATGATAAACTGTTGATGTCTGATGGAAAAAAAGCAAAAAAAACAGCCCGAGGAGATAGGGAAATGGGGTGGGGGTGGGAACCCAAAAATTCCTCCTTGGAGTTCAACATAATGCAAAGTTGACTAAACCGAAAATGTCAGGTTATAATCCCGGACGTTTTGGTGACGTATGGGAGGAATTTAAACAACCACACCTAAATGTATTCTACCTAGACTCAGTGAAGTTTTCAGATTTTCAAGGAAGTTTGGATTTAACAGGAAAATTATGCATGAATGTGCCTGCAGTTCAATTTTAAAATAAACACTACTGCAAGCATATGTGTAGATTCTTCAGATCATAATGACATTTTTGTGAAACTATACGCATGTGTATACTTGCAAGTTTTAACGACTGTGTAATACAATAATGGGGTTTCCAAACTAATGATGGAGGTTGTGCACATGTCACAATGTTGGAAGTGTCGTGGCCTAGTGGTTTGGAGCATCGAATTCGTAGTCTGCGGGTAATTCTGCAGGTTGTGGGTTCGAGCCCAGTCCTGGGCTATAGCACTTCTACACCTAAGATGGGTGGAGGCATTATCAATGCCTTGCAGTGGACTAGTTACCCATCCCGACCCTATTCATACTGTGAAGAGATCAGATTATCTTGTCTTGTTTCAGTGTGAGGGGCTCGTTCTTCCACACTTTCCTCTGTAGCCCACACCTCGAGTGGCCTTTGGCCTCGTGATGGGCGATTTGCATTAAACAAAAAAATGAGGGTATGTTTTGTTCCTCTGCAATAGGCACGAGTACATTTTTTAAAATTGTATTGCCAATGAATTAAAAAAAAGAAAATGCGAGAAGAGCCTTGTGCACCATCGAATATTCCTATGAAAATGAAAAATGTTCTGTGTACAAGTTTCTAAAACAAAGGAAGTTGAGGAAGACAACTTTTAAAACTACAACAGTGAATGATAAGCTAAATTTTAAGGATGAGCAGGCCATACAAATACTGGCACTACTTTCTCTCCAGGCGCAAGGATACAGTATGCCCTAGGAATAGGATGGAAACTTTGTCTCGCATATATGTATGCTTCATGCCTACAGTAGGTTTGAGTGAAAGGAGGAATGTCAGACACGTGTACTTTCAGAGGAGGCCAATTTCCTCTGCTGTTTCTGGCCCCATGAAATCTGGTTTTGATCTGCTGTACCACTCCGCTCCCAAACGGCGGCGCTTTTAGCCTATAAATATTTTTACCCTGCCACAAACTCCTGCCTATCATCGATGACATGATTGATTTAGAAGTGCAGGGATCGCTCTCCGGGGAGGGACCTGAAGCCGTGCGGGGCTCCTCAGAGAGCTGCGCCGCCAAATGCCACTGCCTTCAGCCTTCACGTTTGCTTCCATCGCACGGATGGATTGCAAGCCCAAGATATGGGGCTAGTCCTGATCATCAGGGAGACGAATCGCAGAGATCGCAGGCTAATCTTGACTCTCACATCTTCCTAGTCCTTCCCGGACAGGTCTTGCAGAGGGGGAATTTTTTTTTTCTAAAGTGGGTGATAAAGACACCTGTTCACACTGGGCCCCCAGTGGGAGTCCGAAACCTGATCGCCTACCTGTGGCCCCTTGGCCTATGGCAATATTAGATTATCGAGACCCGATCCTAGGGGGGCTTCCGGAAACCTCCGAAAATGTCCAAGTCACCGTGCTTGTAAGCCCATGCATCGGGAGAAACTCGCTGGCACGCTGGCTGGGGCATTAAGCAACAGATTGCAAATATTTATCCCTGCCGGCAAACTTGACACTGCCCTCCTGGGCTCAGCGGGATGGCAGGTGACAATGGCTGGCATTGAGGGGGTTACAGTGTGACATCCGGATAAAATGGCAGGGGCGCTGGGATGAAATACGGCCGGAGTCTGGTCTTCCGAAACCTGGCCGGGGCATCGGGCTCTGAAGGTGCCCCTGTTACATCCACACTGGACCAATATTATTGCTTGTTATTGCAAACAGGTGCCGACACCCCTCCTCATGTTGCATAAGTCTACCATATGTTACTACTCATAAAACAAAACCATATCAAAAATATATAATTACGGAAACAAAGAGAAATTTATCAGCCTCCTGTTTAACGCATCATGTTTAGACAACAGTCTTCTTTGTCAGTCAACAGTATAGTCCATAGATTGTTGTCTGGTAGGCTTATCCCCCCCCCCCCCCTCCACATGGACTTCACTCGGCAAAAACACATAATTTATCCCTGCTAATAGGTACCTTGACTTTAATTCAATTCTACAGCTTCTCTGTTATTCTTTGTCATCCACTCACTGGAATATCATACTTTGTCAAATTTTAAAAATTTGGTTAAAGCCCGCAATGTTTTGCTACGAGGGTACATGTGTAGCATCCATTTTTCCTAAACAAAATCAAGAGAATGCCATGTTGTTACAGTTACACTACTTTGATGTATATTTAATGCTACCATTTTAAATGCTATTTTTAAATGCACCTGTTTCACAGTAACCAAGTACACAACAGCATATCCAAAATCTCAGTCCATCCAGTACAGATGCCCACGTTCATATTCAAATGATTCTCTACAAACTTGTCCACGGTTGTTTTAGGGGGTTGGGGTTAGGGCCAGCAGGTGCGACTTCTCTAGATGCAGGGAAAGGAATTGTAAACACATGGGCACCCGCCAAAGAATTCCATGGATATACAGATACAGAATTAGCTCGGGACCACAACATGGATGGGATTCGAACCTGGGTCACAGCAGTTGAAGGTGAGAAAGCACCTCTGACTCTACCAATCCGACCCTTCCCCCCCCCCTCCCCCTTTGTTGGTACATGGCCAGCAGACATCCCTGTTTTTGCAAGGGTACTGGATGGAGCTTTCGCCGGACAAGTTGTCTCACTTTCCAGGGAACAGCACCATTCACACATGATTACATGCATGCTCTGGTTCCTGTCGACTGCCCCTCTGGAGCCACCATTCAATGGAATACTACCTTACTGCTTTATTAACCAGCCCACTTGTCAGCATAACCAGTGATACCAGCCTGAAACTATGTTTCTTTTCTGAAAGGGGGCCTGCCAAAGATTAAATATTGGATTTTCATTATGAATTGCCCTAAAGAATGAGTCTACCCTGGCTATGGTACTCATCCCAGTACTTCAATAACCATATGTACTTTTCTGTACTCAAACACTCATATGTTGGGCAATTCATGATACAATATGCCACCAAGCAGCTGCCCCAAAGAGGCTTTTTCCAACTTCGCAGCCGACAAACCACCACCTTGTGAAGTCAACACATGACCTCATACATCTAGGGGAATTTGGGGGATAATGAACTTTAGCAATGTTTGAAAAGGATTCATAATCTTTGCAAATTAAAGTAACTCAACCGTTCACACCAAATCTCCAGTCATTTAAAAGCTAGCTCACACACCAATCACACAACTGATTTCTTCCTTTCCAACCCACAGCTGTGAAAATTGTATGGTCTACAAAGATAACCCAATTTTGGCCTGGCACTTGCCAAGTGCTGTCAACAGAGGGCACTGCAATGGTTTTCAACTGCCCACAGAATCATCAGATCAACAGTATATCACATGTTTGACAATGTTTTGGATTTTTATCCTTATAATATGGCCCTTTAAGATGGATTTGTTGGCTGTTTCGGAAGTTTTCCGAAACAGCCTTTGTTTTCGTTAAGATTTTTTTTTTTTGGCTGTTTTGGAAACTTTTCCAAAACAGCCCTTGTTTTCGTTAAGATTTTTTTTTTTTTCTTTTTTTTTTTTTTTTTTTTTTTTTTTTTTTTTTTTTTTTTTTCCTTTTCAGACTTTTTCCCATAGCATTTGTGCACGTTTTCTTTCTTACCGGCACTTTGGCTACTTTGGTGCACCCGATTGCCTTTAAACTTGGCAGACACTTAGACAAACTGCTCAGAATGTGTGCCGAACTTTTTGGTCATGATGACGTCATCACGTGATTTTTTATGAATTTTTGAAATTTTAAAATCGTAAAATTCTTTTCAATATATCTAGCGAACAAAACAAGATATTTTCAAAATTCTTTTTGTTACAGCTTTGGTAGGTCTCAAAGATATGCCCTAAAAGGGAAAAAGTGTGTGACGTCATGATGACATCATCAAAAATGTGCTTTTTTAAAACACATATAAGGATAGGTCCGTTCGTCATGAAAATTGGTGGGTAGGTAGATACTGGCACTAGGATGCAAAATCCAAAGTGACGTCATGATGACGTCATCACGTGAGTTGTTATGAATTTTTGAAATTTTGAAAATCGTAACATTCTTTTCAATATATCTGGCAAACAAAACAAGATATTTTCAAAATTCTTTTTGTTATAGCTTTGGTAGGTCTCAAAGATATGCCCTAAAAAGGAAAAAAATGTGTGACGTCATGATGACATCATCAAAAATGTGCTTTTTTAAAACACATATAAGGATAGGTCCGATCGTCATGAAAATTGGTGGGTAGGTAGATACTGGTATTAGGATGCAAAATCCAAAGTGACGTCATGATGACGTCATCACGTGATTTGTTATGAATTTTTGAAATTTTGAAATCGTAACATTCTTTTCAATATATCTCGCAAACAAAACAAGAGATTTTCAAAATTCTTTTTGATACAGCTTTTGGTATGTCTCAAAGATATGCTCTAAAAGGCGAAAATTGTGTGACGTCATAATGACGTCATCAATTTTTTTTTTTAACGCATGTAAGGGTCGGTCCGATTAAAAATTTATACATTGAATTTTTCTCTGCCTAATTCAACAATTTCGTGATCGTGGCTCACTCAAGTATTAAGAAATAACAGGCATCTAAAAAATTGTGACCAAATTCAATATAACACAAAGGAATTCTGGGAAGGACAGAAACCATGGCTTTCATGTGGCATGCTGTCTATAAAGAGTTGATCTCTAGTCTTTTTTTCAAGTCGTTAGACAAGTCGTAGGCAGATACTTACACCAACTGCTCAGAATGTGCGCCGAACTTTTAGGTCATGATGACGTCATCACATGTCACGTGACGTCATCTTAAAGGGGCATTTTTGGAAACCATATATCTACAAAAGTACAAGTCACATTAAGTTAAAACGTGGTATTTAGTTATGCCAGCATGTGTTAGATGAAAATGTATGTGACGTCATGGTGACGTCATGATGACGTCATCGGCTAATTTTCTATGATTTTTTTCATTTTTGAAATTTCATTTAAATCACATAATTTTACACAAAAAAACAAAACAGCCCTGTGTTTGTCCACAAACACTGCACCAGATGTCTAGTTTCTTTTTTTTTTCTTTTTCTCTTTCAGACTATTGCCCATAGCATTTGTACACGTTTTCCTTTTTACCGGCACTTTGGCTACTTGTATGCAGCCGATTGTCTTTAAACTTAGCAAACACTTAAAGCAACTGCTCAGAATGTGTGCCGAACTTTTACGTCATGATGACGTCATCACGTGATTTTTTATGAATTTTTGAATTTTGAAAATCGTAACATTTGTTTCAATATATCTAGCGAACAAAACAAGATATTTTCAAAATTCTTTTTGTGATAGCTTTGGTATGTCTCAAAGATATGCCCTAAAAGGCGAAAATTGTGTGACGTCATGATGACGTCATCAAAAATGTTTTTTTTTTAACGCATGTAAGGGTCAATCCGATTACAAAAATATATATATTGAATTTTCCTCTCCCTAATTCCAAAATGTCATGATCGTGGCTCACTCAAGTAAGAAATAACAGCCATTTCAAAATTTAGACCAAATTCAATATAACACAAAGGAATTCTGGGAAGGGCAGATAACCATGGCTCAAATGTGCATGCTGTTTATAAAAAGGGTTGATTTGTAGTCTTTTTTTCAAGTCGCTAGACTATTGCCCATAGCATTTGTAAACGTTTCCTTTCTTACCGGCCACTTTGGCTACTTTTAAACTTGACAGACACTTACCCCAACTGCTCACAATGTGTGCCGAATTTACGTCATGATGACGTCATCACATGTCACGTGACGTCATCTTAAAGGGGCATTTTTCGAAGCCATATATCTACAAAAGTACAAGTCCGATTCAGTTGGAACGTGATATCTAGGTATGCCACCGGGTGTTATAGATGAAAATTGACATGCCGTTATGATTAAGTCAAAACATGTCACGTGACGTCATCTTAAAGGGGCAGTTTTTGAAGCCATTTATCTACAAAAGTACAAATTCGATTAAGTTGAAAAAAAATATCCAGGTAGCCCAGTAGGTTTATAAATAAAAATTGACATGACGTTATGATGACGTCATCACATGTCACGTGACGTCATCTTAAAGGGGCAGTTTTTGAAGGTCCATATCTACAGAAGTACAAGTCCAATTAAGTTATAAAGTAATATCTAGGTAGCCCAGTAGGTTTATAGATGAAAATTGACTTGACATTATGATGACGTCATCACATGTCACGTGACGTCATCTTAAAGGGGCAGTTTTTAAAGCCATATATAAACAAAAGTACAAGTCCGATTAAGTTGAAAAGTAATATCTAGGTAGCCCAGTAGGTTTATAGTTGAAAATTGACATGACATTATCATGATGTCATCACATGTTACGTGACGTCATCTTAAAGGGGCAGTTTTTGAAGCCACATATAAACAAAAGTACAAGTTCGATTAAGTTGAAATGTAATATCCAGGCAGGTCTGCAGGTTCATAGATGAAAATTGACATGACATTATGACTTCATCACATGTCACGTGACGTCATCTTAAAGGGGCAGTTTTTGAAGCCATATATATACAAAAGTACAAGTCCGATTAAGTTGAAAAGGTAGGTCAGCAAGTTTATAGATGAAAATTTAAGTGACTTTATGATGACGTCATCACATGTCACTATTACAAACAACTTTAATTTTTTTTTCTTTTTTTTTTTTTTTTTTGGCTGTTTCGGAAGTTTTCCGAAACAGCCTTTGTTTTCGTTAAGATTTTTTTTTTTGGCTGTTTCGGAAGTTTTCCGAAACAGCCTTTGTTTTCGTTAAGATTTTTTTTTTTGGCTGTTTCGGAAGTTTTCCGAAACAGCCTTTGTTTTCGTTAAGATTTTTTTTTTTGGCTGTTTTGGAAACTTTTCCAAAACAGCCCTTGTTTTCGTTAAGATTTTTTTTTTTTTCTTTTTTTGGCTGTTTTGGAAACTTTTCCAAAACAGCCCTTGTTTTCGTTAAGATTTTTTTTTTTTTCTTTTTTTTTGGCTGTTTCGGAAGTTTTCCGAAACAGCCTTTGTTTTCGTTAAGATTTTTTTTTTTTTCTTTTTTTTTTCTTTTTCTCTTTCAGACTATTGCCCATAGCATTTGTACACGTTTTCCTTTTTACCGGCACTTTGGCTACTTTTATGCAGCCGATTGTCTTTAAACTTAGCAAACACTTAAAGCAACTGCTCAGAATGTGTGCCGAACTTTTACGTCATGATGACATCATCACGTGATTTTTTATGAATTTTTGAATTTTGAAAATCGTAACATTTGTTTCAATATATCTAGCAAACAAAACAAGATATTTTCAAAATTCTTTTTGTGATAGCTTTGGTATGTCTCAAAGATATGCCCTAAAAGGCGAAAATTGTGTGACGTCATGATGACGTCATCAAAAATGTTTTTTTTTTTTAACGCATGTAAGCGTCAATCCGATTACAAAAATGTATATATTGAATTTTCCTCTCCCTAATTCCAAAATGTCATGATTGTGGCTCACTCAAGTAAGAAATAACAGCCATTTCAAAATTTAGACCAAATTCAATATAACACAAAGGAATTCTGGGAAGGGCAGATAACCATGGCTCAAATGTGCATGCTGTTTATAAAAAGGGTTGATTTGTAGTCTTTTTTCAAGTCGCTAGACTATTGCCCATAGCATTTGTAAACGTTTTCTTTCTTACCGGCCACTTTGGCTACTTTTAAACTTGACAGACACTTACCCCAACTGCTCACAATGTGTGCCGAATTTTATGTCATGATGACGTCGTCACATGTCACGTGACGTCATCTTAAAGGGGCATTTTTCGAAGCCATATATCTACAAAAGTACAAGTCCGATTAAGTTGGAACGTGATATCTAGGTATGCCACCGGGTGTTATAGATGAAAATTGACATGACGTTATGATTATAAGTCAGAACATGTCACGTGACGTCATCTTAAAGGGGCAGTTTTTGAAGGTCCATATCTACAGAAGTACAAGTCCAATTAAGTTATAAAGTAATATCTAGGTAGCCCAATAGGTCTATAGTTGAAAATTGACATGACATTATCATGTTGTCATCACATGTTACGTGACGTCATCTTAAAGGGGCAGTTTTTGAAGCCACATATAAACAAAAGTACAAGTTCGATTAAGTTGAAATGTAATATCCAGGCAGGTCTGCAGGTTCATAGATGAAAATTGACATGACATTATGACTTCATCACATGTCACGTGACGTCATCATAAAGAGCCAGTTTTTGAAGCCATATATATACAAAAGTACAAGTCCGATTAAGTTGAAAAGTTATATCTAGGTAGGTCAGCAAGTTTATAGATGAAAATTTATGTGACTTTATGATGACGTCATCACATGTCACTATTACAAACAACTTTAATTAATTTCAAAATTAACAAAGAAAAGTGGCAGTAGTGCGATTGTTTGACAAACTTTAATTGTTGTATTCACATTTCACATCCAAACTAAAAAAAAAAAACGAAACAGCCCTGTGTTTGTCCACAAACACCAACCTCATGCCTCTAGTTTTTTTTTTTTTTTGTGCTTCCTTTTCAGACTTTTTCCCCATAGCATTTGTGCACGTTTTCTTTCTTACCGGCCCTTTTGCTACTTTGGTGCACCCGATTGCCTTTAAACTTGGCAGACACTTAGACAAACTGCTCAGAATGTGTCCCGAACTTTTTGGTCATGATGACGTCATCACGTGATTTTTTATGAATTTTTGAAATTTGAAAATCGTAAAATTCTTTTCAATATATCTAGCGAACAAAACAAGATATTTTCAAAATTCTTTTTGTTATAGCTTTGGTATGTCTCAAAGATATGCCCTAAAAGAAATAAAATGTGTGACGTCATGATGACATCATCAAAAATGTGCTTTTTTAAAACACATATAAGGATAGGTCCGATCGTCATGAAAATTGGTGGGTAGGTAGATACTGGCACTAGGATGCAAAATCCAAAATGACGTCATGATGACGTCATCACGTGATTTGTTATGAATTTTTGAAATTTTGAAAATCGTAACATTCTTTTAAATATATCTGGCAAACAAAACAAGATATTTTCAAAATTCTTTTTGTTATAGCTTTGGTAGGTCTCAAAGATATGCCCTAAAAAGGAAAAAAATGTGTGACGTCATGACGACATCATCAAAAATGTGCTTTTTTAAAACACATATAAGGATAGGTCCGATCGTCATGAAAATTGGTGGGTAGGTAGATACTGGCACTAGGATGCAAAATCCAAAGTTACGTCATGATGACGTCATCACGTGATTTGTTATGAATTTTTGAAATTTTGAAATCGTAACATTCTTTTAAATATATCTCGCAAACAAAACAAGAGATTTTCAAAATTCTTTTTGATACAGCTTTTGGTATGTCTCAAAGATATGCCCTAAAAGGCAAAAATTGTGTAACGTCATAATGACGTCATCAATTTTTTTTTTTAACGCATGTAAGGGTCGGTCCGATTAAAAATTTATACATTGAATTTTTCTCTACCTAATTCAACAATTTCGTGATCGTGGCTCACTCAAGTATTAAGAAATAACAGGCATCTGAAAATTGTGACCAAATTCAATATAACACAAAGGAATTCTGGGAAGGACAGAAACCATGGCTTTCATGTGGCATGCTGTCTATAAAGAGTTGATCTCTAGTTGATCTTCAAGTCGTTAGACAAGTCGTAGGCAGATATTTACACCAACTGCTCAGAATGTGCGCCGAACTTTTAGGTCATGATGACGTCATCACATGTCACGTGACGTCATCTTAAAGGGGCATTTTTGGAAACCATATATCTACAAAAGTACAAGTCACATTAAGTTAAAACGTGGTATTTAGTTATGCCAGCATGTGTTAGATGAAAATGTATGTGACGTCATGATGACGTCATCGGCTAATTTTCTATGATTTTTTTCATTTTTGAAATTTCATTTACATCACATAATTTGACACAAAAAAACAAAACAGCCCTGTGTTTGTCCACAAACACTGCACCAGATATCTAGTTTTTTTTTTTTTTTTTGTGCTTCCTTTTCAGACTTTTTCCCCATAGCATTTGTGCACGTTTTCTTTCTTACCGGCACTTTGGCTACTTTGGTGCACCCGATTGCCTTTAAACTTGGCAGACACTTAGACAAACTGCTCAGAATGTGTCCCGAACTTTTTGGTCATGATGACGTCATCACGTGATTTTTTATGAATTTTTGAAATTTGAAAATCGTAAAATTCTTTTCAATATATCTAGCGAACAAAACAAGATATTTTCAAAATTCTTTTTGCTATAGCTTTGGTATGTCTCAAAGATATGCCCTAAAAGGGAGAAAATGTGTGACGTCATGATGACATCATCAAAAATGCGCTTTTTAAAAACACATATAAGGATAGGTCCGATCGTCATGAAAATTGGTGGGTAGGTAGATACTGGCACTAGGATGCAAAATCCAAAGTGACGTCATGATGACGTCATCACGTGATTTGTTATGAATTTTTGAAATTTTGAAAATCGTAACATTCTTTTAAATATATCTGGCAAACAAAACAAGATATTTTCAAAATTCTTTTTGTTATAGCTTTGGTAGGTCTCAAAGATATGCCCTAAAAAGGAAAAAAATGTGTGACGTCATGATGACATCATCAAAAATGTGCTTTTTTAAAACACATATAAGGATAGGTCCGATCGTCATGAAAATTGGTGGGTAGGTAGATACTGGTACTAGGATGCAAAATCCAAAGTGACGTCATGATGACGTCATCACGTGATTTGTTATGAATTTTTGAAATTTTGAAATCGTAACATTCTTTTAAATATATCTCGCAAACAAAACAAGAGATTTTCAAAATTCTTTTTGATACAGCTTTTGGTATGTCTCAAAGATATGCCCTAAAAGGCGAAAATTGTGTGACGTCATAATGACGTCATCAATTTTTTTTTTTAACGCATGTAAGGGTCTGTCCGATTAAAAATGTATACATTGAATTTTTCTCTACCTAATTCAACAATTTCGTGATCGTGGCTCACTCAAGTATTAAGAAATAACAGGCATCTAAAAATTGTGACCAAATTCAATATAACACAAAGGAATTCTGGGAAGGACAGAAACCATGGCTTTCATGTGGCATACTGTCTATAAAGAGTTGATCTCTAGTCTTTTTTTCAAGTCGTTAGACAAGTCGCAGGCAGATACTTACACCAACTGCTCAGAATGTGCGCCGAACTTTTAGGTCATGATGACGTCATCACATGTCACGTGACGTCATCTTAAAGGGGCATTTTTAGAAACCATATATCTACAAAAGTACAAGTCACATTAAGTTAAAACGTGGTATTTAGTTATGCCAGCATGTGTTAGATGAAAATGTATGTGACGTCATGGTGACGTCATGATGACGTCATCGGCTAATTTTCTATGATTTTTTTCATTTTTGAAATTTCATTTAAATCACATAATTTTACACAAAAAAACAAAACAGCCCTGTGTTTGTCCACAAACACTGCACCAGATGTCTAGTTTTCTTTTTTTTTTCTTTTTCTCTTTCAGACTATTGCCCATAGCATTTGTACACGTTTTCCTTTTTACCGGCACTTTGGCTACTTGTATGCAGCCGATTGTCTTTAAACTTAGCAAACACTTAAAGCAACTGCTCAGAATGTGTGCCGAACTTTTACGTCATGATGACGTCATCACGTGATTTTTTATGAATTTTTGAATTTTGAAAATCGTAACATTTGTTTCAATATATCTAGCGAACAAAACAAGATATTTTCAAAATTCTTTTTGTTATAGCTTTGGTATGTCTCAAAGATATGCCCTAAAAAGCGAAAATTGTGTGACGTCATGATGACGTCATCAAAAATGTGTTTTTTTTAACGCATGTAAGGGTCAATCCGATTACAAAAATATATATATTGAATTTTCCTCTCCCTAATTCCAAAATGTCATGATCGTGGCTCACTCAAGTAAGAAATAACAGCCATTTCAAAATTTAGACCAAATTCAATATAACACAAAGGAATTCTGGGAAGGGCAGATAACCATGGCTCAAATGTGCATGCTGTTTATAAAAAGGGTTGATTTGTAGTCTTTGTTCAAGTCGCTAGACTATTGCCCATAGCATTTGTAAACGTTTCCTTTCTTACCGGCCACTTTGGCTACTTTTAAACTTGACAGACACTTACCCCAACTGCTCACAATGTGTGCCGAATTTTACGTCATGATGACGTCATCACATGTCACGTGACGTCATCTTAAAGGGGCATTTTTCGAAGCCATATATCTACAAAAGTACAAGTCCGATTAAGTTGGAACGTGATATCTAGGTATGCCACCGGGTGTTATAGATGAAAATTGACATGCCGTTATGATTAAGTCAAAACATGTCACGTGACGTCATCTTAAAGGGGCAGTTTTTGAAGCCATTTATCTACAAAAGTACAAATTCGATTAAGTTGAAAAAAAATATCCAGGTAGCCCAGTAGGTTTATAAATAAAAATTGACATGACGTTATGATGACGTCATCACATGTCACGTGACGTCATCTTAAAGGGGCAGTTTTTGAAGGTCCATATCTACAGAAGTACAAGTCCAATTAAGTTATAAAGTAATATCTAGGTAGCCCAGTAGGTTTATAGATGAAAATTGACTTGACATTATGATGACGTCATCACATGTCACGTGACGTCATCTTAAAGGGGCAGTTTTTAAAGCATATATAAACAAAAGTACAAGTCCGATTAAGTTGAAAAGTAATATCTAGGTAGCCCAGTAGGTTTATAGTTGAAAATTGACATGACATTATCATGATGTCATCACATGTTACGTGACGTCATCTTAAAGGGGCAGTTTTTGAAGCCACATATAAACAAAAGTACAAGTTCGATTAAGTTGAAATGTAATATCCAGGCAGGTCTGCAGGTTCATAGATGAAAATTGACATGACATTATGACTTCATCACATGTCACGTGACGTCATCTTAAAGGGGCAGTTTTTGAAGCCATATATATACAAAAGTACAAGTCCGATTAAGTTGAAAAGGTAGGT
This sequence comes from Hippasteria phrygiana, assembly GCA_037893225.1. Taxonomy (NCBI): domain Eukaryota; kingdom Metazoa; phylum Echinodermata; class Asteroidea; order Valvatida; family Goniasteridae; genus Hippasteria; species Hippasteria phrygiana. Next base: position 493,179 of record JAZGUH010000234.1, read on the forward strand.
CAGCAAGTTTATAGATGAAAATTTATGTGACTTTATGATGACGTCATCACATGTCACTATTACAAACAACTTTAATTAATTTCAAAATTAACAAAGAAAATTGGCAGTAGTGCGATTGTTTGACAAACTTTAATTGTTGTATTCACATTTCACATCCAAACTAAAAAAAAAAAACGAAACAGCCCTGTGTTTGTCCACAAACACCAACCTCATGCCTCTAGTTTTTCTTTATTTTTACGTCAACTCGTGTGCCCCTTTAAAGGACAGCAACAGGTCAGGAAATGCTTAATTTTCTCGGTACAAGAGAGGATTAAGGACTATAGACATGGGGGTTGAAGTGCGTCCCCGATCTGAGGGGGGAACAACTCAGCCTCAGATTGTCCAGATCTTAATTTAGAAGGAAATGTGATTATAGAGACTACAGAACTTCTCGACTGTCTGTGCGGTAATAGAGAGGCCTGATACATGCACATCCATGTACTGTAAAATGTCATCCACAGGGCATGCTGATGAAATGTCATTGAACTTTATGCCAAAAGTTGAAACCAAAGCCCGTCTATCTTGAATGCATGTGCTTCCATGATGTAAGTAAAACAGGAAACCACACAAATACATTTGGTTCTACATCTGCATTCCAGTTTTCCAAATTTAGAAAATGTATTGACATCTTGATCATTTTGGAATTTTAACAAGCAAAGAAAACTGACTGTAAAAATTGCAGCATTCTACGGCTTTCTCAGCTGGCAAGACTTTTCTGCTTAGAACTTCTTAACTCTTCCGCTATGGCGCGCCGCTCACAGCGGCTCGAAAAAAGCCTATTCCTGCCCGCAAGCCGCTCAGAGCGGCTCGTTGTAAACATTCTGTAAAACAATTACGTCACAGCACCCATTATAATACCGTAGTAAAAGAGTTAAAGCTTAACAGGAATTTTTTTTTTCAATGGCCAAAGGGCTAGACTGACGCAGATTGAACTTGATGTAACACTTCCGAGCTGAGCAAAGAAGATTGACTGTAGAAACTAATAATCTCTGCTACAGTAAGAACAAGTTTTCTGCTAACCGTTAAGCAGCTCTGTGAAATTTGGCCTGAAGATCGACACGTGTGTTGATGAACTTCACCAACAATAACTGCAGGAGCTAACATGCCCTAGTAAATAGTTCTCACAGTTAAAAGGCACCAAATATTGACCAAAATAGCTGTGAATAGTCCCCTGGAGTTGAGATGAATCCAGGAATGAATAGGCCTGGCGATCAGGGGTAATTATAATAATATCATACAAAGTGTTTTGGTCGGAAGGCACTGATCTACAACAACCAAAAACGACATCGTCATGTATTATTAAATAGACACAAGGCATGACAGTGTCTTTTTTGTGCTTCTGGATAAGTGCTTAAAACCCAGTTATAAACTTATACCTTTTTCGCCTCTTCCTCCCCTCCCAATCCAAAGCCAAGTTGCAGAATTCTGCATTGTGGACTCAAAAATCATTTCCACCCCGTGACATGAACTGAGAGAAACCTGCCACGAACCCAGAAGTCTTCATGCCTCAAAGCCCATGTTTTGCAGACTTTGTTCCCCTTTTTTTTCACAGGAACTGCAAAACATTCACACCCAAAATCACAAAAAAGCTCAGAACCTAATGGTGATACAACAATGGTAGGACTTCACAGTTCACTTGGAAAAATGCATTTCCGAGCCCCAGTACGTGACTTTAGTTTGATTTCAAGTTTAATATACTGTGTATAGATATAATAATACATTGGAAAGCAGTATTCAAACAGTTGGACTTTTTGTCAAGGGTCACAGGGATGCTTTTTTAATTAAGATTGCCAACCATGCTCCTAACCAAAGTAACTCAGTTTCACCCTGAGCAGAAAGCGTCTTCAAATACCCACGGCCCAATGTCATTGGCTTGCAAACAAAACCTCTGTCCATTTCAGAGAGGCCACAAGCAGTAAGCACACAGGCGAATAGTAGGATCAACATTTGCAAAAAAACTGGACAAAAGTAGGACTTTGGAGGACAAAATCAGGATAAAAGTAGGACTTTTGTGGGCTTTCAGGAGTAGTTTTCGTTGATATTCACAAGCCTCATTTCACATACACATTGTATACTCACAACACGTGTGCTTCATCCTTGACAAAGCTCTCGGAAGTAAAGTTGCAATGCTCCTGCACCCAAGCCCTTTATTGTGTTATTTTCATATGACAGTGTATAATACTGTTATGAAAAATTAGATTCCATTTTTCGGAGTTGTGGGACCAAAAATTAGGGGGTGAAATGGGATAAGTAGGGAAAAAATAGGAATTTGAAGAGAAAAAAAATAGGAAAAGTAGGAGCAAGGTAAACAAAAAATAAGGAAAAGTAGGAATACTTGAAAGCCTGGGGCCAATTTCATAGATCCGCTTAAGCAGAAAATTTGCTTAAGCACAAAAAACTTGCTTAATAAAATCAGGTTACCAGCCAAAACTCCTCGTGATGTATATTGCTTGTGACTGGTACTTAACTGTTTTTTGGCTTAACTTGACAATCACATGGAGTTTTAGCTGGTAACCTGATTTTACTAAGCAAGGTTTTTTTGTGCCCAAGCATTTTTTTGTGCTTAAACAGCTCTATGAAGCACAGGAAAGGGCTTGCTAACCTCGGCAGCAGATTTTTCTTAATATAGTACCGCAACAATAGCATCCCCATGCACGTGCAAGAGTTAGCAGGTGTGAATAGAGTAAAAAAAATCACACGGTTTGACATGGGTCAAACTTCAACATCATGGATAGTGTGAAAAGGCCTGTGTTATGGATCTTTTGGCATACATGTAGAAAGGGTACATGTAGGTGTATGGGAGGGGAAAAGGAGGTTGAAGTGGGGATGGGGAGAGAGGGAGGCACAAAAGAAACATGTACATGTGTATTGTAGAATTATGGCACAGAACTGATCCAACATATATACCTTAATATATAATTTGGGGAATACATTCACTCCGCTGTAGACTACTACATGTAGATTAAAATGCTGTGGTAAACTTGTGCAGACTGCACCATGCATTGTGATCAGCCTAATAGCGTTGGTGGTTGCGGGCCGTGCAATACAGCCAATGATACGGATGAGGTGTGCTGTTATGGTGCTGGATACCAAATACCATTCAGCGGGCACGGCCCAGTGAGCCAGCGCCATTGTCCCACTATCCTACGGGAGATCCAATCATTTTCCCGTTTTCTTTTGTCCCTTGCTCTGAGCCCGACGCCTCTACCCACGACCTAAGAGTGAGATTTACGCGGAATTTGTTCCGAGTAGAGGTCCATAAATTCGCATACAATAGTCATTGATTATGGAGGGGACAATTTGATGGGGTACTCCTTTCGTTTTCAATTCACATCTTTTCCTCTTTGTCAGTGATAACTCACAGATCTATTTTTAAAACTTCTGCAAATCATGTTTGAAAAAAGAAAAAAAACGTTTTTAACTCACTCAATGAAATTCCGAAAAGCACATTGTCAAATTTCAATGTCAATTTCAGAAAAATCCATCTTATGTTAACAGGTTTTTTTTTCTGGCTTGCCCCAGGGTGAAACAACAGTTCAATCGAAACTTGCCTTACATCACGACTCGCTTCTTTTAAATTGTTCATACACATAATTTCATTGGATGAGAGATGTACATGTACTCGTTGCTGTATTACTGCTCCGATGCTTTCCCAATATTTCAGGAATGTACCACAAATGTTCGCAGGGAACTAATCCTCCAACCGACAGGAAAATTCACAAACAACACATTTTAAGGTAAAGTAGTGCACTACAACATTCAGTCAAATATGCAAACAAAAAATGTACACCACCTGGAAATATTCAAAGTGCGGGAATTGTTCACAGCAGCGAAGAGTCGATAAAGTTTTTCACTTTTCCCAGCATACCGAGGGGAAAAATCGGGTGTCCAATGAGGACGGGCCGCCTATTCACTCCTAGTATGAGAGGAGTGAATTGAAATCTGATACACGGGGACTATTAAGACCACACAGACCCAACAAACTGCCCAAAAAAAAGTTCTCCTCAACAAAAACACGATCTGACACTACTCTTTTCATCTCCGTCAAAAGATCCCAAAATCGTAATCCATGAATGTCCTCCGATTTCACAGACGGGGACAAGAGCGAAATGTCTGCATCACAGAGTTTTCTTTCTTTTTTTTTTCTCAGATTTTTTTCTTTTTCAGAGGGGGGTTGAGTCCGGTTGGGACGCTTTCTTTGTTGCTGATCTTCCAACTGCTGGGTTTGTGAAAAGACGGATTAAAATCCGGGGAGAAGAATAGAGAAACAGACGCTATCGGGGGATGGCTTTGATATATAAGAACAAGTGTGTGACTGGTGTGTGGTGGAGGGTTTAGATTGCCTTACAGCGGACCTAGTACCACTGAACACGTCCCTCCCTCCCCTCACTAGAGTTTGCAAAGACTTTGCAGGGTTTGGGGAATCAGTCACACTTTTCAACACCTCGGCAGTCCCCATTCAAAGTGCATCAATCTCCCATTCACACCTTGACACCATTTCTCCTTTCTCTTTTTGTCCCGCAAGTTCAGTTTTTGTCCTTTTTCCTCACCCATCCTCTTTGTGTCCTTGCCAATCTATCCTTCCAAAGTTTCCAGGCATAACAAAACTCCCAAGGTAGTAGCAGCCAAGCCCCGCAGGTGCAAAGCACTTTCAGAGGGGCTTTGATTAAGATCACTCACCCCCAAAATTGACTGTTCAGCCCACATCAAAAAATATACCAAACATCATGAATGTGATAACACCATCCTTCACTGATCCAATGCTCAGTGTTTGTCACTTTTTAATGCTTCTATGTTAACGTTTTATGAGGAGACAAAACAACACTAAGAAACCTTTGCTGGTTTAAGTGAGGCTGTTTAAGTGATATCCTAAACAAGGCTCGCTTATGAATGATACACTAAATACAGCATGGCAGAATAAATCACGACAGTGTCAGTTTTACCGCCAAACAAACATTTCCCCAAAGCACACGGTATTTGAACACTTCAGGCTGACAAACGTCACACTCACACAGCATCGTTGCCACGTGTGTATGCTCGTGGCATGCAAAAATTTAGAACATTCATTTTCTTCACCACACGGCCCAGAGATAATAAATAACACAGGAATCGTATGACTTAATTGGGATTTTACTAAGAGAAAATACATGTTTAAAATAAACAAAATAGGCCTACACATTTTTCGTATGTACAACATGTATATGATGAAATTTTGAAATATTAACCAATAAATTATTGGCAATACATTTGGTTTGCACTGGAAATGTGAAGCAGATTCTACAACTGACAAGGGGTCATGAACCCACTCAAAGTTTACCATGCATCGCATGCACTTCAAGATCAGTGATAACTACTTGGGAGTTTTTATTTCTTTTTGCAGTGGGGGGAAGGGAGGTTGGAGGGGCTTGTAAAATCTGTTCTTGTAAGCACTATGGCTACATTTCATTTTTTAAATCTGTCTATCGGCAGAAACACTCATGTTTCACAATAATTTAGACTGTTTATTGTACCTAAACCCTACACTCAAGGGAGTCAAACTTTCCTTGTACCAAAACAGCAGACCCCATTCCCCATCCCCAACAAATGCCTAGCCCTAAAAATATTTTCATTAATTTAACCTCCTATACTTATAACTATCACAGCCTATCAAAAACTCTAAACACCAACTCTCACAGTTTGTGTGTGTTTCAATCTGTCATTTGATAGGTTTTGATCTGTACAACAACTGGGTCGATTTTGGCCAGGTGCAAAGTAGGGTTTTAATATAAAAAAATCCAGGTTTTTGTAAACCGCACAAAACTTGAAATTTAAAGTGAGCAAAGAAAATTGGGGGCTTCAACCTGCAAACTCCATAGGCCTACTGGTGCTTACAGTCCATCACCTGAGTTATCATCCCTATGTTTGTGATCCTACAATTTGTCAATTGATATCTTTGTCCATCATCCTGTTTATTTAATGAAATTAAAACTCACAAACTTGGTTACCATCCACATATAAAGCCCCTCCCTTCAACGTTCAGTATAGAACCACAAGATCCCCAATAGAGTACCGAAGTGATGACGTCAATCAATGCAATGTTTGGAACCAGAATACATTCTAAACTGCATGTGTTTGGAACCATTGCCGCGGCAACTGACATCAGACCTCTATACTCTGAGACTTTGTGTCCGTGTACATCCTTTGTACATTGTACATATGTGTCAATCTCTTTACACAAGATTTCTTGGGACTGGAGGTAAGCCTGTTAAACAGCACAAAAGGACACCACAAAACACCTGTGTGTGCCTATTAGCACCTCCGCCCATATCAGGGCATTCATGTGTAGAATTCAAGCACACAAACAAATCTATTAGTCTTTTATCAGGCACTCCCAGTGACTTTACATGCATTATGTGGGTGAAGTTTCACAGGAGATTAAGGTTTCCTACATGCTAAATTTTCCCGCCCTTAATGGTATGTTTCATTTTTCCTGCAGAATGGATAAACTTGTAGCACAAGTAGCTAAAAGCAGATACACACAACCGTTAAGTCCAACTTCAAATTCTCCACATGCCCATCGAGCTGGATCAATTCCTCCATGATATATTCAAGTTAAAGCTGAGTTATGAGTTAAACACGTCTGCTAAATGTAGTTAGCTAACCAGTCCAACACAAGTCTGCTAGTTAGTTAACAAGTCCAACCCAAGTCTGCTAGTTACTTCACCAGTCCAACCCGAGTCTGCTAGTTAGTTAACCAGTCCACCACAAGTTTGCTAGTTAGTTAACCAGTCCATCACAAGTCTGCTAGTTAATTAACCAGTCCAACTCAAGTCTCCTGGTTATTTAATCTGTCTAACCAATAAGAAATCTACTTTCCCCTCCTGACCCATTTTTTCCCCTCGACTTACCCATTTAAAAAAAAAAATTCCCTACATTAGGAACACTTGTGTTTTGACTGGCCTGTGTACCTTTCCCAGTGCCTCTGTGTGCCCTAACTGCCGAGGCCCATTTCCTCCCAGCCAGGCCTTAGCTGTCACTGATTTCTGACGATAACCGTGCACCGGGGCTTCACCCTTCTCAATCTTCTTTCCCTCACATGACAGGGACTTCCTAACTTGCTTGCCCCCCCCCCCCCCCCCAAACCTCCCAAGAGCAGTTTGGCCCCCCTGCCCACACAAGCCTTATCTTGCCAGAAAACGATGCTACCTTTCCTCTCTGGCCCGTCATTCTAGATTCCTCCATCTATTCATTATCTTCAAATTGTTTTTAAGGGTTTTTTTTTCTCTTAATTATATTTCTACCTTTTTCAACTGTGGACATTTGACCTTTTATTTTCCAGTCTGGTTGTACGTACGCTGTACATGCAATTCCCTCAGAAACAGAAATGATTTGATTATTGGGCTAAAAAAAGATCTGACTATTTCCGGACTGCAGAAGAATCTGAACTACTTCTCGAAGTTCTCGTATCCTTTACAAGAAATACAACATTTGTGTTGGATTGCCAGTAAGAAAAGTGGGTTAAATCCTGACCGACTTTATCAAAATTACTTGTCAGTCATTTTATTAAATCTTGCCCGTTTCTGGCACTCTTATGACAAATGATAATTTACACAGCAAACTCATCAAAGCTCTTGCCAACAAATTTTAACAGTCTCTGGCCATTTTTACTCAGAAATTGATGGGCAAGTGCATATAAACCAAAATTGTAAAATCTGAAATAAGAAAACCGAAAATTTTGCTTAGGCCAATCAAAATATTGTTGGGGGGGATACGTACCACTTTTGGTAACATTTGTTAATAGCATGCCATTTACAATACCCACACACACATGTAATACAGAGAAGGTCTGTCATGCAAATTTGTATCACAACTTCACACACAAACTGTTTCCATTTTATACCACAAGGCCATTTCACCGAAGAATCCCAAAAATTAATGAAAATATCACCAATATGGGGACTTTCAGGTTTGAAAGCGAGAATCTTAGTACTAAACAACTTACTATGCTGAACTTGCGCTTCGCTGCCATTTATTATGGCATGATTCATTTATTCATGAATTTCTTGAATAGCAATGTGTTCGTTACCACTGAGAGCCTCGTTTTCAACCTGGAAGTGCACAGACGGGGCTAATGTGATATTCACCTGTTCATACAATGCCAAAGTAGAGAATAAAATCCTGAAATCAGAGCAAAAATGACACACAAATTACTGCCTTAACCCTAACGTCCTAGGCCATTACTAAATACTAGGTATAAAGAACTGAGTACTACAGAATATTACTTAGTATTTTGTAGCACCGAGTCTCTCTGTGACTGATGAATGGGTGTGTAATGACAGCAGTCTAGAAACTGGCAACTACAAAATACTACTTCTATGTAATACAGTTAAGTTAATACTGAATTGGATGGCTAAGATTTTGTTTTAAATGTATCATCTCTGAAAACCAGTAATTCATACTGTGTTTCCGCCTTAGATGATAAACATTTTTCCTCTAAACCGAGCAGCCTTAGTACTACATGTGTACATATTACTATGTACACTAAGGTATTTGGGGTGAAGTACCAAATACTAAAAATTACTACAGGCATTGCACACAAGTAGGTCAGCGTACTGCATACTACATTTTACTACGAGTAGTATTTTGTAGGTTTAGGTGATGTTAGGGTTGATGCATTACGCCATAATGTAATTTCTGTCCCACAAAATGCAAACCACGCCACCCCTTCACCCTCTGCCAATTACGCAAGTCTGAGGCTGGTTAAGTGTAGGCGCCCTCTCGATAGCATTTCTAAAACTTCCTCCATCGCTCCCCGTGGGACGGCGCGATCCATCAAAACATGGTCTGATTAAGGTGAACGCTTCCCGCCTGATAAAGCCCCCCCCGAATGACTTGCCATTTCATTTATAATTTGACACCATGCCCTCCCTGGCCCTCCCTCCCCCAAATACATGTATGTCTTGATTTAACCCATTAGGCCCCCTTCACCAGCCCACACTACAAGTTTACAAGCCTGACCACACCATTTTGTAATTTCCTACATGTCCAACCATAAATAATAAAACGGAAAACACAGTTGACCTTGTCAGGTCAGAATGGCACCATAAAAATACTGAGAATTTTGGTCAATCTCAAAATATTGCATTTCTTTTTTTTTTAGAAGTCCTACCCACAAACATAGAGGCCAGCGGGGTGGTAATGCAGAGTATCTTAAGTAGATTATCAAACAATTTTATGCCACAGTCTTTTCCAAACACTGCTGGTGGTCACCTTGGTGTCAGAATCCAACTTATGAAATGTTTGACTTCAATTTGGCTCAACACTTCTTATCAGAAAAGCATCAACAGACAAATGTTCTTTTTCCAGCAAGTCCAGCATATCACCTATTGTCACCTAACAATGGAGGTCATTCAACTCTGTACAAGATGCTCCCCACCAACCCACAAGATTATCTCCATCTAATAACAACCAGCTCCCACCCCTCAACCAGTCATCTTCCCCTTATTTGTCTGAGGACTGATCCCCCCCCCCCCCCCCCCAAAGGCTTAAATACAACAGATTAGCAGACTAGCGCTGGATAAACATTGCTTTAGAAGGAATCAGCTTTATAGGTGTTTGACTTTATTTCCCATTCTGTGGTTTTAATTATCAAGGATTGTCTGTCCAAAAAGTCTGTGATAGAACAAAAGCCCTCCATTCACCCATCTGTGTCTGCAAACACAAGGGTCTGTTTGAAGAGATCAGCTCAGGACCTTTTGGCAGGCTTTTGTCATCTTCTGTTTATCTTGGCAGGAAAAACATGGCAAACAGGGGTGTTAGAAAGAGGGACAAGGTTCGCAAAAACTAAAACGTTTGAACTTTGGTTGTGGTTTCTTTGCTGAAATCATTAAAAAGAAAAACCTGAAACTGCTTTCAAAACAGTGAAGACTTTTTTATTTAACACTTTACCACATCTTGTTTCACCAAGTCCTGTCTAGTTTCACAAGAAACCATGACTGCATCCCAACTCAGAACTCCTCTTAAAAGGAGAATGGATGGGCAACCATTTTGTTATAAATTTGTTAACCCAAATGATTGAACTGGACTCGTGGTATTGTCATGTTCCTTGTGAAGACGAAGAATGACCCAATCACAGAGGTGCATGAACTTGACTGAACTTGGTATTTTTGTTGCTCTTCTTTCAAAAATGTCTACCCTCATCGACAAATGGTAAAATCATTATCTCAGGGTCCATTTCTTTTTTGTTTCCAACTCTTCTGTCCCTACGGGAAAAAAAAAATCAACATTCCCAAGAGGGTCGTTTAACCCGGGCAAATTTACACCAAAGAGGACCAACTTTGACAGGAAATTAACTGGATTGGTTGGGCCCAGGAAAGATGGGAATTGAGTTCTACCACTGCTTGGGTAAAACTCCTCAGGCTTATCATAAACAGAAAGGGATTGCTGAACCACTTGTCCCCCCCCCCCCCCCCTCCAAAATACATTTATAACTAAATAAATAAAATACAATAAAAACAAATCACCTATATTATCAAGAAATACATCCTTTAATTCTTTAAATTTGATGTATATATACATCAAATATAGCACCTGAAGATCCAAATAGGAAAGTCCAGACCTGGATTACCAAATTCGGTATTTTCAGGCTTGTAAATTTTGCCTGTCACTTGGTCATAAAAAGTTGTCAGACATTTTAAAGTTGGAACATGAAATAAAGTTATCATGGCAACATTTATGTGCATCTGCATGGACAATAGCACCCACATGGTTTGTTTGATGAAAAACATGTGAAACGTACACATATGATTTATAGTGGGATTTTTCAAACTTTTTCAGTTTTTCCCTACAAAGAAGTTTCCACAACTCTGCAGCACTCAGAGACCATAACAGGAAAAAATACAGACCACTTTCTAGGACATGAAAGGAAGCACGCATAAAATATAGGTCTGCTTTTGTTTGCGGTCTGCATGGAGTGCAACCCTAATTTCTGAAGTAAAATGATTTCATATTCACACTCACACTCACAATGAGACGGTTTGGGGTTATTGTCAACAGGTAAAGCACAGGTGCGCTTTCAAAGGAGGATTATCGCTGGAAGGGTTATTCATGCCCAGAGCAATTGTACAGACTGGGAATTGATGTGTTGGTGACTTCCATTTTTTTTTTACAACTGGCATGACACGCACAGATGATTGTTGATAAAAGACAGCACTAAAAAATAGATCCAATTTGGACAAATCGCACTCATTTCTAGGGTGGTTTTTTTCTTCTTTCTTTCTTTATTTGGTAAAGTTCTGTGTTTTTATACACTTGGTGAAGTTCTGTGAAACTTGTTTACAGAGGTTCGTAGTGTTGAATCCCGTATCTGATTCCGTGGTAAAAGGCCCCAATGTACTGGTACAAGGCCCCTATACCTGTGCACTGTACAATGTATCTGTTCACAACTTTGTATGAACATCTCTAGCCCGTGGGCAACAAGCCCGTGGGCAACAAGCCCGTGGGCAACAAGCCCGTGGGCAACAAGCCCGTGGGCAACAAGCCCGTGGGCAACAAGCCCGTGGGCAACAAGCCCGTGGGCAACAAGCCCGTGGGCAACAAGCCCGTGGGCAACAAGCCCGTGGGCAACAAGCCCGTGGGCAACAAGCCCGTGGGCAAACCCAGGGAAAACCACATTGAAACCACAGGGAAAACCACAGGGCAAACCGTCATTTCACACATTTCGAGTTCAACCCGGGGTGAACTCACCCTACTGTTTCCAACTTGGGCGAATGTTTCAACTCGGGGCAAGAATCGTAACCCTGGTCTGGAGCAGGGTTGAGATCAACCTGGGCTGAAACCAATCTCTGGGCTGGCACAGGGATGACAATTGTCAAGTGTGAAACTCTTTTTTTAATACCTTATCAACCCCAAGATTTGTCTAGTGTGAAAAGATCAAGGTTCATTTTTATATCAAGTGAACTCTTTGGCCATAGAAATAAACCGTTCAGTAAAACAAACTGGTGCTCAAAAACATTCTCAAAAAAAGTCTTGCCAGCTGAGAATTAAGAAAGCCATACACAACATGCATCGCACGGCATCTGTGCTGTTGCTTACTAAGCCAAAGATTCCTGCGCTTATTGAATTTGTGTGTTTAGCAGTTCCCTGAAAATGGCAGCGGAGGCCAAACGTGAAGGGAGTGGATGACTAGGCAACGGGATACCTAGAAAAGGACACAGAAATTGAAATGTCTAACCAATAACTTTCTGGAATACTGCTTCTGCATGCCATACGTAACAAGTTCAAAGAAACTTTCACATGTTACCACAAATACTCCAATTTCCCAGACTGTGTTTTTGTTCTTGAAAAAAAAAAAAAAAAATTATTCACAAGAAAATAACCTCAAAACCCCTCTCCTGAAAAATGTTACAAAACAATGCAAACAGACAGAAGAATCCCTTTAAGGGAGGACAAATGCATGGTCATATGGGAGACACATTAAAGCTTAATATTTTGATGCAGGGTCATCTTGGATTATTGACAAGCCAAGGACCCATATCATACCCTCCAGCCATGAAGGGGGGGGGGGGTTAAAAACAGTGTAATAATCACCCTGTGGCCACTCCTTCACAGTGAGGAGGAATGAAGAAAAAAAAAATCTGGAAAAGTCGGTTACCATAATCTCCCAATTAGATGAGATCAGGGGGGAATTGCCCAGTTCCGATGGTTGCAAAACTGGACTCATAAACAAGGGGTGAACAACATCTGAACAAAACTTCTTTAAACCGATAACAAAAAACTGGCGATGAATAAGGTACATAAAGACAGGAGAAAAATTGACCTATGAACACTTCAGGTCACATAGCATGAACTGCGAAGCTATAAGGTTAGCAATCACCAGCCAATACTTTTTACAAGACACCTACAGACCTGTGTAAATGTAGGGGGAATGCATGGGACAGCTCATTGGCAACTGCACACTACATGTAGGTACAATCAAGTTAAACTGAAGCCAGCAGCCGCCATGTTAGCACTCCTATTTTACCACTAAGTATTTAGAACAAGGATAAATGCATGTCCTATGGCAAACCTATTGTATTGGGAGTTATAATATGGCGGCTGGAAGCTTTAACTCGAACAGCTCATGTGCTATCCAGTTAACATAGAAATCAGTGGGGGCATGTAGTCTAGTGGTTGTTGCTCACAGCTTGTGAGATGAGGGTCCGAGGTTCACATCCAGTTGCTGCCCTGTTTTAAGTTCTGAGCCCAGACAACCCCACTTGCTGTCCTCACCATGAAGTATACATGGGGCGTTTGTATCTACAGGTATATGCTGGATATAAACACTGAAAAGCCGCATTCACGCAGGACTTTTTGGGGTGATGTCACCAAAAAAATGGTTACTTGCCTTATTTTGAGTCCAGTGTGGACCTTACTTGCCTTATTTTGAGTCAAGTGTGGACCTTACTTGCCTTATTTTGAGTCCAGTGTGGACCTTACTTGCCTTATTTTGAGTCAAGTGTGGACAGCCCAGCAAACTTTCCTCTTCTCTTGGCTAATTTTTCTTGAGTCCTAAACCTAACCCTAACCCCCTATAAGGTGTGTGAAAATTCGTATTGGAATTGATGGATTCAGCATTATTAGCCTGGTTTTAATGAAGATCTGACATGTCTCAAGTTGACTAAAAGAGCCGTCACGGTCCCCAGAAACACAAAATACAAGTGCATGTCATTTCCTGACTAAATAAAGGTAATCCTGCTCCTTAAAACTCATTTTCAAGATTTGCACCTACAGCATTCACAACCAAACTTGTACAAAAACAGATCTTCCAAATATACAATACTGAACGTTTTTCGAATCTCAATCTGTACTTACATGTAACACAGATTTTAATGTGGCAGTATGTCCCCAGGCAAAATGAACACACACAAAAATTCAAATGTCGGATATCAGCTTCTGATGCACATGTAAAGTAGTGTCAATTGTTCCCCGTTCTCCCAACGCCAATTTGGCCACACAATTGCAGTCCCACCGCACCAGTGCCGCGACACAATGACAATAATGAAGAGCCGTGATGAATCCCTCCCCAGAGCCAATTTACTCCCTTTTGAACGGCAATAAAAGGGGCAAGCAGATATCTCGTCCAAGGGAAGGCAATTACCGCAAGCGATGAGCAACTTCTTTCTTTTTTTTCATCCCAATGCCGGGCTCATTTTTCCCCTCCATTTGAAAGCCAAAGGTTTGGAGGTTATTATATAGTGAGCTGAGGGTGCGGGTGCATGTACATGTAAATGATGCCTAACAGGCATATAATTCGAATAGGAAGGAGGGCGCGATTGGCTGTGTTGGGAAGTCAGCGAGGCTGTCACATAGGCAGATGTTCCTATTTGAAAAAAAGGAGCCCTCCCTTTCATCTTCAGAGGAGGAACGTGTTAACTTGTTAACTAAATCCAATTATTGAGGTCCGAAGTTAAGGACACTGTGTAAAGATACTCCTTCCCGGTGGTGAAGGCAATGAGGCAATGAATTTAGTTCAGCCTTGTGCCGACGATGAATAGATTGCGCATTGGGGATGAATAGGTGTAGCTTTTCAGGGCTGGATGTTTGATTGGCTTTTTACATTCCCGTTTCCCTCCATTTCACCTGCTTGTTTTGCTTTTGGCTCCCACACAAATCACATCCCCTCTCATTGTTGCGAAAAAGAACAATATGCCTTTACACACCACTACCCCAGACAACAGCCCTCTCCTATCCTATCATCTCCTCGATCTGTTATACACATGCCATCTTTTAATATGTACACCCACGCTCCTCTGGAGATGTTAACTACCAATTATTCAATGGGGGCAGGCACGCACTTGGTGGGCAGTGGCTCGGAACGCTACCAATACGCGAATGATCGAGCGCTCGATAAATGCATTCCCGACAACAAACAGAGAGGGGAGGAATTTCACATTTCAGCAATCTTTAGTGCCCGACCCAGTTGAAGCCACACAGGACTATAGACAGCAATGACAAAGCATCCCTTGAAAACGAAAACAAAAATTGAAATGGCCCTTATTTTCGGCGGTTTTCCTGTGGAGTTGTCACCAACCAATTCCAGGCTGCAAGAGTCTAGCAGCCCCGAGGGAAGGCCACAATAGTTTTGGGAATTATTATCAGGGTCGCATTGTCCTCACGTTCTTCAGGAATTGCTGATTATGAATTTCGGATGGACAAGAAAGTCAACATTATTGTTGTGGGCTGGCTGGGCACGCACACAAAGGCCCAATCTTCACGGACAGCCGATATATCATGTGCCGCATTTCGCCAACCTTGGGCAAGTAATTGGCTGCATTCAGAATTCAATAATCCAATTATTTATGGAAGTAGGGTGAGAATAAATACTCTGTGGTGTGTATCATAAGAAAAATAACACAAGTCTCTGCCGTTTATTTACGGATTGGCAGTCTACTGATTGGAAGTTGAATTTCATAATTCTGTAATGAACCAGGGCAAGATGCATTGGTCACAGCACAGAAAATATAGGCTCCCACAAGACTAGATTTTAACCACCTGTAGAACAACATACAGGCATTGCTACATACATGTACAACAAGATCAAGGTAGCAGAACAAGGGAGGGGGAGGGCCTGCAATGTAAAATAGGCATGCACAACCAAAACTCAAAAGCACAACCAAAACTCAAAAGCGCAACCAAGACCAAGTTCCCCAACTGCCTTATCCCCACCAGTGTGGCCTGGATGCTCACTACACTGTATCAGCCACACATCCAACCACGGATAACGCCTGAGCATCGCAATTAAATACAGGCAGACACTAAGGAAATGTTTTATGCACGGCTAAGGATAGAGTGCAGTAAGTATCTGGGCCACCCTGGTGGGCTATAGCCGTGTTCGCATTGGACTTACAATTTTGTAAAATGTTCCTGTGCATAATTGTTAACATTCCACTGTTATTCTTCCATGCGTCCGCACTTGGATTACACTCCTCGGAGAAAGTCCTTAGCACGTAAATTTTGCAGTGTACAAAAATGCACGTTTTACATTTACAGTGGCTGTCGGCACTAGACTTTCAGCGACTGGCCACGTAACTCTTCTGCTGCATGGTTGGCCCTGTAAAAGTTCCCACTGCGGAGGGATAAATGGACAACCAACGATCGACACTTGACAATTTGGACAGTTTAGCGACTGTCCGCACTGGACTTAATTTGGTAAAGTTGACAGCAGTCTCCGTACGTTTCACCAAAAAAAGTCCAATGCGGACACAGCTTATGAGTGCCTCTACACGTAGTCCTCTGTACAGTTTCTCTAGTAAAGTCATAGCTGTAGCCATTGTCTACTATCAGTGAACAACTTCTAACTTCTGCATGATAAATATTTTTTCTGGCAAAAATGAAACTTCTTACAATGTACATGTATCTCTCCACTATTTGACACAGAAATGAAGTTAACTTTTCCTGAGGTTCTCTGTCCTTTTTTTCTTAAAAAAAGAAAGAAGCAAGGCCAGAGGAGGGGTCAAGAAACAGACAGTAGGCAGATGTACAGTACCTCACCTCCAAGGAAAAACAAACCAATACTGTCCTGGCCTTGACCCGATAGGGGACACAGCCAGCATATAGCTGGCCAGTAGGCTAGCCACTGGGCAAGGCTGGCGGGCCCCACTGATCCCAAACCTGGTGGACAGATGCTGACCAAAACCACAATGGGAGAAAATTCACTTCAGAGGATCAAGTCTGGCAATCTGAAGTTTGACTAGTGATAGCATATGGGGACAAGATTGGGTGCAAGGTGTTTTCAGAGCTGCCAACCTTTTCAAATTCATTTCGGTAATTCAGCCTAACAACAAATTTCAGTATTTTGCTCAGAAAATCTGTATTTTTCATGAAATTTAAACTTTAGCTGAAAATCAGAATTTTTCTGAGCTCATACTTTGCGTGCCTGGTGAGTTTAACAAACCCACGTGCTGGATATGACTGTCTCCTTATTTTTTTATAAATCAGTACTGGTTGGCAGCTCTGAGTTTGTTATGGCTGGCCTTTTGTCCAAGTGTATATCTTTTGTCCAAGTGTACATGTATATCTTCAGAACAAAGATTGAAACCACTTCTTGAATAAATGTTGGGCAAGTGCAGGTAGATGTGTATCTTCACAAACAAAACCACTACATGTACTTAAAGGTACTATACATCATTTGCTTTTGCGGTAATTTTCAGAAATAGATGGATTTAAAGGTTAGTATTTTATAGCGTGCTAGCAAATATTGTAAAAACCTGTTTAAAGTTTTGTGTGCATAGATGCTGGGAAAACAGAGAAAAAATTATGTTCTAGTAGTCTGGTTCCCTGACCATACTTTAGACAAAACGGAGCAATTTGTGGAGTCGGGGAATTATCAGGTCGGAGAACTAGACTATTTCCAACGATTGTCAGCCGACAATCATTGGAAAATGAGATAAATTTCCACTTTTCTTGAAAACAGCAGCACAACAGGTGCCATGATTTCACAGGATGCTTGAGACTTACTTACACTCTAGTATGGTATTTGGTAATAATTTAGTTTTGTTTTTTGAATATTTGCAAACTTTAAGCTGTATGCTACCTTTAACCCCTTGACCCCGGATTTCATATGGGGGGGGGGGGGGGGGCCGCTGGGGCGCCATGCCGGCTTGTGCAGCCAAGCAAAACGGAAACAAGAGGGTTGTGCAGCCAAGCATAACGTACACAATACCCCAATAATGGATTGAAAATGCAGAAATTGCATGTACATGTACATGTATTTGTGTCAACCGTACGCAAGGGGATAACATGCACCACTTTTCACAACAGAATTCTTTAAATTTATCCTAGTAAAAAACAATTCCAGCCTGCTAGAATATTGTCAAAATATGTTTGAAATGCTTAATTGTGGCTTAAGGGTGGTGAATCTCTTAATTGCTTTTGAATAGTCTAATTAAAAACCGTTGTATTTTTTTCATCACTGCAAACTGCCACTAATGCATGTCATTTCAGGGAAATTGTTATTCCTTCCAACTGATGGCCCAAACACTTGTCCTTAAAAAAACACAAAGCATGACCCATATCAAATCATCACAAACAATCTCCCATTTCTCCCAACCTGGGCAGGAAAAAAAGGAATTCTTTGACATTGCTGATGTCTAAAACAGGGCATTTTTGCCCCAAACTTGCTGACACATTTACTAGTGTCCTGAGGAACCCAGGCAGACAGGCTGGGGTCAGGTCGTGGGTGCTGAGAGCTCCCCGTCAAGGGGGAATCTGTCAGCGTGGACTATGCAAGGACCAGGGGATTGTTTCTTAGCCATCCACAAAAACCCTTTTTTATTTTTTTAAAGTTCAGAGTTCATTTGGGGCATCTGGTCTGTGTCTTGAACTGCATAGGCTAACATCTACAGGTATCACAAGTCTCTCCTTTGACCAAAGGACAAAAATCAAGGAATTTTCACGTTTCTCTTTAATGGATTTTTGAAAGGGCAGACTAAGGATATGCTACAGACACAAACATTACATTTGTATTAAATAGTATTACGGTACTTCAATGCGTATTTCTAAAAGATAATAACTACCAGTAAGTTTTCAGAGTTCTATATAGTATGTATAAAAGTTTTCCTGGCTCCTGAGAAATCATCTCAAGAAAACTCTGTGGAATTACCTATTTCTAGAAATTCTGAGCCTCTTTTCTGGATGGAAATTATGTCCCGGATGTTCCCACCATTTATTTAATAACATTCCACTTGCTGTACTTTCCACATGGCAGAGTCAAATGAGTACTTCCTATAAAAACCACAACCTTTGAGATTATTTCCACGAAACTGAAAGCCTGATTAAGGTTCCCAAATTATTCCATGAATCTGTGAAGGAATGCTACAACATCAAAATGATTTTTGGATATGGCACTATCAGGATTGTCTCAACGATTCTGCATAAATTTGCAGGATTTTTCTCCATACAGGTTCAATCCTGCCATAACAATTTGAAGTCAACAGGTTAATTGATCAATGTGTATTATTTTTTCATTTTCACAACAAAGTTGGAAACTCTTAACGTTTTGCATCTAATCAAATGAAAATTTTCAATTTATTACTACCCTAGTCAGAAAACAATTTCAGTCTTCAATTGGGCATAATCTATTAACATGACAAAAAACTTTTAGAGGTTCTAAGTCTAAATAATGAGTGGTCTTTCCATGCTAAAGGTTACATAAATACTAAATAGGTTGCTTTAGTTTTCAGTGCTAACAATGGAACAAGGTCTGGATTAATTATAACATACAAGAATGTCTGCCCATATTATCGTTCATTTCATAGATGATCCAGTAATTTCCTACATATCTAGCGAATCGGCCTATTTATTTTTCAGTGCAATCACGAATGATACAGGAATGTTCAGGAAACAAAAATTGGCAAAAAACCTGATTTGAAATCTACCTCCCATGTCTCACCCCCAAAGTTATCAGTAACTGGTCCTGTGGAATGACCCTGTTATCATAGTGACATATACGAGGCTGGTCATTGCAGTCCAAATGTATTTTGATTTAAACTTTCTTGTTTTAGATTCTTGATCTCAGACTGGGTCAGAATCACTAAACTAAATCACAAAACTCAGCCATGGAATCAAATATTGACTTCCTCTTTTATCTGGCCGCCTTCCTATGACACAGACAACAGGATGAATCTTTGACCACGCGTTGAAATATGGTTTCTCTCCAAGACTCCATTACTGAACCGCACTGCCAAGGAGTTCAACCACTCATTTAATGATGTACAGTACACGCAGTACAAAGTGTTCAAAAGTAGACCCCTCCAGAACAAAGACAATTATTAACATTTGCAAACATCAAAAAACAAAACTGAATTATTATGAAATACCATACTAGACTATAAAGTAAATAGCAGTCTGTGAAATCACGGCACCTGTTGTGCTGTTGTTTTCAAGAAAAGTGGAAATATATATCGTTTTCCCAACGATTGTCGGCCGGCAATCATTGTAAATAGTCTAATTTCCCGACCTGATCTCCCTAACTCTATCAATTGCTCCGTTTTGTCTAAAGTAAGGTCAGGGAACCGGACTACTAGAACAGATTTTTTTTCTTAAAAACTTTAAACAGATCAGTGTTACAGTATTTGCTAGCACGCTATAAAATACTGACCCCCAAATCCATTTACTTCTGAAAATTACAGCAAAAGCAAATGTTGTAAGCTACCTTCTATTTATAGCACATTCATACAGATATACTGGAAATACAAGCCATGTTCTAGTTGGTCTTCTTAAAATTGTGACTTTCTGCAATGTAAGTACAGCTGGAAAATAACATTCCCTATATTTAAACAGTGGAATATAAAGGGTTAAGAATGGTGGGAATATGGGACTCTATTTTTGTAAAAGTAACCAGATTTAAGATTTTTTGGGCATGCCATTTTAAAAATATATTTTGAAAATATTTTGAAAAGCTAACAGAGGAAAGTGGTGGCTCTTTCAATTCAAAAATAATAGATAAATTTATAAATAATTTTTATTTTTTTTATTATTATTTGGAAAAGGTTGCGGAGGCAAATTTCTGCCTCCCCTGCCTCCCGCTATGCTATTAGTAGGCTGACATCAGATGCAGAAATTTTCAAGAAATTGTCAAGTGGAATGCCGACAGTGAAATGGAAACTTTACACAAGGTTATGGAAGCAAAAGTCCAGCAGGAACCAACTTTTCTACTTACCTCCCATGCGCACTGTGTGTCTTTCACCAAGGGTCGCTCCATGCCCGCGAAGGGTCCAAACCTCTCCCCGACTGGGATATCAACCAGCGAGAACACGCCAAGCCCCGCTTCCTCCATGCAGGACTCACGCAGCTCAAACTCCGGTGGGAGGACCACATCCTCGGGGATGTACACCGGGGCCGGCGAGTGTTGCCGATGTTTCTGGTGTTTCTGGTGTTGGTGGTGCTGGTGTTCCCGCTGGCGGTGGTACAATTCCATCTGGTGGTCTGTGGAGAAGGATTCGGTGGTCGTCGTCGTTATAGGAGAGGAATGCTGGATCAGGGGCGCTGGGGCCGGCTGCCGGGGCGAGGGAGGGTGCTCGTTCAGTGTTTCATCATCCATTGTCTCACCACGCTCACCTGGAAGGTAAAAAAAGAAGAAATCTGATTTTGACTCAAATTTTATTCTAATAAATTTACTGTTCACTAACTGAAATGACGGGAAATATACGATTGACAAAAGTGTGTCAATCAAGTTTGGCAGTATCTTTCTTTTAGTCTTATGGAAAGATTTTGCTCGATTCATATCGTCGGGCCGTCCATATTCTATTCTAAAAAAATACTACTAAAAAAGAACAGCAGCAAATTTGCTGATTCAAGTTTGAATCAAATTCACAGCCATATCCTTAATCCACCTGTATACTACAAAGCTTTAATAGAGGTCGGCAAAAACTTTCTGCACAACAAAACGAAGTACATTTTTTAACATTTGTATTTGTTTAATGCTATCCATTGAAAGCGACAAAAATCGTAATTTTTAAAATGGGTGGCAACACGACCAATAAGATATCCCCAAGGTCGAGAGTCCATTACATGCTCTAACTCCAGAACTGAAAAAAGTCAAATTTCTGTGCAAAAATATATCCACATGATACAGAATTGTGGAACATGTTTAACATACTCCATGACCATGCTTATAATACAACTTACAATTCAGCAATGGTCATTTCTTTCCAAAAGGAATGCATTTCAATTCTGAAAGGTAATTTCACACACTACTGTTGCAACAACATAAGCTGTTTGACTGAAGCAAATTTCTATTTTTGTCCCAAAAAAAAAAAAAAAACTTACAATGGAGCAGCATTCGCAATCCGTACTTTGGAAATGTGTGGTTCACTGACCCCTATCCCGCACAGGTGGTAGCGTATATCTCTGGCTGAACCCAATCTAAACTCTCATGCACTGCACTACATGTACCAACACAGCCTCAATGGAGACATCCCATTAGACAACAACCTCTATAGCCAGGATGAAGGCAGACTCTCTAAAACACAGCGCAGACTTAATCCTAAAGTTGACCCATTCCCTTATCCCTGTCCAAACAATCCCAAGTTCACACCAAACCACTGACAGTTTAAACCTACCATCTAAACTATCTAATATACCAAAATGCTCACTTTCCATCAAGGCAATGCAATACATGAGCATATACCACACACGCACAGTGTATGAATTGCTATGCAGACAACCAACACACATTTTGGTCCATCCCCTATTAGTACAGCCAGGAGCAACCAGCCCCCGCCATTGGTCAGATTTCAGTAACATGCAAACTGGGCTCTTCCATTGCGGACCAACCACAGAGGCACAATGGAACAGTCCACTTGTCTCCACTCTTTTAATACTGCAAATAAACTTGTGTGAGGGATCACTGTAACAAATTGTGCATATATACTGCACTAAACAGAAACAGGGCTGTTGCTAAGTAAACTCGGGAGATAAACTGTGTCAACATGTATGCATTGCATGTATTTTACAGCTGGCCAAAATGAATCAATCTTGATGAGAGGAGGAGTTATCAAAAGTTTCTTCAGCCATACATCAACATTTGTCCACTCTGCTTGTGACTAGCTTTACAGAAATAGTAACAGGCCAGGGAAAATATTCACAAATATCTTTTGCCTGAAGGCAACTGCATACCATGCTGTGTATCTTTATAGTGAAAATATATAAACAACTTCGGTGGTACCTCAAATATAGTTCTGTATGTACAGCCAAGCTTGCGCTACATTAAATTATTAAACCTCTTCATTAAAATGCTCCACTTCAATTTCTCTTAATAAGAAACTGATAACATTTCATGGATAAAAATAAAAGCCCCATGCATCTGATCAGAATTCGATCCAGAATTTGTAAAATTTGGGAGAGTTATGTTTAACCCCTTGCGTACGGATGACGCCATAGGGCGCAATAAAACCCAGTGTCACCAGGCCGGATATGACGCCACTGGCCGCTGTTTGTGCAGTTTCAATCCATTGTTGGATTATTGTGCATGTCATACTTGACAGCACAAACACATTGTAGCGGTTCGATTTGTCTGCCAGAACCGCTGCAACACCCCGACGTCTCCCGTAAAATACCGTGCTCAAGGGGTTAATGCATGCAGGATGCAATAGAGTAATACTCGCGTTTTTTCTTATTACAGGGCCTAAAAATGTAGATTCAGTTTGCAGGGATTCAACTGAATTTTTTGGGGGGAGATACAAGTTAAATTTTGAATAATTATGCATTTTTCAGGAGCTAGTGTTCAGAAGTTTTTGAACTAATTTGGAAACTGATAAATTCTTAACCGTGTTATTATACATAGACAATTTTTACAGTACTTTAATGACTAACTGGGGTAACAAGTTTGTAGCAACATCAACATCTACTTCATCAGACACAACTTCTACATCTGATGTTGCTACAATAGCTTATGCAAAGATTACCCTAAAAATACATGTAGTCATTGACCCAAATGTCCTAGACATTCATTTGGGGGGTAATGTACATGTACAACATACTACAAAGTACTACATAAATTATGTTGATGCACTACATAATACTAATTAATACTAAGTATTAAACAATGCCAGAATATTAAGAGTACTGCATACTACAGTTTATGACTAGTACATGTAGTATTTTGTAGCTTTAGGTGAGGTTAGGGTCCTCTTAAAATTTTGCTAACTTAAAAAAGAATACAAACTGAGGGGCTTATGATTTTTGTAATTTATTGATGGGAGCCTATACTCCTACATCCCCCAGCCCCCCCCCCCCCCCCCCCCCCCCAAATGAGGTCACCAGGTAAGATCTATGCTCCAAGGAGAAGGAGGACACTTTGGGGAAAACCCTAAGTAGAAAGATTTTTTCTACTTCCCCTATACGTCGCTCTAGCGTGTATCAACCTTATCTTTTGCCGTGTGTCCGTTTCCTAGTGCCACCATGCATCTAGCCCTGATGCCCAGCAAGAATGACAGCGAGAAACATGTGTTCTCCATTACCAACAAAAACTGTCTCATGCGCGTCTATTCTTATTGACTTGCCTGGGATAATTCAATTGGCACAAAGTTTCAAACAATGACTGCTCTCTGGGAAGGGGGGGGGGGGGGGAAATGTCTTCCTTAACTCGAATCGAAAGGTTACCGTTGAGTTGAAGAGAGCTGTCACATCCAGGTACAGACGAATCCCGCAGATGACACTATCGCAGAACTCTCGGAGACATTTGCCAGATCTTATTGGCTCCACTGGCAAGACCAATCAAATGAACCCCCAAATTTAAATTACTCAATGTTGAAGCCTTAATCGAATCAGAATACACTTGGGGATGACAGACCGCAGAAAAATGTTATGCCTCCCAAAGAAGAGGAAAAACACGGGAGAAAGAGAAAAAATCAAGGTATCACTTTTTCTCAGACAGCTTTTACCCCTTCCCGGGGGATGCTTAAAAAAGTTGGTGAGGCGTGGCTTCCATCCACGCGCAGGAAGAGCGCTGTGTCCTGCTGACCCCAGCGAAGAAGTTAGTCAATCCTGACACATTCATATCTGATATCTGCGTTATCTTGCCGATGTTGGCATAGCCGGTATCCTTCCAATGTGAATTAGCCCAGCTCTCTTGGGGTACCTGAAGGACGATATACATAGTAGGCTGCTGGCACAGACGGCTACAGATAGGCAACACGTGAGGTACCTGCATGGCACGGCCGGATTAACGGGGCAAGTTAAGTGGGTCATCCTTCTCAGTGTTTATCTAACTTGGGAAATCTACAGGACTACATGTACCTAGAACGAACAGCCTGTATGAACCTCGACTCTCCCTCCAACTCAACCCACGTTGTACACAGAGACTCAAAATTCTGACAGACCAAAAGATTCCAGCTTAAAATTTATCACATGCGATGCCAACTTGATCTTAATCCGTTAAATAATTGGCTTTTTAAAAATCTGAAAACATGAACCAACAATTCATTTCTTCGTGTACACTGTAGTAACCAACAACACAAATGTATATCTTGCATCCTAATAAAAAGCAATGAGTACATTGTACTTGGCACCAGTAATCAAAGACTTACCATACATGTACTTGTAATCATCAGTTTGACTTCGACTTGAGTTGCACATCAATTCACAGTAATGACTGGACTCAATTTACACGCATAATCAGAAATTATCACTCTTCCTAAGCCCGGCGAGAATGTTAGGTCATGTCTGAAACAGGTATTTTTGTTAATGGCTTTGGACATTCACTATACACGTCAATAATAAATGAAAAAGTTATATAACACTTTAATGACTAGTAACTAGGGTAAAATTAGTAAAACTAGTTATTCATTAAAGTGCTATAACTTTTCCATATATTATTGCCCGACTAACATGGCTACCCACCACTTTATACACATCGATGACATAAACCAAAGCCACAGCCACAGCCACAAGATTCCAGATCTGGACAAGGCTAGGCTTACCATTGTTTGGTAAAAACTATGCCACTTCACTTGCTGCCTGTAGACTCATTCTAAAATAATGCCGTTTTAACAAATGGCATTTTAACAAATCTCCTAATTGGAGATGTGGATTTTTCCAACCTAGAATTTCCATTTTCTTCAAATTGATGCTTGGGCAGAACAACCATTTGGCACCACTACAAGCAAGCAAGATCTAAAAGGTTACCATTTTAGTAACTTGTTTTGCTAAGTACGACCAGAGCAGAGGAATATTGTCAGAGTATTTTGAAACTGTAAAATCTATCAATTCAGAAGGAACTCAATCTGACACAGATCTTTAAAATCATACTAAAGTAGTGAAAACTAAGTCATAGGTAGGAAGAGGAAGAAAAAGAAAGCCAAAACCCCAGAGTGCGATGGTACGCAGGTGAGTTTATACATAGGTGCATACGCACAGTCTAAGAAGCCAACAGATCCAGAATGTACAAAACAGATCCCGCAGGTCCGGCATGCAACCGAAAACATTAGCCCAGCCCATCTCGTAGGAGACACTGTTTCACCACTGATAAGTCGGCACGTGTAGCATCTGACAATCGTGATCGCCCGATGACTCTTCGTCGGCGCATTTCCTTGATCTAGACGGAGTACGCACTCGGCAGCTTTTGTCAGATCCTATTGAGATAGTGGCCGTGAAGTTGTTACGAAAAGTAAAACCTAAAGTTTACACACACGGGGACTGCAGAGGGTGGGGAATACATGCAGCATTGATACATGTGTAGATGGCTTGCCGTATTAGCAAAAACAGGTGCAGCGAATGATATATATTCCACTCAGCTACAGCACGTGCAAAGTCCTACAACCCCTTCCATTCCAAGTTTGGCTCCACTGCAACATATAAAGTTCATTTATCCCAATTTTGTCTGCTGATCTTTTCCTTCTATCGGCATACCTTTTTTATTATTGGGAAAAGTACATGAGAAGCCTGGTTTTTATTAAGAAAGGTTCAGGCTTGCAGCAGCTTTGGGGGGAAACTGCCAAAATTGGTGGCACGCAAAGGCATATGTTTACTTCAGCTTTTTTTATGAGTATACCAACTACATGTACTAGACCCACCTTCAATGTGATCACATTTATTGGTCACACGTGCACCTGTTAATCCACACGTGGACATGCATGTAATGTATAGTGTTTAAGGAACATCCAACTTGGTTCCCTTTTTAGCTGCATGCAACAAGATCAGATTTAATGTGATGCTTCATTTCTAAATATGATGCAATCTTAAAGAAATGGACGATTTACTCAATTATTATTGTTCACAATGTCACGCAAAGGGCAGAAAGTGACCAATTCGAGCACGTGGATTTTTTTTAATTCAAAAGAAATTTGTCACAGCAGCTAACTTTGATTTCAAACACTGGCTTCGCACGAGTTCAGACCCAAAAAAACTACATAACATTAAAAATCATCTTCTGCAAGATTGTGTACATGAATCATATGTTCTGGCAGGATTCCTGTTTCAGCTAATGGTACATGTATTAGTGAGGCGCTTATCGTTTTGCCCTGTTCCCAAAGCAATTAATCCCACGCTGGGTGGGGCCGTGGATCGTCCTTCATTTTATGAACAGTGACATCACGACAAGATATATCATATTTTCGACACGCATCCGAAACTATCTCTGGTGTTAATTGATCACATATCCATTGGGGTGAAACCCTTTATTGGTTAATCCCCCTCCCCTATTTCTCTATTAAGAAGTTGATCATGTAGCAAGTTTTGGAAGCAAAGTGTTCTATATCTTGCGGGCATCATGAGTGTTGATGCACAGGTTCATTAAAAAAAAGTCTGGTGAAACCAGAGATATGAAGCAATCCTTTCTGTGCATTTATAAACAGCATCAGACTATCACCTGGGCTACACTCATTGACTCGATCCGGTGCTAATTGAGAGCCCCCTCGCTCCTTCGGTGGAGTTGAATGTCTCATCATCCCTCCAGAGGTTTCCGTCTCCCGGCCTACGTCCTCTTTGAAATCTGATATGCTCCCTCCCCCTCCCCAATATCTTAAAAAGCAACACTAGTTTTTTTTCTCCAACTTTGGAATGTCTCAAGCCGGCTCTCAAGCACACAGGCCTACATACGAGACACCGGCCAGCGGACTATCATGCCCGCCGCACTCGACGGTTCTCATCCTGTGTAAATTGACCAATTCTCTGCAGAAAATATCCAGGCTTCCTTTTCTGATTACCCCCGACCCCTCCTCAGACGTACGTTCACCCTGCCTGCTCCCACTCATACTTGCAACAGGCCAGTATTATCTTTCGGGATTAAAAATTATATAAAGATATTTCCCTCAACATCGCTGGAGCGAGTCCCTTCCTGAGTCCCTTCACTCACACTTCCATCATCCCCACGTCCTGTCATCGTTGTCCTCCAAAATAAGTCTGAGCAGCAAAGGCCCAGCCAAAATGAAGGGCTGCCAGTATTGGGCACCACTGGGGAATTGGGCACCAGTGACTTGCAGAAAGATTGAAGAAGTCTATGACCTTTGTAGATGAGCAGCTCTTTGATCTGACCTAGCCTGCTCCCCTTGGGAAGGGGAGGTCGATCCTGACCCAAGGTGCTACCACTGAATTGACTTGGGAGGGATTTTTCTGATAACTAGCGTCATAAAAACTCCAAGAAAAAAATGTACAGCCCATGCTGTGAGAAAAAGGGGGGGAAATCTTGCAGGATTTAAGGTTTACTGAGCGACATGTCTGTTTCCCCTCGGTCCATCCTGCTAGTAATCAAACCAAGAAGGGGAGCAAACTCTCGGGTCTGAGAGGGACTTGTGGATGTATGCTGATAAGTCTCTGAAGGTGAATCCCCATGATGACGCTAATTTGCATGCTCAAACACGGCTGCCATTCGGAAGGTCTGGGGGTTAAAGACGGGCACACTGTTATTCCTTTACTGGTCGGTACTCTCCTGCTGAAAGCCAGTTTAAGAAACTGGTTTACTCAACAAACCACTGACTGAACTTAATCTGGAGTTTATCTTTGTGCCAGACTCAGTAAATCAAATTCACTAAGATAATAGAACCACTTAGGAAGAGGGTTCAATGTTGTAACCAATCAAAAACCTTTACTATAAAAAGGACATCTGAGCAGAATGAAGGCTCACCAAACATGCTTTAGTTTTCTCTGTTGAAAGAGAGCAGGACCCATTTGCTTGGGTTTTTTAAAACCACAGAATTTTCTCAGGTCCAGCCACAAGCTCACCCTAAAGCCCATTTCACATGACTAGAAACACGGGTCCCGTGCAATGAAATCGCATCGATGCCACGAACGCACAAATTCAGTGCCGTGTGAAAGTGTATCCCTGTCACCAAATCGCATGGGTCCCCGTGCAGTTTGTGACGGGGATCGAGCCCTCCTTCAAAATTTCACATCGATGCGACATCCGTGCGACGATCACCGAGATTAGTCGTGTGTGAATGTATCGATGCAATTTTCGCCGGGATGCTGTGCAGTGAAATTGCCTTTACGCATGCGCAGTTTGCTGTTGCTCTACACATGGAGGAAGGAAACACTACAATTTAACATGGCTTTTGTAAACGCAAATTTGTTTTGATTGGTCAGTTGCTTAATTGCTGCGAAATGAGATTAGTGTAAAACAGTAGATTTTCTATAAATAAACAGTATTTTATTGGTGATGCTGTATATTTACAGCAAATATTTTTACAAAGTGCATCTAAATTTACATCCTCTTTGTATAAATTGACATTAAAACACGAAAACTACCGGTAGCGACACGGACCATAATTTTACGTCCAAAATCCGTTAAAACTAAAATTCGGTGATTGTTTGTTTTTTAAATGGGAAAAACCTGTTATTTTACAGTTTTTTTTAGTGCGGGAAAATCACCGGTACCCTATAAATTTCATAGTTCGTAGAATATCGTAGTACCAGCGATACACGTGTAGCCTCCGAACCACGCATGTAAACACTACCGGACTGTGTTGTATCATGTGAAAGCCTGCGATGAAATCGCAGGCATCCTTGGGCGTCAGACACCCGGCGCCAATCATTGCAGATGTGTGTTTCCAGTGCTCGTGTGAAACAGTCTTACCAATCCTTCAAAGTCTAGCTGGAGGTTATTGGAGGATTTTGCAAGGTTGTGAAGACTAAAGCCAGGCACTATTACTGTACAAGGGGCTGTACATGTATGTCCCTTTAAAGTTTACTGTACTGGTGGATTTTGGAGGATTCAGGAAGATTCTTAGGAAAAATGCCCTTGGGGCAAGAATCATACATTTAGAAAAGCAACAAATTTTAACTGCACGCCCACACAGTAAATATACCATCAGTTGCTGGTCAGGAAATTTAACCTAAATGTTGTCTGAGCCCAACATGAGGGTTAGGTACCACAGTTTCTCTACACGATGAACCATTCAAAAAGCCTGTAATCTCAGGTGTGGGACATCGTACACAGGGTCGCCAAGTATGTTATAGTTATCAAATCATACGACACCTGCCTTCACCTGTGACCCATTTAATATCCAAACTTGGGCGCAAACCCTGAAGTTCACGCCCGCCGGAAACCCAATTAGTGGTGAAGGGAAAACAAAAGCCCATAAATTAGCTGGTACCCCGGAACTGGTGTCCACCCCGGCTATCCGAAAGCCTTAGGGGGGTTCACCTTGAGTTCCAAGACTTATATTTAGCAAGTGTTAAAAAGTCTGTGGTATAAGGATGGTAAGTCCAGTCTTTTTGATGTGCATACTGGAATACATCAGCATGTAACTGCATTGGCAGTGCACTGGGTAAACATGTACAGTACATGTAGCTGTACACACTGACAGAAAGTCAGGGTGGCCAGGCTTTACTACCGCACAACAATGCAAGTCTACTCTAAATGTTTGTACATCTACATGTACAAGAAAGACTATTCTGTAAGTTGATCAAGAACAAACTCTGCACAGATGAACTGACCCACTGACTATTCCAACTATATACACTGTAGATTTTGTCAATTTTTTTTCCTCAATTTGTAAACAACATCTGCCTGTTAAATGTAGTCCTGAAAAAGCCGTTTGATGATTTTTTTTTTTACCTAAAGCACCCATGAGAATCCGTCTGTCTGGTGAGCCATCAGCCCCAGGCATTCCAAGCTAAATTAGCTACTTGTTGCTAAACCACTTACTGAGTGTGACCCTGCTCCCAGCTACAACCAGTGTACCAATATGGCAGGAGTATCACTGAATGTTGTGAGACCCCCAACACCAACCCTTGGCTGGCCATGAGAA
This sequence comes from Hippasteria phrygiana, assembly GCA_037893225.1. Classification (NCBI taxonomy): domain Eukaryota; kingdom Metazoa; phylum Echinodermata; class Asteroidea; order Valvatida; family Goniasteridae; genus Hippasteria; species Hippasteria phrygiana. The sequence goes on from JAZGUH010000234.1 coordinate 523,922, forward strand.
CACCTGAAAAAATGTTTGTCTAACTGGCAGCTTCTGCTCTCTGCTAAAACCAACACAAAAACACTGCTATTCCAGGGGGAATGTTTTGATGATTTCCAGGTGAAGGATGATGGGGTTTCTGCCACTGGAAACAGAAGAGCTAGGAAATCACTAACTTTAAACACTGCGAACAGAGCTTGCTATTAACCCTCCCTCTCTCGGTGCCAAAATTGAGCCAACTACCCTACCTATTGAGTTTCAGGTTGAAACACACAAGCTGTTAGGTTATGATAGGTTATGATAGGTTATGATAGTTATAACAGTAGGAGGGAAAATGCCTCATAAAATATGCATCTGCTGAACAAAAATTCAAATTTTTTGACAAACTGCAAAAAACATTTGACGCTCTTAGAGATAAATTTGCACAGTCACCAAAAGTTTGAACTTGAGACTTGACTTTTAGGGACTTGAGACGGACAATCTACGCTCTTTTTCATATCCTTGATTCTCTCACTCATGATTTTACCACTACAGTGTGCTATTACTTGTACCATAAAACCCCAACCCCACAAAGACTGGCTGAAGATAGACCAAATCAAGGTAACAAAGCTTGTGAAACCAAAGACGACGCAGCCAGATCTCTAGAGCTGATGTTGTTTTCAGTTCTCTCTCCTGTTTCCTTGTCGATTACACCTTTCCCACTCTGTGGGGGTAACCCAAGCCGGTAACATTTCTCATCGGCAGTCATATGTAACTCATCAATCGGGCCAATGGTATGGGGTTCACGACTAAACAAGAAGATGTTTCTCTGATGATGATGACATGAAGCCAAACTGTTGAGTCAGTGTTTAAATGGCGGTGGATCCTCCGATTTTAATACGATTTTCATAATATACCCTAGGGGTTAGCGTCATGGTTTTACATGTGGATTATACTAATCTTGAGATCATATTACATTCATGTGACTTCAAAATCAACATTAAGCAAAATTGACAAATTTTCAACAAATTTCTCAGCAGCAATAAAATGTCATCCAATTTCATCACATATATCTTTCCATACATCTATACTTTAAGATGCGTATTTTGCAAAATAATTTTTTAATCAATAAAAGTGCTTTTTGTTGATTGCTTTTTTCTAAAAACTTTCCAAAGTGAGTCTTGGCTGTGACTCTTACTTGACTATACTTGACTAATAAGGCCATGGAATTAAAACAGTGCATTGAGGTTTGAGACTACAGAAATTAAGCTTTGATCCAGATTGAGTTTGAGGACTTAAATTTACAAACTGAGGTTTGAGGCCACATAATTGAGGCTGAGGTTTAAAGGTTAAGGTTTGATCACTGAGGTCCGATCCACACTCAACAATACTTACTCAATCTCTTAGGCATGCATGTTTTTCTTAACCCTGTTACTGTAAAACTAAAGACTCTCTTCACCATTGGGCTGTGAGGTTATACTTCTTAAAAAATAAACCAGTAAATAAACGGTACATGTGTATTATAAGCTTGCACACAACTTGTACATATGTGGCGCTCTCTCATCGCAAAAATGAATTTCTACAATCCCGGCCAAATCTTGTTTGGCCCCGAGCCCCCCGCCCCCGGTCAATGTTGGCTCTCATTGCGCGGTATGCGCTCCAGCTTTTACAACACTGAGCATGGGAGTGGCGGCTTAGAGGAGGGTATTTTTGTTGTCACGTGGCCCAAGCATTTTGGCCAGGATTGTAGATTTATATACCATTGGAAAGAACACATCATTATTATTAAAATCGGAGCAGTATTCAAAAAGTTTTAGTTTTTATTAGATGATCCAGCACTATTGTAGAAATCAAGCGATAAAGTTTGTCCTTCATTTCCGCACCGCTGAACGGCTCACGATTAGGGGGTAGCCTTGGTATCTCCTAAAAGTGTCTCTCATTGGTTTATTTGTGGAAATATCGTTCAGAATATGAAGAGTTTAGATCACAAGCTTCAAACTGATACCAAGTTTGTTATGATTGCATTCAAAATGGTGATGCACACGAATTGAAAAATAACGAATCTTATGAAGAAAACTAAACATACTTGTAAATTCCGGTGATTATCAGTGAGTTACCTTACTAAAATCTTTCTTAAACATTTTATTGTACTAAAATTAAAAACCGAAAACACAGTATGATTTTATTTTACATAAAGTAGCATTTTAAGCAATAAAACAAAAAGCCTGTAGCTCAAAACGGAGGAATGCGACTTCTGACCGGACCCTTGTATGAATGGCACATTCCTAAGTTCCTAACTTTGCATTATCTGCAGGTAAATTGTTTAATAAGGTCCCCTGAATAACCCCTGCTGTTTCATCCTCCCTCAACTAACCTCTGGTAAGAATTCTGTGTCCTCACGAGGACACAACGGCCCTCTGGGGGTCTTCTCTACCCACCCCTTTGCTCCAGACTCTGGCTTGATATACAGACCCACTGTCCATTGCCCAGACTAGATTTGTTACAGCTCTCATCTCCTCCCCACTGTGCCCCTCAAATTGATACCCAAACAACTTCCTCCCTCAGTCCCCTGTCTTTAATTAATTCTGTCCCATGCTGGCCTTGCCTGTGTCCTGTGCTAACCTCAAGGCACCTGTAAACTTGGGTACACATTGTAGGCTGATAAAAGTACAAGGAATAGTGTGTTAGACTTGCTGTGCTTTTTGAGCTGCGTACAATTTGTCAGTGGGGAACAGAAATGGATACCGAGTCACAAAATCATTAAAAGAACTGCAGAGTTGGTTTCCGTATTGCCAGTTGGAAATCACAGATTTTGGAAATGTTTTACTGACTGATGAAAAAAAGGGGATAGATAGAGATGTTAGGCACAGTTGGACAAAGCTCAACATTCCTGTTAAATTTGTTGAATTGTTATAGGCCCATTTTTCTTCTGCTGACTAGAAATTGAAGACAATTTCCACGAAATATTAATAAAATAACATTTCACATTTTAAATCTATCGAGATGAAGTACGAGTTTAGCTTTCGATAAGTTAAAACCAAAAAAAGCTCAGAAAGTTTGACATTTCAGGTGCCATTTCCTTTGGGGGGGGGGGGGCCAAATGATGTGAAGAACCCTCTCTGCCTGGGCAGTCTGTGACTTAAAGTTTTGTGTGCTTTTCAAAGCTTAAATCCTGTTAACTTTTTGTTGAGACGCTAAAATTTGAATACTTCAACAATGGACCCTCTGGTCAAACATGCCATGCTTACAAAATGTAGTGCAGTTCTCCAGCACACAACCAAAATCCAGAAAAAAACTATCTGCAGACTCTTACACCTAAATGTAGTATACACGATTTGCTTTTGCTGTAATTTTCAGAAATAAATGGATTGGGGGGGGGGGTAGTTTTTTATAGCGTGCTAGCAAATACTGTAACACTGACCAGTTTAAAGTTTTGTGTGCACAGATGCTGGGAAAACAGAGAAAAAATTATGTCCTAGTAGTCTGGTTTCCTGACCATATTTTAGGCAAAACGGAGCAATTTATAGAGGCCAGGGAATTATCAGGTCAGGGAACTAGACTATTTCCAATAATTGTCGGCCGACAAACGTTGGAAAACGATATAAATTTCCACTTTTCTTGACAACGACAGCGCACCAGGTGCCATGATTTCACAGGATGCTTGAGACTGCTATTTACTTACAGTCTAGTACAGTATTTCGTAATAATTCAGTAGTTTTGGATTTTGATGTTTGCAAATGATGTATACTACATGTACCTTTAAACTGCTCATGGAATGTGAAATCCTGACTCAATTTCGTCTCCCGAGACATCACACAAGATGGCTAGTCTAGTCTTATCTCAAATCCACTCCATGTACCCGCCATTCAGATAAACATCTATCCCCAATTCCTACTGCATTCTGTTCAGGCATTTCGCTTACAGATACAATTAACCCCGTTTAACTTGTATCAGGTCCGGAATCCCAGATGCTGAAATGGATACCTCCTGTTTGCAGTTTGAACTATTCAACGAAACATGAATCTGAGGCTAATTTTACAGAGCTGCTTAAGTTTTTTTTACATCGCTTAAGCAAAAAAACCTCGCTTAATAAAATCAGGTTACCAGCCAAAACTCCATGTGATGTATATTGCTTGTGACTGGTATCCTGTTGTTTGCTTAGCATGACAATCACATGATTTCCAATTTTGTGTGCTTAAGTAGCTCTGTGAAATTTGCCCCTAGCCAGGAGTACAGGTTCCACCTGAAATATTATTTGTGTTTCGCCGTCTCTCATAACAACTGTACAAATGGAGGTACAATGGAGAACACCTTTGCCTGGTGTTTAAAGACCAACTCCAACAATTCCCAACTTTTCTTAGGTTTCGAATTAATTGGAAAGAGCTTTGTCAAATAAAACAGATACTTGTCAATATCCCTATCTTTGACGCCGGTTTTTATGTAAAAAAATGCATTTTTGTTGCCTTTCTTTCCGCGAGTCAATCCCAGTTTCGTGAAAAGGAGCGTGACGTCAAAGCTCATTTACATCTAATGAATATTCATTTCTGTGACGTGTTAGCGGGGAGCATGCAATGCGACACGTGCACATAACATCGCGTGCAGCCCGCCGGTTGCTTGGCTGTATGTAGATGTACATTACATGTAGCACTGCACTTCTAACGGATCATTGCGCAAGTTTCGTCAAAATTAAACTGTCAGAAAGTGACAACTCCTGGCATGGGAACAACACAGCTTCAATTAATAAGTATATTCAGATGAATCTTACTCTAGTTTAGCTAGCAGTTTAGTTGGCTCATGGTACGGAGAGGACTGTGATCATGTTTCCGATGGAGCCGATGATGAACCATAGATGAACCAACTAGCTCAACAAACAGATTTAAGAACAGTCCAGTGCCATATTTCACAAGAATTTTGAATCAATTGTTAGATTAGCTTAAATTGTGGATTGTAACATTTTGTTTGTAATTTTATGTCGTCAGTGATTGAGTGAATTTGTATGTGGGTTTTTGATGAGCATTTTAAAACTATTTAATTGTTTTCTTTAGTGAAGCAAACAATGTACTTTTAAATTAACGTGTTTTTTGTTTTATTGTAATCCACCGTGCAATTTAGCCTAAGGGCTACTAAACGAGATGGAAAATAAACCAGTAATAATAATAATAAAAAAAAAAACACCCAATTTTACGATACAACCTGGGAAACGACATTGTGGGGATCACTCAATGAGGATACGACTTTTTAACTTATAAAAAGTCACAAGCCACTTCTTCCCAAGTTAAGTCACAATTAATTGGAGTTGAACTTTAAAGGTGCTATCTCGTCAGTTCCTGAACTGTTACAACAGTGACAATGAAAATGACTTGGCTGGGAAAATAAGGACTGATGACGTGACTTGGGACAATTTTAACTTAGTAAATTTACCAAGTTTACACAAAAATAGTACTGATGTGTTCTGTCTTGAGAGAGTTATCCATGATAACTTTGCAATTTGTGTAAAAAAGAAAGAGAGAGAGATGGAAATGGGGCCTACACTTGCAAATACTTTTCCTTTATTCCAGTCCGACAGACATCACCACTTGACCATGAACAGCCTAAACTTTCAGCCTAAGATAGCCAAAATCAGATCCTGAAATCTAACGTCAGATTAACGTTATTCAAACCAGTCAGACGGATGCCATAACCTGACCATAAACAGACGCTAGAACTGGGTCAGATTTAAATCTGTAAGGTATACTTAAAGTCAAACTTGGTCAGAATCAAACTTTAGAGTGACGGCAATCTGACCAAAAATGCCTGCTCAGGCTATGATGGATGAGGAACTGAACTTTGGAAATATGCCTTGTGACATGGCTTGGACTTGAGTAAAATAACTTGTGACTTCCCTTGCAACTTGATTTGGGAATAAGTGACTTTCCACTTGACTTGGGAAGAAACAACTTGTGACTTGAGTTGAGAAGAAATTAATTGTGACTTAACTTGGGAAGAAGTGGCTTGTGACTTTACTTGACTCCGGAAGAAAATACTTGTTACACGTACTTGACTAAGGCAGAAACGACTTGTGAAGTGACAACGATTTGAATACAACTGTTTAGTGACAGACCTGCACACATGTATAATTTATTTTTGCTGAACTTTCAGTTTGAGATCAAACATGAATGGTAATCCATTCATGTTTAGAAATTAAGCACTCCATTCCATGTGAAGTGTCAATAGTTTTTCCTATGAAGGAAAACAAATAAAAACAAGAGGTTTTTTCAGGGAAATACAATTTGGATAATGTCTCACTGCTTGAATAACATCATTCAATTTAAAAAATAAAAGTAAAAGGCAGACAAGTTCATTATGTATTTTAAGACTGTTTGAAGGATTGAAGAAAAAAATACAACAAGTTCATAAAAACCGCAAGTTTTTTTAATTGAAATCACCCAATACAAGACTAAAAACCACTCTAGGTAAAGCGTAATGATCGGAGGTAGTAGGGTTGGCGACATTTTGAATTGCCAACTCTACGACCCTTATGGTTTTTCAGGGCCAAGATCGAAACAGAGGATAATTTTTCAACAAATTTCATAGAAATGATCCCAATTTTCAGACCTATAGCAAGTACATGTACAGTTGTGTACTACTGATCGGCAATATTAAAATACAGCAGCACTGAATGTTGGTGTATATGGTATCTTATCTCCTTCATTCAGCAAGACTATCAACTAAAGATTATAGTCCAAATTGCCTCAAAGCAAATAGGGTTTTATAGATTTGCCTTCATTTTGTTGGAGCTTATCTGGTTTTAAACGATGCACATGTTTCCCATCTGTGCATCAAAATTACCGTTTAACTTAATTCAATGAAGATCGACTGTATCTTCATGTAAGCACTTATCAGAATGGCTTGCTATTTCCTGTTTTTGTGTTGACATCCCTTATCAAATTACAACAAATACTGCCAGTTTTTCTTCCACCTGACAAGCCGAACAATTCATCTGAAAGAGCCATCATTCAATATTTGTGATAGATAAAACAAAAATGTTTATCAGGTTCTTCGATGATGACATCAAGATTCAACCATCACTAGTAACTAACCCAATTTATTCATAAAAGGCATTCTCCGAGGCAATGGAATAAGAACAGCTGTTCTAATTTTAGAAAAAAAAATCGGAAGACAATTACATTGTTAGTTGTGTTGTCCCAAATATACCGAATATTCGATAGTCAAGCGAATATTCGAATACCATTTTGCCAGTTTGAATATTCGAAAAGATAGGCACGTACAGATACGACTCTGATGCTATTTTAATAGGAAAGTTACGGCGCTTAGCAGTGTCAAATGCCGCATTTTTGTCAATCGTAACTTTTTGTGGACGGAGGTTTATTGTTCCCGTCCGTAAAACCCTTGATACAACAGGGGCATGCAAAAAAATGCTGTTCGAACGGTCCATAATATCAATCGCCATACGTAAAACACCGGCGTGCTTTTACGTGCAATGTTCCTTTTTACCGGTGCGGCATGCACTGAAAAACTTTATCAGCGAGTATCGAATATTTGAATATTCGGTCAAACCAAGTTTCGAATATTTGAATACTAAATTAATCGAAAATGAACAGCCCTAGTATTATTGTTTTGAATGGTTTGTCCATATTTTGAAGTTTATATTGTAGTTTGATCTGGCAAAAAATTCCCTCTTCTCATCTGTCACAGTTTAATTCCATACGTTTGGTTTGTACATATTGAAAATCACAAAACGAACTATAACGAACATCGCGGGATCCACTGACTTTGTTTGGTAGCCTATAGCGATCGTTCGGTATAGCAATTTTTTGCCACCGGTTACTTAAACATGTGCTGGCCATTGAATTATGTAAATTACATGTTCATACTTTCTAAGCTTACCGAATTCTAAAGCAACAGTTGGTTTTTCCATTCTATTCCTTGGGGAAATAATAGCCACCTGTCACTCTTCAACATAAAGCTGCGGCTGTTTGGGAATTACAAACAGCCGAAATGCCCAGTACATTTTTTTTAATCCGTTGCCTTTTTTTTAACAACAATGTTCGGTATGTTTTGTACACAAAATTTGGGAGCCAAGGATGGTGTTCAGTATAGCCGAATGTTCGGTATAGCGGTGTTCGGTATAGCGGCGTTTGGTATAGCGGCGTTTCACTGTATTTTATTCTTCCAATTAAAAAAAAAAAATTAAAACATTTCAACCCCTTGGGCACGGTATTTTACGGGAGACGTCGGGATGTTGCAGCGGTTCTGGCAGCCAAATCGAACCGCTACAATGTGTTTGTGCAGTCAAGCATGACATAAACAATAATCCAACAATGGATTAAAACTGCACAAACGGCGGCCAATGACGTCATCCGGCCTGGTGGCACTTTTTTTTTGGACGCCATATGATGTCATTTGTACGCAAGGGGTTAATGCATATTCATGATTTTTACTTTTGTCACAACTCTGCCCTAGGGCCACAACATGCACAAGCCAATAAACCATGAATTAATAAAGACGAAATGTTCCCCCCACAGGAGACATGTGTGTCATGCACACATACATTAGACAAAATGAAGCCCGTTCAACTGGGGAGTTTTGTCTCTATCAATGACACCGTCTGATGAATAATCGGTTTCCGATACAAGTGGCATGTCCTAATCCCCCTCGAGCCACCGGTACCCGCTCGGGGACTCAATCAATTAGGCCAAACATATGCTAGAACCAACAATAAATAGTTGCACCGACGGGCCACCAACCGAATTACCAAAAGTGCATTGGAAATCTTCTGAGGCACAAGTTTAACTCGATCCAGTGTAACAGTCTGTGTCTGAATGCTATTTTTTTTTATTTCATGTGGTACCTCTCTTTGCTAAAATGCTAAAATGCCCTGGTAGAAATTTAGTGCTGTAACCACTGCCTGTCTGAAGTGAGGCAATGTGGGACACGTATAAGCCCATGCTCTTGACACCTACATGTATGGACGGCACGCCCAGTTGTTACATTAGCCGTGTTTCCATTGGACTTATTTTTGTCAATCTACAGCAACTTTTCTGTAGAATGACAAAATTTAGTCCAATGGGGGACACGCGGTAAACTAACGTCCCTGTCAACTTACCACGACTTTGATGTAAAACAACCAGGCAGAAAGCAGTCGCGGAAAGTCATCAGGGACAACAAAAAAGTCCAATGGAAACAGCCCTCCAATGAAAAGGAGGCAGTCTTGAAAAGGAAGTGGATGGGCACTAAAGCATTGTGATCCCCACGATTTCACTTCCCAGGTTGTATCGTAAAGTTGGGGCGTGATCCCTGGCTTTGCGGCATTACGGGTTTATGACTTATGACCCCCCTGAACAAAGAAACTGACAATTTGGGAGACCGCCAACACAGGGCAAGATAACTCAGTTGGTAGAACAACGGTGCGGTATTCCAGAGGTCACAGATTCAAATCCCGCTCCTGCCAGTTTTCTTTGTTCACTTTGAAAATTCATGTTTTTGGTAATTTACCTACATGTATTAAAGCTTTTCAATTTGGCACAGGAATCGACTGTAACCCTACGCTTCCCCTTTAAAATGGCAAGGAGGGCGAGCATGGCTCCTCCTTCAGACAGAACAGCTTGCAGCTTGACCCTGGCGTGACCTTAAATTCCTGATGCTGTGGAGGGTTTTAGCGATGCTTAAGGATGGGCCCAGAGAGATACAACACAGACAGAGCGGACTCATTTCTCTACCCACACCAGCCTGCGAATCCACATGTCAGCTTTAAAGCTCCACTGTACTCCTTATCAAAAAATCCTATCCATTCATTCCATTTCAACTCATAATTCAAGTAGTGGAATACAAGGCCATATACAGGATTTTCTTATGGGGCCTTTCTGATTTTGTGGACCAAATTAAGCAGCATTTCATATGCCAAGTAAAGTATTTTGAAGGGGGGTCAATAATATACTCATCACTCCAATAAAACTGGCCTGGTAACTTTTACTGGGCATCAGTTGACCTTACCATAGATGTAACCACTGTAGTCAGGAAAGTTAAGGGTAGTGTACATGATTGGTAATCCTCCAATTTTGTTTTACTGAATTATTACGAAATACCTTACTAGACTCTAAGTTAATAGTAGTCTCAATCATCCTGTGAAATTATGGCACCAGGTGTGCTGTTGTTGTCAAGAAAAGTGGAAATTTATATCGTTTTCCAACGATTTCCAGCTGGAAATCGTTGGAAAACTGCCCTGTAGCCTTAAGTCAAGGCGCGCGTGGCTACCCAGACGAGTGGCGCGCCCCGGACATGCTGGCATTCGGGACGCATACGCGTCCAGGTAGCTACGCGCGCCTTGACTAAAGGCTATCATCCGCCCGACGGTTGAAAACGAGCGCCGTTTTTCTCTTTCAAATTTTCGCCATCCAAAAACGCAAAACTTTGAACAGGTCAGTGGAACGATATTTCCTATAAAATATTATCCCCCAAATCTGCCCATTTCTGAAAATTGCAACAATGACCAATCACGTACACTGCCTTTAACCAATGTTTTGCTAGTGGTCTACATGAAACTTGAATTTGAAAAAGTTAACTGTTGTCTCAGTAATTTATCAAAAAATCCCAGCGTGAACATATTCTCGTAATAAGACTTTCATTTCATTTTTCATAGTTTGAGTTGACCAATCCTAACTGATGACATGTGCAAAAATACACCCCAAAACAAATCCAGCAAGATGTGTTCTTGGTAGACAATGGGTCATTCCTGAACACCAGAAAGTCCAAGCGGATTAGAGGCACTTTAAGGGTGGGCCATGCAACAACAAACTGAGCAGAGATAAAGGATTATGTTGTGACGCCAAGCTGGGCATCCTTGGGGGTTTGAGGGAGATTAGGATTGGTTTGAAGGGGGGGGGGGTGTGTTTTGGGGAGTCTTGGGGAGAGTCCACTTTGTCACTTTATCAATCCTCTTCAGCTTTATGTTATGGGGACAGCCTTGTGCAAGCAAATTGACAGGTCAATAGACATGCTGGTAACCATTGCTCCTTTCTGGAAAATCAAAGTTGTTTGAAAAATACCTGATGTTGTATGTTTGCCTATAGCCCTGTCCGCGCTGGACTTTTTTTGGAATAGCTTACCAAGACAATGGGTACTTTCCCATTTTAAGTCCAGTGCGGACAGCCTGGGACGTTTTCCTCTCAGTTACTTTTCCCGAGTCCAGCGGTTACATGTACTTCTACTGGGCAACTGCTGCCCAGGAAAACTGACCAAGTAACTTTTCCTGAGACAATAAGTCCAGTGCGAACAGTGCGAGTTGGTAAAAGCATGGTAATTGGTAAAAGTGGCTCAGGAAAGCATACATCCTGCCCGAGCGCGAGGTCATGCTACACAGGGACACCACGCATGCATTTTGCATTGTTTCAGTGAGACCAGTTTCGGCGCTTTTTTGCTGGCTTTTTGTTCTTGCTGCAAACGCCGGCTCGCTTCTTCCCTGCGGTATCAGCCATTGTTGAAAATACGTAGGCCAACGTGTACACATCGGCTAGAAGAATGAAAAGGCGCGCGTTTTGGGTCAATCGGGTCAATGTAGAAAGGTCACGCAAAGCGCCCTCATGAGTCGTTATACTGACAGCTCAGTTACTTCTACCACGGTCTCTGTAAAATGTTCCCGTGTCGAAAGTCCAAGTGCGGACAGGGGTCACATTTGACAATTTTTCATTTTACCATGGTCTCGGTAAATCCTTCCAAAAAAAAGTCCAGTGCGGACACGGCTTATGAGTCACCCACATGAAATGTTTTGGGACATGTAGTGTCCCAAAATGTACATGTACTTTTTAAAATTCTTGTAATGCCATATTGGATTACATCCAGACAAAAATTAACATATGTACATTGTAATTTGAACTAAAGGATTTGTATCACTACATGTACATGTAGCTCACCACCTACCAATAAAAAATCTAACTGTAAGTCGGTAACACTTGTAATTTTCTCCGTGCCCCCTTCAACCCATAACACAGGTCTTCAAATATCTGCACAATATTCACATTATAACCTATCCACAACAGAAGTTAATAACTTTTGTGTACTCCATATACACAATGTACCTACTACATGTACACTTTTACATAAAAATATCTGTTGCATACAAGACTGCATACATGAATATATGACCAATCCCTGCAGAAGAGATCCCTTTATCCTCAACCCCCAAATTTCCTGCCCCCCTTTCAAGCGCGGTGGTGCCTGGCCAAAGACGGCACGGCACGGAAGCCAGGAGATAAAAGAACCGCCCCTCTAAAACTCATCTCGACCCCGCAGACCCTGGCCAAATTAAATTTCACTGATGCTATAGTCACATGAAGTCAGAAAAGCGACAACAAAGACCCCGAAAGAGAAAATATTATCAAGGACCTGCCTGGCGAATAAGAGATCATTTCCACTTATCTCGGTAGCATTCATCTGGACGCCACATCTGGAATGACTATGACTCCGGACTGAAATGAATATTGTGTCTGGGGCGATGATACGAACACTTACAGAGGTTCACCTTTCCCAATTAACGGGAGTCCGTTTGGGTGATTTTGGGGGGCCCCTCCGCAATAAGTTATGACTATGCGGGTTGCCTCTCTGTCAAGTTGGGAGTCGAGTTTCAAATGTTTTGCCGCCTGTCTAGAAGACACAGGTTTTTGTAATTCGTCAGCCCATTTGGTTTGTTGTCGTAAGTGGATGGCCATAGTTAGGGGGGGGGGGGGGGGGGGGTCTCCACTAAACAACCAAACCAGGACTTTGTGAAAAATAATTTTGGACTGTGGGTGATTCTATTGTGAGTGGGCAAAGGCTAGTGTTTCGGGAGTAAAGTGTCCTGAAAATGCTGAACACCCTAAATCTCTAACATTCCCAAACTCAAAAGAAGTTGTTGCAGAAAATTTGGCAGCTATGCCTGGTCAAGAGCTGACCACTTTGGGCAGCTGGTCGTTAGGGAAGTCCCCTTGTCTATGTGATGTGACCGAACAAGGTGTGACGGTTTGTCACCGCACCTGGAGCCAGGTCCCTTCAAGATCACCAAGCGCGCTGCCCGGCTTGGTTATTTTTAGCAAGGCAAGGGTGGGATGATGAGGGGTACCCAGCGCTTTGTTGGCAGTTTTTGAGAGGAGGGGCGGTGAAGAGGAAGACCTGTCAGGGGTTTGTGGGCAAGATTAGGGACCAGGTTTCCTCTTTCTTTGATCAATGCCTTGTCTGGGGGGGGGGGGGGGGGGTGTTAAGAACGAGGTCTGGTACAAGCCACACATTCAGGCATAGAGTTATGTTACGTGAGTCACCTTTGGTGAACTTGCCAATCACTGGGTCGGTCTGGTGCTTAAACACTTTCCCCAGGGGGAATCCTTATTAGGAACCCGGTGAAAATGTAATCACAAAAAGCACCTTAACTAACATAACAACTAACTTCATTCTGCTACATGTATATTATTGGTTTAGATTTAGGTCCCGATTTTTCAAAACAGGTGCTTTTAAGATGTTGCTTTACATTAATGGGTGTAACTGTTCTAGTAGACTGGACATCATTAATAACAGTGCATTTAATATTGTATTGAAAATTATGTTTCAAAAGCTTCTGTCCTAAAACAAATTTTAACTGTGCATTTAAAACAAATTCTTAAAGGTATCTTTGAAAAGCTGCTTCCCTGAAACAAAAAGATTTTTAAAATAACAACAAATTATTCATAAGTTTGCCTTCAATCATGCCAGAGCTTATGTTCGTGTATACACAAGAAATACATTAGTCAGTGTACATGTACCGGGTGGAGAAAAGCATAATAAAGCATCTATACAATGGAGTGACAACTACACCCTTCGTGTAGGCTCACGCACAATGTCAACATTATCGCAATCAGCCGGGGCCCGAGTGCGATAATAAAAATACGGACCCGGGACAGAGCGCCGGTCTCTCCTCCCGCCAGCAGCTGGCTCCTATTCAAAAGGACAGAAGCACCAGAAATATCATGAGTAACCACTCAGACATACACAGCACTAAAAAGCTGGGGTTAATCGTTAACGTGGGCCGGCTGAAGTGGCCTATTATAGGCAGAGTACACTCGGAAGAGATAGCGCACGAATGCGCGCTGTCCGCCGGTCAATCATTAAAAGCCCATGGCAGGTGATAGCCGGGGATGCTATACCAGTCGGCGACAGGCCGGCCCACGATGCGACGGGGACCCGTCGTATCTTCTGAAGAGAAACGCGGTCCGCCGGGGAGTGAATCCACCATCTTCATTTGGCGAGTGCTATCATTAGGGCTGTGCAGCCTGGATGGCTGCACGGGCCAAGTATCAAAGTCCTCCCCGGTCTCGCTTCTGGAGGGCCCCTGTCAGTTTGTTTGGTTTGACTGTTATGCCTGTCACTTGATCAAACCAAGTAAGCCATTTTACTGAATGAAATAGAAAACTCTAGAACACTGATGCTAACCCCCCCCCCCCCCCCCTTCCAGCACCAACACTAACTACATTTCCAGGGTTCCCACAGAAATCTTAACATGACATTCAAGGGCCTTTTCCATGACTTCCAGGACAAAATTGGAGTTTCCCATGACCAAATCTAGCGCTTTTTATAACATCTTGATAGAGTATTCACAATACACTGGGCAGTCGTCACATTGAAAACAAATGTCTATTCAGACTTTCACTTGTAACGCAACATGTGTTGGGCATGTACAAGTTTCACAATGAATAGTAAACTGGAATGCATCATCATGTGTTGGTTTATAGATAAGTACATGTAGATAGATAGATAAATGGTTTATTGTAAAACAGCCTCCTGAGCTGGCCACCAATAGCTGAATTGTAGCTGTTACAACAGTATGGGATGTACACATACATAAAAGTAAAAGCATACAAAAGTCATACATTAACCCTAACCTTCCCAAATCCTCCAAAATCCTCTTTGCAAAATGGAGGAATTTGGAGGATTGAGGGCACTTGGAAGTTGATGCATTGGAGGATTTTGCAGGATTGAGGTTACTAGGGGTTTTTGCCCCTGCAGGAATATGGAGGATCCAGGTTATCAGGCTCAATGTGATACATGAGGATTTTGGAGGATTGAGGTTACTATATAGGGGTATGCAAAAAACACCTAGAGGATTTTGGAGGATTCATGCTATGATCCCCATAAGAGGATTTTGGAGGATTCAGGTTATATGGAGTTTTAACGCTTTGAAATCAGAGGATGTTGGAGGATTCAGGTTACATGCGGGGAAAATGATGTAGGGAGTTAGGGTTAAAAAAACATAGCACGGGGTAAATGATTGGGAGAGTTAGGACAGGGAGTGGGTTAGGACAGGGAGTGGGTTATGACAGGGAGTGGGTTATGACAGGGAGTGGTTGGATACAATACAAGGAGTACAAAAAAAAGGTTGTGCAAGATACATGGACTTTTCTGATATTTTAATTGGAATATCAATTTTCCATGACTTCTTGTAAAACAAAATTCCACGACTTTTCCCACAATAGCTTTAAATTCCAGGTTTTTCCCAGGATTCTCTAGGATGTTCCATGACTTTGAGAACCCTGCCTCCCACACCAGGATGTAAAAAGCCTATGAAACTGATATTAAATTCCTTTTTTGCAAAGGTGGGAAAGTCTGCCTTTGTAATTAAAATTAAGATTTTCTTTGTTGCAATTTAAATGATGCATGCAACTTCTCAAATAATAAGGTGCAATTTATGTGCGGCCACAAGAGGAATATGTCAAACAAAAGCGTCCACAAAGTAATGAACACAAAACTCAGAATACAAACTGGGAAACAACTATTCTTCAACACTGCATGTACATGTAATTTGATAAGAATACACAAACATGTAATAATAACTACCTGAAAGGAACAACATGCACCTACAATGTACACGTACACGTCATATACATGTACACTGTACATGTACATGTATTATGTACATGTACATGTACCATCCGTGGTCTTCAGCAATTTTGTTTTCTTTTAACAATTGCTCAAATTTTATGTTTTATTTTAATGATTTTGGTCTCCTGTACATTGTATCTGCAACCCTCCAAAAGGGATTATATTTTTTTCAAATTTTCAGTATGAACACAATACAGTTGAAACCTGTTAAAACTGTAAATTGCAATTAAGTGTGTTAAGTGTGATCCCAATACAAGTACATGTACCTACCCCCAAAAATTTAACCCAAGTCATTTTTTGCAATTTAAGCCATCCAACTTCATGTTGAACACACACATTCACTGATGAAAACTTGATCATAAGGTAAATATTTTGACGGAAATACACGCCATCAAAATAAATTTAAAAATCGGCGTGTCGATCAATGGTCAGCTGCAAACTGTTCTTCTTCACATTGATATTTTGATAATTCGCTGTCCTTTCATCTGCCCAAAAACAAACACTACATGGACGGACTTTTGTGTTGGCTGTGAGGTCTGATCCACCACAATGTTGACTCGTTTTATTTAAACAGCTGACAAAAGAGGCATACAACATATCAGTTGGAAGCGAAATTCTGGTTCATTCAGGAGCCAGGTGATGGAAAAATGCATATATAGAAAAAGTCAATTCCTAACTACGCCCGACATAATGTTTACATTTATCTTTACTCTCCCAGCCAAAGCAAAGCCCTCCTCTCCTGCAACTCAATAGATCTGATGGCAAACAATCCCCGGGACCTGATCATTCTGTCAGCTACATGTACAAATGTACATTGTAGCACCTGAACAATTTCCCAATGATGATTACATCCAAACTGATAGCCGTTACTGCCCAGCCCAAAAGACGCGAACATCGACGATGATGACCATTTGGGGAGGAGAGAAAAAAAAAAAAAAAAAAAAATAGGCAGCGGTGCCTTTTATCCTGCCACCTGCATCGCTGTGAATATGTGTTTGCACAGCCAGGCCTCTTTACCATCACATGGGCATTTGATAGATGCGTGCATACGATGCTATACTTTTTCCCAGCACTCTAAAGGACACAAAAAAAGCGACAAGCAAGTCGAAGGCGTAGTTGATCACGCTTCTCTAGATCAGAAGGAATTCTGCACGTGAGTGATTAACAACGGGCCGTTCCATCCAGGCAGTGTATCAACATCAGAGCATTAATTAAGTCCACCTCTAACTTAATGACGGGATGAGATACTTGCTGTCCGTGCACGTTCTCACCGCGAGCCCGTGCTTCTCGGGCGATTCTCTTGCCCATCATCGAGCGATTTTAGCGCCTGCACGATAGGTTGTATACTATGAGATGGGGCAGTTATCATCAAAAACTCTCCGCTCCCGGACGGGAAATCGAACACAAGCCGGGGAGGTTTCAGCGAGTCAGGACATGACAGCACCGTTCTCAGCTCTGTGTCAACAAAATCCAGTGATAAGTCATGAAAGGCAGCCCAGATAAAAGGACAAATGATATTTGCAGTATGCATGTACAGAGACAAACAAAGCAACCTCCATGATCAAACGAGCCACTTTTTTGACTTCCTAACAAAGTAAAAAAAAAACATAAAAAAATACACACAAACTTCTTTTAACCACTTGCGTACGGATGACGCCATATGACGTCCAAAAAAAAAGTGCCACCAGGCCGGATGACGCCATTGGCCGCCATTTGTGCAGTTTCAATCAATTGTTGGATTATTGTTTATGTCATGCTTGACTGCACAAACACATTGTAGCAGTTCGATTTGGCTGCCAGAACCGCTGCAACACCCTGACGTCTCCCATAAAATACCGTGCCCAAGGGGTTAAAGAACAGAGCAAATGGAAGTCTTGCAAAATCAGAAAGGTGGAACAATTTGACCCCAAAGAAGGCATAAGACCCACTCTCTTCATTCTTAATAATTACATTCACTCACTGCTTGAAACTGGGGATGAAAATTCAATAGTTTTGCCCCTAGTTTCAATCAGTTAGAGTGAAGTTTCACTCTTAGGTTTTTTGAGAGCATAGGCTCATTTGTAAATCAAATCCTTAAATATACACACACTGTATGTTGCAGAATAAAAAATAAAAAAAAACTCACTTCAATCAGGTAAAAGAGACAGGACTCATGCAAAACAACCTGTTAAATTAGTCTGTCTAGTATGCTGTCCTGAGAAAAAAATAATTATACACAAATATTCAAAGAAGTGTCAACAGATACAACAAAGGGGGCAGGGCACTTTTCACAGCCATTGCATCATCTTGATACATGCAAGAAGATAATAGGCAAGAACAATTGTATTCTGAAAGCCTTAATTGTCATCACAAACGCCATTACACACCTTCAACTAACGAAACCTCCAAAATCCCTCAAAATCACAAGAACAGCTCACTTACGTTCTACACCACTGTTTTCAAGAATATTCAAGGCATTGGTCACTAAATTCAAAGCACCTACCAGCTGCTGCAAATGGTCTTTTACCTCTGGCACACTAGAAAAATTAATCAAAGTTAGAAGCGTCCACATATCGCCAGGAGGGTGTTTGATCTCCAAATACTCCCCCCAAAACTCTGCCTAGGAATGTCACCTGGCTTCGTTGCCGCAACGTTGCATGATAATGACTTGACATCCCTGGACCATCTCCCTCTTGGTGTTTTCTCCCTCTCGTTAAAGCAAATACACCTACAACTCACTGCCCTTAAAAAAAAAAAGCCCTTCAGAGATAAGCTGTCCGAATCAACATGACTGAGGATCACTCCACAAGGCTGTTATCTCTTGCAGGGAGAGGAGCCAGAGGTATCTTTGAAGAGCAATCATACAACAGAAAAGGGGACTTGAAGATGACAAGGGGGAGGTAGATCTTGGAGGCCGGATGCTTACCCTCTAAGATTCTAAGTAAACAAAACACACCTAGTTTCCAAAGGGAACTGGCCTAATAAATCCCATCATGCAATATCTGTCAGGAAGGAATGTCTAGATGTGAAGAATTCAAGTCAACTGGGGTAGTTTTGACAAAAGCTGAAAGAACATACATGTACATCAAATAATTAAGCAACAGTAAAGTCAAAAATCTGGTACATGAACTTGCTTCTCAAAGATATTCATGTATGTACATACAGGAGTGCATGCCTTCATCAAAAAGGGAAAAGCTAAAAGATTTCACTTGTCAGCCTATTTCTAGTACCTTTAGGACCAAAAGATGACAGGATGTGCTCTGAATACCACGACGTCCCGTAACTGGCAAAAAGATGCGACTGTAAAAATGCTGTGAAGCATAATACAAAAATTGTTTTCAAAGTTTCAGATGGGACTTTTATTGTATACATAATTGTTTACTTTCAAAAAATTATTTGGGCTCTAAAGGTTTTCAGTGCACATACGTGTACATGTAACTGTGCCGGCATGTACTAACAAATGCTTCAAATGGTTTGGCGCTACAAAACACTATATATTTAGCCACTGCTACATTTTGTATACATACATGTACATGTACCTCAAAACTCCGAAAACTCTCTGGATCTTTTGGTAGAGCACTGACTATCTCTGATTAATCCACACAAAAAGTCCAATCCCTTGAAAAGACGTCTATACATGAACATTTTTGTGTACATGTACATGTACAAATTCATTACTTGGTTTACCGAGAGATGTACAGTCAGCACACGCAACTCTGCAACTTTGTCACACGGAAACGTAAACTTGGGATTTCCCTCCCTAGATACGAGTCACGTCTCATTTGAAAAGTTGGCACAACAGCGTGACAGAGTCTCTCCCGACTTGCAGATCCCACAACAGACCCGGGGCCACAGGTTCCCCTCCCCTGGGGGAAAGGAGAGCAAGTGAGTCCCCCTGATCTCCTTGACGGGAGCCCTGCACACTCTAATCAGGTATGAGGTGTTGACACGATTGGAGGGGGAAAAGGTTGAAGGGTTTTTATTGGGCAGGATGCACATTTTGGAGTGCGCTCATGTTGCACGATGTCCTACTGACAGCTGCAACATGAAGCCCGTTCAGGGCAGGAATTTTAAGCCGTTCGGTTCCAGGGGTCAACAGCCTGATTCTCTGGGTAAAAAAAATCAATCAGACTGGGGTAAAAAAATCAGCGATTTCACCACGGAAACGTAGCAATCCCGCGGGAAACTAATTGTATTTTCATTAAGCGCATCCTTGACAAAGATACTGGCCAATTAGGGGACATGTAGGGCAAGATGGCTCATTTGGAGCACCAGTAGGTTAATTCCGAGGTCGCAGGTCCAAATCCCACTCATACCAATTGTCTGATTTCACTCTGAAAATTTTTATTTGTCAATAGGCAAAATTGGGTCTGTCCTTCGAAAAACCATAATCACATCAGATATGTACATCTGTACGAAGTTCACCTGTGAGTGACCTAACCTTTTTGGTATGTAAATTTATCATAAATCCAAAACCATAGCAATTTTCCCATTTCAATTTCTGTGAGCTTTACATGTACTTCATTAAAACCCCAACCTCACAAATCCATGAAAATCCAACACCACATTTTTTGGGTATTTTGATAGATTCAGGAGTGTAGAGCATTGCTACATATACTTTACATAACATGTATTGTATGATGTGCCCAATGTCAAAGTATAAAGAACGTGCCATTGGTTTATTGCAGTGTTGGATCTGGGCAGATTTGGGATGGTTCCTTGAAAAATAAAGCTGGGGTTGGAGGGGGATGGTGGATTGACTCGATTCTCATTACATAAGCTACACCTGTTGTAAATGCATGGTTGCATGTAGTGCTGATGAACCAAATTTAAGCAGAGGTTCAACTCATCATGAAGCCATGCGTGGAATTATCCTATTCAAAGACACTGTGGTGAAGTTTCTTTAACCTGCATAGCTCCATGATTAGCACACCTCTGCACATACAGCATGTACACCCGTAGTCGTACAATGTACATGCGTAACAACGGTGGCGGCCCAAGCATTATTCACAAACATGCATTCCGCAGAATCTCACGCAGGAAAGCCCCCGCTATCGAATATTGTTGTCAACCGCATTCAAAAAGAGATTGATGCGTGAGATAAAGCTATTGATACTTCTTCCAAACGGTCTAGTGAATTGCCTCTCAACAAACAGGAATCCAGCAAACATAAAGCCTGATGGAGAAGAGAGAAAGAGAGAGAAAAAAAAAAACCTAAAAAAAAGAAGTACAGGAGACCATATTAATCAAAGCAATGTTCAATCACAGACACATGAAAAGATCCTGCAGATTTACGCTGCACTTTTCAACTTGGCAGACTGCATTGTGGGTTGCTGTTTTTATTAGCTTATTATTTCTCCTTAACGATAAAAAGAAAAAGGAGAGGAGCATGTAGTTGGACTCTTCTTCGTGTTTCTCGTAAACACTGTAATTGTCACAGTACACTGACCTCATAGAAGAAAGTTCTCTCATTCGTGACCAAATATTTCGGGATGTGTTACAGACAAACAGAATTGGGACTGCTTTTTAATGGGTTTGCAGGGGGCAGGGATTTGTTTCCGCAAATTCTTTTCAGTGAATGGAAACAAATCCGACATTAAATCATGTTCCCCCTTACAAAATAAACAGCATGGAAATATTGTGACGATGCAGAGAACTTTACAGAAGGGTCGTTTCAACAGCTCCATGTAAGTTGTCAGATTTCGCTTATTGTGGGTGGTAGTTGCCAAAGTAGGAATGATAGGGATTACTTCAGTCTATTCAAGACATTGAGAGGTTTTTCAAAAATGTAAATGTTCTGGTTTTTTGTTTGTTTGTTTGTTTGTTTGGTTTTTTTTCGGTTTTTTTTCTTTTCTTTTCTTTCTTTGTTTTTTTTTTTTTTTTTTTTTTTTTTTTGGGGGGGGGGGGAGGAGAGGGGACAGGCATACGCCTTTGCCATCCCCAGACATCACTCACTTGAAAACTGACCAATCATATTCCCCCTTTAAATTGTGAGAAAAAGTAGTTTAACCCTCCTACATCACAACCTATCGAAAAACCAAATCCTCTCCTCTCCCACAGCTTGTGTGTCTCAACCTGTTGGCTCAATTTTGGCACCAAGAGAGGGAGGGTTAATGATGCAGGTGTCCCTCTCGCGATAGTTCAGCCCAAATACTAGAAGAGTTCACAAATCTAGGAAAGAAAAGGCCCACTAATCTATATGCAATTCAGATCCAATACAGAAAGTCAATGGGATCAAGTATACTTTGTAATTGAATACAGAATAATCTTTACTGGAGTTTTACCATTGTGTGGAGAATAGTTCCATCAAATTAGCATTTTAGAAGAGATTTTTGCCCTTCCCGAAGTAGGATTAAGCACTGTATGGTCAGTACTTTCGGAGAGCAGAAAAGTTCAGATGCTCACTCAGGCTGGACTCAAACACACAACCTCCTCCTTACTAGTGAGATGCCTTAACCACTCCATCACCAAGCTTGATGGGGTCGGTAGGCTCTTTTCCACAGGCTCCCGGAAAGCACTGAACATGTACATGTACTTTATGTACAGTGCTTGACACTAAAGCACTAAAGCCCCAACCCGCTAATGGTTCACCAGGACTACCCTGCTCAATCCAACAGAGTCCAACAGTGACTCGCTCAATCCAGCTCAATCCAACACAGTCCAACGTAGTCCAACACAGTCAAACATGCCAAGTTGTTTGGTAACTAAAAATAAAAAATTACTTGTCTGCTAAATCCAAAATAATCCAACTGCGACATATTTTTCTGTTGCCTACTGAATCCAACAAGATTGTAACACTATGACTGCTCAGTCCAACAGGGTCCAATGGAAATATCAAATTGTTGTATCCTGTTGGATTCAGCAGGGTTAGAGCTAATATACCACCACCAATACAAACCAAAATGTGCTCACCTGTCAGCAGATACAATATACAAGGTGAAACCCTAAGATCCAAACTGTTGATCATACAACTTCTATATACAGTATTAACTGACAGGATTATTCAGCAAAATAATCTCCAAATGCAGCAGCAACGTAACTTCAATATTCCTACATTGTGTACTTTCTAAAACAGCTGAGAACTTTGTGTTGTTTTTTTTCCTCGACACGTCTTAGGCACAGATGCTACTTTCTTTCATCAAACCCACAGAAAGCAGAAAGATTGGCTCTCCAATCTGTTTGCACTGACGTCATCCTGTCTTATCAAACTAGTTTTGTATACCTATCAAAGAGGCGTTGCTGGCAAGACTTCCCACACTAAAAGGGGTCAAAACAGTGTACGGTGGTTCAATGAAGATATCCACTGACACCTTGAAGGAATCCTTAGCAAGATTAAAGGGGTAATTTTGCCCTGCAAGGTTGGGTCAGGCAGCCAAGGCTAAACCCCTATGGGGACAATTAAATTAACCCCCCATCAAAGCCCAAACCGGACTATTATAACTGCAAGAACAATAACAACAGTTCCAAAAGAATGATCGCAGGTATGTGACGTGGGCCTACGTAACATGACCTTAATTTGACATCATTTCATTCGTAAAACCAATGCCTCCAAACCAAGTGATCAAGCTCATTTTTTTTATTATTACAAACTTGCTGCAGAGTGATCCAATGTGATACTGATAGTGTATGCAGCGACAAGGTTTTACATCAGTAGGAGCATACATACAATGTATACATCCCTCTCTAAAAAGTGCCTCAGTTGGACGTCACACAGGAATAGTTTTGGGCTAACAGCTAGAAGCTTTCCTTAATACAGATACACACCGGTAAGAATGAACATTCGTAACTAAAAACAACTCTGTCATTAACCATTTTAAGTACGGTTATTTAAAGGAGGCGCCAGGATGTCACGCCAGCCTTTGCAGCTAAGCGAAACGGCCACAATGTGCTTGTGCAGTCAACCGTAACATACACAATAATCCAACAATGGATTGAAACTGCACAAATAGCGGCAAATGGCATCATCCGGCCTGGTGGCAATTTTTTGGTTGCGCCATTTGGCGTCTTTCATACGCAAGGGGTTAATTAATGAAGTGCTGCAACGACAATATGGGCGTGTGCAGCCAAGCATAATGCACACAATAGGCAAACAATGGATTAATTATGCGCAGGAATACGACAAGTGGCCAGGTGGTCTTTTTTTAAACCGTGGATATGGCCGACGGCCATATTCAATGGTTAAACAAAGATTGACAAACATAACTAACCATACCCATAATAGCCATCAATTGGAAGTCCACGTTCTCAAAATATCTCGCCCTAAGCTGTACACCAAACCCACGGCTAATCCAACAAGTGTCTCTGTTTGCTTTGAGGATGATCTGAGCAATGTCGTTGGTCCACAAGATATTACACTTGCCTCCTTTTGTGTCATCCTCCTGAAGACTCTTCAAGTTGGTTCCCCTTAAGCAAATGTTTTCTCTACCAATACATGCAGTAGGGTGGGATTACAGGTTCTTTTTCTCTAGCGCATCCGGACGATAATCTGAAGCCTTTTCAGGTAACTGGTGGATGGTTTGGACTGATGACATCTTGAGTGCTACAGTGAGTTGTAATTTCCGTTAAGAATGAAGCCTACAGTGTAATAAGTAGAGCCAATGATTTTCCGTTTCAGAAAAGTAAATTTTCTGTTTTGACAAATCTTTATTTCCGTTTCGCCCATTAGAACAGTGTACAAAAATCTGTTTCATTTCCATTTGACATTATTTCATACATGTAAATGAATGCACAATGAAAAAGGCCAAATCCGTTAATTCCGTTTGGTTTCCACTAAAACGGAAAATCATTGGCCCTAAATAAGGTACATGTATACATCCACAACTTTTGAAGAAAATCTGATGATCTGAAGAAAATAAGCTGTGGAAAAATTGACAACAGACAAAAGAGTCTTTTTGATGTCTTGTTTTGATATTGCATTGGATATACACATTGATAGAAAATTGCATCAAATACAACCTCCAACCCATGATGGTGAGTGGCACGGTTTAGACAAACATTTTATCAGATTTACACCCAACAGTGAATTTTGTAAATTTTAATTTTTTTACAAGTAGACTTTGTGTAGGAAATGCTTTTCTTTGGGATTGTATAATTTTTACAAGACCAATACAAGCGCATTTATTTTTAGCCATCAAGTACCAAAATGTAAGTGCAGGACCGTTAACAATGCACTTACTTTAAACAAATTATCTATTGAAATGATTTTATCCGAAACATTCCCTACCCTGACCTATACTGTCTGTTGCAAACCACCGACTATCATTTTTCAAAGCCTTCTTTCAATCAACATGACATCCATAGGTTTCCTGGATATTCAAGAAGCAGCATAATAATCGACACAGTGTGTTGCCAAACCCCTCGCTGCGACCGAGGCTATTTTAGGCAAAGTGGGGCAACCACCGTTCCTCCGAAATTTAGAAAGGCGACACCCCTGCAAGACATGCAAGTAACAACAGTATGGTCATTTGGAAAACCCTACACTATACAGTCTAGTGGTGGGAGAAATCACAGATTTCAATTTGTTTTGTAAGTTGCTTCCGAATATCCAATTTCCAAAAAGAAATTGTACTTTTTTTTTTATAAAACTATCATCAGGCCTCGACCTTAGCACTAGCCCAACATACAATGTCTAGTAAAAACTTCTGCGGGCTAAAAAGCACTCTTTAACTTGCCCGGCGGGCTAGTAAACAAATGTATACATGTACCTATCTGTTTAAAATTGTCACTTTTGCTTGAGATGAATAAAACGGACGTTCTTGTGAAGTTTGAGTGAATTTTCTTGTTTCATTTAACCACTGAGGTACAGCGCTGCGGCGTCCCGCGCAGTCAGTACTAGTGCCGCGCCGCCACGCCATGCATGCTCGCTGTAACTTCCTTGTAAGTTAAGTATGTACTACATGTATAATACTGACATCAGTAACTACATTGTAGCTGCAGGTACATTCTAGCCACACCTATGTGTCCAGGCCTGAGGCTACAAATGTACGTACATGCCATTTTATCATTGCCTGATGCCACGACCACACATGGCTTGTACAAGGGAGGTTTATAGTCTCATATCAAGTTCAGAATGTGTTGTGCACAATTTTTTTTGCCAAATGCTGTATGTGTTGGGACTGGTTGGGTGTGGGAGGGAAAAGCACCGTGAAAGTGCACAAAAAAAGACTATGGATCATTTTTCAATGCAAAAGAGAATACGCTGCAAACTGCGACAACAATTAAAGACAACGTGTCTACAGACAAGACTGGGAGTGGGACTTTGGCTGGCCAAGCTACGATATGATGGAAATACGATGTTTTCCCGTGTGTGCCGCGGAATGAAAATGACCGGAGGGAGTGGATGGAAACAGAACTATATCATTAAGTACTTTCTTTACTATTTTATAGTTTGAAAATCACTTATAACTGTACTGAATCCTCCAATTTTAATACGATATTTCTGACACCGTAGGGAGTTATGGTTAATGAGATATGTTACAATGTATCCATTAAATGTGGGCTAGTAAACATTTCTGCGGACTAGTAAAAATGTCTGCGGGCTAGTAAAAAACCTGGGTAACTTGCCCGGTGGGCTATTTAGAAAAAGCTTAAGGTCGAGGCCTGACTATCATCAATACATACATGTACATGTACATGTACATGTACAATTATGCAAGAAGTGCCTTTAGTTGGACCTTATACTGTACATAAATGTACATACATCATGTATGTATCTATTTTCACTCTCCAGTAGTGCAGGGGGGATAGGGGTAAGTTAGAACACGGGGTAAGTTGGAACACAGGGTAAGTTGGAACACGGGGTAAGTTGGAACACGGGGTAAGTTGGAACACGGGGTAAGTTGGAACACAGCTAGAATTAATTTTATGAAATGTTGCCCTCTAAAGGTGTCCCTTAGCAACAGCCATCCACCATATTGCCTGCAGCACCAGTGCCCCAAGAGTAATGAAGTGGGAAAGGTAAGTTTGTTTTTTCACCTTCTGAGTAAATTGTTCACCCTTCAAAAATGTGTACTATCTTACTGATGTTTATAAATACATGTAATAGTGACTAGTTTCTGAGTATTTTAGGCTCTAGTACTAAGCTACAAAATAAGGTTAAAAAGATGTGTTATTGTAGTCCCTGTTTTGCGTAGTAAGCTTACAAATGTCACATGGGCCACTGGGGCTAGTTGATGGGGCTATTTGGAACATGTTCCAACAAATCCCAACATATGATTATATATGAATGAAGTACCCTTTGAATAAAAGTTCTACTTTGAAAATGTGTTTTCTGTAGTATAGCAAAAAGTGGTCAAAAGTCTGGAATGATTTAAAAATATTTCCTGTAGTGCAGCAAGAAGTTGTCAAAAGTCTGAAAATGCTGTTAATTAGTGTTTATTTCTTGTAGCGTTAAACCCAAGATGCAAGACTCTTAAAACAGAAAAAAGAAAGCAGCCTACAGTAAAATATGTCTCAAAAACTAATTAACCCTCCTGTGCACCTGGCCAAAATCGACCCAGTTGTTGTACAGATCAAAACCTATCAAATGACAGATTGAAACACACACAAACTGTGAGAGTTGGTGTTTAGAGTTTTTGATAGGCTGTGATAGAACTTTATAAGTATAGGAGGGTTTTAAGGCCTAGTAGAATGGATTTTCACTTTAATAATTGCATTGATTTTATCTCACTGATAAGCTTAGCGAAGTGTGTGAGCTTTAAAAAAATATTTGTAAGTAGGGCCTACCGTAGTCATTTTTGAAAGACAATACAACTTTCACTTGATTTCAAAAAATGGTGAATTGTTTAAAAAGAAAAAAATTGCACAGAGGTAATGGGAATCATTTTCCCTGAAAACCAAAAATATTACAGTTTTTTTACGGTTAAACAAATCTTAACCCGTTTTATAGAGTATTTGTAGAACTTCCTGCATATTTATTTCAGTTATTTTTTGTTTGTTTACATGCTGGGTGCATGGCCTATAGTGCTTGGAAAAATTATTTTACTTGAACTCAAATAAATGTAGTTTTTAAGTCATTATACCTGTAGTATACTTTCTATGTAACCGCATACCATGTTCCAACTTACCCCATACCAGTTCCAACTTACCCCATAGGTGGGGTAAGTTGGAAAACATGACATAGCCGTGTTCAAGGTGGATTATTTAAGTAACCATCAATAAGTCTAAGAATTTTATAGACTACATTTGTAACACACATGTATATGTACATGTACATGTATGCATAAACTGGTATAGTTATTGTTTCTTGAATAAAATCTGTTTGTATAGACGTTTTTGTGAAAATCGTTCCAACTAACCCCCATCTCCCCTACCAAGCATCATTTAAATTATAAATATGCAAATACATAAAGTCCATGTTT
This sequence comes from Hippasteria phrygiana, assembly GCA_037893225.1. NCBI lineage: Eukaryota > Metazoa > Echinodermata > Asteroidea > Valvatida > Goniasteridae > Hippasteria > Hippasteria phrygiana. The sequence goes on from JAZGUH010000234.1 coordinate 552,097, forward strand.
GGTACTTGAATAGCCAATAACATTTTCCACAATTTTGTTTGAGGGTACAATGTACACGTACATAAGGCCTATACATACAATGTACATCCTTGTACAACTACTTTTTTCCTTGGAAGTAAAATGCTGACTGTAATTTTGCAATGTCTACAGTGCCCTCCCCACAAAGAATTGCTACAAACTTCCCTGTGAAAAGCAAAATTGTAAAACCTAATGTCTATAAATGGGTCATTCCACCAGGTTGGGACACAGTGTGTATGTGACCATATCATTAAAACCATCATTACATTTAATTCAGTTATTTCATGTGACATCCGTCTTTGGGTGTGAGATTATTTGAGAAAGTTTCAATCATGTAAGTTATATTTTTACAAAAATATGATAAAAAGTGTGTTTTTTTGTATGTAAAATAGACGTAACATGGACACCGTGTCCAACATTTAAATTTTTGTGGTTTTTTAACACTTTAATAAATAAATATGGAAAATTTATTATGTACAATAATTAAAAGACACACTATGCAACAATGAAACACCTTTTTACGGCAGTCAGTGTCCAAACATAGCACAAATAGCAAGAATTTGAAGAATCGGTGCAGACGTAACATGGACACCATGTTAGACCATGACCATACATATATTTCTGCTGTTGTGCTGCATTTGGATATTGAATATCATAACAATTGTTTTTTGTGTTGCAGTTTGTGTTTTGTAATTAGTATACAGAGTGAGTTTGCATAATTATTTATATAAATGTTGAAAATGTTACAAAATGGAAATGTGCATTTTCATGTCACACCATGTTAGTACTAAATGTTACGTCCAGACTGCCTTAATTTTTCGTCATTAAATAAATAATTATGCAACTTACTATATGTACTAACTAAAAGACACCCAATGCTACCAGAAAACACTTTTTGTTATGGTTGCCAGTGTCCAAATAGCTCAGAAACAGCAAGAACAATAAAAACATGCATGTGTGGACGTAACAGTGGACACAGTGTCCATGTTACGTCCACTCTCACGTCTGTTTTTGCTGTCTCTGCTATATTTGGACACTGACTACCATAAAGAAAGTGTTCTTGTGTTGCATAGTATATCTTTTAATTAGTACACATGGTGAATTTCCCATATTTATATTTAAAGTGTTGAAAAAACACAAAAACAGAAAAATTGATGTGTCCTGTTACGTCAAACTGGTTATGTCAAACTGAAGCATGTTTTTAATCATATTTTTGGTAAAATATAATTTACATGATTTAAAACTTTCAAAAATATTTCCCACCCAAAGACTGATGTTACATGAAATAACTGAATCAAATGTAATAGTACTTTTAAAGATATGGATAAATGTCACACACTGTGTCCCAACCTGGTGGAATGACCCAAATACTACTTACATGTAGTATTATTTGATACAATTTCAAGTACACATAGATTTTCTGTTTCTCAAAAAACAAGGCCTAAAACCACTACCATAAAGTGCCAACAGGTCTATAGATACTAATATTGACAAACACACATGGACCTACATGTACAATGTACTTTGTACAAATGTGTAATCTACAACACTTAAGAAAAGCATCTTTCCCTTATGTTAAGTTTGTCTACGGATACTTGGTATGACAATTGCATGACACACACATTTGCGGTCAGCGGAAAATACATATTTGGAACATGTGTAATTCTTAAGACAACGGGGCTGAAAGGGTATATGGATTCCTGTGGTTTAAATGTCCAAAGATGAATGACAATTCATTACTCAACACAGTCTGTGGTGTCTGGATACTGATGGGAAATACCACCTGCACAGACAATGCTGAAAAACTACAGGTATGTACCATATGTCTCACAGATGAAGTTTTGACCTCAAAAATTAGTTAAACATGAAAATTAAGTCCATAACTAAAGATTCGTATAAGATACTATGGATTTTCATTATATGTGGGCACTCGCAAAAATGAATTTTGAGAAAGAACACATCATAAGCTTTAAAATAATGAAAGGATTATTAAAATCAGAGCAGTATTAAAAAAGTTATGATAATTTAAGTTTTATTAGATGATCCAGCACTATTGGTAGAAATCAAGCGATAAAGTTTGTCCTTTATGTCCTTTATTAAGTAGGGGGTAGCCTTGGCATCTCCTAAAAGTGTCTCTCATTGGTGTATTTGTGGAAATATCGGTCAGATCAGCCAATCAATGAAGAGTTTAGATCACAAGCTTTAAATTGATACCAAGTTTGTTATGACTGCATTCAAAATGGGGATGTACACGAATCGAAAAATAATTAATCTTATGAAGAAAACTAAACACAAATTCCGGTGATTATCAGTGAGTTACCTAATACTAAAATCTCTCTCTTATTGTACTAAAATTTAAAAAATAGAAACACAGTATGATTTTATTTTAAATAAACAAGCATTTAAAGAAATAAAACGAAAATTAAATATTAAAAATTAAAAATTAAACATTTCGACTAATGGATTTTTGCCTGTATACTCTCAAAACGGAGGAATGCGACTCCCGACTGGTCCCTTGTAAGAATGGCACATATGGTACCATGTACATTGTACCTGTACATGTATATGAGTAATATTGGAAGATAAAGTAAGGCCTCAGTGCAATTCTAAGCCATGTTTCCATTGGACTTTTTTCCGCTGCCTCGCCAGGGTTTCCCCTTAACTTTTTTTTTCACTAGCCGGCCGGACCAGTAATGTTGACTTTTTACTAGCCCGCCAGCATTTTCACTGGTCCGCATGTTTTTTTTCACCTTTTAGGCTACTTTTTTTGTAAGTAACCTGACCAAGTACACTGTATTTACAAACATTTATTACAAGCTGAGAGTAAGCCTGTTCGATATTTTTTTCATATCGAAAATCGTATCGGCCCCTTAAAAAAAACCCGGAATATCGGGGAATTCGATATACCGAAGAATATCGCGATATATGTTACTTTTGGCCGCATTACGTGTGGATTTGTCCCGTTTACTTTGCTCGAAATTCCAGTAACTCCACGGCCTGAAATTTTAGCAGGGCGGCAGACACAATGCGAGCGCGTACGCGACGCCCTTACGGCGACGGCGTGGAGTCTGGGGCCCGCCTTAAGGTCCCCGGGAAATTTTGGATTCTAGATGCTCTATGGTGCAATCTGAGGCATTTCCTGGCCACTTTCTTATGAGTCTGAAATTCTAGCGTACTGCAAATACTTCTACAAATCATAGAACGTCACACAACTTTGCACCCGACAATAACATTAAGATCACTTATTTTAATTGTTCACGACCGTCGTATATATACCACATTGAAATCACTTGCTTACAAATCACGGTGTCGCCCACTAACCCGGCTTTGAAACTATAACTACGCATGCGCGTCTTTTTGACTAGCCTTTTCTCAAGACGCAGGTTTGCACAGTGATCGTTATACACGTGCGCTTATTGCTGCAATACATCCTTTCAGGCTTTAACAGAGGCTACTTACATTGTTTGCAATAAGGTCAACCCCTGTAGCGCATCTGCGCGTGCGCGTTGCTTTGTTGCTAGCCTTGGTCAAGTGCAAGCAACCGCACTGAATGCCACCGTCCTTCCCCAGTGTACAAGGCACACGCAGTTTAGGTGTACGTGTAGCGAACTGCGTCGCGTCTTGAGAAAAGATTAAAACACGTGGCGCGCATCCATTGTACATTGTGCAATGTCATGTCGTCTTCACAAAATATACGACACGATCGTTTGTTGACAGCTCGCCCATGGTATTATCATCTGCGTTACTAATCAATAATGCTGAAATAGAAACAAACGCTAGTCTTTCTGGAGTGCCATAAAGTAGCCAACTGAAGGTAAATGTCGTAAAACTCCAAATACTCAACGAGCGAAGGGAAGCCTTGTCAAACCGGCCCCCCATTCCTGCCGCTCAATCCCGGCGGGCCCGATCCCGGTGGCCCCGATCTCATGCCGTGGTGACTTCCGTCATGTATTTTTGTATTCCTCCGTTCTTCCCGTAATGAAAAAGTGACGTCATCACGATAATATAGAATATCGCGATATTTTTCTGCCGATATTTCGGTATCAAAATAAATGGATATCGAACAGCCTTAGCTGAAGTGAGAGTAAACTCCACGCAATCGGGGATCGCGCGCTGTTGACAATCTGGCTCTGAAGACGCGCGCGCTTAGCTTATCTTGGCATTTTTTTTCACTAGACCGCCGGACTACTTGGAAAAGGGTTTTGACTAGACCGCCGCTGTTTTGACTAGAATTTGTCTAGCGGACCAGCGTTAAGGTCGAACCCTTACCGTGACATGCCTTGGCGTAATTCTACCGTACGTTCGATTTGGGACTTTTATAACCGCGACAAAACGTTGCGGGCACTGTGCACAATCACCTTTGACCTAAACGGGATAGACATAGTGACCTAGCAAAATTGTTGACGCGCTAAATTGCATTGTACATGTATAGCTTACTTGACACAAAGAGATCAGTCTAGTCTAGTGTAGAAAATATGGTAGCATCGTCTATTGTACCGCCGAGTTCCAGGGCCTCCTTGAAAAAAAAGAAAAGCCGACCCTGGGCAAAGCAAAAACTGTTGGGCTGATCACGATTTGGGTGTCTTGCAAACACCAGGAGGGTTTCAAAGGGATGTATAACTCCCGGGTGTGGGCCTCCATATTGAGGCAGTTCTCCTCGAAATTCTTCTCTGCCTTCCCCAACATTTTCACTGACATCTAACTCAATTAAACCTCTCACAAAATCGATCAAATCTGCCATTTTTCCAACAGCGAACAGGCGAAAAATGTAGCTGTTGTATGCACGTACGTGGCCGATTGTTGAGTCATTTCGCTCTGCTGCAAACTAGCGCAACTGCCCTGTACACATGTACAATGTACATCACAGGTAAACACAAGGAGATATGGAACCGATAATCGCTGTGTACATGTAGTTGACGCGATCAGGAAGTTGCATTGTTTACACAGTGGTTTCCGCTTGGTCGCGGTAGTTCTACATGGAGGGGCTGTTTCCTTTGGACTTTTTATCGTTCGATGACTTTCCGCGGCTGCGCGGATATCTTCCGCGACCACTTTCGGCCTGGTTGTTTTACATCAAGGGCGCGGTAAGTTGACAGGGACGTTAGTTTACCGCATGTCCCCATTGGACTTAATTTTGTCATTCTAAAGAAAAGTCGCAGTAGATTGAAAAAAAAAAGTCCAATGGAAACACGGCTGAATATATTGAGAAGGGGGACTTTAGCAATAAGTATTTTTGAGGACCCTAACATTAAAAAATTATTGCCGGACTAAAACAAAATGTCATATTTTTTAATCAAACAATCCACAAGTGAAACAGACTAGGTAAATTTGAATACATTTTCAAAGTGAACAAAGCAACTGGCGAATTATAAGTTAAAAAGTCGTATCCTCATTGAGTGATCCCCACAATGTCGCTTCCCATGTTGTATCATAAATTGGGTGTGATCCCTGGCTATACGGCATTCTGGGTTTATGACTTCTGACTAGCGCCCACCCGAACAAAGATACTTACAATTTGGGAGACCGCCAACATAGGGCAAGATAGCTCAGTTGGTAGAGCGCCGGTACGGTAACGTAACCCGGAAGTCACAGGTTCGAATCCCGCTCCTGCCAGTTTCTTTGTTCACTTTGAAAATGTTTATTTATTTATTATATTTTTTGGGGGTGGGGGTGGGGGCTACACAATAATTAGCGCTGCCCCGAATATACCGAATATGCGTGTATTTGATCGTCAACCAAATATTTGAATACTTTTTTTGCCGGTTTGATTATTCGAAAAAATGGGGACCTATGCACATACAGATACGACTCTGATGCTATTTTAATAGAGAAGTTACAGCACTTAACAGTGTCAAATGCCACATTTTTGTTGATGATAACCTTTTGTGGGTGGAGGTTTATTGTTTCTGTCCGTAAAAACCCTTGACACTAAATAATTATACTGCAAAAACACAGGCTGGAGTTTTGTTTCTTGTTATGAGAATGTTACAGAATGTTACCCGTAATGATCTTCATACACCAACAAGCGCATCGATCGCCGCACGTAAAACACCGGCGTGCTTTGTGTGCAACTTTTTACCTGTGCTTATTCAAAACCCCGCTTTGATTATTCAAAAATGAACAGCCTAAACAAATACAGTCCAGCAAGAACTGCCAAGCAATGGAACTTTAAAGTCACTTTTCACAATGATTTGGTTATTTAAAAAAATTTACCATGCAAGGGCCGCTTAGCAAGGGCCGCAAATCGAAACTCATTAAAAAATACATTCGAAGAAAGCAAAAACTTCCACTATTATGTCCAAGACTAACCCACTGCATATTTTGACTTCTACAAATCTTTGGCAGACTCTTGAGCCAAGCAATGCCTCACTGGACCATATTCAGAAGTTTCACAAGTCCTTCCAGAAGAAAAAAATGACTAACTGACTTCACCACCCAGAGCCATTTCACTTTCATCAAATGCAGAACACTTCCCCTAACAAAGTTGTAAGATTGCAAGCCTTTCGATCTAAACAAAAATGCTGAAGGCGGTTCCAGTCTATGGCTTGTGCTCTTTCTTCCTCTCTCTCTAAAAAGAAAAAATCTAGCAAGATTCTGCCAAGTTTCTCTTCATTACTGTCACAAATTTCACAATAAACGTCCCGTTCTCCTTAAGGCCGTTTTAATATTCTCCGAGTCTCTCTTTCATCCCAATTTTGTGTTTCTTCCGTGACGTTCTTTCACAGCTTATCTGTCCAAGAGGGACGTTCTATTAAGATGACACCTTCACAAAAGTGATGCAGTTTCATGCCAAGTCATCCAAAGGGTTGTACAATTCCAGACAGCAAATTAGCGCCACTTACAACGAGGGGGGTCACCAGGGATCAGGCAAAGAGTTTTTTGAGATTGTCCTGATCTGTGTTCTCGCCTGGAGCATGAGAGCAACACTCCGTCCCATGTGAAACAAGTACATGTAGTCACGACAAAGAGTTCTGAATTGGTCCTTTTTTTTTCTGCCTACAACTTTAAAAAAGAATCTGTTTGATTGCCACACAGATATGTTTGCCTCCTGGTCAAGAATTCACAGGAAAAAATCAAATCAAAGACAGCAATTTTTTTTTCTCTTTGAATTGGACAGCTTTTGTAAAGGCAATGTCATAATCTCACTGGATTTGGTTTAAATTGAGATGCCACAGAAAAATTACCACACACCCACCTGTGAGCAGTGCACGTAATGCGCTTTAGGGTCATTCAAAATGGATGTTCGTGAGATGCTTTAAAGAACAGTGTAACTATTCACTGTTCCATTTGAACATGTAATCAATTTTTTTCATTCCAAGTGCTCCGCCCAAACAATTTTTGTGTCCCTGGAAACAAATTGTACTTCGATCATGGGTGCTGGATCGGATGATCCATATTTTCGTCAAGTACATGTATAAAACTTCCATGGTTTGATTCAGTGTTCTATCCAGGCATTAAATAGCGCTAGCACCCACTACGCTTTCGGGAATTAGCACTACGCTTGAATCCTGCCCCTACGCTAGCATATGATGCTAAAAATTTAAGAGCAAGAGTATATTCCAAACAATTTCAAATGAACTTAATTTTGCTTATATATTCTTAAAAACTCTTGCTCAAAACAGTGGAGGGAAAGTGGCCAGGAATTGCCCCAGATTGCACCATGTGCAGAGCATCTAGAATCAAAAATTTTACCCCAGACCCCACGCCGTAAGGGCTTTGTGCTCCGCACCCGCATTGTCCATCCTTGTGGAAAATGCCCCCCCCCCCCACTTTAATTTTACCCTGCCTAGAACACTGGTTTGATCAACTTCAACCTGTGTCTTTATTCATAATTTTAAATTAGGCTATCTTTGGCCAAGCCCTATATATGTGACCATACATACCCAATTTCATGCATCTGGTAAGCACAACAATTTGCTAAGCATGAAACGTTTTCTACAGTAAAACCAGGATTACCATGTGAAGTACCTTGCTTGTGACTGGCATTAGCTGTTGTTTGCTTAGCATGAAAATCATATGAATATTTGGCTCATAAATTGTTCACAAATCCTCACAAAGGTACTTTATGTACATGTACCACCTGTAGGAAATCCAAAGGCTCCAATAGTACCCTGTAAGGGCACTGATTCACCCTCTCCCTTTAATACTATTCAGTGTGGTTTCTAATCCAATCTTTAAAAATCAGGGAATTAATTAGGGTCAACAGAAGAGATCAATAGGCTCATTATGTGTGTGTGCTGGGTCAGGTGAATAGATAGTGGTCAGCATGGTCAGTGGCAGGGGTGGGTATGTTTGGATGACCTGTCAAGCCAGCAGCTGGCCACAACAAAAGTGAGGGCCAAAAGAGTAACACCATCCATTCTGTGTATAAAGAGGTGCCAATCTTTTTTTGAAAATGTGAGATTTAACAGCAGATCCAGAGTAGGTCAAAATTGGGGGGGGGGGGGGAGAGGGATAGTTAAAATGGGTGGGGAAGACAAAATGGGGGAGTAAAACTCAACAAAAACTGAAACTGAAAATTACGCACAATGGAGTAATTCGAACACGACCACCAAATCTACCCTGGTTAGACAGAAGCCATACAAGTACAATGTACCGTACCACAATCCCATGATACTGGGCTTGAACCCACAATCTGTGGAATTATCAACAAGAACTGGAGTTTGATACACCAGGGGCCAATTTCATAAAGCTGTTAAGCACAAAAATTTGCTTAGCATGAAAATGTCTTGCTTAGTAAAAACAGGTTACCAGTTAAAAGTCCATGTAATTTTCATGCTAAGCAAGCAACAGCTGAATGCCAGTCAAAAGCAATATGGAAATCTGGTTGGTAATCCATTTTTTATCACGGAAGCATTTGCATGCTAAGCAAATTTTTGTGCTTAACAGCTTTATGAAATTGGCCCCAGACTGCAATACCACTCCAGCCTGTTTCCCCCAGACACTACTTGTAAGATGACATATAAGGGCTCCACAAAGTACATGTAAATGGGTCATACCATAATTTGTTTTGGTGTCCCTGTTACACCCGACCTGTGTAATTTCCATCAAGTATCATTAAAATTGACTTCACGCTATTTTTTTAAAACTTGTTTGGCAGGTACTGTGCTTTACACAGTCACTCTTGGAGATAGAAGGCATTAAAAAATATGTCTGCAATTGCAAAATATTATACATGTCACTACATGTAACAGGGACACCAAAAATGTCACATTTTGGACCCCAAATTTATGGAATGACCCATATACTAAAGTCACCTTCACCTATAATTGCCACAGGTCAGGTGCGCTTTGTTATCAAGATTAACATCAAGAGCTTCCACCAACACTTCAGAATACCTCCATTGTACCTGACAAAGACAGGCCCCCAATAGGTGCTTCTTCATTGAACACAGCAGTCTCAAGTGTTCTTGTGCTGCATTAAACTTACAGACTCACAAAGAGATAACTGATTTGTTCAAGGGAGAATCTTAGAAAAGAATTTAAAATCACTGATGCTTAGTAAACATCAAGGGTATTCCATACTCTGATGTTTGAGATACTGACACGGGACTGATTCACAGCCCATACTTTTCTGAGGACAACATGCAAAGCATTATTTCTTTCAGGGCATTATCCAAAAAACAGCTTCTCAGAAAAAAAAAGTCCATACCATTTGTTAAATGTACTACGGAATGAGCTTTTCAAACTACACAATTGTTCAAATACATTCACAGGAAACAAATGGTGTTGCCAGCACTACGCAGGATCAAACAACAAGAGGTACGGCCTTTCATGCCTGTGTCTGATCTCCTGTGTTCCTTCCCCGTAGGGGTTTTTCAGTATTGTAAAGTTTGCAAACTTTCCAGTTTCCCCCCAAATGTCACGGTACAATTCGTGCCAGCACATGACAAATACGAACTGACAAATGCCTATTGTGTGAGGATTTATGGACTGGTGTGGTTTAGTGCAGACGAGGGTCCCATTCAATGGAAACAGTCTTTTTTTTAGTTGGTTACTGTCCTGCATTTTTGTACCTACATTGTACACGTAGTTCGGCCAAAAAGTCTGCATATAAATACGTCACACTATGACTGAAACGGCACATGAATTTCAATGCCTACTATATTTAATAACACTACCTAATCTTTAAAGGCAGTTTTCGAGGAAGAGGAAATTATGCTAATGAAATTTTTGCAGCTTCGTTTTGAAATGAGCGTTTGACCGTGCCAACTTTTCTGAAAAATGTCGAGTAAATCAATATGTATGACATGCAGGGGGTCTAGAATGATGCATAATTTGCTTAGTATGCATAGCAACAGATCAAACGATCACATTTTTTTTCTTCAGTTCTGGGTAAGAGTGCCCATTCTTGTTCTTTGTTAAGTTTGTAAAAAAAAGAGGAACAATAAATTAGCGCAACTGCATGTAATCCCTTTTTTTGGTGTACTATACACACGGAGACGGGGAACCGGCATTATCACCATACCACCATTTTCGCGCACACGCTAGCAATAATCGCTGTGTAGGTGACGTAATACAGGAAGTTGCATTGTTTACACAATGGTTTTCCGCATGGTCGCGGTAGTTCTACTGTGCGGGGCTGTTTCCATTGGACTTTTTATCATCTCTGATGACTTTCCGCAGCCGCGCGGCAATCTTCCACGACTGCTTTCGGCATGGTAGTTCTACATCACGGTCGCGGTAAGTGACAGGGACGTTAGTTTACCGTGTGTCCCTATTGGACTTAATTTTGTCATTCTACAGAAAAGTCGCGGTAGATTGACAAAAATAAGTCCAATGGAAACACGGCTCAAGTTTCATCTGATTTTGCAAGAACACGTCACATACATTGTATATTGTTTACCCCTCTATGGTACTTATCATTCAAACCAACCCAATGTATTCATTCAATGGATTCCCCGCAAAGTTCCAGCTTTATACCACTAGGCATAAAAATACAGCACCACCATAAACAGCTCTGCATGTCCTGAGACAAGGTCAAAGTTCACTCATCACAGCTGAAGGAATCCCTTTACATTCCCAGACAAGCCAATATCAACCAATCAGGAATGGTCAGCCAATCCAAGGACCAATCAAATCTCAGAGACCACCTGTTGGTGAGACTAGATTAAAGGGATTTCTCGTGGATCTTCAAAATTCATGTTAACATTCCTAGGGCAAATTTATACATAGTAGAGTGCCACCGTAACGGATGTATTGAATACGATGATGTGGGAGCCAAACAGGACTCTGATGTTCGTTATTGCCAAATGTTTGGAAAATGGTGTACAGTTCTACTATGTACAATCAACCTTCACTGCGACTGAAAATTAATCTTGATCTGTGGAGCAATTAGCAAATTGACCTTTCGCCATTTACGAGTTCTTGGACAACTCTGCCCGCGTGAAGCACGCGCAATGACAGTGCACTGCATACACATGTGCTCAGAAAGCGTTTACATTTGTACTGCACGTACATGTATCACTAACTGGAGTTTTCTAGGATTTGTTTGAGACGATTTTTCTCAATGTTTACGTACATAAACATATGATGGACCACATCATACCTGTGGTTGAATCACACTTGCATTTGACGCGCATTCGTGTATTGCATTTTAACAAACAAGACGAACATTTATAAGCAGGACACTGCACATGTTTGAAAGTTTTCTGTTTGTCTAAAATTTACAATGTCAAATGATATTCAAGAGATGCTACAATTGCCTAATACTTGTGAACAGCAATATGTCTATTATACAATGTACAATTTACATACAGGAATTGCATTTATACAATCAGTTAGTGTTGAGGATCAAGTAGATTACCAGACTCCAAGTGATAGGCCAGAAAGTGCCCTCAACAGTCATTGCAGATATCAGACAGTCAACTATTACAAATCCTAACCACTGACACAACTGAAGTCCTTTAAGTATGAAGCATACAAAACAGCCCCTTTAAGTTCAGGATGTCAGAGTTATTATTCAAAACAACCCATCTGCTCTGGCCAAGATTAATGTGCACAGGGCCATGGTGGTGACAGGGACCATACTGCAAAGGGCTCATCACTTCGGTCTGGGGGTACATAACAGGACCCCTCTGGGGTGCAGACTCCCCTAAATCACCCCTCTCTTTACCTGCCACAGTTGTCCCAAACAGAAATGTTTTGAGGTCAGGTGGGGACACTCCTGGGGTCTATGGGTTCAGGAGGACAATTGACAATGTATTTGGTCTGTGACTTTGCACTGACTGATGAAAAACTGTCCCTTACTGCTGGCCTCCAAATCAAAGTTATAACACATTACAGAATCATAATGACTATCAATAAGAAACTACGTTCAACCACTTTAAATTGGTTCTGTGTACAAAACAGGTAACACCTGTTTTACTCAAGATGGTTGTTTCAAAGAGCACTGAAGATTATTTGACAAAGTTGGATTGGTCTGATGTGCCACCCTTGACATTTTCAAGTTTTGAAACTCACCTTAAATTACTCTCATCTCATTTACACCTTCAGTGGCTATTTTCTGAGCAGCAGTGAGCCATTTGATTGGCCCACCAGAGTCATTCTTTCACAGAGCTTGCTGGCTTAATTACCTCATTAATTTCTTTCAGTTAATGTCGATGTGGGTATTTTTCATAATTTGTATTTTATATTTTTTTAAATGACACCTTAACCTGACAGCATTTTGTAAAAGAAACATTTGTTCAAGTCCCAATTTACTGTTTACTGGTTTTGTTTTTTCCCAAATGGAATGGAGCGTACCGACATTCAGTGAGGAAATGCTATTTTTACACCGTAATATGTATGTACTGACATTCAGTGAGTAGTTAAGGACTTGTGTAAACTTTCTCTGAGTGTAAGGGCACGCCAGGCATTCCGAATGACATTTCAATGAGGAACTATTTCTTTCTGAGTTGACAATCAAGTTGGATTTGTATAACTTATAAAAAGTACGGAAATAGAAGCGGAACACACCCTTTCTTCAGGGCGTGTGTCCTGTGTAGGCATGGGAACAAGAATGCATATTAAAAAATGTGAATGGAGCTCTTCTTCAACACTTCCAAACCCACATTACTAGCATACCGATCAATTCTGTGAAAGGTTACAACAAGGTGATTAGGAGAATGTTAGCAAAGTTTAAGGAGTAATTTATTGGAATGACTGGCACTGTTAAATAAACCTGGGTAATAAATCAGGACTATTGGGGTTTAAACTAACAGTTTAGTTTTGACTCATGAATGGGGAGAAAGCAAGAATGTGAATAGGTATCTTGACCTTTTTTGTGCTTAAAGTCTTGTTCTGGGACAATTCGTGGAACGCGCAAAATCGGAGACAAACAAAAATTACCACACAAAATTCCCATAGGGTTGTCTAAGGGGCGTGGTTAACTCGTAAACGGCGATAGGTCAATTGCATTATACATGTATCTACTTATCGAGTGTAGCTGCTGCGTGTTGGTAATTCAATGAAAGATATTAGGATCTGGTTGATTTATTGAGAACATTTGGGCTGGTATGATGTTGGTCTAGACTTTGTATTATTATTTTTAGTTCCCTTCCCCTGCTCAAAATGTGGGAGATAATTATATCCCCCCCCCCCCCCCCCTCCCCGAATCTACGCCCTTGTGTGTTATGTTACTTCTTGTGATTGCAGAGTTTCATGATCTAAGACCGTCTACAGAAATGTGCTTTTACCAATTTGTATAGCACACATTTTACAAATGTAAATCCCATATTTCTTTTTTAGAGTGGCTGCTTAGGAAAATGTTCTTTGGGTCTTAGACTTCCAAATTTATGGGTCGATTTTATGTTTAACTTGATGATGAATTCTGCTGATCATGTAATCATGTGAATCAAGTGAACAAAAAAATGAGTTCAATTTTGTTTTTCAAAAGTTGTGTTAATCTTCAGTTAATCTTTTTGAGTAAAACACAGGGGGGGGGATCTACATGTATCTATATATAATATGGAATCCTATGGCAGGGCTCGGTCTATTAACTCCTGTGCACCTGGCCAAAATCGACCCAGTTGTTGTACAGATCAAAACCTATCAAATGACAGATTGAAACGCACACAAACTGTGAGAGTTGGTGTTTAGAGTTTTTGATAGGCTGTGATAGTCATAAGTATAGGAGGGTTAATTAATTAATACAGTATGCTTGTTTTATCAAAAATCACAATTGCCATACTTGCATACATGTCGAAATACAGCAACAAGTTACAATACGCACGGACAGATTTCTCGAAGGGGGTTTGGTGTAAGAGTCAGCAGGGAATTTTCAGATGGATGACCCAGCCCCTTTAAGCACCATTCATCTCTGGAATTACAGTCTGCAGGTGCCAGCCACATTTGCCCGAAAAAAAAACTACCCCTCCATGTATCCCTAATCGACCTCCTGTGGCACGATCATATCACAACAGATCATCACTTCCAATTCTTCAAATTCTTTCCCACACTCCAGAGCTTTCTTCTAAACCCCTGCTCCCTGATCGTGATCTTGGTGATCTCCGTCAAGCCCGGCTGATCAGACCCGCTCTTGTGAAGAAAAAAAGAAAGAAAAACAAAGGAACAAATCCTTGAATAAAAAGGACAAGGGTACTTTAATCAAAGCCGTAATCAGAGTCCACTGTTTGTATCAGTGTCGGTACATACAGTGTCTGATGGTTTTGTTTTTTGAGAATTTGTTTCCCCTGCTTGATGGAACTCTGAGAGGAGAGGAGGGGTGTAGCTGTAAGACAACATGCATGACTAGTTTTTGTAACTCTACCAAGGAGACACCAGAGAGCACAAGAGAAACCAAAATACTTTGTTTGTATCACTTGCCTGGGTCAATTATTGGAGGGGACTGTGGGAGGATTTGTATAGGGAGATTTGAAGAAGGCAGTAACCGAGTTCAGGTCTTTGGGGAGTGGAGTTGTGTTGCTGGACAGACATATGGTGTTGGGTTCGGCTGGCACTGGGGGACTTTAGGGAATCGGGAACGATGATCTGCTACCACTTGGAAAAACAAGTGAATCTGACCCAATGACTGACAGTGACTGGTGGGTTCGTGATGCCAGGGCAGCTCGGCCCAATTTTTTTTTTTGATGGGGCATATTGCGCGGAGAGGTTAAGGTGCATGTAAGGGGTATGTTTCATGAAGGGAGTGTCTGGCCTAGCTCTTGGGAGACACTCTGTGATTGACTTTGATTGGGTTTAAGCCGTGTCCGCATTTGATTTACTTCTTTGGTGATTTTACTGGATCAACAAGATCAGTTAATTTCACCATTTGGACTTTTCATGGGGAAAAATGTTACCTATGCCACACTGACAGTCAATGAAATTGACCTGTAAATTGTAATAGCAATCCTTCATCACATTCTCATGTCATAATGTACAATCTTGATGAGATTTAGGTAATTAAGTGCCTGACTTGAATTGTATCGAGCCTTCTTGGGGACCGAACCAAAAGAAGGATGCCAGATTTGCACTGAGTTCTACACAATTTAGTATACTTCATAAGCAAAAAAGTGTACTTGGTGACTATTCCATATAGTTCACAGAAAAGGCAGCACTGTAAAGTTCCGCATATATCTGACACAATCGAATGGTCTGCACATATCTGAATGTTGTTGAATTGCCTCACAAGTGTCACACATATTTTTAAGACAAATCTACACTACAAAATAACTGCTGATGTTCACATGCCAAAATTAAAATGTTACTCCAACAATTATGAAGCAAAACAGAAATGAAGCACCATCTTAGTTACTGCCAGAATTGGCAACGTATGCATTTTATGGATTTAATTACTTGAAAGATTAGGTCAAAATCAGCAAGTGCATGAACAAGCCACAAAAATGTAGGCTACATTTGACCCCTATGCTGTCTCTCAAGCAAGCTTACTAACCATTCACCTTTATTACCTTCTGGCCTTGCCACAACAACCTCCTACCAAATGACCTCGGGAGGGGGACGCCAGCCCATCT
Organism: Hippasteria phrygiana; assembly: GCA_037893225.1. NCBI lineage: Eukaryota > Metazoa > Echinodermata > Asteroidea > Valvatida > Goniasteridae > Hippasteria > Hippasteria phrygiana. The sequence continues at coordinate 568,064 of JAZGUH010000234.1, forward strand.
TCTCTATTACGATTTCCACCCAGCCTCAAAATCAGTTTCAAAAGGAGGACTCTTCCTGACGAACATGAAGACTCACTTGTACGATGTCTTACCTCCGCACAATGTAGGCTGACCTCAAATTAAGGACACACTTTCAAAGCGGAATTTCCCGCTAATGCCTTGGTTTTTGTAAGCCCTTTCTTCTCCTGTTGTACCTTTAATAAGGGCGTTTTTGGTCTGTTGTGGCAGAGAATAGGGGCATTGTCCAATGCTAATTCCAATACTGGCCAATGAAAAGAACCAGTACAAACTGGTTTGATAACTTTTGAAGTGCAGGTTTTTAATTAATAATTATAAAACCCTCGTACTATTTAAAAGGTCAAAATCAGTCAAAATTTCCTTCCACCTCCCCTGCTATACTTTTACACAAACATGATCAGATTACATGTGGTTTTGACAATCACCTTGACTGATTTTGACCCATACAACAACATGGCTCAGAATGTATGTTTGCATAGGAGGGTTTTTAAAACCCTAACTACCCCAAGCCTTGCAAACTCCAACAGCAGGTTTTGTCAAGTTTTGATGGGTTCAGTACTGCAGAGCCTTGGCACCATTACTTTACATGGAGCTATGATGCCCCAATTTGTCTAATAAGTCCAAAGAATGTGCCATAGGTATACTGCACAGTGTTGGATTTTGACAGGTTGAGGAAGCCTCCTAGTAAAAATGCCTGGGGGGGGGGGGGGGGGTTTAGGGTTATTACCAATGAACACTCATAAAGCCTACCTCGTTTCTTTGTTGTTGATCTTATTCCTTTTTGCCAATACATGTAGGTAATCAAACATCCATTATTGAAGCAAAACTTGAATGAAATCAGAGGAATATTAGACAAAGATAAAAGGAAGACTTTCCACTAAAAAAAAAAGCCAAAATCAAATGTCCCACAAGAAGTAAAAGCCAAATTCTGAATATACTTGCTACTGTAAACTAAATTTGTCAATATGGATTCCAACAGCCTTCAATCTTAAATTCTAATAGAGGAATTTCACATTAGCCCCTTCTGCGCACTTCCGGGTTGAAAGCGAGAATGTCAGTGGCAAAGAAAACAACGCTTTTCAGCACACTCATTCATGCATTAATTAATCAGGCCATAAAAGGAAGCACAGGCGCACGATCAGCATAAAGTTGTTTACTGTGACATTGAGATCCTCGTTTTCAAACGTGGAAGTGCGCAGATCGGCGCTAAACTCGTCGTTGTGGGATTCCTCTATAAACTGAGTTTTGTCTAGCTGCATATAATTTCATTTAAATTGCAAGACCTGACTTTTATACACATTGTTTGACAAATTATAAGTATTAAAAGTCGTATCCTCATTGAGTGATCTCCACAATGTCGCTTCCCAGGTTGTATCGTAAAAATTGGGCGTGATCCCTGGCTATACGGCATTATGGGTTTATGACTTCTGACTAGCGCCTCCCGAACAAAGATACTGACAATCTGGGAGACTGCCAACATTGGGCAAGACTGTAGTCTGTAGAGTGCCGGTATGGTGTTAAAGAGGTCACAGGTTCGAATCCCGCTCCTGCCAGTTTTCTTTGTTTACTTTTAAAATTGTATACACATGTACCGGTAGTTTCACATTACGTGATACCTAATACAAGACAAAGTATACAAAGTGAAGCACATTTTGATCCCACTTTTTTCTTTTTCAATTTCATACCCTGAATACTGTAACTCGCAGTATTATTACAATGCACTAGAAATCACAGAATCTCTGGAAATGATATCACCTGTATTAGCCAGCTTGTATCATACTCAACCAATGCAACATCAAAACGGAACAGCTTTGATTCACAAGACTTGTCAAAGTTTGTTTTACAGAAAATGAAGCGCCATTATGGCTTAGAAAGCTAAACTTTGTACTTTCTAAAAGTGATGACTCACTTTCTGGACACAAAGCATTTTTTACAGAGTTTACTGTGATAATATTATGTCTATTTCTTTTCAAATTCGTTCCAAAGTTCTACAAGTTCTTCCTAGTACTTATTGACACAGACCCAACAAAAGAAAAATCTTTTTACAGTACTTTTGCATGGTCCAGGCATTTACACACTTTGTTCTTTAATAATGGACCATATTTTCCACGACAGGAAGTCAGGAAGGCTGCCTTGGTCAAATGGATTTTATGGCAATTTGTACAACTGTTGTACTTAAATACTCATTTGTTCAAATCTGTTGTCAAAATGTACTCAACTACATGTACAACAAAAGGGTTGTAGCACTAACTTGTACTCAAGCACTTTTGTACTTTATTTGTACAAGAAACTCATACTCATTATAAAAAAAGACTCAAACCATCTCAATGGAAACTTTCAGAAGAAGGTCCAATCCGAGATTACCCTTTTAATCACACTTTTCAGGAATTGATCAAGTTGAGTATGGATGTATAGTGCCTTATTAACCCACTCAATGCAACAAGGTGCAACAATATAGGTTTTTGTTGGTTTGTGCATGCAGTGAACAAAAGATTGTCCGTTCCTGATGTTAGATGATCTTGTACCGAGCAGATTGCTCGCTTTGACAACGAGGAATCACAATGGATGCTGAATTGTCACACTGGCCAGGATTTTGAGCACAAATACTGTATGAAATGGGTTAATAACAAATCAATTTCTAAGTTGTATAACTAAAGAAAGACTCCAACCTAAAATTTGGGGAAAGACTTTACTTTAATCCCCCCCCCCCCCCCCCCACCACCAAAATCAGTCAGGAATGGCAAAATCTTGGAAAATAACCATCTATTTGTGTTCAGATTTGTATAAAACACTTGGCATAATCTTTCAATTTTGAGACTTTTTAGTCAGGATTTTTTTTTACAATACCGGGGAAGAAAGTTTGTGTTTTCTGTGTTAGATGTTCTTGGCACAGTCTATGGGCCACTTGTTGTAGTGTTCACATGCATGTCAATTTCTGCCCCATTTTGTTACGGATTTTGTAGACATAAATCTTGAAATAACAGATTGTGCCACATGTTTACACAGTTATTATCAAGGAGGGTTGATTATTTTCCAAGGTTTTGCTGTTCCTGACTGATATTGGTGGGGGAATACTATTATTAAATCTTCCAAATAAAAAGAAAAAACAGTTCCACATTGTCAAACATGTACATGCTTATGACATACAGTTTCTCTGAAAAAGAGGAACAAGGAGTCTTCTTCAAGTTCAATTAGCAAAAACTTGAAATAAACAGACACATCAATCAAGTATTGTGTGCTGTATGAAAATCACTTCAAGGCCTATCTCCTGCAAAACAATCACTGATACCAGTTTCCAAGAAATTAGTTGCGGTGTAAGAATTCGACTCTCAAAGAGGGTGCAAAGGTGGCCAAATCGGCGGAAGTTTGCCTGGCTGTTGTCGGCAGCAACACCAATACTGACGGGGGGCTTCGCTCGCTTCGTCCCCGGTGTTATGTTGGGACAAAAATGAACCCGGCACACGAGGACCGTACACGGTAACACGAAACCACAAAACAACCACCGGCCCCAAGTTTACTCTCACAAAAACACCCCCAGAAAGTTGGCAAATTCCTCCCCAGTCGGCATTTCCAGCTCACCCACCAACTCAACAACACCCCCAGCTTTCGGGTAATGGGCAAAGACGGTGAAAAGTACTTACTTTTGGTGAGTTTTCTGGCCTTGCCTTTAGAACGCATTTCCGGACCTAGCGTGGTGGTGTATCGTGTGTATAAATGAGCACGTTTTTTTTTTTTCGTGTGAAATTCTAATGTACACAAAATGCCAGTGTGCCACCTGTCACGCATGCGCACTTTACACCGGTGTTATTGTGACCCAAAAATGTCGTCTGCTTGGGGAGTCTGCCTAAACTGTCCATTCACCTCAGTGTAAACAGATTCGTCAACAAATGCAAATATAGACACTACTACAAAGAAAACAAAAATTATCAACAAGATATTATCTCCAATGAGGGGATCGGAGGAGATGATAAGTGACAATACCGGAAACGGTGTGTGTATTTGAAGTATTTCCGTGCCTCTGTGACCAGTGAGCCCCGTTCGGTGTACCCGTTTGATCTCGGAGACCGCTGGTGTCAAGTTCAACAAATTTCGGGGAAGGATTTTTGGCACAGCAGGAATTTTTTTGCTGATGAGGTAGAGTTGAAATATGTCATAACGCACATATGTGACACATAGCAGGGGAGTCGAAAAATTATTATTCAGTCCTGCGAAACTTTGAGCAACAAACAAAAATTAAGAATGGGATTATGCAAAATGTTGGCCAATAGTCTATTTTTGTCATTAAACCTTTGAATTGTCCTCGCCATTTTTGTAATGTTCTATTTGTAATGTTTCATTTCTTTGTGACGGCGGTATTTTATATATAACCCAACTCAATAAAACTTCCCCCCTACCCACTCCCCAACCCTCCCTTAAAGTTAAACCTCACACAACCCAACAAAAAAAAATTGGAAAATTCAAGAATCTTGTCTACTGACATATCAGCTTCACATGCCCACCGCTTTCCGATGGGTCTATAGGTCTGAAAATTGGGACAATTTCTCTAAAATATGTTAATGAATTATCTTCTATATAGATCTGGGCCCAGGAAAACCATAAGGGTGGTAGGGTTGGTACTTCAAAATGTCGTCAACCCTACCACCTATATACTCTGATCATAACCCTTGACATAAAGTGGCTTTGGGTGATTTCAATAAATATAAAAAAAGCAACTTTGAAGAATTCTAACCCACGACGTCCTGTTTACAAGTACAAGTCCTACTACAAACGTCACAACCATTAAACTACCAACTATAAAAAAAACTATAACTAGCCTGTTCGAATCCTATGAAAAAATTGGGATCGGTATGAAATAAAGGGAGGAAATGCCTTTTTAACTTGTATTTTCAAAGAAAACTGGCAGGTGCGGAATTTGAACCTACGACCTCCAGAATACCGTACCGGCGGTCTACCAATGAAGCTATTTTGCCCTATGTTGGCAGTTTCCCAAATAAGCCAGGTCGGTATTTCAACTGTGTATGTGCACAATGACATTTTATCCCGAATGACCCGCGTGACCGAACGCGCGCGTGTGAACGCAAAAGGTGGTCGCACAACGCGCACGTGTCAATCAGAATGGGCGTTCGCGTAACATGGCGTGACATTACGTCAGCAATTTTATCCCGAATAACCTTTGACCTTTGAGATACCGAACTGGCTTATAGTGTCAGTGTCTTAGTCAAAAGTCATAAACGTCACAAAATTTCGAGTACCGAAATCCTATCAATCTGTAGGCCTATTATTCATATAAACCTTATTACACTTTTGAAATGTACGAGTATTTTTAGGTGAAATAAGGCTTATCTCGATTCTGCATTGTCAAAATATTATCTTTAACTTGCATTTCCATTATTAAAACCAGGAATCATCACGAGCAAGCTTTAAATACAACGCGCTTTCACAAGCTATACCGGCATGGTGAGGAATATAGCGATATTTTACATTGGGATATATCCGATGCTTTGCTGCAAATTGTATAATAGCATAAATAAACAGGAGATATTACCGTTGACAAAATGTAGCAAAACCATGCACCGGCTATTTTTTTTCACCCCCCCCCCCCCCCCCCCCCGTCTCCAGACAGTGTTACCAATCGCCCTACATATTTTATTTATGGAGCATAATTCATGACATTAGCGCCACAAATTTGGCCCCGAACACTCGTCGCTGTCTTCCCCGGTGTAACGCTATCTCTCGCTGATCTGTTGGAATGTCCCCCCGTGTTTCCCACTGACAAGAAAACCTGTCAAAAGGGACGGCAGATTCTTTTCCCGCCTGCCCTTCTTGATTTCTCCCCTTCTCATATTTGACTCCGGTCGGCGCGTAACGAGACTGCCTTGTGCTGGGATGGCTCCAGGCCAAAGAGCGCATGCGCGCACCTATCCTCAATGAAGGGCATTACATTTAATGAAGACACCAAATGGGTGATGGGGGAAGCAATGGTAATGTAACCCTTCTCCACTGCAGTTGTACACAAAAATAAGCAAATTGTAATTTCCCTGAAGTTCCCCCCACCCCTAGAAAAATTGGTTTTCCCTCCCCTGCAAATTACATCCTTTAGTTAGGATTTGGGAAGATTAGGAAAAGAAATAAGGTTGAGTTGCGGGTTTTGGGCGGTCTTTAAATGAAGACATTTCTTGGCACATTTGGCAGTGGCGTATCCAGCGGGGGGGGGGGGGTAAACTTGCCAACCCCCCCCCCCCCCCCCCCGCGACATTTGAAGCGTCATAAAAAAGTAGTGTTTTTAAGACGGTTTTAAGACGTTTCAGACGTTGTTTGCTCTCCCTGGCACAAAAAGCTGGATACGCTATGCTTTATTAAGATATAACTATACACTGTTGCGGCTCGGAAGTTTAGTCACAATGTTCAAATGGCTCCCCGTTCGGATGAAAAAAAATTCCACGTGCGGATTTCAGACAAGACCAAACTTAGCACGGCATCAAATGACTCCCTTATGCATGATGGAACACCTCCACATGCGCAATTCGAGCACCAGCCAACTCAGCCTGGGGAAACCTGAGCACGCCACACCAGGAGAATCATACACCCGGACCATGTTTATTACGGCATTCCAACAGCCAAACTTGAGACTCCGAGGTCGTGACATTAGCGGTGTCGTTCGTGTCCAAAGCGCCGGGGAGAGAAGCCACGGATGATTGTGATGAGATCTTGGAAATCGAGGAGTGATGTTGTGGGGAAGAGAAACAAATTTTCATCGGGGATTCGTCCCCCGCAGAGAAAAGCTTGTCAGCGAGGCGAGATCGTTTCGCCCGGGTCTCTCCGGTTTCGAGGCGGCGTGCCGTAAACAGCCTGGCCGACTCTGGCGGGGTTGCTCTTGATTATCTTGGACCGGTCTTTGTATATGATTTAGGTTTTGGCGGGAACAAAACCCAGGTGCGTTGAGAACAGACTAACAGCGGTGTCTCCAGTTTCTTTTATCTCGGTTTTTTTTCCTTACTCATTTTCTGTTCCTCACTTACTGTCTCATTGTCTCTTCGTGAATCTTTCCTGTCCGTCCACAAAACATAAAACTGTCGACTGATGAAGTGAAAATGTATCTGTTTCCAGTTTGAATCGATCGCATGTGAACTTTTCTTCCATTCAATTGTGAGGCCTTGGAATTTATGTATCTGGTTAGTGCAAACAAGGCCCTCTAGCGGTAAACCAACGCCCAGTTTCAGGCATCTCACTTTGCTGGTACAACACGGGCTATTTTTTTCTTCCTAAATGACGTTCAGCAGCTCGTAAACCACCCATAGTATCCTCCATATTTTACTGACATAATTATGGGAGCACCTTTCCAAAAAAAATGTTTTATAATGCCCCGCCTTTTACTGTGGAAAATACTCACAATTTTAAACGATGACCACGGACAAAATTGTTATCTGTGGGATATTTATACCTCCCTTGCAGTTATATACTGCAGTTATATACTAAAAACAAAACGCAGGCGTTAATTTACTTGTATCCTAGTTTTTTATAGTATAGGGTCTGTGGGGTCTCATTCACGACCCCCTCTGTTTTCTCTAGGGGTCTGAGAGGGTGTGCTTAGAAACTGCAGAAAATAGTTCTAAATGCCATGAACTCGCCTAAGCCTGCCTGCACGGGAAACACCGGCCAAGGAACGTGACATTGGCGGATGTGTAGACAGGGAAGGGGGTCACGCTTGACCCGGTGTATTTCGGGGTCTCTGGGTGGTTGTAAGTCTCACAGACACCCCGCACACTGGCGGTCTGCTCCCGGTCAAAATGCAGACCATCGTTGAGTCTTTGTTAGGCTTTCATGGTGGTGAGTTCTTGAGAGATATTTAATGTACACAGTATGGAAGGTTTGAGGTATACCCATGTGACATTTTTCTGTTTTGAGTTGTGTGGTTCTGAGAAGAATCGTTTGTTTTCGACGTTTCAAACAGTATGCTCTCCCCCCGGTCGTCAGGAGACTCTGTTCGTCATCAGGAAACGGTCTCTGATGGCGAACATACTGTTCGAAACGTTGAGTTAAAACAAACCGGTTCTTCTCAGAACCACACAACTCAAAAGAGATAAATTTCACATGGTGTTACCGAAAACCTTCCATACTTTGTTCATGTCCACCATGCAAACCTATGTCTCAGATATTTAATGTGTTCTACTTGTTGACAATAGATAGGAACGAATTAAAATATTCCTATATGTCAAAGAAAGTTTACACTATTGGAAATTAGTGTTAACAATTCCCAGCTTGTTAGTATGTGATGTGGGACTATCGGACTAACAATAACACTACCATTACATTTCGGAAAATAATGACGCAGTGTGCGCACTGTTTTCTTAAGACTATTTTTTCTCCCCAATAAACCGCACTCTGCTCAATTTTCTGTAACAATATCTCATATTTATCAAAGGTTCGTTAGCGAGCGCACCGGGCCTGGGATCGATGCCCTCGGGGGACTTTGCGACTCTTTACGGGTTGCCTTCAAAGCCAGCGCACGGTCATCCCTTTTCCCCTTCTCGGACTCGTGTGGTCAGCGCTGCGTTTATTGACCGGAAGAGATCATACAGTTTATCCTCAGCGGTGTGAAATCATTTTTTGGCCGGGGATTGTGGTCAAACAATTTGGGGACAAGGACCGGGGCTTTGATGGGAACTTCGGCTGGTATTATGCTCGAAGATTTCAGGGTTTTGTTAAGTCCGACTGAAGCTGACAATGCAAAGTAGAGGTGGCTATGCCGCTTTGTCTGTGTCGATGCTCAACCTAATTAAGCCGACAGATTTGAAGTTTTGTTGATTGTATTTTACAAAAGAAGGCACAGCTGTAGTGTACGCCTATTTACATCAGTTCCACGTGCCTTTATCATGTTAATAAAATATATCTGATGTTAATTTAATATCTGATGATTATCGACGAACGCCAGTGAACTCGCTGAACTTTTCTTAGTCGTTCTCTTACAAACAAGTTCAAATATTGGAGTTCCGTGACCTAGTGGTCTAGTTCATGGGACTCGGATCTGGGTGATATACCACAGATTGTGAGTTCCAGCCTAGCCAAGGTGCTTGTGTCCTTCAGCAAGACACTTTGTCACAAATTGCTTTTCTCCTCCCAGGAGTGAATGGATTTGATGAGGCCAGTGTGTTTAACGTACTTTAACTTACTTACGTTTAACATACTCCCCTGGGAGCTGAGGTTTCAGGAATGATCGGTGGGCCTGATGAGCAAGGGTAATAATGTAGCGCCTTGAACGCAGTGATTGGTGGATAATTACGCTTTTTGTTGTTGGACTCCACTGTGCCTCTTAAGTCACCGCAGAGGGTTCGGGGTACCTTGTGCCACTATATTAAATATTTATCATCCGTCGCCAGAGCTGGTCAGGATGGTGGTTTTGTACATCACAAAATGTTCCCTGTCAAACTAATTAGCGGGGACTTGACAATGATTGATCGCAAAAAGGTGCCGATATTGTAAAGAATCGCCGCGCCTGACTTCGCACTTCCGTCCGGCGGGAATGTGGCAAAGCCAAAGCCTGGAAACGCGGCCCAATGTTGGCTTCTCTCTCAGCAAAGATTTGAAACACTTCAATTTTGTTGGTCTGTTTGAAAATGGTTGAATTAAAAGGATTTTTATATCCAAGTACATACATTTACGGGGGAGGGGCGGCACACACTGCAAAAACTGGGTTACGCTACATGTATCTATACTAAACCATTCGTTCAATTGAACATAACATCGCCCATACATCATTTGCAACATAGGGGAGTGGGCGGGGTCAGCATCCTATATCCCAAACCTGCATGGGTCACCGGCTCATTATTTGTCATTTTATTTTGGCTGCACTGACCTTTTTCACCCATGTGACCAGATAGGATGTAAACAAAACCCACACGATTGGACCGCCTTGAAGTAATCATATGGGGCAGGTTAATTAAAACACGTGCACATAATGAGCACTTCGATTCGTTAGCATCACTGCACCACGCGGCACGATGTTCTGGACGTCGCAGGAATGATTTTTGCTCTGGTCGGTTTTCTCTGTCCACTCAATAAAAAGAAGTACAAATTGTTAGCAGCGACTATGATTCTCGAGGATTCCTCACACACAGGCATGTGACTGCTCAAAGTGGGGTAACTTTGAGCACATTTTATACACCCATGATGATATTTCTTCTTAACCAAACCCAACTGATTTTTATTTGCGTATTATTTAGAACATTATACGATACTCATACAATCTCGAAATTTTTTTAGAAAATTTTCATTTTAAGGGTGGCCTAGGGCTTAAACAATGTGAGTTGGGGCAACGTTGGTCACCCATTGTTTTTAAAGGACACAACATGATTGTGTTCATGAACTCTGATTCGTGACATTTGAACCCTGTATGCACCCTGGCCTTTCAGGCTCTCTCACAAACAAATAATTATTATTATAAATTAAAAACCTATTTTCGGCCAGAGCTTGGGTTTTCATGGCCATTTTCAGAGATAGTCGACATTATAAACATTAAATTTTAAATATTAGTTTGGTTTTTGTCTGAATAAAATTATACCAAATACGCCCCAGTCCGTTATAGCCTATATTGAAGAAAATTAACACCTTCTGAAACCCGAAGTGGCTACTGACCAAAGTTACCCAGCTGACCAAAGCTACCCAATCTTTTTGCTGCGGTGTTTTTTAGCATCGACCCATAGGTCTCCCAGAAATTTGACGGCCTGCCCGTCAGCTGAGGTATACACACATGCAGGGTTTCGGCTACAGCGTGCTTGCGCTTCAACCATCTTGAATTCATTCAAATTTCGAACAGAAGACGAGGTTCCCACTAATTTTAGCCGTCATGGCCTGGCGATCTTTCCTGGGCTCTAATCAAAACTGGACTTTCGTGTAGCTGTTACCTACCCCAAATTTTAAAAATATCAATTTTTATCCGGTTACAGTGAGTCAATTTTGCACCCCCCCCCCCCCCCCCCGTCACCGGCACCTGGATTTCACCCTGATGATAGATACTGTATAAAAATACACGCACATGATTAAGGGCCGGTCACACTGGCCACGATAACGATGACGAAAACGATGCGAATATACGCTCTTTATTGGTGGGTGGAAAGCGCGCGTATTACACGCGCGACAATTCCACCAATCAATGGCGTTTATTCTCACCGTTTTCGTTATCGTCGTCGTTATCGTGGCCAGTGTGACCGGCCCATTGTTGGGACGCGGCCCAAGCCTGTTCAACACCCAACTGTGCGCAAAATAAAAAAAAACAAATGTGTTTATAATATCCAAAATTGTTATCATCGTTATGAAGTCCATTTCATTTCACAGCCTTCTCTTCTTTTTATGGAAGTCGCTGAACGGGCTAAACAGCCACTCTGGGTAAATGGTTACAACAGAGGTGGTGGGGTTGGCTACATTTACCAGCCCTAGCACGGTCCAGATCTAAATAGAAGATAAAATCTTGAACATAGGCCTTATGCCTCAGCATTATCCCAATTATCAGACCTACAAGGCCCAGCCGGGGTCAGTTCCGCCGTTAACGAGACCAACTCATCTCCCCCATCTTTGAACACACTGATTATGAAAATGTTTTTGTAACATCAGTATAATTGTTTTCTGCCAAAGTTTATTTAACTTGAAGACTCCCAGCCCTCTTATGAAACCACCTTAACGCCTGTTTTTGGCACTTACGGTATGGCAAAATGTGTTTTGAATGTCAAATTGAACACAGGCGCAGTGTGGGAGACTTTTTGTTAAAAGTCACCGAACCATATACCCAAACCAAATTTTACGAAAGCGCGCGAAATGCAAGGTCTAGACCGATTTCATACAATCATTAATTTACACAAAACATTTTAAATAACATCGCACAGTGTATGGTCTACAACAACAGAGACTTCCGTGAAGGGGATTATCTCGAAACTGTAAAAAGACGCCAAGCATGCATGGTATTCTATCAAACACAACAGTATGTTATATCATTCCTCCATGGTTATATTCAATATTTCAAAGCGCGTTTTTGTGGTAACCGCTTTTGGCCTATTCCACGTTTTTTTTCTCTCTCACAGGGAAACGCTAATTTAAGGATTTTAATTGTTGGCAAAGTTATTACAACGGCTACCTGCAACACCACGCCAATTACTAGTCTATGGTTTAAGGTTTGGTGCTCAGAGTCGATTGCAATTCCATCACCATTCAACGTTTCAGTCCACGTGTTCTAATTATCTCCCTATGTGTTCAGAAGATGACCAGAACACGTGAATTAAAATGGATTACAATTCACTGCTTCCCTAATCACACAAATCCAGAATGTATTAAATAAACATGGTGTGGCATGCAATGCAAAAACTGTGTGTAAAATTGACACAGTGTGATACTGGTATCTATATTCGTTCAATCTAGATATCACATGGTGTTAATTTAACACCACGGTTTTTTACTTGGATGCTTTTCGTGTTACAAGCAAAGCCTTGTGATTATAAAATCGGTCGTTTTCCGTACCTGTTATTGCAAAGCGACGTTGGTTCAAGCTGTACAGCCCTGCCTGCGTAGCTCCACACACGAAACCCCACATTACGCCAACTGCCTCACCGCCACCGTACGTGTCTGGCTGAATAGCCGGGGCCAACGGCTCGCCGCTCGGTACCCGTGCGTGCCACGCTCCGCTATCTCAGGAAAATCAGCAATGAAATGTCTATAGGTGAATTATTACCACGCCGACGACGCTTGCAATATCGAAGAGGGGGAACTGCATAAGCCACTGCAAATAACGGCTCGAAAATGCCAACAACATGGCGTAAAGTTATTCAAGTCTCGTCTGAGCGAGTAACCTTTTAACTGGGGCCTCATTACACGCGGATACAGGCGTCTATACCTAAATTTGCATTTAACTTTTTCCCCCACGTGCTATATGGCTCTACGTACACTGTGTGGTGCATTAGGGGTTTTTCTGGCGCGCTTTACATTAGAAGTTTAATACACACAGTAAAGTGGTTTCCATTTTACAGCGGACGTGCTCAGATCTCGCGCTGTAAATTGCGTACAACCGAAGGAGGTGTAGGAAACGCTTGCCTGTCCCGTGTAATTATTGTTGCAATTAGTGATTGTAACCACCTTGTTAGACAAACACACATATAGGTTTGCATTGAGTAGGAACTTAAAGTCTGCCTCAGACAGAAGCTATATAAGGGGCACCTTATGCAGGGACCATCCCCAGAGCCTCCCTCCCTAGTGTGGGTTGCGTGAACGAGGTGAGACGGTGAACCCATTTCCCTGGTTTACAGGTGTCTCATGTTGATTCCACAGGCCAGGTGAGGTCATTATAGGTTACCTTTTTTCCCGTCTTACCCCCTCCCCTTGAAATCTTAGTATCCAGTTATTCAAGTCTATAAGGTGTGCCAAACCACAACGCCATGCCACGACCCCTCAAACCCATGCCAATCCCTTGCAATGCCATCCCATGCCATCCTATTTCTTCCATAGCGAATCCTATACCAAAACCCAATCCAACCCAACCCAATCCAATCCAATTCAATTTGATCTCAGCCCTATCCATTGAATATTATCCTATTCTAACCGTATTCCCCAACCAACCCAATCCAATCCCATCCCTTTCCATGATCCAATCCAATTCAATCCAATCCCATCCTTTTCCATGATCCAATCTAATCCTATCCCAATCCATCCCATCCCACTAAATCCTACCCTTTAGGCCTACATCAATCCGATTCAATCTCATCATCTATCCAATTTCACCACCCAGTCTATGAAATACCCCCCCCCCCCCATACCACCCTATGCCCCATCCCATACCACCCTGCACCCTTCCCATTACATCCCATTTAGGCACCATCAAATTCCACATAATGTCAAAGCCCATAACGTTCCATCAGCGAGCGTCCTTTTGATTGAGATCTAAAATCTCAATCATACTTCTTTGTAATGAGTTGGTGTTTAAAGGTAGTTTATATCCTTTGCTTCTGCTGTAATTTTTTTGTTTAATAATTGGACTTGGGGTTAGTATTTTATAGCGTGCTAGCAAATACTGTAACACTGTCCTGTTTAAAGTTTTGTGTGCGTAGATGCTGGGAAAACAGAGAGAAAACAATTCTGTTCCAGTAGTTTGGTTCCCTGACCATATTTAGACAAAACAGAGCAGTTTATAGAGTCAGGGAATTATCAGGTCTGGGAACTAGACTATTTCCAACGATTGTCGGCCTACAATCGTTGGAAAACGATATAAATTTCCACTTTTCTTGAAAACGACAGCACACCAGGTGCCATGATTTCACAGGATGCTTGAGACTGCTATTCACTTACAGTCTAGTATACGGTATTTCGTAACAATTCAGTTGTTGTTTTATGTTTGCAAATGTTGTATACTACCTTTAACGTGCTAGTTTACGGAACTCTGTCCATTTGACAAAACCCAACATGAATCGCGTCCTTCAAAAATCCGGTTGCTGGCTGGCGGTCTTTGCAAACAAGACTACTGCAAACTCATCACACGCGAAGCAAGGCCGTAACAGGTGGACGGCGCAGAAATACGGTAAAAGAAGACTTGAGACCAATGGAAAGAGACAGAAGGAAATATTCACCGAGAAACGTCATTCAACTTTTGTGGCGAGGTGACGCTCATGGTAATCTTGAAGACTTCAACAGACAGTGGACTCAAAGTGGAACGCGCTCGGCATCCATTACCCATCCGTCACGCATGAGATCTCGTCGTTTCACGTTCACACCTCGAGAACCTATCGCACTTCCGTAATAAGTGAGAATCGAGTAGTCGCGACAAAAATCTGAGCGTCACAAGAGGCCTAGCAAGTATTTGATAAGGAGGAAACCTTTTTTCTTCTTCTTCGACAAAGTACGAAGAGCAAAGAAGACCTACCTTATCTTCTAGACATTATTGCCCCCTGATTTCCAACACGCCATTAGGTCTGCCTCGCGTTTATCTTACGGCATAATGCATGGGGATCTTCGCGGCGTATCGGAACGCACTATTTCTTAAAATGACTATCTTTGTTGTTGTTGGTGGTCCGGAGGAGCAGTAGGATTTGAAAATATGACATGGGCCCGAGCGAAAATGCGAGCAGGGCATATGCCCTCGTGTCACCGTGAAGCACGCTGGAGTGGCTAGGAGGTGTCATCGATACATCAACCCATCGCAATCATGCTTATGGCCGGCCCACTCTTCCCTATCATCGTCTTCCCTCCTTCAGGCTGGCACGGGCTAAACGGAGGAGGAGGAGGAGGCATCTCCATCTGATGCCTCGCTACAATCTCCGGGAGGATGATGCCGCCGCGGCTCGCTGCCGGGAGAGCCCGCCGGTGTCGCTTACCCCATTTCAGGCTTGGAGAGGACATTTCCTGGAGTGGTCCGCTGATTTTATTCATTGCGGTGTCGTGTTTTGGGGGGATGGAGTGCGAAGCCATGTTTAAGAGGCGCAGCCAACTATATATTTTTTCTGGGACGACAGGAATAGCTCCGGGGAATCAATTGTCGGCTTAAGGACATGATTAATCACTGCAATTAAAACTGGGTTTTTAGATTCATTTTTTTGTAATAGCACCGATTTCAAAATTATCGACTGTAGGACCAGGGCCTTGAAAAACGGGACGGTCTCAACAGAAGTGATATTCGTCTCTCCCGGCGTGGTGTTGAGCAATGTGTGTTCAGTGTTTTTCACAAATCTTACTTGGGCGGGACTCGAATCCGCGACCCCGGTACTCGAGCAGACATCTTCACAAAAATGCTAAGTAAACTAAAATCTGTCCCGATCCAATTATGGCTCACAAGACCGGTGCTTATATCCAGTTTCTGTGGTATTAAACGACTGAGAATATTTCTATTCCAGTCCATCACAGGTTACAATCCACCTCTCGCTGGTATCCATTTCTATTCCTGGGTGCCATATATATAGACGCTCCAAATTTGGAATTAAGTGGTAATGTACGGTATTCTTTTTTGGCATGATTTTTTTGTATTTATATTTTGTATTTATATTTTTTTTTAGGGGGGGGGCGAGGGGGAGGGGTACTTCTCAATGATAAGCAGTTGAAAAATTACACGAAATTATCAAATTTAAAGGATGGCCGTCTAAAAAATATATAATCGGTTCTGATCAATGATGAGCACAATTAGACGTTCTTATTTATAGTACAGCTGATAAAATAAACAGATGGGGTATGGAGTTAAGTTTAGTAGGGGCGCTCCCCCCCCCCCCCCCTAATCCAGTGAAGAGTAATGATGCTTATTCTCGTTTATTCTCATCTAGAATGAGACTAAATTCGAAAAAGCCAGTCACAAACCGGAGCGATCCCTGTCAGCTGCGATTCATTTTTTCCCTAGTTTATGTCCCGTGTCGTCTGCTCAAATAGATCAGTGTATACGGTCCCCAGCGCGTGTGGCGAGCACTCCAGAGCGGCACTTCAGTTCGGCAAGCCCGTATGATGATGCCACCGCACTCGAACCCGGCATGAGATGGGGCCGATCGCGGCGCGTTCCCCGGTCCTAGCCTCTTGACTACTCGATACACTGCATCGGGTCGCCTCACGCCTGGTGCATCTTTCTTTTATTTTGAGCCGAAATCGGGCAAAATAACAGGATAGGGAAAGCATCGTGGGGGGGGGGGGGGTTGGAGTGGCTAGGCTGCGGTACTAAAAGGACCCATCATGATCGGGAGGTGAGTGGTTCGTTGGAAATAAATATATCGGTTGTGTTGATGCAATTGCACTTTTTTCTTGCTAGTTCAGCAAAAAAATTCGTCTAACATAACGTCTTGAAAAACTTGAACCAAAAAACCGTCAAAGTATATATTTTTTCCTTCACGAAAATGTGCACACAAGCTTATTTAAAGGTTGGTGGTTTTGATCTTGACTTGACTGCTAATACTTTGAGAAAAAAATGGGAGAAAAATATTGGCCACTGGGTTATTTCAGCCCCCAAACCTCCTGGAAAGTACTAGGTGTCCATGCAATGCATGGAAACTTTTACGCAGGTCAATATGTCACGTGACCATAAACAATTATTAGAGATTCAGGAAGTCGGTCAGGCCTAAAGATTACAAACACACTCCCCTTGGGATATTGGTCAAACCATGGAGGAAGGAATTCCTTCCTCCATGGTCAAACAGATCGGTGTGCCCTGTACAGCTTCAATGGTCAACTGCCTGAATGGGCTAACGTGTTGGCTAACGAGTGAGATTCCTGATAATATTACACTATTAGTCAACTAATTAGAGTTTTAAAATTAGATCGACGGGGTTGTTTAGGATGAACGAGAGGGGGCGCTGTTTATCATTCACCACAAGAACAACTGGTTTTTACATTTCACATTCTACTTCACTGAACGTCAACCTCATATATTAAAAGCAATTCGCGCAGATTCTGCTAAAACATCAAAAATCTTTAACTTGGTAATCGACAATCATCACAATGAAAATGAAGCTACTTTATTTTTTCTTTCTTTATTTTTAAATGAGGAGTGCGAATAATAAGGCAAAAAACTTCGTCAATAAATTGTTTAATTGATATCAATCATATTGCTCGTACTTTTAAATCAATCGGAAATGTAAGACACAATTTTAGTAGCAGAAGGTCTACAAATCAGAAAATAAGTATTTAAGTTTATTCAAACAAAACTGTTCCAATTTCAAACAAAAATCTTGTGCAAACAAAGCAACAAAATAAATTGGCCGGTTGAGTGTGCAAATGAGCAAGTTCCTTCTGTAAAAAAAGACATGGGCTGGAGCCTCTGCCTGCCATTTATCTTTATTAGATCGGGTGCAGAAGCGAATCGTTAATTTGGTTGGTGAGGAGTTGGGTTCATCATTACAAATCCTTTCCCACCGTAGGACAGTAGCCACTCTCAGTCTGTTCTACAGATATTTCCATGGAAATTGTTCCACCAGTCTGTTTAACTTGGTCCCTCCTGTCAGGGTTTTTGAGCGTGCAACCAGGCTCTCTACTTCCTCTCACCCATACACTCTAGCTGTGCCGAGATGTAGAACAAAGAGCTACTCTAATAGTTTGTTTCCACGTTCTGCCTCTCTTTGGAACTCCTTGCCCAGTAGCTAGCTGTTTCCAATTAATTCCCTCCATCCTATGACCTGGCCTCTTTTAAGAGGAATATCAATTCCTTATCCTTCCTTGAGCTTTCATGATTTTTTCTTCTTTGCCTAGAGTGGCGTTAGCCTTGCTTGGGGCGATATTTCATTTTTTTTAAGGGTAAAAAAAGACGCGATATTGAAATCCCTCGGTTCGTGAACATCAACTCATCGAGCGATTGTAATCGGAGTCGCTGCAAGAGCGCGAGCGCGATCAGAGCCGTGTATATAGCGCCCTCAGTTGGCCAGTTCTAGATACGTGAATATTTATCCAATCAGCTTCGACTAGCGGGGCGCGCGGCATAATTAGCTTGCTTGGTGGCGCCATTGTATTATTGTTGGGGTACATGGAGAATGATTTTGACGCGTGACCAAAAGGCGCGTTTTGTTGACAACACTGAGCAAGTTCGGTTGGGCGACTAGAGTGACTAGATGTCACTCGAACGCTGCGTGATTTTACTAGCTAGTCCAACTGGATCAACCCAGCTCCTGACCATGGTTTCTCTAGTCACTCGCGAGTTACGTCACGGTTTCAAGATGGAGGATAGGTAAACTGGGCAAGTTTTGCAAACGTTTACGGTAAATTGTTAGTTTTGTCCAATGATAATAACTCTTTGCAATAAGATAATTAATTATTTATTGTTAAAGTTAAATAGAGAAAATAAAAGAAATACATAATAGAAAATAAAAAAGACGTACCAACATTTGCTTCATTAACAATTAGCAGACAACATTCTTTACAGTAATTTGTTGTTGCTACACAAACTAGATTTGACGTAGTTGATCGACAAGATGCGTTCAAGTGAAAACAGACCACGCATGCGTGATATAAATCGCAAAATTGACAATAGGGACTAGATCAGCAGCATGCACCCGACCTTGCTCACTGTCGCTTTAAAAGTAAATGTACCTCACATACTTTACCCAAAGTGGATATTTATTGCAGATTCTATCTTACCAGTGTACTGGACAGGCCCTATTTTGGAGGGGGCCGGCCAGATCCGCACACCACTTACCTGATAAATGAAGGGCTAATTAGTCCCCAGTTTAAAGTGGCGGTGTTGATTAGAAAACGCAGTTTCATGCACTTTTTCGGACGAAAATTGGGACTCGTCATTAGCCCTTTAATTAGCAACTAATTAGTGGGCGCATTTATATTTGACGTCCTCATAAATAGGGCCTGCCCAGTATCAGTTGAATTATGGAATAAAATTCCACTATGAGGACACTTTTAAAGTGGCAGTTTTGCTCATAAAACGCAGTTTCTTAAAAACAACTCATCATTAGCTTATTAATAGCAACTAATTAGTTGGCCTAACTTTTCCCCTCCAAAAAAATGCAGTTTTCTGCACTTTTGAATGAAAAGATCTCATTAGCTCTTTAATTAAAAGCTATTTAGTGAACGTAATCGGTCTTTTCTAAATTTTGAGCATGCAGAATATACTTCGTTATTTAGATTTTATAAATGTGTAATTTTGCTAAAACCTTTAACATTTTGTTGATGGAATCCCCAAAAATTGTATAAAAAGCACACTTTGTTGACCACTTTATACCTGATTCGTTTGAGATTTTGAGTCTGCGGCTGAATCCACGGCTGAAATCTGCAAAGAAAAGTGCGATAAAATGTGCGACATTGCAAATATCTGCAAAGAAATGTGCGATAAAATGCCGCGACATCGCAAAAATATGCACAGAAATCTGCTAAGAAATGTGCGATAAAATGTGCGACATCGGAAATATCTGCGCAGAAATCTGCGAAGAAATGTGCGATAAAATGTGCGACATCGCAAACATCTGCGGAGAAATGTGCGATAAAATGTGCGACTTTACAAATATCTGCTCAGAAATTGCTTCAGGGCCAAGATACAGACGTGAACTTTATTTTTTGACCCGGAAGAGTAAGACTGATAAATAAATGAAATCACACGAGGAAACAAAAGAAAAGAAGAATGATATTGTCACTGAAATTATAAAAGTGGTGACATGTCGAAGGCAGACGACAAAGCATGAGGTGCTGCACCATTTTCAGTTTTTGTCATTTTCTGGCTGTCCTCCAACTCTCGTCCTTTCTCGGCGTTTCTCGCCGATTTATCAGCTGCTGCCACGAGTTTCCTGTGCCGCCGGGAGACTGGGTCTAGACCTCGCTCTTTGCTGTTCCAAATGCCGTAACCTAAATAAATGACCACGCCTGTGGATAAACAAAATGCTATCGCTTTATGGAACAGAATGACTTAAAAGTGTAACTGCAAATATCAGCCACATTGAATGACATGGAAAGACAATAGTTTATCAATTTCATTTCATTATTAGAGTGAGCAAATAATACAATTTAATCTGCGACCTGTGACACTCTCGGAGCTGTCTTGCCGGCCCTGTGTTGGCGTTCTTCCAATTCTATCAATACTTTGTTAGGGGAGGGGACTAGTCAAAGGTCATAAATCCATAAACCGATAATTTAAATAGCATTGCTAAAGACTGCTTTTCAGTTCAAGATTAGACAAAATGTCTTTCTTTTTCATACATTGGCAAAAATGTAATATGAAACATACCCACGCCCATACAGGTCAGGTATCGGACCCATGTCAGCCTGTCTATCTGAACCAGCAGGTAAATGTTTATGAATAGACTGGCGGCGGGTATCAGTGGCACCATGGGAACCTGTAACAAAATCATAGATTAGTGATTTACACAGCGGTCTACTGTGATAAAAATCAGTAAAGCGATATTGTCCAAAAAGTTTTCAAAATGCAAAATTAGAGATATTTTGTAAAAAACAATAGCTCGGTACCGGTACGTAATTTATGCAGGCATGTGTAGTTCATAAACGACATTTCTACATTTCTGGGTATGGAAAATGAAAGACAATATCTGATTAGGAAAAAGCATGTAGACACAGTCCTTTGTTTTTAAACGAAAAAGACGCCTTTGTCCTGCTTTCCTTTTCTGTAACTTTCAAATATTACGTATTTCAAACAAGTATCTCACTTTAAACGAGAGCTCCGTTGTGCTTTGCGGCTGCCTTGCAATAGCTATCAGTAGTGCGACGATGAGGGCGCCCATTAATGACATCACAGCTACAGCCCAAGGCTCCTTGGCCAATAGACAATTGCCGGCAAATACAATAACTGATGACGCACCAATGAAATTCAGAGCTGAAAAATAAACAGAAAAAAATAAATAGAAATTGGACTGCAAAATCTCAATTCACATTCTTCAGTGCCAATTTAGAATGAAAATTTAATTCCTAAAACATAGCATAAAAAATAGAGACAAGATTGAGTGAAATTCTTACTTAATAGAAACACTGCAAAGGTCACGACCTTTGCGGAGAGTCCGGTGGCTTCGGCATACCGTGGCCAGACGGCTTGTTTCAGTAAAGCTGCCAACGAGTCCACGCATGAGGTGTGGTCTCCCTCACCCACCGTAGGGTAGAGATGCATCGCTGCCGCCCCGGACGCAAAATCCGGTTCGTATCTACACATATAAAAGCGAAGTATTGGGCGTGGTACATATGGATAAAAAAGAAGAGAAAAAAGTGAAGAGTTCGTCTCTGTCATGTATCCAGAAATCCTACAGATAGAGGCGTGATTCTCGAAAATGGAATATCAATATGGCGGGTTAAGAAAACCGCCAATTGATCTTTGGACCGAGTTCCCGATAGCACCAAAACAACTGTTGATCACCATGCCCAAACTTGGCTTCACACTACTCGAACGTTCGAACGTCTGGAGCAAGCCTACATGGCATGTATGGTTGTGGTGGTTATCACTGCAGTAGCAACGTTTTCACCGTAAATGTTTATAAAATACGTCAGTGAAGGGTAATCATACCCCATATATACATGTATTAAATTTACATCACCCCGACGCAAATTCCATCTTATGAATAGTTTGGTTGCGGTACCCAAACTATTCATAAGGGAGGGCGGGGGACACCCCCCCCCCCCCCCAATATTGTTTGGGAACGGCTATGACAGTGTACCCCCTCCCCTAATTTCCCCATGTTCATATACATTTTATGGGTAATTGGCTTTTACATGCATCAGAATGCACAAGAATACGCAAAGATCATCACACATTTTCAAAGATTTCCCAGGATACACGAGAGACACCTAGTACAAAACGGCTATTGTTTTTGGTTGTGTGCTTTCTCCTCCACAACCCCCCCCCCCCCCCCCCCCCCCCCAACCTTGACGAGAAATCGCCACCGCTGCCCGCTGCTATATCAGATTCGAACTAGCCAGCCGACTCCGGCAAGCTCGTGGTCGAGTGGTAAGACAGACGTCTGCACTAGAAAGCAGGAGGTCATGGGTTCGAGTCCCACACGACTGAATTTTTTCTCTAAATAATCTTTCGGGACAACACCGAGTATACATACAGTGTTTATAAAATACGTCGGTTAAAGGTAGTGTAAACGATTGGTAATCCTCCAATTTGTTTACTGAATTATAGCGAAATACCATACTAGACTGTTAATAGTAGTCTCAATCATCCTGTGAAATGATGGCACCAGGTGTGCTGTTGTTTTCAAGAAAAATGGACATTTATATCGTTTACCAACGATTGTTCGGCCGAAGCGACGCGTTGTAACTAGTGCATGCAGTAGATCTTGGACGTTCCACTAGGGGCCCTCGGCCTCTGTACAAACGATCCCATGTACAAACATTCGGCATATTTTACAAGAGGGAGTGAAAACGAACGCCGTTTTTCTCTCGTTTTTTCGCCATTCAAGAATGCAAAATTCGATCATTTGAAGCCACTAAATACTTAACCCGCGTAGCGCTTCGGGCCATTTCGGATAAGACGACCCGAGAATGACGTCACACGTACGACGCATGTATAATACGTACGTGCGTACGTACATGTTATAGCGTACGCACCAAACCATAGCCGGGCGGGCCGGGCCGGGCGCCGGGTACGTAGTCGGTGGTACGTAGGGTGGCCAAGGGCGGATTCGGGGGGGGGGGGGGGGTGGGGGGGGGGGGGGGGTGGGAGGCAAAAAGGCAGCCACTGCGTACAACCACCCACAAAACTCGGCCAAAACATTTTTTGGCCCCTCCCAAAAAAATTGGAACAAAAAATGTTTGCCCCCCCCCCAAATTGTGTTCTGGATCCGCCCTTGGGGTGACCCGTAAATGGAGCCAACTAACCACTGAGACCTGAGTACATGGAGTCAACTAACCACTGAGACCTGGTAGTGTACACATTCCTGTTACTTGAGATAAAGATCGATATAATTTTGAAACTTTTCTTGCAGCTTTTAATATGGAATTTGTACACAACCAGGTCTCAGTGGTTAGTTGACTCAATGTACTAACTTGTGAGACCTGTTACTTGAGATGAGACTTTCCTTGCCGCTTATAATATGGAATTTGTTCACATTAAACCAGGTCTCAGTTGTTAGTTGACTCAATGTACTAACTTGTGAGACCTGTTACTTGAAATGAAGACGGATTTAGATTTGAAATTTTTCTTGCAGCATTTAATATGGAATTTGACACAACCAGGTCTCAGTGGTTAGTTGACTCAATGTACTAACTTGTGAGACCTGTTACTTGAGATGAGACTTTCCTTGCCGCTTATAATATGGAATTTGTTCACATTAAACCAGGTCTCAGTTGTTAGTTGACTCAATGTACTAACTTGTGAGACCTGTTACTTGAAATGAAGATCGATTTAATTTTGAAATTTTTCTTGCAGCTTTTAATATGGAATTTGTACACTACGAGGTCTCAGTGGTTAGTTGACTCAATGTACTAACTTGCCAGACCTGTTACTTGAGATGAAGATCGATTTAATTTTGAAATTTTTCTTGCAGCTTTTAATATGGAATTTGACAAAACCAGGTCTCAGTGGTTAGTTGACTCCATGTACTAACTTGTGAGACCTGTTACTTGAGATGAAGATGGATTTAGTTTTGAAACTATTTTTGCACCTTTTAATATGGAATTTGTACACAACCAGGTCTCAGTGGTTAGTTGAATCCATGTACTAACTTGTGAGAGTTGTTACTTAAAATGAAGATGGATTTAATTTTGAAACTTTTTTCGCAGCTTTTATTATGGAATTTGTACACAACCAGGTCTCAGTGGTTAGTTGACTCAATGTACTAACTGGTGAGACCTGTTACTTGAGATGAAGATGGATTTAGTTTTGAAACTTTTCTTGCAGCTTTTAATATGGAATTTGTACACAAACAGGTCTCAGTGGTTAGTTGACTCAATGTACTCAGGTCTCAGTGGTTAGTTGACTCCATGTACTAACTTGTAAGAGCTGTTTTTTACTTGAGATAAAGATGGATTTAGTTTTGAAACTTTTCTTGCAACTTTTAATATGGAATTTGTACACAACCTGGTCTCAGTGGTTAGTTGACTCAATGTACTAACCTGTGAGACCTGTTACTTGAGATGAAGACGGATTTAGTTTTGAAACTTTTCTTCCAGCTATTAATATGGAATTTGTACACAACCAGGTCTCAGTGGTTAGTTGAATCCATGTACTAACTTGTGAGAGCTGTTACTTAAGATGAAGATGGATTTAATTTTGAAACTTTTCTTGCAGCTTTTAATATGGAATTTGTACACAACCAGGTCTCAGTGGTTAGTTGACTCAATGTACTAACCTGTGAGACCTGTTACTTGAGATGAAGATCGATTTAATTTTGAAATTTTTCTTGCAGCTTTTAATATGGAATTTGTACACTATACCAGGTCTCAGTGGTTAGTTGACTCAATGTATTAACTTGTGAGACCTGTTACTTGAGATGAAGATGGATTTAGTTTTGAAACTTTTCTTGCAGCTTTTAATATGGAATTTGTACACTACCAGGTCTCAGTGGTTAGTTGACTCAATGTACTAACCTGTGAGACCTGTTACTTGAGATGCGACTTTCCTTGCCGCTTATAATATGGAATTTGTTCACATTAAACCAGGTCTCAGTGGTTAGTTGACTCAATGTACTAACTTGCGAGACCTGTTACTTGAGATGAAGATCGATTTAATTTTGAAATTTTTCTTGCAGCTTTTAATATGGAATTTGTACACTACCAGGTCTCAGTGGTTAGTTGACTCAATGTACTAACCTGTGAGACCTGTTACTTGAGATGAAGATGGATTAAATTTTGAAACTTTTCTTGCAGCTTTTAATATGGAATTTGTACACTACCAGGTCTCAGTGGTTAGTTGACTCAATGTACTAACTTGCGAGACCTGATACTTGAAATAAAGATGGATTTGGTTTTGAAACCTTTCTTGCAACTTTTAATATGGAATTTGTACACAACCAGGTCTCAGTGGTTAGTTGACTCAATGTACTAACTTGCCAGACCTGTTACTTGAGATGAAGATCGATTTAATTTTGAAATTTTTCTTGCAGCTTTTAATATGGAATTTGACAAAACCAGGTCTCAGTGGTTAGTTGACTCCATGTACTAACTTGTGAGACCTGTTACTTGAGATGAAGATGGATTTAGTTTTGAAACTATTTTTGCACCTTTTAATATGGAATTTGTACACAACCAGGTCTCAGTGGTTAGTTGAATCCATGTACTAACTTGTGAGAGTTGTTACTTAAGATGAAGATGGATTTAATTTTGAAACTTTTCTTGCAGCTTTTAATATGGAATTTGTACACAACCAGGTCTCAGTGGTTAGTTGACTCAATGTACTAACCTGTGAGACCTGTTACTTGAGATGAAGATCGATTTAATTTTGAAATTGTTCTTGCAGCTTTTAATATGGAATTTGTACACTACCAGGTCTCAGTGGTTAGTTGACTCAATGTACTAACCTGTGAGACCTGTTACTTGAGATGCGACTTTCCTTGCCGCTTATAATATGGAATTTGTTCACATTAAACCAGGTCTCAGTGGTTAGTTGACTCAATGTACTAACTTGCGAGTCCTGTTACTTGAGATGAAGATCGATTTAATTTTGACATTTTTCTTACAGCTTTTAATATGGAATTTGTACACTACGAGGTCTCAGTGGTTAGTTGACTCAATGTACTAACTTGCCAAACCTGTTACTTGAGATGAAGATCGATTTAATTTTGAAATTTTTCTTGCAGCTTTTAATATGGAATTTGACAAAACCAGGTCTCAGTGGTTAGTTGACTCCATGTACTAACTTGTGAGACCTGTTACTTGAGATGAAGATGGATTTAGTTTTGAAACTATTTTTGCACCTTTTAATATGGAATTTGTACACAACCAGGTCTCAGTGGTTAGTTGAATCCATGTACTAACTTGTGAGAGTTGTTACTTAAGATGAAGACGGATTTAATTTTGAAACTTTTTTCGCAGCTTTTATTATGGAATTTGTACACAACCAGGTCTCAGTGGTTAGTTGACTCAATGTACTAACTGGTGAGACCTGTTACTTGAGATGAAGATGGATTTAGTTTTGAAACTTTTCTTGCAGCTTTTAATATGGAATTTGTACACAAACAGGTCTCAGTGGTTAGTTGACTCAATGTACTCAGGTCTCAGTGGTTAGTTGACTCAATGTACTAACTTGTGAGACCTGTTACTTGAGATGAGACTTTCCTTGCCGCTTATAATATGGAATTTGTTCACATTAAACCAGGTCTCAGTTGTTAGTTGACTCAATGTACTAACTTGTGAGAGCTGTTACTTGAGATGAAGATGGATTTAGTTTTGAAACTATTTTTGCACCTTTTAATATGGAATTTGTACACAACCAGATCTCAGTGGTTAGTTGACTCAATGTACTAACTTGCTAGACCTGTTACTTGAAATGAAGATGGATTTGGTTTTGAAACCTTTCTTGCAGCTTTTAATATGGAATTTGTTCACATTAAACCAGGTCTCAGTGGTTAGTTGACTCAATGTACTAACCTGTGAGACCTGTTACTTGAGATGAAGATCGATTAAATTTTGAAATTTTTCTTGCAGCTTTTAATATGGAATTTGTACTCTACCAGGTCTCAGTGGTTAGTTGACTCAATGTACTAACCTGTGAGACCTGTTACTTGAGATGAAGATCGATTTAATTTTGAAACTTTTCTTGCAGCTTTTAATATGGAATTTGACACAACCAGGTCTCATGGTTAGTTGACTCCATGTACTAACTTGTGAGACCTGTTACTTGAGATGAAGATGGATTTTGACTTGAAACTTTCCTTGCAGCTTTTAATATGGAATGTGTACACAACCAGGTCTCAGTGGTTAGTTGACTCAATGTACTAACCTGTGAGACCTGTTACTTGAGATGAAGATCGATTTAATTTTGAAACTTTTCTTGCAGCTTTTAATATGGAATTTGACACAACCAGGTCTCATGGTTAGTTGACTCCATGTACTAACTTGTGAGACCTGTTACTTGAGATGAAGATGGATTTTGACTTGAAACTTTCCTTGCAGCTTTTAATATGGAATTTGTACACAACCAGGTCTCAGTGGTTAGTTGGCTCCATGTACTAACTTGTGAGACCTGTTACTTGAGATGAAGATGGATTTAGATTTGAAACTTTCCTTGGAGCTTTTAATATGGAATTTGTACACAACCAGGTCTTAGTGGTTAGTTGACTCCATGTACTAACTTGCGAGACCTGTTACTTGAGATGAAGATGGATGTTGAGTTTTTAAAATGGTAATTACAGCCTTTTCATCCTAAACTTGGCCAGAATAAATTAGCTGTGACATATGTTTGGATATTTTAGGTTTTTTAATTGTTTTTTTTATTGCACTTTGGTTCTCCTTGACTGGTTTATTCTTTTTTGCACTGGTTTTTGGTGGCTACAATTATAGGTCTAAATAGGAGGGTGTTTCCGGGAGGGGGGTTGGGGAGGGAATTTTATGCAAGTTTTAAGAATAGGACATTTCCAGAGGATCTCTCTTTTTAGTATAGTAGGCCATTTTGAATACATTAAAAACATCCCAGGCTACCTGTAATGCCAAAAATTTACATATCACAGTCAAGGATGCCTTTGAAAAAAGAACAGCATGTTGTGAAAGAAGTGGTAATTTTCGTCCGCGATTGATCCCCAACCCAGTCCACTCGCCCACCGCGCGAAACAACCAGGCCCGGCCCGGCACGGACGTGCACCCAGCCGGTCACCACCCCGGCCGCGCCGGTCCACCCGGCGGCCCGCAGGTCACCCCCACGTAGACATAAGGTCACCCCACGTACCACCGACTACGTACCCTGCAGCCTGCGCCGCGCGCCCTGCCCGGCTATGGTTTAGTGCGTACGCTATCACATGTATACATGTATGTGCGTACGTATTATACATGTGTCGTACGTGTGACGTCATTCTCGGGTCGAGTGGAAAGATGGCGGCTGGTGTCGTCAACTTGAATAGTCAATGATCTATCCTTGAACTTGCCCAGTGTCAGCGAAACCAATAGAAAATGTGACAACAGGCATCTTAGTTTTGGGGCACAGGGCAGTACAACACATAAATTCGCATTGTGTTGAGGTACATTTTGGACGATTAAGGTACAGGTTTGCCAGAATATTTAGGGGGTGTGACATACATGTACCTCAGTTTCAGCACGCAGGCGGCTACCAGTGCGTAGGGCATGAGGGTCCCTGTAGCCACGATGGACACCAGCGAACCGATGTCGAACAGCATTCCCATAACACCTTGCGATTGGAAATGAAAAAATACTGGCGTCACTGTAATGAACCGAGCACAGGTGTAAAATGTTAACAGTGGCCTCAGACCAGTAACTGGAATTTTGGAAGGTACAAGAAAAGTGTAGACAAGCAATCTGAATAAAAAGTTCCCCAATTTAATTAACACGACTTTTTTTCAGAATATGAAGGTTTTTGTCCCATCATGAAAACAGTACCGATTTGCGAAGTTGAAATTACATTACTGTAAGGACACAAGAGGAAAGGGTATTGTCATGGTAATTTAAAGACCTTAAATTCATTTCAAAGAACAAAAAAAAGATTGTAAGGTGAAGAGAAAGTCAAGTTGCCACTCGATTGTGATTTAGTTCACATTTGGCAATCCTTCAGGGGTGTTACCATGTCATGTTTTGTTTTATGTCATTTTTTCATCTGTGTACTGTACCTTTTTATGTTTGCCCTGAGAAATAATAAATGAAAAAAGTTACGGTAGACGAGCCCAGAAACGTCCAGCGTGCCTACCTGCCACCACGCCGCAGAACAAGCAAGCATTGACGGGCATGTGGAAGCGGTCACTCACGGTCGCTAAACAGCCAAAAAGTAGTCCGTCCGAAGCCATGGAGAAGATGAACCGGGGAAGCGCGAAAACGCACCCGATCAAGCTTAGAAAAATAGCAAAGTGATCAAAAGGTTTGCAAAGCGTTGTTTAACATTATTGTTTGATTTCAAGATGTACTCTCCGTGCTCTTTTCGAGTTTCACCCCGAAAATATATTTTTTTTTAATTGCTATTTTTCTATTGCGATTTTTCTAGTGACTTTTAAATGAGGCACCAAATGAAAAAAATCCACCCATGTTTATTGTTTAGTTATCGAGTAATTATTTTACACATACCGAATTATTTGCGACCCGACAATAATTCGGGGGTATATCTTTGTGTGCATTAGATGCGCAAAAGCAACCTAGAATAAAAGGCCTTTTTTGTTGATTGCGGATACCCAAAACGTGGTTTTTCGTTAACATAAATCATATTTTAGGAAAATATTCTTTTTCAAAAGCACGGACAGTATATTTTTCAAAGGGACAGAGTGTCAGAAAATTCCTAAAATTTGATGAGTTAAATTTATTCCTTAAAGTTGCTATTTTCGTGCTTTCAATATTTTTTTTCAATGTAATTTTTGTGTCCTTTTATGAGACCAAAAATGTCCCAAAAAACTTTACAATTTCCTGCACCGGAAGGTAGTTAAGAAATGTGTTGACAAATGAAAGGACAAGATAATAATAATAAATCTATAATTCTCAACATAATAATTTTTAAAATTATAACCAGATGATAGAACGCCGGTGCGGTACCGGTATTTCGGAGGTCGCAGGTTCAAGTTAAACTTTTGTTTCATTTCCCCCGTTAACTCTATACAAAAATTACAAGCGCTTTGTATAATGCTTGGCTTGATAACGCATTAGCAGTATACTTTATTCCACTGAGATTGCCATGAAAAACTTGAACAACTTTTAATAATAGTCTTCACCTTGTCAACAGACCCGCGAGCCCGCCCACTGTGACGACATACTTGGCAACCGTCCAGCCAATCCGCTCGAAAGCCTTGGGTAAGGGCGCCCTCTCGTCCAGCAGGTAGTAAGGACAAATCATGGTGAGCACGATAGACACGCCGAAGAAGGAAAGGAAGACGACGAAGACGGTGGCCATCGTGCTCAGGGGGATAGACTTCTGCGGGTTGTGTGCCTCCTCGGCTGTTATGGTTGCACAACAGTATGTAATAAATAAACTTCCATAGACCCCAATGATAAATACGCAAATTTCAAAAATTCAGGAAAAATAGTTAGAACTCTCCAAGGTGTTTCAGACACACATCAAATTAAAGCTTATTTCATCATTTTTCAGTTTCTGTTCAATTTTATGGGGATTAACCAATGACTTTTGGGAGAAATTTCTATCCAAAGATGATACCCCTAAAAGTAGTCCGTAGCCCATCGCCAGCTTGAAAGATGATGTCTGCGCTCCATTGCAAAATAGAGCACTTTGAGGGCCCAATTTCATCCGAATTTCACAGTAATACAAATCGTGATTTGGCGTATGCAATTTTCGGCTCATTTAATGGTCTGCACCCATATAGACTGACATGGGTGTATAGGTCTGAAAATTTGAATAATTTCTCTGGAATCTGTTGAAAAATTGTCCTCTGTTTAGATCTGGGCTCAGGAAAACCGCACAAGGGTGGTAGAGTTGGCAATTTAAAATGTCGCCAACCCTCCCACCTCTTGTAATCCTTTACCTAGAGTGGCTTTTAACCTTGTATTGGGTGATTTCAATTTAAAAAAAAAAAATAGAAAATTGTAAAAGAATGGATATATTATACGTCGATGTGAAGTATACAAACTGAAACA
This sequence comes from Hippasteria phrygiana, assembly GCA_037893225.1. NCBI lineage: Eukaryota > Metazoa > Echinodermata > Asteroidea > Valvatida > Goniasteridae > Hippasteria > Hippasteria phrygiana. The sequence goes on from JAZGUH010000234.1 coordinate 599,195, forward strand.
ACTCGAAAGGGGTTCTGCCTAAAACTCACCAGCCGTAGATATGACATCAAATCCGATGAAGCCGTAGAATGCCATGGCCGCCCCCACCATCACCCCGCCGAACCCGTACGGCATGAACCCCCCGGTCCCATAGCTTTCACACCGCTCACTGGTCGTCTGGTTGCCAGGCAACGCTTCGCAAGGCCCCCTGGGTAGTGCATCGGCAGGGATGTGCCAGTAGCTGGCGTCCAATCGGAAGAGACCACACGTGATGACGTAGACGATGATGAATAAGTTGACGGCGGTGAAAACGTTGGTCACGGTGGACGAGATTTTGGCGCCAAAAGCGAGAGCAACTGACAGAAATTTAAAAAAAAAAGTGTCTTTGTCTTTGTACGAGAGTACATGTAACTAGTCTGAAGTAAACACTACAGGGTGTGCTGAATCTAGCATTTTTCATTGGCCGAGCTGTGCTGTTAAAAATTTAAATTCTACGGGTAAAAACCACGGGGAGTGTCGTGGTCGAGCGGTCTACCGTGTCGCACCCAAGTTCTGGTGCCTGAGTCTTCAGAAAGTGGGTTGCTTCGAATCCCTGCCTCACTGGTCATGGCACTTGTGTCCTTGAGCAAGACACTTTATCATAACTGTTTCTCTCCACCCAGGAGTAGAAATGGGTACCAGCGAGATTTGGGAAGTAACCTGCGATCGATATCCTCTCCGGAGAAATAAAAAAAAAATCTAAAAATAATTATTAGTTCGGGACGGGCTTTCCTTTACTTACTTTAAAAACAATAAAGCCAATTAGGTGAGATAGTATTTAAAATGAAGCATGTTTCTTAAAAAATGGTCTTGTTGCATTACCGAGTTTCGCAAAAAAAAGACGTTGCAGTTTGAATACACTGTTCACAGTATCAGACAGTGTGAAAGAAAATGTGACATGTTGCGAATGGTACCAATTTTGTCAGCGAATTTGGAATGCCAAAAACCAAAACAAAAAACACAAATGTTAAAAAAAAAAATGTTTTTTTGTTTTTCCGTCCATGGTGAACACAAATAATACTTTGTTGACAATATCTATCGGAATAACAATGTTCTTTATTCTACATTACAGAATAAGGAGCATTTGACACAGTATACTCGCTTACTGGATAGCACTAGACATATCCCAAGTGCTATGAAATCCGGGTACTCTGCCAGAATTCCGATGTTCATTGGCATTGTTGATATCATGTAGGCCTCTATGCGGTTACCAGCCAAGGCATCGATGTAGGCACTGGCACTCCGCGCAACGGAACCAGCTCCTGCAATTTTGAGTATAGACATCAATAAGTATAAGACAATATATAGTATATTATATATATATAGTATATAGACAAGTATAAACATCAATAGGGATGGGCAAAAGTAGTCAGGAACTTGCCTCTACGTCTGTGTAGGCCGCCATATTGTGGGTCAGACATCTGTTATATGGACACGTGTTATTGTACGCGTGTGCCCCACAACGTGGCTGCCACGTCATGTTCGATACGGTCTATTGCTCAATCTTTTAGGCCATATATGTGAACGAAAGAGGGCGCTCGAACGATGCTACTGGAATTTACGGTTATTGAAGTAAGTTAACATATTCTTTTGAAGGCAAATATTTTTTTTTAATCTGCAATAAAGGATTATCAGATTTATATAGTCATCTGGAGATAAACTCTAGGGTTTTTGGTTTGTTTTAGACTTTGATCTCTTAAAACCGCCAACGTTGTCATTCCTTGATGATCATGCCACATTTTAAAAAAGTTCTGTGCTCACTGAAATTTAGATGTTTAAAAATTGCAAAGCTTCTGATATTGATTCTTAGTTTCCGGATGAACGAAGAGCTACCAACCGATGGAATTCTGCAGGAACACACTCCAGCCGACTAGGAACGCCCAGGCCTCGCCCATGCAGATATACGTGTACACGTAGGCTGAGCCCGCCTTGGGAACACGCGCCCCAAACTCCGCATAGCAGAGAGCTAGACGGAACAAAGATAGTCATCGAAAGCTTAAACTTGGAAGAAAACCTATGGACCACGTTCGCAAGCTGTCAATTCCCATCGGCCATTGGAAGGTTCATCGTGGCTTTAGCCGCACGGTGCTCTTGTAAAAAGTGCAACAATTAAAATTAGGAGTAAGAAATGAACGTGTTACACCCTGTAAAAATTGCCCGTAAAATTAACGGTAGAAAGGCATGCAGGAAGGTTCCACCCGTCTACCGTATTTTCTTACGGTCGAACGGTATTTAAATTTACTGATAAACCGTATTTTTTTACGGTGAAAAGTCTGTAAATACTGCCATTTTTACGGGCACCGTTTCTTTTAGGAAAACGGAAAAGGCATGGGAAGCTAGGTTGGCATTAATTAACTGCAAATTAACAGAAATGAATGAAGTGAGAACCAGACTAAACGGAAGTAACTTATTATACATTACTATGGTAGATTGTACAAATGCTACCGTAACGATAATCTACTACACTACAAACTGAATGATGTGCTTTATATTCGGCTTATCCCACCATGATAAAGCCATGGTTTCCCATGAATAATTTCAATATTTGAATACAAAAGGAGATGTTATGAGAATCTTCGCTTATGTTTGTAAAAAAAAAATCTAAATTCTATTGTGGAATTGTTTGAATAAAACATATTATGGTAAAGAAAGTGTATTTTTGGACTAAACACTTCAATTTAACCTGAATTTTGTTAACACAAATTGCTTTATTTCTTATTGGTTGTAAAATATTGTACGTAGGCCTAATGAGCGGCCTTTTACGGGTTTGCCCGTACTATGTACCGGTAACGCACAGTCCATTTACGGTTACTCACAGTGAATATTTGCATGCTTTTCACCGTAAAAAATACGGGAATTTTTGGCAGTGCCTCTTTTCTACTTTGCTGCCTGCTCAATGCCGTTGTACGTGGTAAATTGAATAATAATTAAGACAAGTATATATCACATTGTGTAAATAGCTTTCCCAATGTTAGCATTTTTAGTATATTATTTTATCATAACAGTGTTCATTTTTTTTCCGTAGTCGTTGCTAATTCGTTGTCTTCTGTCAATCAGTCTTTTGGTCGTTTAGTTGCCCGTCATTAATTCCGTAAAATAACGGGTTTTTCCCCATGTAAAAAACACACCATTACCGTCTTTTAGTTTTAACGGGCCCTTTTGGACGTAAAATCTAATGTTCTCCTGTACACAATCTCATTACGCAGCAACTGACCAATCAGAACTGAGGAAATCTGTGTTTAGACAAGTCATGTTAAATCGTCCAAAAACACGGTTACTGCCAGGAAATTCCCGTAAAACATGGGTTCTTTTTTTTACACTAGTGTGCCTAAGTGTGCTCATGGTTAGTTCCGAACTTGTGACAACCAACTATGCAAGATTTGGGTTCATGGAAATAATGTCTTCTAGATGGTTATAAAGTAACTCCTCCAGTTAGGGTTTCCACATATAGCTGTACCTGAAAATAGCACAAAACGCTATGTCAAAAGCCCTTTCCCTCGTTCTGTATCTATGGAATTTCTTGGCCTTGCATGTTTCGCTTCATCTTACGATTTCCATGCTTCAAGAGGAATATTAATTCCTACCTCTTGTATCTTTAGAAAAAAATTGTAGCTCCGTACCTTGGGTGGCTTTCAGCCTTCTTCAGGGCGAACTTGCATAAGTAAATTAATTTAATTTGATTATCGGCTAAGCGTCAAAAAAAGTGTCTAAAATCTAGACCTATTTTTTTTAATAAGAAAAACTTTACTTACCGGACAGTGTAGCGACAATAGCAGCGATCAGGAACGAGATAATCATGGCCGGGCCTGCTGTGAGTTTACCCACCACGCCGGTCACAACGTACACCCCGGCTCCTAGCGTGTTACCCACGCCAAGCAGCACAAGGTCAAGGGTGGACAAGTACCTCTGTAGATGGCTAGATCTCAATGCCTCCTCGGTCATGTTCTTCTTCCGGGTCAGAGCCCGTCCAATGGTACCCAAAAGCATGCTGCACAACTCTTTCTGAAATTTAGGAACTGGGGATTTTTTTGTATATTTAGAAGTTGGTTTAAAATGACAGTCCCAAACGTGCATGTACCATGGTTGTAGAAACAGTGATATTTTACATTTGAAAAAAAATGTAATTTATACCCATTTTGAAGTTTTATTTATTTTGTATGCATCTACTATCAAAGGCTTTCATTTGTGTTGCATATGCCATAGCACATATCCCTTTATCGGCGACTTCAGATGTGCCACAAAATGTGCTCAAATTCTGGGATAAAATGTTAGTATACAGAGATGCATGAGGGGCTGTCACTGTTTAACTTCCTATGGAAACGAGCACTATATAGGGAAACCACAGATTTAGAAGTTAAAATTCTGCATAAGGAAAACAACATTATGGACACTAATGAAACCTTAATGAAACCCAACTATAAACTGACGACATTTGTATACAATAGATACCAATGAAAATATCCCAATTTTCAGACCTAGACACGGGCGGGGTACAAACTTCAACCGTTGGTGAAACCAACTCACCTCCCGTGTAGTGTATTTCTTCGTACAGTCGTTGCGATAAAATGTCAAATGTTCCTATACTGATGAAGAAATGCAACTTAAGAGATGAGCAGTCGACGGTATTTCGGGTGAAGAGTAAGCAGGTGCCACGCTAAGACGTAAATTAAGATAGCGAAGAAGCAGAACACGGTGAATAGGAGGCACGCGGTGACCACGCCTCTACACGAACATAGCATGGACGAGGCTCGTGTCAACGATGGCCTGACTTGCAGGTATTGTGGATCATATACAGAGAAAAATGGTACACGAGTCCCCGGCGTGCAGCCGCCCCGTTCGATAGCCACGGAGGATGGGGCTGGGGTGGAAAGAACGAAAAGCCTGGGAGAAGACGACTCTGCATTAAAGGTAAAAAATACCAAAAAAATACCGAATTATTATGAAATACCTTTTTCGACTGTAAGTAAACAATAGTCTCAAGAATCCTGTGAAATCATGGCTATGCTGTCATTTTCAGGAAATTCAATTTCCAACGATGGTCGGCCGACCATTGTCTTAAGTAGGGTCAGGGAACCAGACAAGAACAGCACGTTTTTTCTCTTGCTTTCACATCATACCAAACTTTAAACAGGTTATAGTGTTACAGTATTTCCTAAAAAAATATTAACCCCCAAATCCATTCACTACCTTTAAACAAGAACAGCCATTTGCCCGAAACAGGTTAATTTTGACCGTCAATTTTCTCTATATACGTGAATCCCAAGTAGACGATTGATGTGGGAGTGGGACTCACTTCTTGCTGTACGGTCTCAACTAGCGTGAGAAAACCTACCGTCTACTGGCGGTGATGCTCGTCGGGCTAGTCTTGTCGAAGCACCGGCGGGCAGGCGGGCTCCATCTTCGCTATAATAGGCGGGACCTCGCACTTAGCATCGGTGCCGCACAATTCCTTGAATATTTTTCACGATTTAAATTTCGTCTGCAGTGATGCAACTATGTATCACAAGCACTGCAAAGTATTACAACAGATCGAATGATTTGGCGCCAAAGTGATCAAATAAAGTGGAATTTTTAAACAGCTGTTTGCAAGTTCGTTTTAGTCTGGGTGCAACGTGAACAATTACTGAATTGAAAAAAATTGAATTTGCTGTGAAAATGATGGAACCAAGCGCCGTCTGGTTTACAAAATTAGTCGGTTTTATTACGAAAAGAACAAAAACTTGCATAGGTACTTAGCTGGTAGCCTAATACGACGGGACCCTTCCTGAGCCAGTGCAATCCTGTTCTGACCAGACATATTGCAGCGTTTCGAAATATGAATAAATTATTATAATTATTACAATTTTTCCATCAACACTATCAGCGCTAAAATTAATGAATAATTAACACACGACAAAGTCAACACCGAGGAGATCAAATTCCATTTTTGTATTACATTTTATTAGTGGCCCGAATATAACTATACATGAAAATACTGTTTATCGGAAATCTGTACTGGAATACCGGTTTAAGAAGAATTAACAATAAACGCAGTTTTTTTAGTATATAATTGCTGTTCGTATGGACACTAAAATAGACATCAATATAAAATCAATTTAACAAACCAAAATTACTTTTAAAGGCCTGAACGACTCTCCAGTTGGCAATAAACAATACTGTGAAAGCAGCTACATCGTTTTAGGCGAAGCAAAAACAAATGTTCAGCGACTCCGTCTGCTTCCTTTTTAGCGACCAAATGCGGTTCCGTTCCGTTCTGCACTGTAAACAAAATGCTCGTAAAATTAACGGTCGAAAGGCGTGCAGCAAGCTGCCACCCGTCTACCGTGTATTTTTACGGTCGAACCGTATTTAAATTTACTGATAAACCGTATTTTTTACGATGAAAAGTCTTTAAATACTGCCATATTTACGGGCACCGTTTTTTCCCAGAAAAATGGAAAAGGTAGTACTAGAAGCTAGTTTGCCATTAATTAACTGCAAGTTAACAGAAATGAATGAAGGGGAACCAGACTAAACGGAAATAACTTATTATACATCACTATGGTGGAGTGTACAAATGCTACGATCACCTACTAAACACTACAAACTGAATGATGTCGTGCTTTAGCTTTCATTCAGCTTATCCCACCATAATAAAGTCCTGGTTTCCCATGAACAATTTCAATATTTGAATACGAAAGGAGATGTAGGCCTAAGAGAATCTTCACCTATGTTTGTATAAAACTTTGTAAATATCAAAATTCTATTGTGGAATAATATATTTGAATAAACCATCAAGAAAGTGTATTTTTGGACTAAACACTGATCATTTTTGTGAACACAAATTTCCTCATTGGTCGTGCAATTGTACGTAATGAGCGGCCTTCTCGGGTTTGCCTGTAAAATGTAACGCGCAGTCCATTTACGGTTACTCACAGTGAATATTTACATGCTTTTCACCGTAAAAACTAAAGGGAATTTTTTTACAGTGTGTTTTGTTCTGCTTTAACGCCATAAAAAAATGCAAAGAGAATATAGCAAATGCCTCCCAGTCGATCTACGGCACGTTTTGAATTGATTTGAGCGACTCCACTGGCGCGCGATCTTGAGCCATCTTTAAAAAATGTGGGGCGGCCATCTTGGGAAACATTGTATGGTAAGATCTATAATAGAAGTTTAAAAAGGGCCTCCTTCCTGTTGTGAAAATGGCATGACGCTAAACAATTTCTTTTTGATTTTGCCATATGTGATTAAAATTGCAACAGTACCTGCAACGTTTAATTGTTCGTAATTAAATAGAATCGAAAATACAGAAAGTTATCAATTAACGAAACATCGTTCTGACCGCCAGCCACTGGAATCCACCGGCAGGTCACGGTGTGATCACGCCCGGGCCATGCGCGCCGCTGACCGGTCGATGCTGCATGGGTTTTATCGTCTTTTGTAGCTGTCATTTTCCCACGTGCAAAAATCATGGCTTTTCCGGTTTTTTTTTCTGGTTAATACAGTAAAGAGCGACTAAGTCCAAGACTTTGCTGATTGGCTGAATGGAACTGATATCAATTAACGATAATCGATAAATAAAGTTGGCGACTTGAAAATAAGAATAATCAAAACGTATCAAATCAATGAGCCACAAATCGTCAGAGTTTATTGGCTTTTGCAGAAAATATCGCAGCCGCCCCCTCTGCTGGCATGGAACGTGTTGGGGGTACTAAAAGATCAGTTTAATAAAGAAATAGCCTAGAAACATGCAATACTTGACAAATGAAGGCGAGATTTTCACTGACACTTTTTTTAAAGAGAAATAGCAGAGTTCGTTTCTTTAATTTATTTCACCAAATTACCCACATCAGGATCAATAGTAAAATAACTTCGATTAATATCAAGTCATCTTAACAACCAAATTCACACACAAAATTTCGGCAATACAATTACAAACGATCTGACGAGGAAAACACGGAAATGGAAGTTGGCTGACAATAAACATGTGATGTTATTAAAAGGTGCTGTAAAAATTATGTTCAAACATTATCCACAACCAAAATCAAGGACACGCCAACAGAAAGAAACAAAATCTACAACTGAAACAAGAAAAATCAAGAGGAATATCAAAATTTGGCTTTTCTACACCAAGCCAATTTACTAAACAACTATCTCAGTTATACGCTTTTAAGAACAATACAATTCCGTAAACAAGAGCCGCTTTATGCAAATGAGCAGGTTCCTTTTAAGTGAGGACCAGGGACAGAATTGGTCTGGTTCTTTGACTGTAAGACCCCCCTGACGTCTCCTGATTAAATTTTTGGTCAGGTCGCCGCCAAGGTTAAAATAGATCCTGACGCCATCGGTGGCAACATAACAAAAAATAAAAAATACTCTTGCCAAATCCGACTGGAAAGATACTTCAACTGTATGTCACTGATTTTTGCTATAAGGCGAGCTTCGATTTATAGGCCTCATTGAAAATTCAAACATTTCACCCAGGATCAACAACTGGTATGACAGGCATTTTCTTGTTACATAACATCACAGTGAACATCAACGATAACATCCGATTGTTAAGAAAACGAGTTCGGAAAGTTTCGGAAAGTTTCGGAGCCGGGGAGGGGGGGATTCCTTACATTCGGGGCCCAATTTCATGGTCAGCAATTCTGTGCTAACCGAGCTAGCACCGCAGGCAAAGTCCTTGTGAAGTACCGGTACGCATAATACACTAGCCAAAATTCCTTGCTAGCCCGTGAAATAAGCTAAACGTTTTCCTCGCTTAGGGTAACCAGTGTAAACGTTTATGAGAACCATATAGGTTTATCAGACGGTTGCGTCTGTGCTGCCGTAGGTCGGCGTGGCCGAGTAGGTCCGTCCGTCTCGCGTGACGACCACAGCTAGTGATTGTGCCCGCGCCTTGGCCACTTGTTCCCTCTCCTCTCTCGCCACGTCCTCCTCCTCGGCCGAGTCGTAGTGGGTGATAACCGCATCGCGTGGAGGGGGCCGTAGCTGGGAGGCAGCGGCCAGGGCGCTCCGTAGTGCGGCCTCCTCACGCCGCTTGCCCTCTGCGCTGTGGTGCATGCCATAGGTGAAGTACAGTATCATGCCTGAGGTTGGGAGAAGATAAAGGCATTAAAAAGCTGAGGCATTTTGTGAAACAGATAATCTAAGACGTACTTAAGATGTACAAGCACCATGGTTTGCATCAGTGCAAAAAGACAATAGCACCATACATCTGTTTGAAGTTACAATTAAACGAAAAGCATAAATTATGTAAAGAGGGGAAATCGTAAAAAAAAGACATCCAAACTTATTCAACTTTTTACCGTAATTATTGTCCTTCCCTATTTATTATCTACACTGTGCGTGATTGGTGAGTTTGGTGTAACTTATAATAATGTTTAGATTTGTACAGCGCACATATTCATCATGGTCATAGTGCTCAAGACCACATCATTACCCCTGCTTATCAGGCCTATAGAGAAATTTCACATTAGCCCCGTCTGCGCACTTTCGGGTTGAAAGCGAGGATGTCAATGCTAAACAAAAGCAGTGCTATTCAACAAATTAATTCATGCATGAATGAATCACGCCATAAATTGCAGCGCATTGCACGTTTAGCATAGTCAGCTGTTTACTTAGCACTGAGAGCCTCTTTTACAAACCCGGAAGTGCGCAGATCGGTGCTATTTTCGTCAATTTGGAGTTCGTCTATTTATCAGTCCTGAAACCTTCTCAGCTTCCTGGGGAGTATACAGTCCCAGCTGCAAGTTAAGCATATGGGCTTATCAAAAACATAACCCCACTGCCCTCACAGGTACCCGTTTATTCTTGGGTGGAGAGAAGCAACTTGTGACAAGGTTTCTTCAATGTTGGGATTTGCCATTCACCGACGTATTTCATAAACACTGTCATTGTTGTCCCGAGAAAAAACCGCTCGGGTGGGACTCGAACCCACGACCTCCTGCTTTCTGATGCAGATGTCTTACCACTTGACCAAGTTTGGTTCGAACCACAATCTGTTGTATCACTGAGATCTTGAGTCAAGTGCACTATACCACGAGGCCACGGAACTAACAACTGGGCCATCAAAAACAATCGTGTTTGTATTGTGGCTGAAAAAAGAGCCCGCAACAAATTTCATGATGCTGTTAAGATTTTCTGCTAACTGAGCGTTCGTCTATTTCACGGAGACCGTAAAACAAACATGGTCAACTTAACCATTTTCTATTCAGAAAGGAGCCATTTTCAATTTAAAATCAACATGCCTAGGCCTATATGCCATGTCATATAATCCTACACATTTCTCTTTTCACCTATATATATTGCAAACGTGTCAGTTTCGCGACTTCTCTTTTTTCAGTTAAAGATTAAAAAGAAAAGCTGCAGATCTCTCCCAAATACTACACTAAATATGTGGACTTTGTACTGACTGAAATTAATCCAAATATACTTTGTTGACTTTAGAAATAATGCTTTAATTACGATTTATATTCATCGCACACACCATGCTGAATATCCCACTGCAACTTAAAACCGAATACTTCAGTAATTTATGCATACACAAGCCGATTCTTTTCTACATGATTTAATACAAAACGAAACAAAACTCCCTATAATGTAATGCCATTAGGAAGGAGCTCTGAAGATAAAGTTGGATGTATGGACAATTTACTTGACCTTGTATCTAGGTTTCGTAGCCGACACAGCTGTCGTTTCTCATCAATCGAACTGATAAGCGGCAACAGGTCAACGTCGATATCACAAGTATTTATTAACAATTTTATTATTAAACTAAATTAATAGGTTATCAATACTTTCTCTACCACAACAGCGCAAGAATCGTGGACTTTGGTGAGATAGTTTTATGTTAGCTTCTTGGGTCATTTTGGGCAGAATCGGTTTGTCTGTATAGTCACTATATAGTCAACCCGAGCCTGTGGTCGTCTTTTATTATTTATCACGCACCGGTGAAGAAATTCAGGCTTTGGATTCGGAGGGGAGGGGTGGTTCTACATTTCTAACAAAGGCGACCCAATTTTTTCGCGAGGAAAAATAATTTTAATAGAGAAAGAGGGGAGGGGAGGGGTTCATAATTCATGCTAGTGCCGGTTGTAAAATGGTGGCGTATTTCTAAATACAAATACAAAACAACCAAAAGCGGTTTGTCTATGGCCAACTCAGGTCAAGGGTCAAGTCATCTTTACAAGTTGGTTCCGGGTCAACTACCCGTCAAAAATGTGCCACACCGTGCACGTGTATGGGCGATGCTGAAGCGTACAAAGTGAGGTCAAGTTAGTTGTGGTGATGTATACACCTCAGTAATTTTTCAACCCGCTCTTACTCCTGCATTATGCTTATGAGGTACGGGATGTGATCCATAACTTATAGTAGATTCTGTGGAGGTGGGAGCTCCGAGGTATTGTGAGTCGCTTGCAAATCCTGTCTGAGGGTGCCCTGACTTACCTATCAGGGTCCAGATGAGGAACTCCAGCCAAGCCAGGCCATCGAACCGGACCATGAGAATGACGTTGCAGAGAAGACTGAGGAGTGGTAGATACGGCATGAGGGGCACCTGGGGGTCAAGGGAGGGGGTCAAGGTTCATTCGTATTTCACCCATTAAGAAAAATATTGAAAACTAATGGCCCACGAAATAAAAAAAACAAAAAAAATCACAAAAACCTTCACAAACTGAGGAATTGGCATTACGCGTAAATGACAATAAAACAAATTTAAACATGGCAAAAAGGTTGAAATAAATGTATTTGTATACATAATAATCTTAACAAGGTTTAGATTGCAGTATATTCAGGAAAACGTCGAGATGAAAAAAAATTGAGATTAATCAGAACAATTTCGTGCGAATTAATAATTATGATTCAATTTTTAAAATATAGGCCTATACAGAGATGAGATAGATAATGCATGCAATGCCTGAGTCTGATGACTTGTTAATATCAATAGACAATAAGCGAATAAGGACTCACCTTAAACGGTATTCCTTCTTTGTACTGAGGCAGGACAAACAATGGCCAACAACAGATCAAGGAGAGTCCAGCACTGAAGGCTACCCCGAACAAAACAGTCCCCTCCATGTTTTGTAGTTCGGTCATCTTGAAGGTCAGGAGCGCAGCAGCGACACACTCGAACGCGAGGTGGAGGGTCAGCGAGATGATGATGGTAGGGGTGGGGTGTCTGTGGATCCATCTACGGGCAGTTGAGCCAGAGGAGGAGTAGGAGCTCGTGGAGGAAACGGTGTGGCATCCCGGCCCGGACGAGTTTCGCACTGCCAGCAAGGGGGATTTCTCGTTTCGTGTGGTCACCGCGTGGTTAGTGCCTTGATGGCGTGATTTCTTCTTTACAACCTGACGAGGGAATTCTCCAGATAACTCGGTGTCCGCCTCTCCATCTTGGTCCATGTCTCGGATGTCATCTTCAGCATCGCTGCCTCGCTCGCTACCCTCGAGAGCGGAGTAGCCAGCCGGCAGCGGTGGTCTGTAGCGGAGAATGATCGCCGCCATACCCACAATGACGAACTCCACGAAGGCCACAAGGGACAGGAACTGCATGATGACAAGGAAGTCGATGAAAACACTGACCAGGACGCTCAGGACGGCTCCGGCCAGCGTGGCAACCACCGGAGTCTGGGTCCTTGCGTTGATCTTGGACAGGAAGGCCGGGAGAAGGCCATCTCGAGCTATGACGTAGATGCTCCTGGCCAGGCAGAAAGCACAGTTGATGACCCCCCCTGTCATGCTGCCAAGCGCGCCTACCGCCACCAGGTATTTCATCCAGTCTAAACCGATCGCCTCGAAGGCAGTCACAAACGGCGACCCCGGGTTGATGTCATGATAGTCAGCCAGTACAGTGATGGAGAACGTGCCAGCTACGTAGCAAAGGATCGACGCAATAAATGCTACGATGATACCAATTGGGAGGCCCTTGCTGGGATTTTTGGCCTCCTCGGCACTGAAGGCGATGGCCTCAAAGCCGCAGTAACCCGTGAAGCACGCCGCTGCGCCCGTCATGACACCCCCGAAGCCATTCGGGAAGAAGCCGTGCTCCGTCAGGTGGGAAAAGTCCGCGTGGATCATGGCAAAGATGAACACTAGCGCGATCGTCACGATGTTGATAAACACGAACACCATATTTGCTTTGGCTGAAACTTCCGTCCCAACGGCAACCAGGATGCAGGCGAAAAAGGCAATCACCCCGGCGATTATGTCCGGATATTTGGCCAGCAATGGGACGGACCATTCCTCTCCGTTCAGCACAAACGCTATGGTGATGTTTCGGACATGATCGCCAATGGCATCATCAAAGTAGGCGCTCCATCCCCGGGACACCAAAGCCGTAGAGAAGACGCGGACGACCACAGCATTCCAGCCGATCATGAACGCCATCATCTCCCCAAGGGTCACGTACGTGTACAGGTAGGAGGCTCCGGTCTCAGGAAGCTGCGTAGCGCACTCCAGGTAACAAATTGCGGACAAGAAAGCCACGATACCAGACATCAGGAAGGATAAGGTACCAGCTGGACCGGCCATCTCCCCGGCCACTTCTCCGGTCAGGACGTACACGCCGGACCCCAGCATGCACCCTATGCCGATGAAGGCTAAATCTGACGAGGACAGACATCTCTGTAGTGGAGTGGACCGGAGGTCCGTGGCCACCACTTTAGTCCGGATGATGTTGTCCCGGATCTGTCTGCAGCAACTCACGTCCCCCATGGCGATTTTTGAAATCAGGTTCTCGTAGGCAGTATTGGACCAAGGTGCCACAATTCGGACTGACAGACTCGGTGGGGGAATCGCTGCGAGAACAACACGGGGAAAGTTGCCGGTGGCATTGCAAAGGGCAACAGCAGAGAAAAAGACAGACGCATAGTTTCACTGGGTAGATATTACCTTGCGTTAATTATTACCTTCAATGTTTTTACAACAGGGCCAACCTGTTGTATATTCTAATTAGCAACAGGGCAACGAGGCAATTTGCATATATACATGCACGTGGGGATAAACACGCAAGTAGTTCATGATCTGTCACGCGCGGGTTTTGGTCAGCGTATCTATGGCTGGTAACCTGGGTACCGTTTATCACTTGAACGTGTTATTATGGGTATAGTCAAAAGGAGGTATTTTTCTGACAAAATTACGATTTTTAATATTATAATAATTATAAAATAATGATTTGCTTGAATATAATATTTGCCTTAATACCAAGACGCAATTTGGGCCTATTGACATACAAAAACAGACCTCTGTCCAACTCTGTCCAATTCACGTCAAATGAAGAATTCTAGGCCAAATCTAAAATAAATCTGGAAATCTCGCTTTTCCTTGACAATTTTTTTTTTTTTTTTTTTAAACGCTCTTTTCCAGTGCGCGTCTTGCAAATGTGCAACACACTTTAGTGAGGTACAGGAACCAGTTCATGTACAATGGCCGTCGTTAAATTGGAATGACGTCATACTTTAAGAGATTTTCTCAAACCTCCAATTGAAGTAAATGAAGGGAACGCAATGTTTACTAGGATTGGGCATGCAACTCGAACAGTAGGCCCACAGGAGGCGATATTTGCTTCGGCGATAATCACAATGTCGACCTCACAGCGAAATGCCGGTCTTTTTATTCGTGCGTCTGAGACAGCGTGAAGCACAAAATAGTTGATTTTTTTCCAACGTGCTAGGTCTTAAAACACAAGCACCGACGAATCTCAAGCGGTAGCAAAAAAACTGAAAGGACTTACCCTTTTATGCTTGGCACACGATTCTAAAAACCTCCACAATGATTTTCCTAGCAGCAGAACAACTGAAGTGCTGTACGCCTGCCGTGAAATATTTACAATTCACACCAAGGTTTTCCCGCCAAGATTGGATGTCTCCTCAGCAATTAGCCTGAAGTTTTTTCCTTCTTGCTGAGCCGAGCTAATCATGTGGCCAGTACGTCGTCGTTAGCATTAGCCTTTTTGAGATAATGGCACAAAAGGTTTACCCAAATCGAATAGCGCCCTCCTATTGTGTCCGCCATATCTAAAAAAAGGAGCAAGTTCGGTTGGGCGACTATATCTGGTTCCCAGACCAAAATATTCGGACTATTTCTGATGAAGCAGCACCCGAACTTGCTCATGGCTAATTCCCAATAATTCCCAGCTAGGTCACTGATCTCTATATGAACTGGATAGCGCATCGGCTTTACGCGTTTAGGCCACCGTCCGCCATCTTATCACTCCCAATACAACAGGTTTTCCAACCTTGTCCCCAGGGTCTCATTTCATCCTCTTTCTACTTACATAGCAATTAGTGGTAAATTGGGAGTGGTAATATGGCGGGGCTGGCTTCAGTTGCATGTACAGCGCGCAATGGCGAATGAGCTATCCAGTTTAGAGATCAGTGAGCTAGGTCCATTTTGTGCTCACGGGTAATATTATATAATAACCAAATGTTATGGTAAATGGCGCCCTCAAGCGTCACAAAATGAAACTTTATTCCCGAAGGGGCGCAGCTAGGGGCGGAGCTAGGGGCGGAGCTAGGGGCGGAGCTAGGGGCGGAGCTAGGGGCGGAGCTAGGGGGCGGAGCTGGGGGGCGGAGCTGGGGGGCGGAGCTGGGGACGGGGGGGGGGGGGCTAGGGGCGGAGCTAGGGGCGGAGCTAGGGGCGGAGCTAGGGGTGGAGCTAGGGGCGGAGCTAGGGGCGGAGCTAGGGGCGGAGCTAGGGGCGGAGCTAGGGGAGCAGCTAGGGGCGGAGCTAGGGGAGCAGAATCTCACGGTACATGTAATGTAATACGTTCTTTCAAAAAACGACACTGAATGTGTTAACAAAACATTGGGCTGTAAATACATACATTTTTTTCACACAGCTCATCCGGGACAGCATGCACCGTTATCTTGTTTAGCAACGACAATTGGAAACATTAAACAAATTGTTCTGGCTGAAAGCACAATCAAAATCAACAATCAAAATAAATGTGGCCAACCCCACTTCGCCCACACAGGATTGGAGTGAGATTTGAGGAACAGACTCGGAGGCATTAAAAATGGATTGGAGGTGTTGCTGAAAAATGCACAAGAAAACTGCATTTTCTACTGCACGGTCCAGAATTGCCAAAACGAGGGTTATTAGAATTAAAAGACCGTTGCAGGTTGTAGAGGTCATTTTAGAATGATGAAACAATTTATATGCCACAAAATCTTCCGGAAATCTGGAAGACGTCCCACCACAAATCCCGTAATCAGGAAAAATCTGGAGAAACCTCAGCCCTAATAGCCAACAAATAACCACCGAATAAGAAGTCAAACCAAAATAAAAATCTTCCAGAATATGAAACTAAATTTTTATTCACATTGTTCACATTAAAAATATATTATCAAAAATTACGAACTTAAATTTGTTATTGACATTTTTTAGGGGAAAAAGTCGTGAAAATATTGCATACACTTTACTTCAAAGACACCGTTTAAAACAACGGCAATAATGTGCAGTGTTGGAGTACTCGTACAACTCGAGTACCAAACTTGATTTTCAGTACTCGAAAATGTATTTTTGACTCGGCACGTACTCGGCTTTTTGTACCCGGACTCGGCATTTTGTACTCAGAACTCGATACCTGAACTCGGGAATACAATTAATTATTTTCTCTTTCGATACCACACCTTGGGACTTGAAAGTACACATACATAAACAGTTCTTGGGCTGTTGGGTAAATTCCCAAAAGGAGAAATTTCTGGCTCAATTACCTACTTGAGTAGGTTCATCATCTTGTGTAAAAAAGTAAATAAAAAACATGTAAATGAAGCTAAATAGTCATTTTCCTGAATTGTTTGTGTTTAGACTCTTGATGATGCAGGTACATATAATAATGTTCAAGACCCAACTTGCCATTTTTGTTTCTTATGGTGTACTCGTACTCGGCCCATACTCGGACCCTGAAAAACTTGGACTCGATATTTTTTGGCCCAGGACTCGATCATCAATGTACATGTACTCGGACTCGGCTCTAAATGTACTCGGAGAACTTGGTACTCGGATTGGAGGACTCGACTCCAACACTGATAATATGAGAAAGAACGATCAGAAAAAACACGGAAGATTCTTGGTATATAAAAATGCTGCACAGGTCTTGTGTATAAATGTATAAATGTATAAATCACTACTAACATGGTTTTATCATTGACTTATTGCTGTAATCACATTAATTGGCCGACGAACACTGCAATGAAAATTGCAGTAAATTCCTATTCTACATTATTTTCCTTAAAAAGATTTACAAATGTATACAAAAATCATATAATTTTTCATCTGCAGAATTACTCAAATTTAACGCATTTTATACACTTCTTTCCCGGGAGGGGAGTTGGCAGGGGCGGATCTAGAGGGGGGGTTGTGGGGGTTGCAACCCCCCCCCCCCCCCCCCCCCCCCCCCAACCCCTTGGGCTGCTGAGCAAAGTTGTGATAAGCAATGCTAAACCACATCCTTGTTACCAGTGGGCATACCGCTGGTCCATACACTGTACACTATACCAATATAGGCGGGTACAACCCCTCCCTAAATGAAAGGCTAGATCCGCCCCTAAATGGTCTCACCAACGGTCTTTGGACTTTACTGAAGATTTATCCTCTATTTAGATCTGGACCCAGGAAAACCGTAAGGGTGGTAGGACTGGCAACCTAAAATGTGTCCAACCCTACCTCTTTACCAAGAGTGGCTTTTAGCCTTGCACTGGGCAACTTCCATAAAAAAAACTTAATACACCCAGCTTTCTGAAGCATTCTCAGATACCAATGATATATACATAATCTTAGATGAATTAGTATTATTAAACTGTGATTATAGAATAGTCATATAATAGAAATAACTTCAGACATAATAACTCACACAATCATAAAGGACCGCCATTCTTGAGAATTAATGTTACCCTTCAGATCAGCAAGCCAACAATTACTAACTAACCCACCCCAAACTAACTCCCTTGGGAGCATGCACTGCTCTGAACAAAATGATGGTCTACAAAATAATCACAAGCGATTTAAAACGGGAATGTTGGATTCTGCATTTCCCTTTTAAATTGTTGGTTATAAATTATATTTACAATACATTTTGTGTTAATATCTAATACCTAGGAAATTAATGATTTTTTTTTTTTTTTGGTTCTCGATATCCAGAAATAGCACCAATCAGTGCTAAAAGTACTAAAAACCGCAAAAGTATTAAAAACTAAGGTTCTTAAAATAACTGGACAGTACATGTACAAAGCTCTGGGCACAAGCCCAGCATTTTTGCACACAGGTAATACACTGTAAGTACAGAAATTGAAACGATTGCTTTAACATTCGGAGTTGTGCGCATACCCCATTTTTTTGGTCTCTTGAAGGTTTTGGTTGAAGTGCGGCTCAGGCCTTTTCCCTTCGTTTTTGTCCTCATTTTTTTAATTGCTTTTTTTTTCTTGGGACAAACACAACTCCAACAAACCTCCAATGTATCAACAAATAAACTAAGAGGACATGTCAGGGGTAATTTAAGACATTTTAGAGAACACTGATGCGCAACATTTAAATATAAGTTGGGGAAGGTGAGATCCAGAATTGTTGCACGGGAAGGGTGTCAGTTCCCACAGATTAAAAAAAAAATGGCATAAATGCAAAACAAAACAAAAATCGAAGGGGGATTGGGTCTTTTATCCTAAAAAGTCAAACACAAATAGTGTAAGGGGTCAGTCAGGCAAGACGGGTATTTTTAATTTTAAAAAGTTATGGCGGGGGGGGGGGGGGGGGGGACCGACCATCCCAATCCCCCTCTAGATCCACCCCTATGGGAGTGGACTTTTAAGGGAAAGGTTTATGCTTCAGATGTCCTCTTCAAAGTTTCTCGGCCACATTGTGCAGACCAATGTCAACCAGCGCCTGTGCTAAGACGGACTTGGTGACCTTTTCACTTGGATTTCCCTTTATCCATGCCAACATGATCTGGTAGGCCACCTCTTGCTGACCGTGCGAGCCGTGATCGGCCTCGATGTTTGTGATGTGGTTATTCGACAAGCCCAGGGCTCGCCCAAGTTTTCTGTATTTCCTCGCAATATACTCGTCAATCTCACCGATAACTTTCACTGTGACGGGCTCCTTAGAAGCTGGATAGTTAAAAAAAAAAAAATTAATTTGAATGAATTTTCAAAAAGAAAAGAAAAAACTGGAAGGAGCAGAGTTGTAATTAAGTCAATCACAAGTCATCACAAGTCACCACAAGTCGCTTTACAATTCTGGTCTCACACCATGTAACAAGCATTCCTTTTGTCATTGTTCATCCCATGTAGCTTGTGAGCTGACTTGTGATTGACTTGTGATCTGCCTTTTGATCTGACTTGTGATTGACTTGATTACAACTCTGGGAAGGAGCGGGATTTGAACCTGCGACCTCTGAAATACTTCAAAGCATCTCGGCCACATTCTGCAGACCGACGTCCACCAGCGCCTGCGCCAAGACGGACTTGGTGGCCTTTGCACTTGGATTTCTCCTCCTCCAAGTCAAGATGATCTGGAAGGCCATCTCTTGCCGACCCTCAAAGCGATAATCTCCCTCGATGTTTTGGATGGTGGATTCTGGCAAGCCTAGTTTCCGACCCAGGTTTTTGTAATTCTTCCCAATATACTCGTCAATCTCGCGGATAACTAGCTCTGTGACAGGCTCCTT
Organism: Hippasteria phrygiana; assembly: GCA_037893225.1. Taxonomy (NCBI): domain Eukaryota; kingdom Metazoa; phylum Echinodermata; class Asteroidea; order Valvatida; family Goniasteridae; genus Hippasteria; species Hippasteria phrygiana. The sequence goes on from JAZGUH010000234.1 coordinate 618,861, forward strand.
AGAAGCTGAGGGGAGGGAGGGGGGTTTAATCAAAATTATAAATATCGTCAAACGAACCATGACAGAAACTGACTACATGTCGGTAATTTTGATGAATTTTCAAATTGAACAAAGATAACCGGCAGGAGTGGGATTTGAACCTTCGACCTCCGGAATACTGCACCAGTGCTCTACCAACTGAGGGCAATATAACTCAGTTGGTAGAGCACCAGTACGGTATTCTGGAGGTTGCAGGTTCAAATCCCGCTCCTGCCAGTTAGTCTGTGAAAAATCTACTGCCTCGTTTATTGCTGAAGAAGGCTTCGTAAACTTCAGATATTTATCACAACCTACGTTGCAATCGCATGGGTGGTTCCACTCCCAATGTCTACTTTTTGTTCGCTTTGTTTACAAAAACAATGACATCAAGTTGCAGGTATGCAAAAGAAATTGCAAAAAACATACAATTTCATTTTAGCCTTCTGGAGGTTTGTGCAAACACGTGCATGCACCTACAGCTTCAATATGACAAATTTAGTAGCAATTTCTAACATTGAGTTTAATAGGAACTTATAGAATCCAATATAAATCTGTGGTTTTCCTTTGAATGGAAGATGGGGAGTCCGACATAAATGCCTTAAGATGCTGGCAACAGTACCAGTAGGGTTCACGTTACCAGTCATAACACTTTCATAATCTCACGAGACAGCATCTTTAAACTGTTGCAATCTAATTTTGCCTGGTACTTACAGGTGATAGAGGGCGCTACAACTGCAGAATCCACTACGGTATCCCCTTCCTCTGAGCAGTCAGAGCATGACGAAGATGACGGAGAGGGCGTTGGTTGTTTTTTATTGGGCTTCTGGCCTTTCTTGCTGGGCTTTGAAAAGTTAATTACGTTTCCTCGCGGGACCACAGTAACAACATTGCTATTACCCTTGACATTGATGCTTATAGAGTTAGCTGGGGACAGCAGAGAAAATAAAAACTAAGGTACGAAAGAATAAAAAACTGTGCCACAGAACTACAAACAAACCATTACACCAGGATTTCAAGCAGACCCAGGTGAAAAAGTAGGAGAATGGTTGGTTCAAAAAAATTTAAAAAGTAGGACTTGGAGGACAAAAATCAGGATAAAAGTAGGACTTTTACAGGCGTGTCCACAGCATGACAAGCCTCTCTATTCACAACACTTGTGCTCCATCCTCAACTTAGAAGTTGCAGCTCTTGGAAGTAAAGTTGCAGTATTCCTGCACCCAAGCCCTTTATCATGTGATTTTCTGACAGTGTGTAACACTGTTACGAAAAATCTCCAATGAGATTTAAGTTTTTCAGAGTTGTGGAATCAAAAGTAGGAAAATAGGAAAAAATTGGAATTTCAAGAAAAAAATAGGAAAAGTAGGAGTAAGGAAAACAAAAATAGGAAAAATAGGCATACTTAAAAGCCGGTTATTTAGCAAATGAATAAACAGTAATAAGCCCAAAAGAAGTTCAAGAGGAGGGGTCATAGTCAACACATCTTTACATGTTTACCAGAAAAAGGCCTCCCACCCAAAATATATCAAAGCTGGGGGGGGGGGGTTCCTCGTTCCTCGTTCCTCCCCCCTCCCCCCTCCCCCTCCAGATCTGAAGTGTCCTTCCTCATTCTATCCGACTTCCGGAAGACCCGAAAATATTGAAGTTATTCCTGTGCAACTCTTGACTTAGCATTTCAAGTTTCCCCTAGACCTTTCAAGGTTCTTACATTCCAAGTGGGCAATTCCGAAAGGTTTTCGAAGGCAATGCCTGTGTGGGGTTCTTCAAAGACATCTGACCCCAACCTCCTGGACTGGGGTCCGACCATAGAGCTATATTAAATTCCTAGAGCGCTTATTATTTCTCATTCTTACGCGCGGAGATACTTTCAATCCTTCCTGCATGCAGACATTTTTTAATTCGTGCGTGTGTTTGTAGAACATAAGGAAATTAGATGGAGTGAATTTCAAATACTGGATTCTAAATGCGACGCACAATGCGGAAGCGCATTTTCCACATGAGTATGACTCACACGTAATAGGCTATGACGCAAGTGATGTGCTGAAATGGAGCATGAATCAGGGCACAGTTTCATAAGCCGTGTTTCCATTGGACTTTTCATTCCGCGGCCTCGCGGAAACTTGCTGCGACATGCCTTCGCGTAATTCTACCAATGCGTTTCCATTTGGACTTTTATTTACCGCAAAAGAACGTCTATTCACCTTCGAGGCTGGCAAAATGTCACACATTGCGAGCCTGATGACTTTCCGTGGCCGCGCGGATATCTTCCGCGACCGCTTTCGGCCTGGTTGTTTTACATCAAGGTCACGGTAAGTTGACAGGGACGTTCGTTTACCGCCTGTCTCCATTGGACTTAATTTTGTTATTCTAAAGAAAAGTCTCGGTAGATTGACAAAAATAAGTCCAATGGAAACACGGCTATAGATTCCGTACTACAAGGGATTTTGCACTAATGGCTTGTAATTCTGTTTTTCAGTGCATGCAGCACCGGTAAAATAACATTGCACGTAAAAGCACACCGGTGTTTTACAGATGGCGATTGATATTATGGACTGTTCAAACGGCATTTTTTGGCATGCTCCTGTTGTATCAAGGGTTTTACGGACGGAAACAATAAACCTCCGTCCACAAAAAGTTTGACACTGCTAAGCGCTGTAACTTTTCTATTAAAATAGCATCAGAGTCGTATCTCTACGGGCATAAATATATCTTTTTGAATAATTGAACTGGCAAAATGGTATTCGAATATTCACTTGACGATCGAATATCGAATATTCGGTATATTCGGGACAGCCCTACTTCCTAAACCCATGAAAGACGCTAACCAGAATTTTCGTTTTTACAGTTGGTGGCGAGTTTTCGGCAAGGGTAAGCAGGGCCCGGTCGTTGATGTCGCTGTGCATCCATAGCATGACTCAGAAGTTGAGACCGAACTTTAGAAAAGTAAAATCAACTGGTACGTTTTAATGAGCGGCGCTCACTTTCATGAAGCTGGAGGGCAAACAAACTTGTTGAGCACAGACATGGGCGCACGCGTTAATAGCGTTAGCATTGTTTGCGCAGAGCAAAAGGAAACGCTTATCTTATTGTGCATTTCAGTTTTCGGCGTATCAGTTTCGATAACCCACCTGTATAGAATACAAACGCAGATATGCAAATAGCCGTACAAAAGCCGTACATTCTTTGAGTTTTCCATAGGTTTGTACACAAACATGGATGCGCCCAGCAAGCATCACTTTGTACATCGAGTCAGCGCTCTAGTAATTTTAATACAGCTCTATAGGCCCAACGTTCTATTTGAAAGTCTGTATCACAGCTGTTTGTGTACATACCATTGTTGTCTTGTGGTTGATGCGGTTTGGCCGGAGGGTTGGAAAAAGTCTAAGGAGATCAAAGAAAACCAATGACAGAAAAGGAATTTACTCATTTAGTCATGGGGGTCTGTAGAGGGAAACACATGCGCTGTGAAAATATGGTACCAATTTTAAATTTGGAACTGACACCATCTTTGGGCAGGATATGAAATGGGAAGTCGGATAATGTAAATACAAATTTTATTTTTTTTTTAAACTAAATTTCTCACTTTTATTCAGGTTAAACCATCCACTCCTAAGGAAGGAAGGAAATTACAGTTTTAGATGACAGAGGAAATCCTAAGGAACAATTTCTGGAAGAAAACTCACGGAATCAGGTCGGGACTGAAAACACAATTCACGTGTTGGTCCTGGGTAGGATTTGAACTGGGGGGTCATAGCGGTGGAAGGCAATAAGCCAGTTCGGTATCTCGATGAAGTAGTCCAGGTCAAAGGTTATTCGGGATAAAACTGCTGACGTAATGTCAGGCGATATTACACGAATGCGCATCTTTACGCACGCGTGATGGGTCACGGGTCATTCGGGATAACTTGTCATTGTACACAAGAGCAGTTGAACTACCGAACTGGCTTCTTGAGGTACCATCTCCAACAAGATCCACGGATTCATCAATTTGGGGTCACACTAGTACGAAGTACCTGTGAATGACTGGATGGTTGATGTCGGTTCGGAGGTTGAGGTTGAGGCTGTGCATACTGTTGATGTTGTGGATATGACGGAGGCTGTGGATTATACAGCTGAGGTTGTTGATACAAATACCACGGAGGCTGTATATATGGCTGGGAACATGGGTGCGGCAGAGGTTGTGGAAACGGGATATATTGTACATTGCCTCCTTGGTGACCTGGATAACACAAACCATTATAATAACGGATGTCATTAAGAATCACATGCAAACGTTTTGACAAGATCATTTTCAGAAACTGAGTGAATGGGTTTACCTGTGACAAATGGGACCAGCTTGCAATATGCACTCACAATGTTTGGGAAATTTATCACTGTGATTGGACGACGGCGGCCAAAATGGTCACTTACTATTTGGGTCAATGGTCGCGAAAGGATAGGAATATGGACCACGTTGCTCCTTAGTTCCAGCACTGGGAGCTGACCCCCCTAATGTGCTGTGGTCCGGTCCAGAATGATGCGGCTCAGCTGCATGAGGCAAAGCATCTGAGGGCTGACTCGGGACAGTTCCAGTATGATGAGTAGGGGGTTTTGGTTCGGTGGGCAAGTTGGCAGCATCTCTACTTTCCGCATCTCCTATTCCCACACGAAAAAAAAAAATGCCCCGAAATGAATAATCCCAGATTAAAATAATTTGACAATTCAGTATTCGCAGACATTTAACTAGGAACATTCTAAAAATGGCTTTAAAATAAAGATGAACACATATGAAATAAGACTTTTGATGAATGTTTGTGTTTTTAGTCAATTATCAAGACTTGGGATGCAACAAATTTAGTCTGGTTCTCTGACCTGAAGATTCCCTGACGTCTATATCTTAGGTCATGTAGCTACCACGGTTTAAAATAGTGTTAGTCCGAGTGACGTCAGTGGCATCATTCAAATTTAATATTCTTGCAAAATCCAGCCGGAAAAATACTGCAAGAGTGTGGCATTGATTTTTCAATTTTTATATATATAATTGAGAATTCAAATTCCAGGATCTGTAACGGGCCTGACAGACATTTTGTTATTGCGAACATCAACGTTAACAGCCGAATGTTACCGAAAACAAGTTCAGAAAACTTCAGATATTATCGGGAAAAATGGCAGAATTCTGCCAGTTTTCATCACGTGACATTGACATTGTCGGCTACCGGGCCTAATTATTCATCAGAAATAGTCAGAATATTTTGGTCTGGGAACCAGACTACAACAAATTGTGTCGTGTGCCCTTGCCAAAAACAAATGCCACCTTCTGGCGGTGACATCATTGCCAACCGCACCCCAATGTTAGGAGCCTATACAAAACTCATGGTGTGTGCATTGCAGGCAATTTACCATTATCATACGGCTGTCTGTCTCACTTAAAGTCGGGCACTAGTCTGCACAAAATTCTTTAAGGGGGGTGCACAAAATACATTTTTGAAAGGCTACCTATTCTTTTTGGGGAGAATATTTTAGAAATGTTAAGAAAAGTTTGCTTACACAAAATAAAATCCTGAACACATACCAGACTGTATAATGTGACACTTCAGGGTGCTATATCATTGTGTACTTTCACAACAGTGAGTTAAACACACAGTGCTGAATTAAATGGGTATATTTTTGCATTCAATAGGGGACCTAACAACAGAGGACAATAGGGTCCCCGGTTGAGAAAGGTCCCCGGTTGAGAAAGGTCCCCGGTTGAAAATCGTGTACAAAGCCAATGGGGGTCCTTGCCAAAAAGTGTGAACAATAGTACAATAGGAGGTCCCCGATTGAAGGTGTTTACACACTTGTGTGAGTGTTCGTGCAAGTACTGCCTTAGGGGGTCCCACGCACAATGGGGACAATGGGACCCCACAAGGTAGTCTTTAGAAATCGTGGTGCCCCATGAGAAAAACACTATGGAGTTTGAGATTTCAATCGGGAAAAAGGAGAATAATAGAAGGAAAGTAAAGTGGACAATAGTGGTTCCCCATAAGGGTGCATATGTGAGGATGGCTGTTCCTTTTGCACACATAATGGGGAGGGGGGGGGGGAACACCTTTTCCGATATTTTTTTGCAATTTCAGACTACATGTGAATGATGTTTACCTGCACCCATCCCCATGCCTGCTACCCTCTCCAAAATTTCCATCAACCCAGGCATGTTGCTCTCTTGCTGTGCGTTGGACTCCACCACGGGATACCCTACGTCCTCTGGCTTCTCTGTCTCCATGGCAACGGGAGGAACAGATTGCAGAGGTTTGGGGTCGCTGTTTTCGTGCTGAGCACTTGGAACGGCAAAGCATCTGTCCCCCCTCTCTGTCACCGAGACAGGAAGCGAATCTGTGACGTCCGCAGTGGTATCCTGTTCCCATGGAAACCTATCCGATTCCTCCTGAAACACAGAAACAGTGGTTAACAAGCGTGTTAACCCTAACCCTCCAGGGTATTTTGGCTAGAAACCCTGCCAGACGCGTCAGATTGCATACTTTGTCACATCGACTTGTGTGCAGAGTGCAGCAAAGTGAAGCTGTCACCACAGATGCACTGTGCTGCGTCTGGCAGGGTTAGGGTTAAAGAGCAACTCCAACGGTTTTGAAAAGTGTTATGGTTGGAAATAGTTTAGTTCCCGGACCTGATAATTCCCGGACATCTATAAATTGCTCCGTTTTGCCAAAGGTATGGTCAGGAACAAGACTACTACAACATAACTTGTTTCTCTCTACACAGCATCTATGCACGCAAAACGTTAAACAAGTCAGTGTTCCAGTATTTGCTAGCACGCTATAAGATACTAAACCCCCAAATCCTTTTATTTCTGAAAATTAAAGCAAAAGCAAATGTGTATACTACCTTTAAGAGTTTTGTTGTACACGCTATACATTTTCAAATACTCCAATCGGCAAAAAGGTATTCGAATATTCGGTTGCCAATTAATATTTGAATATTCGGTATATCAGGACAGCCCTAAAGTACTATCGCCAAAAAATTCAGGGGGGGGAAAAAAACCCTCTCATCTTCGAGGGTTGGGTTGGGGCTCTATTATGAAGACGGACAATTTAACACATCCACAGAACATTTTGTACGAAATATTATTGGTCCTGGTGAATTTCCTGTGCTACAAGCTGGGTGATTTTAATCATAAGTGGATATTTTGCTGAAATTCAAGCCCTGGCAGCTATACTTTTTCCTCCCCGAATGCTACCTGCTTTGCTGGCATCTCCGTCAACTGTAGCTGCCGTAAGATATCCGCTAGATCTTCATTAAAATTGCTCTTGTAGTTCTTCTCGTATTCCTTGCGTATCCTCTCCTTGATAACTGTGAGGGGATAGAGAAAAACAAATCAATCACGTTTTATATCTATTGACCCTAACTAGTTGTGGGATGTAAATCTGGATTTGTTAACATTCGGTTTGAATTCCACTAATCGGTTTCTATTTCAGAAACGGGATATTCGAAAGCAACCTAAAAAAATGTAAGTCTTTCATTTGTTGTGACACGGGCTAAAGAAAACAACTGGAACATCTTCCAATTTGCTCCGTGGTCTCTGATTGTAACTGCATTCACTCGCTGGTGGTCTTCTTGGTATATGAATAGCCTGGCCATCCATTACAGCTCTGGAGTGTTTTTGTAAAGGCCCAGTGGTCACTGAATCCTGCAAAATATATCCAGTCATTGGGAGGGCTTTTCATGGGCCACCTCACTCGTCACTTCTTTTCAATGACTATGAGCTAGATGGGAACTTCTGGTGAAATCAGATAACTGTTATTTGGTTTGAACAAAATGACGATAACCGGATTTTGAAATTCTCCGATTTCTCCCAACACCAACCCTAACCCTGCTCAATCCAACAGAATCCAACAATTTGATATTCCCGTTGGACCCTGTTGGATTGAGCAGCTAACTCATAGTGTTACAATCCTGTTAGATTTAGCAGGCAACAGAAAAATAAGATTTAGTTGGATTCTGTTGGATTTAGCAGGCAAGTCATTTTATATTTTTAGGTACCCAGCAACTTGGCACCGTTGGACTGTTTTGGATTTAGCAGGGTAGTCCTGGGGACCCATTAGGGGTTTAGGGTTCATAAGAGAGCTGATGGTTCGAAGCTGCATTAAATAGATTAAAAAGTGAGAAAATCTAACAGTTTGCGGGTAAAGTGTTGATAATAGCTCCCTGAGGTAGTGGAAGTTGACGGACTAGTTCCCAAGGCGAAGCAGTGGAAAACAGATTGTCATCTACTCTCAATACCAGGGGGCCAATCTAAATACGCAAATTGGCTTATAGATATGTATCAGTTGTGACTATGCAAATTATTGGTGCCTTTGAATACTTTTGTATGCCGTGCATGTAAACTCAAGATCTCAGACACCCTCCCCCACTTCCAATCAGTGTTCTAGCCAGGGTGAAATTAAAGCGGCGAGGGGCATGGATGGAAAATGCAAGCGAGGAGTGCGAAGCCCTTACAGCGTGGGGGTCCAGGAATTTTTTTTTTATTCTGTGGTGAAATCAGAGGCAATTCCTGACCACTTTCCCTCGACTGTTTTGAGCAAAATTTTAAGATTACATAGGCAAAATTTTGTTCATTTGAAATTGTTTAGCATTCCTAGCTCATGCGGACGTAGTCCACGACACTATCGTCAACAGTGTAGGTGAAAATTGTGTGGGTACCAATGATACAGCTGATCCCATTATAGTTTACTACCGTCAACAGTGAAAATTGTGTGGGTACCAATGAGCTAGCTGGCTGATGTGTGATATCATGCTTGGAGTGCGCCAGTCGTTTCTATCAAAATACAGTATCCAAGATGGAGATATAACAATTCAATAAATGTCGTCTTACAAATACGAGCCTACCTTGGAATTCTGGCCGTTTGGATGGGTCTTGCTGCCACGTTTCCTCCATCAATGTCTTGATAATCTCTGGCTCGTTGTTAGGTATCTTGGTACAATCTGGCCTCTGCCCTCCAATGACCCCCGATTCCATGAGGTCAGAGTTTCCCCTGCAGTCTAAAAATAATTTAATGATACAGAATCGGTCTTAACCCCTTGCGTACGGAAGACGCCATATGGTGCAAAAACAAACAGTGCCACCAGGCCGGATGACGTCTATAGACACCATTTTCTGCATTTTCAATCCATTGTTGGATTATTGTGTCCGTTTCGCTTGGCTGCAAAGCCGACCCGGCACCCCGGCGCCTCACTGTAATAACCGTACTTAAGGGGTTAATAAGGAGTCTGACCATCTCATAAAGTTGGAGGGGGAAAACAATGAGTTTAAACAGAAGATGTCTATATGAGCTTTAACAAAAAAAATCATAAAATCACAAAATGTTCACTTTACTCTCATAGGGCTGACATCCAGTTGCAAACTCCCACAAAGTTATACCAAAGCTGAAAAACAAATGCATAAAAAAAACACCGATAAAAACTCAACCACTTCAACAAAGTAATCTAAAAACTTGTTGTCATACTCAAAACAAGGTATACATGTATGTGCATATATAGGTGTATGGTGAGCAATCTTGGTAGGTATTTGTGTGGCCGGGGGGGGGGGGGGGGGGGGGGGGGGGGGAATGTTTTTTTTTTCGGTTGTAAGTTTTGATATTAACCTCTTGAATATAAAAGATGGCCATAGCCATGATTTGAAAAAGACAACCTGGCTGTATTCAATCCATTTATGTTTCAACTTTCAACTATATTGTTCTTGAATGGAAGTGTAATGAATAGACGGAGCTTTTTTCAAACAAAGCTTTCATTCGCACGAAGGGGGGGGCTCCAAGTGTGATGAATAGGATCGCTCTATTCAGTGTGGTGCCTATTGTCTGCGTTTACGCTTGGCTGCACAGGCTGTTCTTGTCAATAACAGCCGGACGCAAGGAGTTAAAATGCAAAAACTACGATAAACTCTTATGTTCATTATTATTTCCAAATTGCTGATATTCTTCTAATGTTCTGTAAGCCTTAAAACATTCGCGGCAGAAGAGGAGTGCCATTTGTGAAGACCTGATAATACTAAAAAGTAGTGCTCACCTATAGATGTCGTACTTTGGCTCGGGTTTTTCATTGATGTTCTTAAAATTTTCTGGAGGAATGTGCGTGAGTGTTCCCCCACGTTCTTTGTTGTTCGAGGCCGTACACCACGTTGCTAGACCCAGATCGCCGACCTATGTGAATAGACGTGAGTCCGTCATTTCTCAAAGAAGCACAAAAATTGACACATTGGTAATGATGTAAGGCCAAGTAAAAAAAAAGAAAGTTTAGCATCTGGGTTTTTTTTTAAGAAAGGAGGGGGGACTTATTTTCAAGATGGCCGCTATTCTTTTTAAAAATTTTTGACAACCGTAGGTTTTTCAACTGTTCAAAGACACAAAATTGAAAGATACATGTTGACATGAAAATTGAACATGTTTACAGTGGTTTTAGTAGTTTAAGTAAGCTTGCGTTTTATTTTCCGATGGATCGGTTGAGATTTTTGGGGGTTTTTTTCACCTCATTTTCCACTGGTAAAATATTAAAAACCCAGGCGACCCCCAAAAAGGAAGTGGGCGGGGACAAAAACATTTTGTTTACCTTACCTAAAGTCCGAGCCAATCAACAAATAGGACTTCATCTTCTTACAACTTTTTAATTTATAATTTTTATTTTCACAAAAAAAAACCACCTTCCTTTCTCCTATTTTGGGCATCTGCAACCCTAAAAAAGAAAGGCTCTTAAAGGCAGTGTACATGATTGGTCATTGTAGCAATTTTCAGAAATGGGCGGATTTAGGGGTTAGTACATGTATGTTATAGGAAATATCATTCCACTGACCTGTTCAAAGTTTTGTGTTGTTGGATGGCAAAAAAACGAGAGAAAAACGGCACTCGTTTTCAGCCTTTAGTCAAGGCGTGGCTATCTGGGCGCGTGACGTGCCCCGGATATGCCATGGTGTCATCATGTCCAGGGCGCGCCACTTGTCCGGGTAACCACGCGCGCCTTGACTAACAGCTACAGGGCAGTTTTCCAACGATTTCTAGCTTGAAATCGTTGGAAAACGATATATATTTCCACTTTTCTTGACAACGACAGCACACCTGGTGCCATCATTTCACAGGATGATTGAGACTACTATTAACTTACAGTCTAGTAAGGTATTTCGTAATAATTCAGGAAAAAAAAAAATTGGAGGATTACCAATCGTGTACACTACATTTAAATATTATTAGATGCTTACGTACCGCCACAGGGATCGAAATATCCACTGGACCGAATCCAGTGATTTGAGCATTGGTCTAGTGAACTCTTGACCGAACTAGTCCGGTGGTCTAGTGATTTTTTTCATATACTGCATGAAATTCTATTACTAAAGTCAATTTTTTTTCTAAATATGGTAAACTGAAAAGCCCCATTATTACTGGAATGGCCATTTTTTTTTTGAGGCAGGGAGTTTCAATCAAAACAGCATTTCGAACCCCTCCCCCAACAAGGTCGGTAAAGGGGAAAAATTGAAACAGCACACTCATTCAAAACACTGTTCTTATTTTTACCATTGGTAATGTGAAATAACTTCTGGTCTAGTAACATTTTTGTGCTACTAGCCCAGCTGTCTAAGATTTTTACCTGAAATTTGACCCCTGCTCCAACAAACACAAATACTGAACAGAATTATTGTAGGGCCAGAATTCATGTAATAATATTTAAAAGATACATCTTTCTTGTTCAATGTCTCATTTAAAAGTGAATATCTTTCGTATTGCTAGAAAAAAAAGCAACTTAAAAACAAAATTATTTTCCGGGTTGAAACGAGATGCTCACAATTCCTCCCAACAAAATCGCACCTACCTTAGCTCTCAAGCCGCTACCAACAAAAATATTTTCCAGCTTCAAGTCACGATGGATTATGGGCGGCTGTTGGGTGTGCAGATAGTTCATCCCCAACGAGACTTGGTAGATCATTCGGATCTTGACAGAGTGAGGGAAAGTCTTGAGCCTCTTCTGTAAGGACTGCAAGGATCCATGCTCCATGTACTCCATCACGATGCAGCAATTTATGCGGGGGTCAACCTTAGGGATGATGCCACGGATTTGGACGATGTAGTCGTGCTTGGAAGCCTTGACCATTCGTTCTACCTCCCGACTGACACGCTTCATGGTTTCTTCCGACACACTGCAGAAAAAAACCTCACAAATGATGTGATCACTTCACCCCCACCCCCGGGGGTTGGGCAAGGAAGGGTAGAGAAAAGGAGTGGAGGGTGGAGTTTGGAGGATAGGGGCGGTGTTACCTCACCTTATTTGTTATGCATTTTGGTCCTTGCCCCTTTTTACCAATCAAGACTTGTTAATTTGAATATTCATGATTTTGCATGTAAATTAGCTAGATGTGGCAAGAATGCCGCTGTGGCAAGAATGCCGGTGTGGCAAGAATGCCTATGTGGCAGTACAGACTTAATAGATGAAACATAACAGTTGACTTGTGAATTTGAAGTACCGAGTGTGAAGTTAGTTGCTGATTTCCTTGTGTTAGAGAGGATATTCTTAGTATGTATTTTGTTCTATGATTTGCAACATTTTATATTTAGGCTTTATTCATTTAGAAACTGAAATTATTATATGCATGGTCCTGACTAAGAATTTGTTGGAATTTCATATTACATGTACATTTTGTACGTTTAGGAGAAGGGTATAGCACCATCATACGTTATATTTAAAAGTCAAATTTGGGAACAGTTTTTGGCATGCTTAAAGGACACAGAAAGTTGGTAAATTTAAATTATTTAACCTGAAGTAAATGAATGACAACTTTGTCTATTTCTATTGAATGCTCACTCATACTTTTGAAATAGTTGATTCTGCTTTCCTCTGAGTAAACTTTAAGGCTTGATTGATAAATTAATGCTTAACCCCTTGCCACCGGTTGACACAAATACAAGCCAATTTTTGCATTTTCAATCCATTATTGGGGTATTGTGTACGTTATGCTTGGCTGCACAAGCCTCTTGTTTCCGTTTCGCTTGGCTGCATAACCCGGCCTGGTGCCCCGGCGCCACCCGGTGGCAAGGGGTTAATTTGGGAGATGTTGAAAGTTAATGCTTAGTTAGAAAGGGGGTCAACGTAATTTCAGATGAACGTTAGATATAGTGGGAAGCAGAAAATTGTTTCCAGAAAATTTGCATCTCCGTGCAATTGAAAGTTAACACTGTAAATGGGAATGGAAAATTCTGTGAAAAGAATTCACATTCACATTTCACATTTCTCACACAACTTTTCCCACCTGTGAATTCAAGTGGGAAATTATTTGTGTGAAAAGGCACGGAAATGTTTTCCCACTTGTGTGAAAAGGCGTGAAAATGTTTTCCCACTTTGGGAAAACATTTCCACATTTTGTGAAATGAACATGAATTCCCTGGGAAGAGAAAAAGTGTGAAGAGAAATTCCCATTTTGAGGTTAACTTTGAATTGCAATGTATTGTACCTGTTAAAGGCAGTGTACACGATTGGTCATTGTTGCAATTTTCAGAAATGGGCGGATTTGGGGGCAGTGTTCGATTTAGACGGGTGCACGCATGCACTGGTGCATGTACTTTTTCCTCTGTGCACGTAAACCTCTAGTACAACGTGCACGCTGTGCATGTACTTTTTTAGGCCTGTACCTGCTGGTATATTTCCCCATGTTGAACAACGTATCACAACGCGCACCCGATTTATTGCACGCAACGATCGACATGATGTGTGCGTGCCTGCATATTACCATCGTTGTAGTCTTGGTCAAGTGCAAACAACCGCAACCGATCTGCTACCGTATTATTCCCAATGTACAATGTACGTACACGCAGCTAACATTGACTTGAGAAAAGACTCGTTAACCCGGCCCCCGCGACCTGGGGTTAGAGCAATTGATCAATAAAGCCAACCCCAAAAGCGCATCTGCGCGTGCGCGTTGCTTTGTTGCTAGTCTTGGTCAAGTGCAAGCAACCGCACTGAATGCCACCGTCTTATTCCCAGTGTACAATGCATGTACACGCATCTACCACGAAGCGAAAGTCATCTTGAGAAACGACAAACGCGTGCGGCACATGCATTTTGCACAAGACATGCAAGACAATGTTTTTGACAGCTCACGTGTGATTTGGGCGTCCATGGTATAAATTATCAGCTGTTACTAATCAACAGTGTCGAAATAGAAACAAACGCTCGTCTTTCTAGTGCCGCAAGGAAGCCAACTGAAGGTAAATGTCGTAGTACTCCAACTACTCAACAAGTGAAGCCTTGTCATCAACCCGGCCCCCGATACTTCCTGCCCCGATTGCCGGCGCGGCCACGGCACCCGGGCCGATTCGCGATCTCTCGGTGGCCGGCCCTGATAATTACATTTTAGCGGAACCGAGCTCAGTCCCGGCGGGTCCGATCCCGGTGGGCCCGATCCCGGTGGGCCCGATCTCATGATGCTGTACACGTGATTTCCATTAGGTATTTAAAAAGATAAATTATTCCTCCGTTCTTCCGGTAAGGAAAAAGTGACGTCATCACGATAATATCGCGATATTTTTGGGCCGATATTTCGGTATCAAAATATCGAACAGCCTTCTGACACCGTGGAACATGATACTACAGTAGTAACGTAACTTCGGCTTCGCCTTCGTGCGATCGTGTCAGAGATTGCTAATTACCACTGATGAAATAAACAAACAGCGAATACCAATTGTACAAAAACACATCCTATTTACAAAGCAAAACAATAGCTACATTTGAAAATTTGTAGGAATACACATATTTTAAAACAACAAATATGTCTACCTATTGTTCTTTTGGGTTATGACTTGTGTGCACACTTTTTTGTGCATGTAAAATTTATTTTGTGCATGTAACTTTTTCGGTCTACATGCACCAGTGCATGCGATTTTTTTTCTTCTAAATCGACCCCTGTTTGGGGGTTAGTATTTTATAGGAAATATCGTTCCAGTGACCTGTTCAAAGTTTTGCGTTGTTGGGTGGCGAAAAAAAACGAGAGAAAAACGGCGCTCGTTTTCAACCGTCGGGCGGATGATAGCCTTTAGTCAAGGCGCGCGTGGCTATCTGGGCGCGTGACACGCCCCGAATGCCAGCATGTCCGGGGCGCACCACTCGTGGGTAGCTACGCGCGCCTTGACTAAAGGCTACAGGGCAGTTTTCCAACAATTTCCAGCTGGAAATCGTTGGAAAACGATATATATTTCCACTTTTCTTGACAACGATAGCACACCTGGTGCTATAATTTCACAGGACGATTGAGACTACTATTAGCTTACAGTCTAGTAAGGAATTTCGTAATAATCCAGTAAAAAAAAATTTGGAGGATTACCAATCGTGTACACTACCTTTAATGACTTATGGAAGGGGGGGGGGGGGGGGGCTTGTAGAACGTACCTCAACCTGCAAACCTTGACAGCCACATCATCCCAGTATTTATGGCGTGCCCTGTACACAATCCCGAAGCCACCGCTCCCGAGCTTTTTTTTGCACGTCAGATCTTCTTTTTGTACCGTTTCCAGGAACGAAGTGAACCCAGTACTATAAATACTTGTGCTCCCTGTGTCTAAGACGGAAGCCATGGTGTCTTATTCACTATCCAAGGGTAAGAAAAACAAAATACTAATCATGTACATGTACTGATCAATAAACAGGCAATTTCAAAATAAGGAGTGAGTTGGCCCTCACTGATGGTGGAAGTTACCCCGCCTGGGTCTGTACATTGTAGGTCTGAAAATAGGGATAATTTCTCTGGAATCTGTTGAAGAATTATCCTACATTTATACACGTATCGGGGCCCAGGAAAACCGCAAGGGCGGTGGGGTTGGCAATTCAAAGTGTCACCAACAACCTCTGACCCCTACCACATCTGGTTGTATTTGGTGATTTCAATAAAAAAAGAATCCTGAAAATCCATGGAGATCTGGCAAGAATACATTGTACATAACTGCATACATGTAGGAGCTACAACAAGTGCGGAATCCTATTTTCTGATTTTATTCCCCAGGACTGGGCTGTGCTGGGAAAGTACATGCAAAATTTTATGGTTTTTGTGAAGGAAAGGGAGGCATTTCAATTTGGGCAATTCTACCGTCAAGGACCTTACATTTGTAGCAATCTCTGTGTGTTTAAAAAAGTATTCTAAAAAACCAGGAAGCTTAGGAAGTTAATCTTACTTGTGATACTGGTCATTATTAAACCCTAACCCTCCTCAATCCTCCAAAATCCTCATGGTGGTTTTGGAGGATTTTGGAGGATTGAGGATGAATGGTGATTGAAGCACAGGAGGATTTTTGAGGATTTTGGAGGATTGAGGATGGTTCCTAGCAATAAGGGCCTAGGGGGTTAGCGTTAACATTCAAGTTTTTAACATGGCAATAAATCTCTAGAAAAGCTCCAGTTAATTAACAAGATATGAGCTTTAGAAGTGAGCGTCAGTTTTTGTGATGAATGTTGTAAAAACAACATGTGTCCATTTGTGTAACGTCCATGACGTTCACTTCTAAAGCCGTGTTTCCATTGGACTTATTTTTGTCAATCTACCGGGACTTTTCTTTAGAATGACAAAATTATGTCCAATGGGGACACGCGGTAAACTAACATCCCTGTCAACTTACTGCGACCTTGATGTAAAACAACCAGGCAGAAAGCGGTCGCGGAAGATATCCGCGCGGCCGCGGAAAGTCATCAGGCTCGCAATGTGTGACATTCTGCCAGCCTCGAAGGCGAATAAACATTCTTGTCGCGGTAAATAAAAGTCCAAATGAAACGCAAGGTAGAATTACGCGAAGGCATGTCGCGAGGCCGCGGAATAAAAAGTCCAATGGAAACACGGCTTAAATCTCATGTATATCTTGATGGAGCTTAACCCTGGCTTGGGCTCGGGCTTCGCGCTATTTTATGTCCCCAGATTTGGCAAGATCTTGAATACTGTTTTTGCTGCATGTATATCAAAGTCTGATGTTTTAATCTGGAGCCTCAGTATTTACATGTTCAAGGCTTCAGATTGGCAATGGGACTGGGGAATAGCTGGAGATGAAGCCCAAGCCCAAGCCAGGGTTTGAGAAACGCCCTATAGTGTCATATTAAACACTTGAATGTTAACTAATAAGATTAACGTCCTCAGCTTCCTGGTATATTAGAATACTTTTTTGAACACACAAATCTATCTAACATTCATGACGGTGCAATTGCCTACAATACAGGATGTCTACATGTATGTGTGTGTCGGAAGGTGCAAGATCTACCGGTACTTCAGACCTGCATTCCCTTAACAAATCATACACAACGGAAATCAGTTGAAACCGACAACCTTTCACTCTCATGATGTCCATATTTAATATTCATCAGGATGTCATGGAACTGAGCGACCAAAATGAAGAGCCGAGTGACAAAAGGGTGATGTCGTGGTTTCATTTGCAACAGACCTTTTTCTCGCGTCGTCATGGATCGCATGGACTGTGTCGTCACGTTAATAAAGTGCTTATTCAAGTAAACCCCGCCCATGTTGTTTTTAAGCTGTTCCATACATGTATTTGGGGTTTCACACTACTCTGAACTTACCCAGGTAATTAATCACCAGGGTAGCAGTCCATTACCCGGGTAGAAACTAACCCGGAGAATCGGTTTCACACTACAAAATTAACCCCGCAATTCAGCTTATATCCACTTCAGCGCGCACCCGGGTAACTTGTAACCGCATTTACACTATGCGAATGGTAACCCGGAGAATGCGCATTGCGAGCATTCACAATACTGATGGTAACCCGGAGAATCGTCTCAAGGTCGTCGTTAACCCCGAGATTGGTGGGTTAACGCACTTCGCGAGCAGGGTTAGAAATTACCCGGGTTCAGTGGGGTTTTGAGCCAGTTAACCCGGAGAATTTCTAACCCCGAGAAGTGTAGTGTGAACACGCCATATTACCCGGGTAATCTCGGGGTTGAATTTTTCGTTAACCCTGCAATTACCTGGGTAAGAGTATAGTGTGAAACGGCTATTAGATGAACACTCCAAGGCCGTCCGCACCTGCTGGTTTTGTTTACCTATCTGGTCACATGGGTGAAAAAGTCTCTTCCAAAATCTGTAAGATCACTGAAATTCCAAAATCAAAATGGCCCAAACGGAGATTTGTTTGTGTTCAATAATTTATTTTTTTTCTGAATGGGGCGAATTCAATACAAAAAATTCAAGAAGGAAAATATTTGCACTGAAAAAAAAAAATATTGAAATAATGTATGGATGGCAGCCAATTTTGGTGGGGGGGAGGGAAGTATAACAAATCAAAAAAAGTCATTTACGAAAATTAATCCGGACTTCGGAGGACAATTTAAAGAAGAAAAAAAGACGTTCTTTCTTTTTTTTTAAAGCTCGAAAATGATAAAAATGATTTTTTTTTTTTTGGCATTTGGTCTTAATCCATTGACCTTATAGTTTGATTTGCAAAGGTTTATGTGCCAGCACTTAAAATAAAACAAAGTATGATGACCAAGTCAATACAGGTACAGTAACTGCAGTGGCTGGTAAATACATGTATATGAAAGAGGAAACATTCAACAACAGGACACTCAGGGAAGTGTCTATTTTTATGTGGTTGTAGAGTTCAAGTTTCAGAGGAATCTTTTCACATAAATAATGTGTAAATAATGTGTTTAGTGTTCCACAATTATTTCTTAATCTATGCTCTCAAAGCATGCTGGTAATGGACGACACACAAACCAAGCAATATGTACAAACTTACAATGACGCCTCCAACTACTGGTGTAAAAATGACAATATTTTATCAATATTGAGTTGAAAATTTCCTTTTTCATAAAGTTTCACATAGGACAACTTGCATCACCATTTTTTTACCTCGGCTGTGTCCAAGTCCACCTCAACAAGGCAATGTAGGGTTCAAGTTAATCATGCGCTTGTCAGTTGTTTCCCCAAATCTCCCCAAATCTCCACCAATCCCCCCCCCCCCCCCCCACACACACCTTGACAAATTAAGCACCCTTATCCCTAACTCCCATAGGGATTTTTACTAGGAGGCTTCCTCAACCTGTCCAAATCCAACACTGTGTAGTATACCTATGGTACATTCTTTAGACAAGGCGTCATAGCTCCATGTAAAGTAATGGTGCTGTCGAGCGCAATCTGGAGTTTTGCGCAAGTATATTGTACTCCCTCCTGAGCTAATTTCCCTTTGAATGAAATCCATTCATATGGATATGAACTCAGGAGGGAGTAAAATAAACTTGTGCAAAAATCCAGATTGCGCTCGACAGTGCCAAGGCCCTGCAGTACTGAACCCATCAAAATTAGACAAAACCTGCTGTTGGAGTTTGCAAGGCTTGGGGTAGTTAGGGTTAAGGGGTACCACCATTGTCCACCTTTAAGTCCCTACTACTTAGTACTATTCTCCTTTGTTCCTGTTGAAATCTCAAACTCCATAGCATTTTCCCCTGTGGGGCCCCAAGATTTCTAAAGACTACCTTGTGGTTTCCCATTCTTCCTATTTTACCCTTTCTTCCTGTTACCCCATAAGGCGTCTAATGTAAGAAGAAACCTGCTATATTTCAACATTTATGTCAGCAAAATCCGTTTAAAAAAATGAAGCAGAAATTAACATGTATGTGAACACACAGTCGTACTTTCCCAATACTTCTGAGGACAATGCTTTGTGTTTCCTATTGTTCCTTTAATATAACCCAACCCCATAGACTAAGCACATATTTTTACGTCCGAGGACCGATTTCAACAAAAGACCGACTTGCGAGGACAAGAAAGGTTCCTTTGTATTTTCTTTCTCCTCTTGTCCTCGGACGTACATACAGAACCTGTACACTATGACTGATCATACTCTGTGCCAAGAACATCTACAACACCATTTTTTTCCCCTGTACTACACAACATTTTCCCGGACATAGGTCTCAAAACTAAAGGATGTGCCTGTTGTTCCATGTGTTTATAAAATTCTGAACACGGATGGATGGCCATTTTTCAAGGTTTTGCTGTTCCTGATCAATTTTGGTGGGGGTATTTTGGTGGGTTAACAGACAAATCTGAAACCAGCCATGCCACAACATTTTAAAGGTGGACACCATTTGCTTTTGCTGTATTTTTCAGAAATAAATGGATTTGAGGGTTAGTATTTTATAGCGTGCTAGCAAATACTGTAACACTGACCTGTTTAAAGTTTTGTGCGCATAGATGCTGGGAAAACAGAGAAAAATATTATGTTCTAGTAGTCTGGTTCCCTGACCATACTTTTATAGACAAAACAGATGACAGGGAATTATCAGGTCGGGGAACTAGACTATTTCCAACGATTGTCAGCTGACAATCGTTGGAAAACGAAAGAAATGTCCACTTTTCTTGAAAACGACAGCACACCAGGTGCCATGATTTCACAGGATGCTTTAGACTGCTATTCTAGTACGGTATTTCGTAATAATTCAGTAGTTTTGTTTTTCTAAGTTTGCAAATGATGTACATGTACATGTAGTTTGAAACTGTTGTTGGGAAACTTGCAATATACACGCAGCAGGGAAAGAAAGTTTGTTTGTACGGTCACTCAAAGTGTTACTCAAAGTGTTCACATACTTGTTGATTTATATACCTTATTTTTTATATATTTTGCTGACATAAATCTTTGAAAAATAGGTTGTGCCACATGTTCAGATATTTTTATGTTCCGAGATTTTGTGCTTCCTTACCCATCTTTCCAAAAGTGTTAAAATAATTTAAATCACCTCAAATGATAAGCTTAAACTCGAGCTGAGTTCGTAGTAATCTGTTTTACTTTAATATAATACTGGGAGTTAAAGGGACACATTGCTTTGGATTTTGCGATTTGGGCTATAAAACTGAAATGGATATGGTTGGGAAGCTTTTTTTAAAGTAGAATATAAAGATTCACATAACTATCCCTTCAAATTGCGTGGTTTTTGTTTAATTTCGTGACAAATAACAGTCCGCCATTTTGTAGAACCAAATTTTTGACTCCACAAAATGGCGGACCGTGTTCACCAGTCGTATTTCCAGTCGCAGCTGGTTGAAGTACGTTCTGTTGATCCATTTTGATGTTTATGTGGCACGGCGCACAGCACTGGCGATATGTGTCGCGAGGTAGAGAATGGTACCTGGCGATCATCTGATAGGTTTACAAGGCCACTGGCTGCGCCAGCCTAAAGACTCTTACATCGTATTTTGCGCATTATTTAGACGGTGGTATTTACTACTGGAAATAAGTCTATGTTTCGCGGGTCAGATGTCAGAGATCAGAGGCCAATTTTTTGTTTTGTAATCACTACTCACTAATTACAACACATTATACATGTTTGTTTGCATGAACAACTCTTATAAAAGATAAGGAACATTTCTAAACAGCAAAATTTCATGACATTTGAAGGCAATGTGTCCCTTTAACACCGTGGCCCTAACAGCCCATGTTTGGGTCACGTGACATAAGTATCAATGGATTGACCAATCGGATTGCAGTATCGGGATTTCGGTGAACAGTATGGCTGTTCCATTTATTGCTCTTACTCCAAAGCATTTACCAAAGCAATTGCCATTTTTGTGAAGTTGTCAAGAGACAACGGAATCAATTGGCAACCAAATTATTTTGGTTCAGTGAAATACGATAAAAATGCTATAAGGATTCGAAACTTTTGAGTGATTTTAAGGGCTTTATCACTGCTAATCTTTAAGATAAATATTTGAATAAAACATTTTTCCACTTTTTCCCTGAAAATGGCTGAAAACGCTGTATCAAATATTGTAGATGTAGTTTTCTTAGCATAACTTTGGAATGGAAGGTCCAATTTCAAAAATTCTTTTAGTTTTGTGTTTCTTTCAGCAAGCTCTTTAATTTGAGTCATAATTCAATGGTATTTTTATATATTTTAAAAATAGTGTGACCTGCCTATTATTAGGGGCCGTAACTACACAATTCTCACGGTCGGACATCCGGGAACTTCGCTTGAACTTTGTACAGAGATCAATGGATTGCTCTGCAGCCCAATGGGGAAATAGAAATACGCGCCGTGTATAAATTAATAGACGAAGGGGAAGATGTGATGTCATGCCGACCGCGAGAATCACCTTTATGATGTTTAATAAGTAAACAATTTAAATTTTAATAAACTCAAAATACTGATCAAACAACCCCTAGGCCCTACTAATTTTTTAATGAATTAACAATGTTAACACTATTACTAGGTAGGCCTAACTCATTTAATAGTTTTATACAATACATTGTGAACAAATTGCTTACATAGACCTACCACAAAACCACTCGTTTCTGGACATCATCACATTAAATTTACTTTTAAAGATCATGTGTAGTGCAAAATTACATTTGTGTAATTTTCCAGGTATATGTTGCTGAAGACATAATAAAATAAAAGGGCAATTGTTTTTGCCACTGAATAATGAAAACAAATGACTTTTGAGTGGTGATTTTCCATGTCCCGTTTTGGCTTCAGTTTGTCATTTGTCTGAAAGTCTTCGTTGGGGGCAGCAGACAAAACAGCCCAAAATATGACGTTACAGCTGGGAGTCGGGTTTGGGCACTGTGTGATGCATAGGTCCGGCGGGTTTTTCAAAATCACTCCGCGCACCATATAGTTAATACATTCGACCCCCGGGTGCCCAGCGCTGCACTGAATTAATACATAACGGGAACGGGATTCCATGGGTAGGAATTGACCTGGGTAATCCAAGTGAAATTGTTATGCCCTGTTTATTTGTGTCATCTGAAATATCACTATCACTGTAGCACCAAACAAATGTAGCACAATCAAAGAACTGTGACTCCCCGAATCCACAGACACAGCGCGCACCGCGGTGCAAATGATCAACCATAGGCCAGCCCGGCCGGGCGATAATCTAGTTGTTATGGCATGGATGTCCGTGTGTGTGCATGCACTGCACCGCCATGACTGCGCTGCCATGGCATGGCAGACCACACGTAGGAGCGGCCTACACTCAGGTCGGATACCGCAGTCGCTTTTTCCGCAGATGTGCATCATAACACGCATTTTCTGGATTTAATTCAACCATAAATTCCCTCTTTACGAAGAAACCATTAAACATTTCTGACAGATGAACTTTTATTCTACGTCAGTTTGGCATTGTTTGGCAGAAGGGGACTACTTTTCTTTAGCGTATAAAAATTCACCGGGCTCCAGAGAGGGACTTGGCCGTGCAAACGACGCTGCTGACCGTATACAATCTCACTGAGACACGGTAAAAAAAATATGAGTACGTAGCGCAGCGTATACGTACAGACCTTGCTTGATGTCGGCCTGATCTAAGGCAGCTTTTTTACTCGGTTAAAAAGACTTATAAACAAGGAAATAAAGATTGTAGTATTGCTCCTGGAAAACCTTATACTTTAGGCTCCGTGGTATTATATGGTTGTCCCCGAAAAAAGGAAATAAAACATGTTAAAATACACACCAGTCTGTCTTCACTTAACTGGACCGGTACCGCGTGGGCATGGCGGGCAGCTGCATTACTGGAGACCGAGTGATCGCGGCCCTATCCCACCTCTTCTGGTAGCTCAGGTTCGAATTGATAGGTAAGAAGCGCTCCTATCTCTGTTTACTTCTTGGAGATCATCCTCATTCAATTAATTAGTGCGATAAAATAAAACAAATCCTCACTTTCGCTGTCCGAAAAAACCCTCGACGCTGAGTCAACTCTGCTCAGCTAGCTGTGTGTATGATATAGCTAGCAGCAAACAGTCGTATGAATCACGACTCCCAGCTGTAATGTACTCACAAATCCTTGAAACCGCCAGATGGAACCGACGACTGTTTATTTCTTTTTTATGAGGGTTTTCGAAACCCTGGCTTCGTCTCCGTCTTCGGCTTCGTCTCCGATATCTGAATAACCATGATAACTGAGAAGCAAACCAATATTCAAATTTTTGCTTCCCTAATCAACCGAATGAATGTTCCTGAAGCAGAACATGCACCAAAATCTAGAATATTTCCATTTTCTTTGCTTGTCAGTTATTCAGAAGTTCGAGACGAAGCCAAAGCCAAGACGAAGCCAGGGTTTCGAAAATCCCCTAAGGATATGTCGGCCGGGCAAGAAAAATCCCGAAGAATTTCCCCAATTATAAATATGAAGCGCTCAAAATTTAAAAATGGGACTGTGCATTTGTGTTATATATTAGTACACTCTACACTTTCAAATATATTTCAGAAAAATGCCGCTTAGCACTGAACTTCCTCTTTATTAAAGTTTGGCACATACATACCTGTGCAAGGACGATCCACACACTTCTGGGTTTCAGCAAACAAACAAAAGAGTCCGACGTCAAACAAGTTTATTTACTACGCTAGTTCCACGACATCCAGTCTTGTCCATGAGCTCAACAGTTTAAACCTAGGTTGTGCCTCTTTTGGTCACAATCATGGTATATACCGATACAAAGGGAAGTTTAATTGGTGTTAGTGAGACAATTTTAATTTCTCCATAATGCACGTTTCGTGCTCGAACACCGGCACGGCGCGGCGCGGCGCGGGCAGACTAGCGCCCTCGTTAGTCATCATACTGCCAGCTGGGTTATTCGAAAGTCAGTGTGAAAAGTGGTGACATTGTTTTAATTATTTTTCCCCTTTTATCATCATCTCGGTAAAATCTTCCCCAAAAAATTACAGTGCGAGCGCGGCTATAAATCCCAGAGACGAAAATTGCACCGCTCTGCGGACTTCGGGTTTGAAAGCGAGGCTCAGTGCTAAGTAAACAACCTATGTCAATTGTGTGCAATTTATACACGGTAAAATCTTTCGAATTTTGAAAAGTCGCTGCCTGATCGAGTCCGTCCAAAAATAGTCTAATATACAGGTTAACTATTTGAGAACTCCAGGTGTTTTTTGTTTTTTTAAATGTCTTGTAGGACGGCAATTAAAGACTTTGTACACGTACATGCAACCAGCGCTTTGGCCATTTTACAAGCCCCGTTAAACCTTTTTCCGAGTATTGTTTACGCGGCTCACTCGTACCGGTAGTTGGCGCCTTTCCTGTCTTTGTTTTTTTATAGGCCAAGTAAAAAAAACTTGTTTAGCGTCCGAGTTAAAAAAAAAAAAAAGGAAGGAGGGGATTTTAAATTTTATTTTTAAAACTGCCGCCATTCTTTTAAAATTTCCGACAACCGTAGGTTTTTCAACTGTTTAAAGACACAAAAAAGAAAGCAGGTGGGGACGCTAAACATTTTTTTTTTACTTCTTTACTTCGCCTTAGCTTATTGTAACTTAGGCCTACATGGAGTTTTCTAAGGGTTGTTTAAGACCACGTTCCCACTTGAATTGGGAAAAGGTGGATCAAGATCCGGCATTTTGGTGAGATCGTTGTCTAACCGCAACGAAACCGCAAGTCGCGTTCCCACTTATGCTTGATCCACCTTTTCGAATGGAAGTGTCGAGTCCGAAAGGTCACTGAGTTCGGTATTACGCATGCGCTTGCTTGCTGAGCGCGCGCTTTGTGGCAGTGTTGCATGCTGGGACGGGTCAAATTACATACCTATACATACATACATGTACTATGTACAGTGTGTATGTGCGATGTTTTGATGTTAGAAGTAACGTTTCAACATGGAGGAAGGAGTGTAGGCCTACTCTGTGAAAGAATATCGACAAACAAAATTCTCTGAGGCGTATCAGCTGCCAAATACCAATCTCCCGACAGACTCAAGCGAATCGTACATGTATATGCCGCACATGCGACGTGCATATCACTTCTCTAAGTAATCCCTAGTATGGTCCAGGAAGATTTAATTATAGAATAGATTTCCGATAGAGAACAAATGGGTGGCACTTTGGGCTGTTGGGCTGGAAATATTCTCGAAGCTGAAATATTCTTGAGGTTGAAAAAATATTCTCGAGGCTCAATGAATTAATTATCGAGGCTGTTACTATTCCGGAGTTTAGCGAGTCTCTCTGATATTCCAGCGGATCGGATCACATGGCAGGCGCGGATCCAGTGGGTGGGTGGTTTTTTTGCTTGTAGGGCCTACGCCTGAAGTTGCAAACCAGAAACCTTACGTGTCAGGCCCCCCCCCCCCCCCAGCCCCCCCCCCCCCCCTCCCCCTCCCCACGCTCGTTGCCATTTTTTTATTTTAAAAAGTACCGTAGCAAACCAGAAAAGAAAAGAAAAACCCTGTCTTATATTGCGTATACGGGGTAAGAACAAAACAGAGGTTAAATGGCGCCACCAACGTTGAGAAAGTGGGTCCCCCCCCCCCCCCCCTACCCCGCTTGTAAAATTGTTGGGAGTCAACTTTTTGGGAAAATGTACGAAAAAATCAGAACTCCCCCTGAAAATAATCCTAGATCCGCCCTTGCAGACTGAGAAGTTCATCTCTTCGGTGCATACATTCATGGAGGGCGCTGTGTGAAAATTATGGGACATGTAATTATATTCCACGGACACTGCTTCACAATAAAATAATTTTCGGCAAATGTGGATGTACAGGCAAGCATTGTAATGGCCCTGAATTGTCCATGCCTAATAAATTGCATCACAGCTCTGTAACCAATGGATCAATTTCATTCAAATCTTGACAGAACTTGCCCATGTTGTAGTCGAATTGGCGTTACATTTGGTTACTTGGCAAATTTGAGTGATTGAAGGAAGAGGGACATTTTTTGATACATGTAGCCTAGGGTGTAATCTGCCAATGCCGCCAGTGACATTGAATTCGATGATGAAAATGAAGTCGATGAAGACGGTGATGATGATGGATAGAGCACCGCCGAAGAGTGTGGCTGCCATAGGCGTTTTCGTCCTCTCGTTGGTATACCCAAGAAGGCTGGGAGTAGTAGGCCATCCCTTGCCATGGCGAAGATGTTCCTTGACAGACGGAAAAGTGCGATCAGAACGCCACCCGTCATGCTACAAACCTACCACATATCCCATCCAAGGTAGGCCGATGATATCGAAGGCTGTCACGAAGGAAGACAGCGGGTTGATATCTTGGTAATCAGACAGGACACCGAAGGCAAACACTCTAGAAATGTATAGTTCAGTTTTCAGAATCTATGTCTACTTTCGTAACATTTCACGTATTCACAGATTCCTTGATTTTATAATCTTGTCATAATGTTATCCGTGCACTTGTTCTTTCACGGCTTGATTTTGGTATTAGTGAAATGAATCTATTTAAACTTCAACAACTCCAAAACCGCGCTGCTCGTATTTTGTTTGCAGTTGATAGGCATAAATTGGTTTCTGCACTGTTTTCTCAACTCCATTGGCTTCCAGTACGACAAAGAATTCAATTCAAAATAGGTCTTCTTGTCTTCAAATGTCTTCACCACTCGGCCCCTAAATACCTTGTACACTTCATGGTCGACCTAGTCTTCGTTCATGCTTCGACACCACGCAGCTATCAATACCCAAATCCAAGAACAGTTTCACTGACAAAGCCTTAACGATTTTCGGCCCTAAACGGTGGAACAATGTGCCCTCCTGTATTCGATCTTTGGACACGGTTTCCTCATTCAAAAAGTTTCTCAAACACACCTATTCACTTTATAATTATTTGATTTTGACTACTATATCTGCCTTTGAGTGCTGTGATCTAGATGGAATGGCGCTGTAGAAATCCAGTTTAAAAATAATAATAATCGAGACGGCGAAGGCATAGATGATACCAATATTAATAGAAAGACCTCTGTTTGGATTTTTGGTCTCCTCTGCGCTGTGTACGATGGATTCGAACCCCAATAATAATTATAATATTGGGCCCATCACAGGCAGACTGATGCACCCGCGATCACACCGCTGAAGCCCATCGGGAAGAAGCCGTGGACTCCCATGGACTTGAGGATTTGTAAAAGAGAAGGCTGGAAGCCGTGCACAGGACTGCCAGCTTGTATTACTGTGAAATTCGGATAAAATTGGGCCCTAAAAGTGCTCTATTTTGCAATGGAGCGGAGGCATCATCTTTCAAGCTGGCAATGGGCTACGGGACTACTTTTAGGGGGTATCATCTTTGGATAGAAATTTCTCCCAAAAGTCATTGGTTAATCTCCATAAAATTTAACATAAACTGAAAAATGATGAAATAAGCTTTAATTTGATTGTGTCTCAAACACCTGGAGAGTTTAAAATATTTTTCCTGAATTTTTGAAGTTTGCGTATTTATCATTGAAGTCTATGGAAGTTTATTTACTGGTGTGATGTGCAACCTTACGTTCATGAGCAGCGCCCCCACGTTCTGACAAGCACACGTTCTAGAGGGCGCACTTTGCTTGTTCGACAGCAAAAAGGCAGAGTTCCCACTCGTTAAAAAGTTTGTGCACGAGAAATGGTAAGAAAATTAATTGTTTGCAGACTAGTGGTGCGTGTGGGTATGATTTACCTTTGATCCCAATGGAGTGGAGGACTTGAAGGTTTGAAGGAAGGTTCGGAGATCATTACCTACAATTGTTGACGGAGAAATCCCTTTTTTTCTAATCTATTTTGCGCAACGGTATCAGGGTAAAAGTCGCAGGCCTATTCTCTTGATATACGCAATACCCGTAGACCAAGTTTAGGCAACTTTTAGACGTAGTTTGGAGCTGTTCATTTGTACAGTAAAACATATGTAATCCGCCATATTTGGGTTCTTTGGGCCAAGTTTTCGGGACCTATCATGTCGCATTCTCGCCGGGTCAACAGTTCTGGCACACGCATTGGACCGCCCTATTGGTATGAGAAAAGGCCATCCACGTGACCAGATGGCGATGGCGTAGAATGTAAACAAAACTATCACGCGTGGACCGCCTTGAAGTAATTATAGTACATGTATAGTACTGTGGAAGGTTAAATCACGTGCACGAACGCGGAACGCTCGACTGGTTTATTTAAATATGCACTCATTAGCATCACTATATTATGCATTCCATGACAACACGTGAAAACGGTCTATAAGTTACTTTAATCGATCAATTGTGATCGTTAGGACTTTCAAAGCTGAAGTTGACCCTTCCCAACAGCTTTTCTCAAAAAAGAAATTGAAACAAAAATTTAATAAAATAATTAATAGATATTATTCTGTCTATGAATGATGGGGTGAAAGACGAAATATACAAGTGAATAAAAAAGCCCCGTAATGAAGAAGTATAATATGGTGCGATGGTTTACATGAGAGCCTGCCGGAGCTCGTTGTCTTCGTTTACCACGTGCGTGCATGACGCACGGAGCTGTAGACTACCACGACCGTCAACTAACTCAAGCAGTGACTTACAGCTCGTGGTAATCCGCCGTTGTGTCGCTCCGGCGTGCGGTATGTGACGCGAGTGTAGAAAAGAGCCACAGCGCCCGTCTAACGCATCACTGAGTTTCTGAAGACTGTTTATGGGATGGCACACAACACAAGAATGGCATGACAGCCAGAGCTATTATCCAACGGGGCTTTTGTGGCAAGCGGCAGTTGTTACGAGTGGGGACTTCCGATCTGTTTCCTCGGCCCGTGGTTTTCTACATTTCTCGCTACTGCTGAAAAGTGCCACGTATCTTTGGATGACAACTTTGGGATTTTAGAACACTAGCGGTGGGATATTGCCTACAGAAACGGTAACATTATTTTCAGTGCTGGAATTATACAATTTCATGTTTAATCCAAATTGAAGGGGTCAACCCTGTTGATCCTTCAGTTTTACAATCATCAAAGCACACGGGGGATATTAATAGCGGAAACAATTCTAGAGGAGTGACAGTCACGTTCTGTTTGGATTAGCCTACAGTCGCGAAATCAACTCCAACTGCATTGGTTGGGCTTCAGTCATTCTCGGTGATCCGAAACCATTCGGGATTGGTCGCCTGTATGATGCGATAAACCAGTACGGCTCGAGCATTTGTATTTTCTCGGTGAGTTCTGCAAACTTGTGTCGCGTGGAGCATTTTCTTTGACTTCTGTTAGAGGAAACGGCGTGCGAAGCGAAGCTGTTTTTCCCCGCTGTCAGACTGGTTAGTACACTCGCGGGGATTGGAGTTGACGGTTGATTGTTTTTCATCTCTGGAAATCAGCGAAGCCTGTGAGCGACCGACTGGGTTGTGGTGTGCCCCCGGTTAGCCACCCTGGTATCCATTTCACGAGGGGCGGCAAACAAGATCTTCAGATACCCAGCTCGCTGATTAGACCTGACACTCATAAGGCCGACAGCCCGCGGACTAGACCGATATTTCTTTTTCCGTCTTCGGGAATTCCAGTTTCTTGTGAACTCCCCTATAGCTGTATAACTGGGATTGAGATCTTGTACCGCGTCCTAGAGCTTTTCCACGGCATCGCCTACGAGAGCGGATGCCCTTGGAATGGGTCGCCGGTCGGGATTCGCACATAACGGCGCAACTGTCAAACTCAACTCGGGGATGATGCTGGGAGCGGTGCGGCTCCTGGTGATCCTAGCGGCTCGCTCCTTGCTCCTGCTGCCGTGCTGGACTCGTACCTCCCTCGCCGTGCCTGCACAGATAGCTTCCCTAGAGCCCCAGCCTCCCCCGGGCGGGGAGCCTGCTGCCCCGGCCCTGCCAGATCGGGGCTTGGAATACATAGAGGTCAACGGTTATCCAGAGGATGACACAAGCGAGGATGAAGAATCAACCAGCTATACATCCGTGGTAAGTCCCCCCCCCCCCCCCCCCCCCCCCCCCCCTCCTGTTTTCTCCAACATTTTAATCATGTCTGACTAGTAATCCGTGCATATGAAAGCCTGGCGTGTTGACCGAAGGTTGTGTGCCATCATTGCCATGTGTGTTTGTACAATGTAAGCGCAGGGGATTTCTTGTGGTTTGGTAAGCGGGAAACCTCGCCAGTCCACGGTACAAGGCGCTCTGCCTGTCCTGTACATTATTTAAATGCTCAATGGGGCGGGAGGTTTGTTCACAAACTTTACCGTGAATGGGCAAGGATTCCACGAGTGTTTTTCGCAGAGCAGGGTCGCCCAAATCGCCTCACGATCCCACCATAGAAGGAAGAATGCCCCTCAATACACAATGAGTGTTTTACTTTTGGTTTCTCCGCGGGCGGGGCTCTTCCAAGCAGTAAGGGATGGCAGAGTGTATTGCATGCTTCGATGATTTGAATCAAACTTTCAAAAATATGCAATCACACTGTTGTATCGTGTATTTTTTTTTTGCTCATGAATGTGTACAAGTCTGAACATGGTGAAGCTCCACTACAAGGCTGAACTTCTTTCCGTTCATGAACCAGGTATAGGACAGGGAAGGGGCTCGGGTCATTATCTGGTAAATCTTGCTTGCATCAGCGGCGGCGATTTCTCGTCAAGTTCTTTTGGGGGGGGGGGGGTGTGGACGGAGGAAAAAGCACACAACTAACAACATTTTGTTAAGCGTTTTGTACTCGGTGTCTCTTGTTTATCCTGAGAATTGTTTGAAAATGTGTGCTGATCTTTGTGTATTCTGGTGCATTCTGATGCACGTTAAAAGTCAATGACCCATAAAATGAACCGGTATATGATCATGGGGAAATTATTGTGGGGGACACTGTCATAGCCTAGCCGTCCCCTCCCCCCAAAAAATATTGGGGGATGTCCCTGGCCCTCGGGATCGCCGCCCATGGCTTATATAACAATCATCTACAGGAGCACAGGAGTGGAACACGACATATTGTCAATTGTAAAGTTTTTAAGCTTACCGTCTGCAAGTTATAGCGCATTGCCTTCTATATATATACACTGGGTATCACTTTTAAACATTTCCTGGAAAAACATACTTGACGGGCCAAATTAATGTTTAATGTACGGCTACATTAATGCTGGGGTAAGTATTGCCGGTAAGCAACAAATAGTGAGCGGTATATATACCATACTTTGGCAAATGATCATAATTTAATGGGGTTTTTTTCTTTGCAATAATTATTTCATGTACTGTATCTATACACTGTACTAGTCTATAGGGAATAATCACGCATAAAAAACTTACACTATATCTCTATACATTCATTTACGGATGACGGTCGGAGCATAGTGACCGAAACGTCGGGTTTATACCCTCGGTTCTTTAATTAAAGAACCACACTTCTTTTTGAATTAGTTACTCCACAAGGTTCCGCAAATAATCTTTCTAGTTGTACTCTCTACTGTACAACTACAAGCCTCAAATAACAACTACACTTTGTGTGAAGAAGGCGACCATTTTTGGCTGGGTAGGTAAAATTATCAAAACAAATTCCTCACGCACAAGTGCTTATAAATGAAGGGATGTCTACTGAGACTGTACACCGATATTGCTCTAATTTCGTGACACGGTTCATCGACCGTTGACGGACGCTCGCGTGGACTTGGGTCCATCACGATGTCGGCTTCTCGATTTCTCTAAAAGTTTATCAGAAATGAAGTCATCCATAATCGCGCGAGAACCGATACCTCGTAAAAAAATCGCCGGCAACCCCACAATCCCGAACACGGTGTACGGCCGCGGTGAGGGAGAGATACACTGGGCTCACGGGAGTCCCTCAGGTCTGCGACCAAACCCCCACAATGCACTTTACCCTGTGAGCATGCATTCATCTGGTAACGGTAACTTACGTTCTTAAATTCATGATGTGACTAAAATGTAGTCGATCGAACTTTCCCTGTGAGGGGGAAACGAGGTATTGCGAGGGGTGGGCGTTTGGTAAACAACCCAACTTGGGGCACATGCGAACTTGTAACATGTAAATTCTTTATTGTTTTATATGGATGGCAATTTTTTGCAATTGTGTAAATATTTTTTATTGTTTTGGCAACGTCACTACCCCTCTAAATGTACGTCTAATGGAATGATCTATTTTTTGGCGGCAAGTGCATTATATCCCGCGAGTATTCGGTCTTAAAAATAGACCAGCTGACACGATTGAGGCTGTCACTCAGCCGTGCTCCCCCTCGCCGCAGGAGTAATATATAACCTGTGTGAACTGTACATGCTTTGCTCCATGTAATCGCTCAGCGGTTTGGGGGAAGAAAATCATTTCACGCGGAGTTGAAAGTCTTGGAGGGAAGGTGGAAATATAGCTCAAGCTTGTGGGAACAAAACGGCAGTCGTGAAGAGAGAGGTAGAGACTGTGGCAGGGCAAGGATGAAGGAAAACAGGTGGGCAGAGTATCATCACCTTTGAGACTTGAGATCCAGAACAGTGCTTCATAAAGTTACCAATTTTAGCGGCTGGCAGCAGCTGACGGAATTAAAACTGGCAAGATAGAGGTAACAAATAGCACGTTACCGTTACACAGGAGCGAGCGTGCATGTCCACGCATTAACACCCTCTAGTGTTAATTAATTAATCGCCTCTAATACTTAACACCTTCAGTAACAGCCGTTATTCTGTTGTCTGGAGCAAGCGTGTCGATAAATTCACACTCGGGTCTGGGGAAGCCAAAGAATATCACACAGCCTAATGTTTTGGGAGAACTACGAAAAAAATATAACTGTTTTATAAACCTTGTATTTTCCAATTTGCGTTGGTGAGTTCAAATTCGGCGGGGTAGCAAAAAGCAAAATGCAGAACGTGCCCCCTAAGTTTGGTTTGGTAGGATATATCAATCTATTGTGCTGCCGTATTTAAAGAAACTCAAGTCTCGATATATAACATGCAAGGACGAGGCGGGTCTGCGGCCCTAAGCATTATATTTTTGCAGCCCGCCATTTAAATAAAAATAGTCTTGCACGCCTATAATCGGCTTCTATCTGCTTGATTACCAAATGAGTGATATCTATCATGTAATCTGATAGCTCAGATATGGGCCTACAAACGAAGATATCACTGGTCAAACGGGTATCCTTTTGGTATCTTTAAAGTATCTCGCTGTTTCCAAAATAGGCCTGTTGTAAGTTTGTGATGAAGAACCATGTTTGACATGCATGACGTATATCTCTTATCTACAGAGCTGGACACCAGAGTGTTATGATTTCAAAGAACTACGTAAAGGCCTACGAGAGATGAAAGATCCGCGTACAACTATGACAAACTTGGAAGAAACTCCACGCGTTCCCTCTAAAAACTGTTTAGCAATTAAACACAATCTTGCTATCAGTTTGTAGCTAAACATTACGTGTCCAATTCCTAAACATCAATGTTGAATGGCTAAACACGATCCGTCGACACTCTAAACATGTTTAGTATTTATACATGTTTACAAACTGATCGCAGAAAAGTGTTTAATTGCTAAACACAGTTTTTGCGGTGTTGTTGAAAGGAGTGGTGCATAGGCTATATAGTTTACGGTACGTCTTATAACATGTACATGTAATCACAGGTAAACACAAGTAGACAGGGAACCATACCTAGGGGCGGATCCAGGATTTTTTGCAGGAGGGGGGTTTCTGAAATTTGCCCAAAAAGGTGACCCCCAAAATGTTTCGTCTGAAAAAAATTTACAGGGGGGGGGGGGCTGACACACCTTCTCACCGTTGGTGGCGCCATTTAATCTCTTTGTTTTGTTCTCACCCATAGGCAAAATAGGACCTGTATTTGCAAGGCGTAGGCCCCTACAAGAAAAGAAAAATGGCAACGAGTAGGAGGGGGGGGGGTGGTTCGACCCCCAAACCCCCTCCCCCTGGATCCGCGCCTGATACCACTATTAATCGCTGTGTAGTTGACGCATACAGGAAGGAATACAGGGAAATGCATTGTTTACACAGTGGTTTCCGCGTAGTCGCGATAGTTCTACACGGAGGGGCTGTTTCCATTGTACTTTTAATCGTCCCTGATAACTTTCAGAGGCCGCACGGATATCTTCCGCGACTACTTTCGGCCTGGTTGTTTTACATCAAAGTCGCGGTAAAGTCGAAAGGGATGTTAGTTTACCGCGCGTCTCCATTGGACTTAATTTTGTCATTCTAAAGAAAAGTCGCGGTATATTGACAAAAATAAGTTCAATGGAAACACGGCTTTAGGGCCTCAGTAACTATACCGGTAATATACCTTTAAGCTTTCTCCTTCACAGCGTGGCGTACGGTACTTTAATATTTGTATGAGTACGGGTGGAAATTTTGATTGTGTCAAGCAGGAATCATGTTTACAATGTATAGACTGTCTTCCAAAGTGACAGTATGGTTTGAATTTGGTGGGCTATATTCGACGGATAGATTTTAAATTGAACCCCAGTGCCTCATGCAACCGAAAGCGTTGTTTATTTTTAAGGTTTTTGAAAAGAATGATGAGTTCAGATGAGTTCAGATGAGTTCCAAGTCTATCGTTACCTTACGTAGCACCTGCCTGGAACTAGAAGACCACTTCGTACTGCCCGAAACGTTTGATTGGACTTGCTGGTTCTGCCGAGATCGAGACCGTGCATCAGCTTAAGAGAGAATAATCATGCACCGTGGTCTGAAAAATGTGCAATATTTTGTGGATTGAGATTTTTGTGTGAAACCAGCCTTTCATTTTCCCCGGTATAGCATAGGACCAGTCCAAACTTTGTTGGAGAACACCTCCATGGTTTTACTAAATATTTAGGACACCGATTTCCGCTGATCGCATATCTGTTGTTCATTTAGCGGCTAAAGCATGTTACCTTCACCTGACCGCTCCCCGCACCCACCGCCGGGCAACGCGCAAAAATGCCGCTGAGCCTCCCCAGGCGGTGACCAACATTTCCCCCTTTAATGATTAAAAAAAATACCTGTCCCCTGGTCCCATTTTTCTGTCCTACCCAATTATATCCCCAACGCTCGCAACAAACACTTCTTTTCATTGATTTGATTTCTCCACTTATCAACTGAATTGTTGGCTCTCGAAACGCAAAGAATCCGCCCAATTTGCTTTTTTTGTTCAGGGCCAACAATGCCCGAGAAGACCCCCGCTGTTTTGTCCGGGTGCTGGTCCGTAAGCCCACCCCCTCCAACTGGTCCTGTTTAGTCCCGAGTTATTGGAATATTGTCGGTAGCCGGCCCGAATAAAGGCTTAAACGAAGTGCTTAAGTGGGTGAGTACCACCATCTCATACGCCCCTCACTTGTAGAGATTTCTGATGGGAAACAGGTGTCTATCTGTTGCCCTATACACCATTAGTTTTGTATCATTATTTGGCATCTCATAGAATGCAAAAGCACGAGAAATATTGCTTGTTCAAATGGTGGATCTGAGAAACTTCGCCGAGATCTGAGCCCTTCGCACAGTCACCATCAACAGAGGGCTTCAGAGAGTTTGAAATTGGCCCTATATTCCACGACCCTTATTCTGGCCTGTGGTCCCAGTCAATCAATGCTAACTTTCCAGACCAAAATATTCCGACTATTTATGATGAATATTAGATATATATTTCTGATGAATATTAGTATAGCCACCAATGCCACGTGATGAAAACGGGGGGAATTCCTCCCGTTTCCGAAAATGCCCGAAGTTTTCCAAACTTGTTTTCGGTAATATTCGGCTGTTAACGTTGATGTTCGCAATATTAACCAAACGTCTGTCAGGCCCGTTGCAGATCCCGGAATTTTTGAATTCTCACTATATATAAAACCTGAAAGATCAATGCCAGTATTTTGCCGACCGGATTTTACAAAAGTATTTTTGAATGATGCCACTGACGTCACTCGACCATGGAGGTAGGAAAATAGTGTATGTCATGATCTATTTTAAACCGTGGGTACTACCTGACCTGAGATTTATCAAGAGTAGCCAGGAAACGTTCAGGTCAGGTAACCAGACTACAGTCTCGGCGGTGATCGTTGTTAGAAACGCCAACTCAACAGAGTGGTACCCCACGATGCGCAGAGCTACGCAGCGAAACCAGCATGCCGGTTCGAAGCTACAACTTGTTTACAATCTTCAGCTTGATGACACTCCATTGGGAGCCGCAACAATGAGAGACAAGAGAGAAGGGGTCAGACAACCTGAAAGGGCCCCCAGGCCCGCCCCGCGAATAAAAACACAGGTGTGCGGGGAAGACGGACTAGAATGGGCCCGATGTAATCACCAAACGGAGCCCATTCACGAGATGGTTGATAAGCACACGCCAATTCTCCGTCTCTAAAGCCTTATTAACCAACCGCAGTTTGTAATGAACTCAGGTGTGAGAACCAGCGCACGAGCAATACAAACACAGTTGGAAGGCACACATATCCCTTAACTTTACTTTACACGTGATGATTGCCCTATACATTAACACGGTAGGAATAGGAGCGTCCTGCTCCTATTGCAAAAATTAATACTGTGTATTTATTTCTGATAAATATTTTGTGCAATGTCACATTGGAAAGCTCATAATTTAACCAATACTAGTAAATTAGCAATTCGATTTGAAAATTTGAATTTTGGGGGGTGCCACGCCCCTAAAACACGGACACATCTTAAAGGTGCTGTCTTGTGCGTAACTACATCAGCTTGCGCTTGTACATGAAGGGTCGCACATTCCGCTTATGGTGCTTTTGTTTTTGACGAGTCTCTGAAAACTCAATCCCATACCGTATCCCTTTAAAGGCTTTGTCTCATTAAAAATAGTTGAAGGCTCAATCCCCTTTGTTGCAGGGATTTGAAAAGTATGATGAAATGACATTTGAAGACACGTGACAGTATTAAATGTTTCCGGTCAGTATAATTACCTAGGCTAGGTTTTCAGAGAAATATAGGCCTACATGCCGAAAATACTCAAACACGACGGCCATTTGTCTGAATTGATTTTATTTTCAGAAAAAAAAGGAAAGCGCCAACACGGTCAATGATCTGATATATAGGCCCTATGTATTCTTTTTTTCCTGTCTGACGTCCATTTTATTTTTTAAAGTCAGTGTTTTTCCTTGTGAAGAGACCACGGCTGAGTGTACGAGGTATGAGCCAGCTGAGCTGGCATAAACACGAACTAAACTTTAATGCATAGCTCGTGGATTGAGATGAAAGCTGCTAATTCCACAGGGAATGGGAGATTTCAGCCTTGGAGCAAATTACAAACAATTCACGATCGTCGTTGGTACATCTATTGTCGGTCGGTGATAACTGATAGTGAATGGGGTAGCGCACCTGCAGCAGTTGTGGCTGCTCTTCCGCGAAAAGGCGAGAAAAGGACACAACTAAAGTCTGCTTACTAAAGTGTGCAACGGAAAGGTGCTTGCTGGAAAGCAACCCACAATTGTGGGACCAAGTTCTCGAGTGGCAAGTCATCCTGGTCAGTTCTGTCAATCTTGTCAAGTAAGAAGAGCCAAGTCATTCCGTCCGCGTCTCGGGTCAGGTTACGTTTGAGGGACTTTGAGTCACGCTTGTCTCTGGTCAGTGAAGTTAGTCTTTAATGCCTGGTCTAACTTGTGTCATTGTCAATCTATTCGTGTGTGAAGCCAGTCTTAATTCAACTGTCAAGTTTACGTCACTTTGGTCAAGTCTAAAATGTAAGTCCAAAGTCAAACTAGTCAAGTCTGAAATGAACTTTCAAAGTGAACAAAGAAAAGTGGCAGGAGCGAATCCCGCTCCTGCCAGTTCTTTGTTCACTTTGTAAATTCATTTAAAATTACCTCGTCAGTTTCCCTTGTGGATTGTTCGACGGTAAGTCTGAAATGAGCTAATCTTACATTTCAGGGAAGTTATACTCTCAGTTTGACTAGCCTATACATTCAGTTCCGTGCAAGTTAGCTTGGTCATTCTAATTATTAGTACGGTAACTTTAAAGCTGGTCTCAAGTCAAGCCCTAAGTCACTTTTGTCAAGTCTCAAGTCACTCTGGTCAAGTCCCAAGTCACTCTGGTCAAGTCCCAAGTCACTCTGGTCAAGTCCCAAGTCACTCTGGTCAACGGTCCCAAGTCACTATGGTCAAGTCCCAAGTCACCCTGAAGTCCCAAGTCACCCTGGTCAAGTCCCAAGTCACTCTGGTCAAGTCTCAAGTCACTCTGGTCAAGTCCCAAGTCACTCTGGTCAAGTCCCAAGTCACTCTGGTCAAGTCCCAAGTCACTCTGGTCAAGTCCCAAGTCACTCTGGTCAAGTCTCATGTCAGTCTGTGATCCAGTTCTCCTCATCGAAGCCTTCTTACAAGTTGCAGTTCAACATTGCTGTAATTGTTACTGTTAGCCTGCCTGGTGCACGTGTCTGTTGAAGTGATGTACGTGCAAGTCTGGGAACCAGCCGCGTGATTACAATGTCGCTCTGTCATCATAGTGTGCCGTGTTAATCAGTTGGAGCTTGATCGATCATTTTCACAGAGGACAAGTTTCAGTCTATGTTTCACCTTTGACCTGCTTTTCGTGGTAATTAATCCATGTTATTTGGTGTTAAAGGTGAACCCTGTGGCAATCTGCTAATTACCGACCAGAAACCCCAAGGGATGGGGAGAAAGTTTAGCTCTTGGCACGAGACATTTTTGACTAATGAGCGTCCCGCAGTGGCGGGGCGCAGAATTAAGACATCATGCCGTGTCTTTGTACCGTTTCACGGGGGCCCGGTTGGTTCCTCTCTTGCTGAACCGTCCGTGCCGACATTTCTCGTATTCATTATTTTCCCCATCCTCCGTGTTCAGAGTATCTGTAAATCGTTCCCAAGATGTCACTGTGAATACAGCATTGTCTGGAAACTTGCTGACATTTTCTGGGGGGAATAATGTGACGATTAACCCTAATGGGTGGTCATTTTCTAGGCCTAGACGAAAGTAAGTTCTGATTGTGATCAAATTTGATACCTTCGCTATACTTTATTTTTCTCCGGGATCTTAGCCTACCGAGAGGGAAAAGAGTTAAAGAGAAAAAAATAAGGAGATTCAGTGAAATCAGAAAAGTGTGGTGTTTGAAATTTGTAGACTATTTTTCATCTTTCTACGAAGTGCCCAAACTTGCTAGCCCACCCCAGTTAGCATGTGCACCTGTACTGTAGACCTTGGCTGGCCTGCTCAGCACCCGCCCCATTGTCTCCGTTGTTGACTTGTTGCCCGTACTTCCATTGTGCCGTTTTTGTTAGCGCCCGTGATTAATAATGGTCATGCCCCCGGGCGTGTGTGCCGAGCTAACCGGGTAAATTCCCGTGCGGAGCCCGGCGAGTTAGCCTCGGAGAGCGGCGTGCCGTCGCACTCGATGCGGGGCTAAGCAACCGAACATGAGCCTCTCCCGGTCGATGGAACTTTTGTCGAGCGCCTTTCACTTTTCAGCAAATTGAAATTCGAGGATGTTTTGCACTCCGCTTAATAAAATATCGGTGCCAAAAAATCAGAGCCATCATTTGTCTGGCGTTTGGGTATTTTACGGCACTTTGGTCTGTGAAAAGTACACTCGACGCTGTTGAATTATTCGAAGAATGCTGTCTTTTTATATGGACCGTAATATTCATTATAAAAGAAGTTAGAAAGTATAATCCGGTGAAGGATGAAGTTCGTTAAGTTGTGAAGTATCAGGTGACTTTGGGAAAGTCACTGAAAGTGGAACTTTAAAATATGGTTAGCTTGGACAGTATGCATAAAAAAAACCCAGTGAAGTCGGAAAGATATTGACAGTGATGATTGATAGATCGATTATGCTCCTCCCATTGATGTAAGTTGACCAATCGCAGCCTCGATGATGGCGGCGTGGTACGCGGCTGTTATTGGTCAATGCGTCAGAGGGGCGGTGCTTAGGCCTAAGTATCGATCTATTATAGGATACACTGTTAGTAATACACTGTTAAAACGCTGTTTAAACTTTTTAAACAACCCCGGGTTGTTTATGTGCCCTGTTTAAAAACCAACTGGTTGTTTAAGCAGGGCACATGAACAACCAGGGGTTGTTTAAAAAGTTTAAACAGCGTTTTTCTCTGTGTAGTGTGGACCTCGGGTCGATTATTGGATGTTAAACCCAGGAATACTTCTTGATGTGCAAATGATATATAGGCTTTTTACAATTTGGAAAGAACTGGACAAGCAGAGGCCTAGCGCGCCTGAGCACCTGGTCTCAGTTTATAGAGAAAACTGACAGGTGTAATGTGAATTTTAGTCACTGTGAAATACTGGCTCTTTGGTAGTATTGCACATGCTTATATGCGGTGAAGATAATTGGGAGAGTGGCCGGTCACGTGAGAGTTAACCAATAATAGGGAAAAGGAGTCCGATTTTCATAGGAGTCTGATTTTCATATGACACCGGCACCCACCCAACTCTACAGTGGCGTCACTGTTTTGAAATAATGCAAACCTTTCATTTTTAGTATAAACTGCCTGTTCGATTTCAATTACGAAAGTTTTCATTTCCAGACGGCTGGTTTGCCTACTGCCAGATCAATTCGGCCGTCATCTTATCTCCACAGTTTTATCATCCGTATCAGATCCCGGAAGCAACGCTTGGTGTCCCAAGTTGCTGGGGCATCACGGAGCCTTCCGCTTGGCCTAGCCCCTGCGTCACCACCCCGGCGCCACTGCGCCACCGCGTCCGCTGATGCTCGTCCTTCCCCGCACTCCGTAAACCACTCTCCAACCCCGGTCCGTGTGAAATCGTGTCATCTCCACCACCCGTCTCAATCCACCGATTTTTCCAGCTAAAAAAAACCCATTGTCTGCCTGCTCTGAGAGCAGATTCCGGAAGAGGGTTTTGGTTGTCATGGATACGGCACGGAAATCGCATCTTTGCTTGCTCCGAGTTTAACCGATCATGACAAGCAGACATCTGTATAACCCTGGTCTCCTATACTTCATTGTTCCCTTCACCGTGTTTTTGCTGGTTGGTTGCGCAAGGAGTCCGGCGCGGGTGCCCCGGTGTCTGCTGCTCGGAGTTTACGGTTTGGTTGTTGGACTCGTCGGATTACCGTCAAATCCTCGCGGGGTAGTGATTCAGTTTCCGTGGGGAGAGAAAGAGAAGCCGCTAAACTTGGGCAAATAGTTTCATTTCTTTTGAATTCTTGGAGCCAGAGATTGGTTAAATGCCGATCATACGCTGACATTAACAACGGACGTCGACCCATGTATATAAACCAGTTTATTTACTCTGCAGGAATTCAACAATTGTATGTTAATGTTTAACCCTTTTACTACCCCCCCCCCCCCCCCCCCCCCTCCATGAATCACATGTATCCGTAACTTTGGTTGCATGACACGACATTCAAGTACTTTTTAAGACTTGGTGACATCTCGAATTTAAGTGTCGGGCGCCGGCTATGCTCTTTACTGATGGAAAGAAGTCTAACGAAACCGCGCTGCCCATAATCATTATACATCTATGCGTCCGAGTAGGCATTTCCGCTCTGAGGATAGACGTGATTCAAGCACGAATCCATTGTCTGGGCTTGGTTCGCGGAAACTCTATTATCTTATTCATCACGCTTCGCTCTGAACAATAACCAAGAACGGCAGAGTGTACGTATGCAGCACGTGGCAAGGATTCCGGACCAGCATGCCTCAACATCGAGTTGAATGCCCCAAAAGGATAAAACAATATTTACAATTCATCATTACCCCTGATCGACAAGATTATAAATGATTTACGAACCTCTTCCACTCCCCAGGAAACATAAAGCCTATAGGGGCCTAGA
The DNA here is from genome assembly GCA_037893225.1 of Hippasteria phrygiana. Lineage (NCBI taxonomy): Eukaryota > Metazoa > Echinodermata > Asteroidea > Valvatida > Goniasteridae > Hippasteria > Hippasteria phrygiana. The sequence continues at coordinate 661,255 of JAZGUH010000234.1, forward strand.
CGATGTGCCCTCTGACGTCACGTGTTTACATCTGTATTGGAATGTGCCCTGCGGTTTGCGCACGCATCGTGTTTTGCATAAAATTTGGTCTAGGAGTGACGTTGCAGGTCGGATCTCCTTTGAATTATGTGAAGTCGCTCCTTAACCAAATCCATGCAAAACACGGTGCGTGCGCACACCGCCGGACACATTTGGTTTAGATGTAAACGAAGGGCACATGGTCTATAGTGATTACTTTTTCTGCCCTCTTCGCAATATACCACCTTTGAGTTTGTAGGAAGCGATTGCGATAAAATGTCTTGCTCAAGGACACTAGCACGTAGCCCACTCGCCAAATTCCTTAATTTTCCCCAGAGACTCTATAACTTCGGCAAAAGAGTCAAACGCCGCAACCATTAGACATAAAATATTTCACCGTGATATCCAATGGGCAGGTCTTCTGTTCAGCATACCAAGCTTCTTTTGCCCATTGGAGCTTTCCTTGACTGCTAAACAAATTATCCTAGGTCTACCCCGTATCAAAAATACCCACAAAACATTGTTCATAGGCCCCTGACCTTTCAGCCACCGTACTACATTTGCTGTGTGACGACCCGCAACAAAACACCAGGAATTTGTGGTCGCCAAATATGTCAAATCGTGTGTGAAGTTGAGGCATCTTGTGGACACAGTAACAAGTAAAAATTGACCCATTGTTACAAAAGCGACTGCGCGTAGACGGTCTAGCGCAGGGAAATGACCCTAGATAGAGGACCCGTGCGATCTTCGGTCCGATTCAGACTTAATCACTTTAGAAGTTGGAGCCGATAACTCATATTTATTGGTCATTTCTGTCTTCCGGTTGGATGCGATTCTACATAGTCTTCCATTGTGAGTTGATTGATTGATTTATTCCGTCATTGTTGTCTCGCTATTCACCTTTTTGCGGGTTCTCCAGAATAGACGTAGCCAAGCGAGTACTTACTAGTATGCCGTTTGTTGGAGTATTTGGAAGAATCGCGCCAGTGATAAACGTTAACATGGATAAATAGTTGGCTTATTATAATGCGGATTTTAAGGGCCGCTCACATAACGATGACGAAAACGAAAACGATGCGAATAAACGCTCTCTATTGGTGCGTAGCACGCGCCCGTATTTATACACGCACGACAATTCCACCAATCAATGAGGTTTACTCTCAACGTTTTCGCTATCGTTGTCGTTATCGAGCCAGTGTGACCGGCCCATTACAAGCATCGCATTTTGCCGCCTTAAAGCGAATAATTCAAAACATTCTGTGGTTCTTATAGACCTGCAAAGAAATGACGTCAGTCTTTATTTACATGCGAGCGTTAGATAGGACAACGTCCCTATACGTTGCTCCTATCTAAAACACGCTTATAAACAAAGTATCATTTCTTCGTAGTTCTGTCAAAAGCCCCAGTCTATAGACTAGGCCAGTTTTTGGTGTTTTTTTAAGTCGCATGAAGATGCGACTTATGTTAAACGTGTGTTTACCTTTAAAGATAGTCTCGCTTAGATTACCTGTAAAGATTCTGCATTTTTGACTTAACCAATCAAGTACGGTACACATTATGCCATTATTGTACTGAATTATAATTTATTCATGTAAGAGCTATGAGTAAACAGGAGTTAGACACGTGGTCACGATATTCATAAACTGGGTTCGGCATTTTGCCTGATTAAATTCGAGAACTATATAGGTTATCCCCTTTATTTGCTTTCCAACGATTTTTTGCAATTTATCTAGGTCCATTCATTAATGCTGCATAGGCAGTTTTCAAATACACCAGATTTTAGATCGAAATATGACCTTGTATTGTAACGAGGCCATTTTGGGTGAACAATGAATTTGCATTCGCCTTGACTGATGGACGTTTTATATTGCTTAAATTTAAAAAATACAATTTTACAATAAAATCTGTTTTTCTTGTTTTAAGTAAGATTACTAAAGCTAAAATTTAGCTTAACCCTAACCCCCTTCAGTGTTTTTTCATATGGCCCTGCTAAATACAACAAAAACCAACAGCACATTTTGTTGGATTCTGCAGTGTACCACCTATACAATGTATATCAACACACCAGCCTTGGCATTTTGCAGCTACTCTGCTGAATCCAACAAAATACATCATATTTTTGCTATTGTTGGATTTTGTTGGATTTTGTTGGATTTAATATGGGTAGGGTTAATTCATGTTATTACTTGTATATGTAGAACTTTCTTGGTATGAAATGTAACTGACTGCAGCTAACTGTTGACTTAAACCTTTACTTTTAGGCTTGTAGTTCGTGATGAATGATCCAACCTAGAAATAAAGGGACATTTTTAGGACGACCTAAACCCCTCCAATCAGAATCTCACCGGAGCTATAGATGAAACCCTATAGACCACCGACCATCCCAGATCATCGGGTCAGAGGAACGCCGATCCATTATTTGAGGCCGGAAAGTGACAAAAACGCCAACTTATCAACCTCCCCGAAAATGATTTGTTTTTGCCGCGGCCTCTCGCACTCAATGATTAGCGGGCTCGGCTTGGGTTACAAACTCGGCTGATATTTTGTTTGGTTCTATTTTTATCTTCCTGCCTGAAATTACTGCTCTTGGCTTTGAGCAAAAGACATTCCGTCGTGGCGCCGGCTCAATTTCAGAGTTGCCAGCGAGTATCAAATGGGTAGTGCTTGTCACTTGGTTATATTTTCGGCATTTTTTTCTCATGAAAATCCTCAGCGGGAAAGGGCTACTTCCAAGAAGTGGCGTTTCCAGGATTTGGATCGGGGGTTTGGGGGAGGGTCGAATAAATTTATGAAAAGGTGATCTCAAACTTCTGTACCCCTCCCCCCCCCCCCCCCCCCACCCCCCGGCTGGATTCCGATACGTCACTGCTTTCAAACATTTAACGTGTGCAATAGGCCTGAGTGCAGTACTGTATAGAGGCATCGTTGAATGTAGGGCTTGACTGTAGTGGTCACTCACAACTATGAAACACTGAGACAAAGCCTTGAGTCGAATCTAGTCTGAATTGCCTTTGACAAGCGCCGTCCAAATTGATTTTGCGGTAGATTATAAAGTAAGGGCACCAGTGGCGCTAGGTTGTCGCAATGCTATAGTCTTGACTCGAGTCGTTACACTTCCACTCCAATCAAACCCCCAATAAAACAGTTCCACCAACCTTGGCGAGCATTCCACAAACAGTAAGTCTTGATTCGTGATCATAAAGAATGTTCTTAATATGGATGGATATTTTGTGCCCCATAGTGCAAATAATAGCGAAGTACTTGACAACAGCGTGTGGAATGTCAAGTGTTCATAATATTTGTTTTAAGTACATATCATCATCTTGTTGAAACGCTCATCGAAGGATGGGCTGTAAGATAGGGCCTGCATGTGTGTGGTCGCTAGTGAAATGAATACAGGCTATCCGGACATGATCTGGGCAAGACGAGATATAAAAATGACAGGACTAAATTTTGAGGTGTCAAGTTCCGGAGAGACAACTTTTTCATTGGTGGTGTAGGGATAGGGTAAAGATTAGAGGTGTTAGGGTGACGTGTATAGGGGTAGGGGCACTGGGTAGGGGTAGGATTGGTGCTGAGGTTCGGCCGGGGCACTATGTATTGGTACCACCATGATTTTTCAGTAGAAGAGTTACCGTATATCGTCGACAGCTTCGTGGGTGTTGTGCCCCTCTTTTTAATCAGATTTGGCCCCACCCCTGCAAGGGTTAGGGAAATGGCATCGTGTGATTTGTTTACTACAGGCCCAGTGTCTCATGAATCACCCTGAGAAAAAAAATAAGATTGTACGAAAAAGACGTACGGATTCAATTAGGCCACAGAGAATACCACGGTGTTGGTTGTTTTGTTCCAAGATTAGGTTTTTAAGTAATTCGCAGAAATTGTTTATCAACATTAGATTTGTCACATTTTATTATGTGGTGTGGTATTTGTAGCGCAATAGTTACCACATACAATAGGGCCTACATGCCACCTTACAAAGCAAAATAGTTGTCTGAATTACAACGCAGTTTTTAACAAGTAACCTTGAACTAATACAAATACATAAGCCTGTCATTGAACTTTTAAAGTTGCTATATATAAACACATTTTTGTTTACAAGATCCGCGTTGTCAACTTGCGTGACCGGCACGGAACCAGCGAACCAGAACTCGTACACGCGCCCGTGTGTCGCACGAAAACTTGTGCGGTTGCACTTGCATGCAACGCTATGGCGTCGTTGGCACGTGCTGAGTTTACCTCGTGCTGGGATTGCACGTGGAAAATGAGCAGGCGCAGCTGGTATTTCGGACCACATGTGCATTTTGTCAAAGGATTCTTCTCAACGAGAGAAAGCTTTTCATCACAGAACCTATCTTCGTTTCATCATCATTCAATTTAAAGCTTCATGTAAATCGGCATGGAAGTATAGGCAGGCTACCAGACAAGCTAGACTAAACACCTTCACTCGGCTTTAGAGTAGGCCTAGGCCTATGCCACTAAGAACCGGAAAAAAGACCTTAAAAACATGATCACAAAAGACAACTGTCTTCACTCGTCGTTTCCTTTTCCTCTTGCTTGGCCTATGTCATTTCCGACTGGTCAGCAATACAGTGTACAAAGCTTTGTACAAGTGAATTTTGGCTTGTCATCAGACGAGAGACCAGTGTGCCATACAGAAATAAACTAATTCAATTTAAGTGTCGGCCTTGACATTAGAACGAAGCTTAAAGACTTCAGCGCACTTGAATTTAACTCTACACAACCAACATTTAGTATATGCCTATACTTCTAGTGAAACAAAATAACACGGTGAGGGAGGTCAGGGGTCATGTGTCCCTAACAGCGCCCTCAGTTGCTAAAATGTATGGCCCTTGCGTATTTTGTTACAAATTAAAATAGCCAGACTATTTCATGACAGATGAGGGCGCCGTTGACGTGAGTTCAATATTGAGAACTCACCGCACAGTGCAAACATCAACATTTGGCTCACGTGTAGCAATTGCTACCAACCAAACGATTCAGATAATACATCTACAGAGACGTAATCTTCTAGCAGTTTTTATGCAGCCCAAGATGACATCAGATTGTTTTTGTATGAATATGGAAATTCATATTTGCATAAAGTCAAAGACATCTTTAAAACGTTCACAAAACGCACTCTGAACGGTAAACGAAATCAACTTGAAGTCTAAACCTCAAAGTGATGATAAGTTGCAGAAAAACAACCGTATACATATATAAATTCAATTCCATCCATTTCGGGCCCTCGACGAGCGTGGCCATTGACGGTTTACATCATGAAATAGAATTCTCATTGGTTTTTCTACTTGTCAGTGAAATGTGCATACCATGTCCTAAATTCAAACAGATTTACCTCTTTTTAGCAACACCCGCATTTCATGTATAATCAGAGCTAACTTATGAACTATGAAATGCACGTGTAAACATTCGAAGCATTCATTTCGAAACAGTTTCACGATCGTGAGTGTCGATGGAGTTTGCGGTCAAGTAGTCAGCACATTGACTAGTGACCCGGGCAAATAGCTCTGACTTAACGGTGCCATTATCGCTTGAATTATGGCCCTCGGGGCACCACCTATGCCCAAGCGTTTACCTATAAAAACACAAACTGTGTTAAAGAGGCCGTCTTGCCATAGATTTTTTTTACCTGAAACCAAAACCCTTGGGTGTTTTTTTATGTTCTCAACTGGCTGCGTTCGATGCGGTTTTAGATTCAAAACTAGATGAGGCCTGTAGGAAATGTAATAATGTTTAGCGTCTCCGATCCGCTCAGTTTCTTTTAAGGGGCTGTGTGTATCCCTTCCCCCCCCCCCCCCCATTGAGGGGTGTTTTTCCTTTTAAAAATCTATACAAATCCGAAAGGAAGAAAGGAAATTTCTCCCAGTTTAGCTATAAGTGCGTGCTTTGAATCGAGGTTCCACTGTCGGTTGTAGCCATTCTGAAGAAAATGCGGCGGCCATCTCTGGAATGTAGGCCCAGAAGACACTTAAAACTAGTCTGGTTCCCAGACCAAAATATTCTGACTATTTCTGATGAATATTTAGGTCCGGTTAGTCGCCAATGCCACTTGACCAAAACGGGAGGAATTCCTCTCGTTTCCGAAAATGTCCGAACTTTTCCGAACCTGTTTTCGGTAACATTCGTACGTCATAATCTATTTTAAACGGTGGGTATACCCATGGAGGAAGGAAACTTCCTCCATGGTATACCTGACCTAAGATTTATCAAGAGTCGTCAGGGAACGTTCACGTCAGGGAACCAGTAAAATAAATAATTTTAAAAGGCCTTTTTTCTTTCTTTTCTTTTTTCAATTTCTGTCCACACCCGATTTAAAAAGGTTTAAAGGCTTCTGACCTTCTGCGCCATTTGCGTTGGACGAATCCCTGATTTGAGAAGTCGAACTTTAAAACCAAAAAACAAACTGGTAGGGCCTATTTGGGACAAACCTCCCAGGTTTTTCAAAGAAGCCATGTTTTATACGGCACACTCGAAGTTCCTTTAAAGCTAGCGCCAAACCGATTGTGAGAGCGCGGCTATGTTCTGAAGTATTTTGTCTTGAATTTACGACATGGCAAGTGTACCTTTGCAACACGTCTTCAACAAATCCGTACCCATGATTTTCAAGGGCTCCAACTCCTACGGGGACAATATCAGAATGGTCCCAGAAAGGTTTTTTAAACTTCACAAAAATGTAAATTAAAGTAGAACAGAGATTTTTTCTTTTGCCTTAATCACTGTACAAATTAAAGACATTTTTTTTCTCTCCTTAATTCCCGACGTTATGTATGAAGTACTCTATGCTCAGTGTTTTCCGAGAGCCTGTGTGAAAAAAATCACAGGCTTACTCGGGCGGGATTCGAACCCACGATTTCCAGCTTATTAGTGCAGACGTCCTAACCACTCCACTACCGAGCTTGGCGGGTCAGCTGGCCGATTCGAATCAATATAGCAGCGGGTACTGCGTACGGTAACAAGATGGAATTTGCGTCTGGATAGTGTAAATTATAACAGATTTAAGCACTGTATACTCAGTGTTTTCCGAGAGCCTGTGTGGAAAAATTCACAGGCTAAAACAATTGCCATCTTTTCATCAAAATGTTGATAATAATAGATAGTTTTGGGGTAGGCCTATATCATCTGTGTGCTTTCTCTATGTGTATAGCGAGGTTTGTGCGTTTGGAGTAGCGTGCGCTGATTTCTCGTTCACAAACTTTCGGTTGTCAAAATTTAAATTGAAAAGCATTGCCCCGGAAGTCAAGTGTTCCTCCATCGCAATTTGATCCCCTTATTTCTGAAAGCCCGTGACTAATTTTGTTTTATGGTAAACTTCTTCGAATTTGGATACTGCCACGTACCCGGTATATTGATAGAGTTCTTCAGCTCTCCACCCGAAATATTCTGACTTCAACCACTGCGTATAATGTAGCAGTCACGTGAGTTTCAGTAAACTTTGGAAAGAAAAAAAGTCGCGGCCATTTTGAAATAAAAAATTCCTTCTTTTAACGCCAAAGAATAGAATGGAAATGGAAATGATTATGTTTGCCAAACAAAATTATTTTTTCTTAAAAAAAAAAAATTCGTCTTTCTCCTGACGACGAGTAGAGCTCACTGTTCGAAACGTTGAGTCACCGGTTCCTCTCAGACCTAACAACAACTCTCAGAAAAGAGATTTAATTGCACATAGGCCTAGTGTTACCGCAAACTGTCGCTGTATAAAAAAAATCAATAAATATTTCGGAATCTTCTAAACCTTGTGCCGAAAATGACACAACATTAGTGTTTGCTACCAACAAGATTACGAGTTTGTTTAAGTCCCAGCCGAGTGATTTTTTCCCGAATAATTCCTCGGGACAACACTAAGTACACAGTTTATAAAATACGTCGGTGAAGGGCAAAACCCAATATTGGATATTATTTAAGTTCAACCACAAAAAAAGCACATACCCTAAAACTTCCATCGCGTATTGTCTGTATCTACATCTATTAAAATAAATAAAATTAATGCCCAAAAAAGTGGGCTTCAAAAACGTTACTGCCTGGTGTAAATTTGAAAATGAAATAATCCAATGAACGCGCTGAGCTAAGCGGCTCGGTGTGACAGAGGCGTCGGGGGGTTTGGCTTCAATCATCGGCCGACATCTGCCCTCGGCACACGCATCAGCACCATAGCTGTGAGACACCCTAGTGACGCAGTCTGTGTTAGCACCAAAGCAGGAAGGAAAGCTTCCATTATGGACCCCGTCCAGCTGTTGCTATCGGTGTGCTAAGTTGTAAAAGGTCCGCGGTCTCATCAGGACAAGATGGTGCAATGTATCAGAAACTGATAGGTGGACTTGCACTCGTATTTATAAGTCAAGCACCTGCATTCTGAGGGCAAAGCCCCTACCCCTGATTTCGAGAGCAGCTCCCCCCCCCCCCCCCCATTTTGAGAGCCAGTCCCCACCCCCCTTATTTCGAGATCAAGCCCCACCCCTGATTTCGAGAGTTGCCAGTCCTCTGCCAGGCTAGTTACTTCCGCTTAAAAAACAATCACTGAATTGAATCAGTGGCTTCCAATACACGAATCCCGGAATTGACGAAAATTATACAGTAGGGTACCGATCTGAGCATTTCCGGGTTTCAAAGCAAGGATCTCAGTGCAGTGCTAAGTTAAAAACTTACTACGCTAAAAGTGCGCTGCGCTGCCATTTTAAGGCTTGATTTATGTATTGAATAGCACTGTTTCTTTAGCACTAAGAGCCTCGCTTTCAACCGCAGACGGGGCTAATGTGAAATTTGTCTATTTTGGTTTTGATACTCAAATAGGCCATATTTGTGAATGGGTGAGGGCGCTGTAACGGCGCCATTTTGTGGTACAAATAGTAGCGATTGCACGTATATTTAAATAAATGTTCATATTCAACAACCAATACCTCAACAACAACAAAATGAAAATGCAATTTTTGAATCAAACCAATCTGTAAACTTATTACAAAATATCCATGAACTTTGTATCACAAAATCGGCGCCGAAATTTCCCCAGCTTGATCGAAAATCCTTTGCGATTTCTGTTCAACAAATTCAGGCACTGTGCACATGACACTTAATTTGTTAGTTTTTTATAACTTTGAATTAAAAGTGTTCTCAGGCAACACATATTATAAATGTAATGCTTTTGATGACATAGCTGTAAAACGTCAAAAATTTCCCATAATCCTTTGCGACTTCCGTCACCAGATCTCGCGAGTATGATGCACATGGCAGTGAAGCAGTTTCCAGTGAAATGTGCGAGTATCTTTCAAATAACTAACTACAGTTGAAATACGATTTCTTATTATAAAATGGTTGAAACCGCTAACAACTTCTCCCGGGGGAACCAACTTGTCAAGCAAATGGCGTTGCTCATAAACGCGGCCCAACAGATGGTGTGAGAAGGAACTGTTTTCTGTTTTTCTTCTCAATATGTCTTTTACTGTTCAAGACAAAAAATGGGTCTGTTTCGTTTCAAACTGACACCAACCCCCAGCCTTGTATGCCGAAAAAATCCCAGCTTTTGCAACTCTTAAAGTCCGTGACCCGCCGTTGTTAGATATTGGGGCGGGTTTTGCCAGGCTTAGGCCAATATGGGGGCCACGGCAGATGGCGTGTCTGCAACAACACAGGTTTTGCACTGGCATGCTGGTTGTCATAAATGATCAACGGTTATGGCGCATTCTGCACTCGGCAGGTGCAGCCCAGGTGCGAACGATCCGACCCAACTTGGAAGAAGTATTTTTTAGGGGGATATACCGGTGTGGTTCAAAGTTGGTCCAAAGCGGTCAACACAAAAAGGTATGGTGTCAGTAACTCTGTGTGTCCTTTGTCAACCTTGTTCTCCATGAGTATGATCTTGCTACGCCATATTGTGCGATCCTAAGTGTTAGAAAATCGCACGCTGGCCACGGAGTCGATGTTGCTGGGGTCACTTAGTGCACAATGCGCGTGCTTAGTTTTCCTGCCTAAACTCCACACCAACACAATTGACAAAAATTAAACACAAGCATTTATGAAGCGCCTTTTTCAAGGCAAACCGCCCCAACAGCATACAACCAAAAATTAAGACAATAAGAATTATAAATGAAGAAATTGAAGATTTTAATTTAAAATTCCTTCATTAACCTCCACCCAATCCTATACCGGGCATTGCCCTCTGCAAAGTCACCGTGAATACGAACCCCTGTTCCCGCCAACCTGCTGAACGGCTAATTCTGCTTGTCACTTTTATCAGCTTTTTCTGGCGGGAACGAAGTGGGGAACGCAAATCGACATGGCGACACCTTAGTTAAACCCCCCGTCTATTGCTCCGGGGAGACGGTATAACCTAGTTAAGGACCGGCCCCGGGCTCTGATTTAGTTGTTTGTAATATATCGTCGTACTAGTGTCAACCCCCCCCCCCCCCCCCCCCCCAACACACACACAAACAAGTGTGTAAATAGTTATACCAGCAATCGCAGATCTCCTATTGTCCCTCTTTTGTTTGTACTTTAACTTTTTCGGAAGGCCTCCCATATTTGTTGTACACGATTTTCAATCGTCGACGTTCGGTCAATCGTGGACCCTTTGTCTACGCCCTAACCCTGTTGTCCCTAGTCCACGATTGCCGGTATTTACACACGCACAACAACAATAGCAACAATGCAGTAATTATTTTGCCTTCTGTTGTTTCTCGGTCTTCGCCGGTAGCGAATTTTGAAGTAATTTGTTTCCCCAATTATAACTTAAGATATAAGTTTGCAAGTTCGTCTATAACATGTTCATTTTTAACTGCAGCCAAAATTTCAAATTTCAAAGTGGCTATTTTTCAGTAAAACAAAGTACACAACTTGGCAGATAATGTATTACCTGGAACATGGCCCTAAATGTGACATCCACGCAAAACCATGGATAGATAACTTTCAATAAAAAGTTAATGATGAATTTGCTTGAACTGAGTTGAAGTTGAGTAATACAAAACATATTGTCGTATTTATTTATTTATTTATTTATTTATTTATTTATTATTCGGCATTCAGCCGGGATAGCCCACGAAAGTCTTTCGACTTATTTCCAGTGGGGTCCCATATGATAGAAGATGAGGAAGGAAGTTACAGTTTTAGACGTGGGAGAAAAAACCCAGAGAATAATTCTGGAGAAAACCCATGGAATCAGGTAGGGACTGAAAACCCAATCCACATGTTGGCCCCAGCCGGGATTCGAACCGGGGTCACAGTTGTGGAAGGCGAGGAAAGTACCATACGCCAACCTGACTTGTGACAAATACGAAAGCGGACAAAAAACACTTTTGAAGGTTTGTGTAATCAGATCCTAATAGTTGTCATCGAAGACTAGACTTTATTTTGACATTGTTGGCATTTAGCAATCAAAATCGCTGTACTTGCAGGGATGTATTCTAAATGCTATTTCCTTCCCTATCGGCGTGTGTTTTGACGGTATGTCAGCGTCTACGTCGAGTGTATTGGATCAACGTTGTGGAAATGTTACAATTAAATTAGTTTCTATTCCGGTTTTCGTTAACCAATTCCGGATAAGTTGACGGACCAAATGAAATAATTGGGCGAGTACCGAGTATTGACTTGAATGGAAGTCAAGTCTGGAGGGATGCCCACAGCGCTGCTTGCTGTATCTTCAATGACTGGGATCGATAAACCGATTACGACTGTCGGGTATTCGGATGCGGACGAGCTGGGCGGGCGCAGGTGGGAACCGTTACGCGGTACGGGGCCGACGTTTTGCCGAAGCCACCTGGCGGATCTTCACTGGTGGGGAGACAGCTCACTGTCACCCGGCCAAATTGGGCAGGACGGACGCTGGCGATGGACGAAACATCTGTCTAGCCGGTGTGAGAGAAAACAGGTCTGTTAACTCTGCTTTCATTATACCAAATCTCTACTGGTTTTCTTCGAGAGGATGGGCAACTGTCAGCTGTAGGCCGCCTCTTAAAACAATTAACCAGCATCTAAGTATAGTAACTCGAACCTGATGGGCTAATATCCTCATTTCTAGCACCTCAAATACCTCCACTATCAGGGCTGCGTTAATCTCACGCGAACAACCATGGACATTTTTTTGCGAAGTCGGCTAGCATCCCCAAGATATTAGGTACCTCTTTCGTAGGAAGTCAGAATTTTTTGGAGCGAGTATATCCCCGGCAGTATGGTGTGGATCCTCGCTGCATTGTATCCTTGGCCACACATATCCAACCACAAAAGTATATTATGAGCATCCTTTCACCATTAGTTTCCCTGTCCAAACTTTCAAGCACTCTACTATAGTCGCCTGGCTGTCTCAATACATCCTTTCATTGTTGTTGTTGTTCCAAACGTTTCTTCCTCCATGCTGTGAGATACTCTTCAAGAGTGTTTTCCCTCGTACTGTCTCTCATTGGAAGCAACCCCTTACCTGTAACAAGCTTTGCTTCCACTTATAATCTTTCACAATTCAAACGAAATGTGAATAGACATCACCTTCTATCCCTGTGATTTTTGTCTTTTTGTGTCCTTTGTAGCCCACACCTTGAGTGGCCTTTCGGCCTTGTGTTGGGCGATACGCATTAAAAAAATTTGTTTATATTCAGGCGCAACTTTCAAACTGTTTCAGCCCGTTTTTGCTCTCTGTTTGTGTTTTTCAGGATACCTGAACTCCCCCTAGCAAGCATTTGCTTCTGATGGTACCTGACCTTTGACCTTTTTTTCTTAGATATTTAGTCATAAACTTGGACTCCATGCACAGCTCATGCTCAGACTTTACCCATGGTTGGATGTGTGGCTATACAGAGCAGCGAGTATCCGGGCCACTCCGGCAGGGTAAGACCGAGAATAACACTCCAACCGGTCAAAACCGTACCAAAGCAACCCAACATTATACTGCTCCAGTCAGCTATACCAAAAATACCGATCCATCAAACACTTTGGGAATTTAAAGTCTGTTATTTTAGCCGTAAATCACCAAAGTGGACCAAGGACGGAAGGGTCACTGTTTATGAATCCGCAGAGAAGAATTCTAACACGGCCAGGCATGTGAATAGTTTCCCAGATTACAGTTTCCTATTCGAGAAATGAGTAGGTCTATACACTTATAGCAACGGTCTCTGCAGGGGCGAAGTTGAACAAAAGCTCCTTAATTGTGCTTTATAGCTTGAAAACTTTGCTGAGCGAGGACTGGATACCAGCCAAATGTCATTTGATTGTCTGTTGCCTCTCACTGGTTCTCAGCTGAATTTTGGCTTAGCACATAGATATGATTTGATGCTTACATTTGTTTCTTAGCAGCTTAAAGAAATTGGGTCTTGGTCAGAGATTTAGTCTAATTTCACCCAGATTGTACACTGGCTGTACACCGTCTGTACGCTGAGAAATAGCTGCACTTCGCCACTGGCTGTGCATTGAATGTAGGTCTACAACGACTAGTTGACTACACACCGAGTATATACCTTGAGTATACACTGACAATACACTGAACATACACCGGCTTTACACAGCATGTACACACACATACCTTGTATCCCTACACTGATTATACTCTGACCCCCCAACCTCCACACTGATTTTGTTCCCAAATTGTGATGTGATGTTAACTGACATAATGGCTGTTCCATTGCTTGTCCAAAGTTAACACAAAAAAGGTTTTATATGCTGACTAGAAAAATGTACAAAAATGCACTACATGCCTGTTTCTTTAAAAAGTCACAAAAATGAAACCTGTTTGCATAAGGGCCTTGTATCCACACAGCCAAGGGCCACCATGCTTTCAGTTCCCTCGGAAAACCAGACTATTTTCCGTTGTAATAAAGAAAGATATATATTTTTCCCCGAGACATCGGCGAGAGAAGTTGTTTTCTCGCGGTCATTAATCCCTTGTAATCGCTGTGTTCACCCCTAAGCTTGACCCTGGGCTCTGTGAGGGCAGGAAAGTCTCCCAAATCGGCCGTGTTAGTCCCCGGGCCAGGGCTCGTTTGCCACGGCGGCTTGCTGTCATAGCACGGGTCGCCTGTTCCCGGCCAGGCACCCGGTCGCGTGAAACTTTTACAAACCCGCGTGTTAAGCTAGGCTTCTAATCATTTTGGCTCCATCGGTCTAACCACCACTCCCTATGAGACCATGAGCACTAGATATGTTGTCGCGAGCAGATGGCTCCGGGAAAAAAATGAGAGCAAAATAAAAATGAACCTTTAATCAGAACTCGTGATGCTATCGACCCCACGTATTGTAAACTGTGGTGTTAAACTGACACCATTCGGTGTCTTGGACGAATGGTTCAATATGGATACCGCATGGTGTAGAATGTTAACATAATTGCAGAGTTGCCGTCTGTTAATTGCTTTCATGAGACTTGTAGGTTTGCATGATGGACATGAACAAAGTATGGAAGGTTTGCGGTATCACCATTTTGAATTTATCTTACTTGAGTTCTGCGGTTCGAAGAACCGGTTATTTTAACTCGATGTTTCAAATAGTGTGTCATTTTCGTCATTAGTTTCCTGTAGCCATCTTAAAAGGCGGCTAATTTGGAAAATGACAGGCACTACAATACGAGAGAAAAAGATTTCATTTCTTTAAGACATGACGCTGTTTTTTTTTTCCATGGCAGAATTGTTTCACTGACATGATGCTTAAAGGTAGTATACACCATTTGCAAACATAAAAAAACAAAACTACTGAATTATTACGAAATACCGCATAGCCTGTAAGCAAATAGCAGTCTCAAGCATCCTGTGCAATCATCATGGCACCTGGTGTGCTGTCGTTTTCAAGAAAAGTGGAAATTTATATCGTTTTCCAATGATTGTCGGCCGACAATCGTTGGAAATAGTCTAGTTCCCCGACCTGATAATTCCGTGACGTCTATAGGAATTGTCAGGGAACCAGACTACCATATTTTTCTCTCTGTTTTTCCAACATCTATGCACACAAAACTTTAAACAGGTCAGTGTTACAGTATTTGCTAGCAGGCTATAAAATACTAACCCCCAAATCCATTTATTTCTGAAAAATACAGCAAAAACAAATGGTGTATAGGCCTACTACTTTTAAGTTAGAGTGGCTGTCATGTAATTTACTTTTTCCGATTCTGACGCGAACCACGCGGGGCGCTTGCGGTACTCCGCTTGACACCATTCTTGGGGCCCCCGTGCAAATCAAATTTCCTCATCAGCGGTTGCCGGGTCTTTCCGCTGAGGATTAGGCCGGGGAGTCCCGAGGGCGTAGGGGCGATGACAGGCCCCTAAAGGGAATAATTCCTGCACCGAAGCACGACTGACGGTGATGGGAAAAATAGAGAGAGAGGGAAATGTCAGATATTTGTTG
The DNA here is from genome assembly GCA_037893225.1 of Hippasteria phrygiana. Taxonomy (NCBI): domain Eukaryota; kingdom Metazoa; phylum Echinodermata; class Asteroidea; order Valvatida; family Goniasteridae; genus Hippasteria; species Hippasteria phrygiana. The sequence goes on from JAZGUH010000234.1 coordinate 676,597, forward strand.
CATACTTGGGGAAAACTGTATTTTAAAATCTGCATTTTCGCTTATTTTGTTGAAGGTTTTAAAAAGTTAACACAGATTTAACAAAGTTAAAACATTTTTAAGTTTTGAAGTTGTATGCAAGAAGGGCCTATCCCTTTCACATAATTTTACGCATAGAATGCAGTTGTTTTTGGTGAGCGAAACTAACTGCTCATAGGGCCTACACTGCGTATTGAACTCGCGGTTCATTGTAGATACAGTCAGATCGCCACTCAGCGTTGAGCCTATCTCATATCTGGACTCTGTTTACGCACACCCCCTCTTTAATAAAGTTAGAACGGGTAAACAACATTTGCTTTTGCTGTAATTTTCAGAAATGAATGGATTTGGGGTTAGTATTTAATAGCAAATACTGTAACACCAACCTGTTTAAAGTTTTGTGTGCATAGAATTGTGGGAAAACAGAGAAAACGGAGGGGGAAATGCTGTTCATGTAGTCTGGTTCCCTGAGCCTACTTCAGACAAAACGGAGTAATTTATAGACGTCAGGCAATTATCAAGTCGGGGAACTTTTTCAAACGATTGCCAGCCGACAATCGCTGGAAATTGATACAAAAATTATACTTTTCTTGAAAATGACAGCACACCAGGTGCCATTTCACAGGATGCTTGAGACTATTATTTACTTACAGTCAAGTAAGGTACTTCATAATAGTTGGGTAGTTTATATTTTTTTTATTTACAAATGCTGTATACTACGTTTAACACACCGACTTACGGGGTACTTCTATCTTTTATTCATGTCCCTAATTCCTCATTAGAATCTCCCTTGTGGGGTACCACTCAAAGACCAACTTGCGGGGTGCCATTGTACTCCTTGTCTTTCCCCTGTATCGATACCCCATATCTAACTATTTGTACAATGCAAAAAACTGTGCTTAGCGATTAAACACTTTTCTAAACACTTTCTTGCTATTAGTTTGTAAACATGTCTAATACTAAACATGTTTAGAGTGTTGACGGATTAGTCATTAAAGTTTAGCAATTGGACACGTAATGTTTAGCTTCTAAACATGTTTACAAACTGATAGCAAGATTGTGTTCAATGCTAAGCCGCGGAGGACACTGTAGCACACCGTCAGGAGAAAGGATACATGGGTTACTTTGAACCCAGAAAAACATTAATTTAACCCCTGAATTGAAACATAACATTCTTTTCCATATTTGCTTGTAGCCCTCTTCTGCAATATTCAACCCAGTTTGCCCCCCCCCCCCCCCCCCCCCGTCACACGCAAAGTGCATAGCACCTGGCTCCATAAATATCCGCGTTGATTTGCCCTCCCGCCGGAATATGACAAGGAAAGTTTTAATTTTTTCTGGAAATATTTCGCGCTGCGGTTGCATAAAAACGTTTCCAGTTATTTTTATTGCCCTTTTTTTATTAGGTGCCAAGGGAGAATATCCCGTATAGATCCACACCTGGCGGTGTACATGAACGGATTCTAGATATTTTGTTTTATTTTGCCACTTTTATGATTGAAATGTGTACAAACGTGTGAACTTTTGACACAGATAAAAAATAGTGTTCAGGTTTCCTTTGAATTCTGAACAGATTGGGCTCTGAGGTGACACTTTATACCAATGCGATTCAATCACGTTGAGAAATATTAATAAGCCACGAAAAGAATACATAATATTTGAAAGTGACGTAATTTTGTGTTGTTTACTGGAAATGTTGTAAGATTGTATATCGCGTGGATTTCCTTGTAAAATTTTGTGAATTTCGTTGTCTGGGATTCCACATCCGTGACTCCTGACTCCACCTCCGTGACTCCTGACTCCACCTCCATGACTCGTGACTCCTGACTCCACCTCCGTGACTCCTGACTCCACCTCTGTGACTCCTGACTCCACCTCCGTGACTTCTGACTTCACCTCCCTGATTCCTGTCTCCGCCTCAGTGACTCCTGACTGGCCTCCGTGACTCCTGACTCCACCTCCATAATTTCTGACTCCTCCTCCGTGACTCCAGACTCCACCTCCGTGATTCCTGACTCCACCTCCGTGATTCCTGACTTCACCTCCGTGATTTCTGACTTCACCTCCCTGATTCCTGTCTCCGCCTCAGTGACTCCTGACTCCACCTCCGTGACTCCTGACTCCACCTCCGTGACTCCTGACTTCACCTCCGGAACTCCAGACTCCACCCCGTGACTCCTGACTTCACCTCCGTGATTTCTGACTTCACCTCCCTGATTCCTGTCTCCGCCTCAGTGACTCCTGACTCCACCTCCGTGACTCCTGACTCCACCTCCGTGACTCCTGACTTCACCTCCGGAACTCCAGACTCCACCCCGTGACTCCTGACTTCACCTCCGTGACTCCAGATTCCACCTCCGTGACTCCTGACTCCACCTCCGTGATTCCTGACTTCACCTCCGTGATTTCTGACTTCACCTCCCTGATTCCTGTCTCCGCCTCAGTGACTCCTGACTCCACCTCCGTGACTCCTGACTCCACCTCCGTGACTCCTGACTTCACCTCCGGAACTCCAGACTCCACCCCGTGACTCCTGACTTCACCTCCGTGACTCCAGATTCCACCTCCGTGACTCCTGACTCCACCTCCGTGATTCCAGACTTCACCTCCGTGATTTCTGACTTCACCTCCCTGATTCCTGTCTCCGCCTCCGTGACTCCTGACTCCACCTCCGTGACTCCTGACTCCACCTCCGTGACTCCTGACTTCACCTCCGTGACTCCAGATTCCACCTCCGTGACTCCTGATTCCACCTAAAGTTCTTGAAATTAATTTCCGCCGTCCGATGCTCTGGAATGCTCATGTAATTAATACGCCATTGCGCATGTCGTCTTCAGAAATTGCTGCCAAAGCCACAGCTCGTAAATAATATCAGCCTCGGCAACCTCATCTCTCTGTACTAAATCTACAAGACGGCTAGATCTGCAGCGAGAGATGAAAGAGACAGCCTTGGGTCCTTGGCGACTTCATCCCCCGTCTGCAACATCCTCTGTCGCCGCGCAAATGAGCAATGGATGCTGAAGGACTTCCCGGGCAGACAATTACGGATCAATGGGAGAGATGGGAAGAATCAGGAGCCGTGCTCTGGTGCTCATCATCCACGGCCCGGCGTTCAAGGTGAATCCGCCTCGGCAGAACAGACAACGCGACGCCCTCGGGAAGCTAGTCTCCATCGCAGCTGCTGGAGGAGACTAGTCAGTATGCGGAAATGGTGGTCAAGGTCACGCGAGAATGCACGGTATCCGTCCGTTCCGTAGAGTGAAGATAATTGAACTGATATTTATTCAGAGCACGAGTAGCGTTAAATTGAAGTAAAATCTAGATGATAATACAAAACAAAACAAATCTTATTTTGTGCTGAATGATATTAAAACTACTACAACAGGGCCTATTTATTTTGTTGATAAAATTATAATGTTGATAACAATATAATTTTCCCCCATCGTTCCGACGGTTGCACAACCAATAATCAAATTAATCGTTTCAATCATTCTGATTGTTCGATTGCTTGTAAGCCCCCTTTTTCGGGAATTCAAAATGATGACGCAATTTCCTGGCTCTGTTTATGGATAGCGAGAAATCGAAAATTCTGCTCTAACGGTTAGCGTATAGACTGCCGAAGTCTGACGTCAGTTTGCGCGACAGCTGGCTCCAAACAAATGGATATTTCGACTGTTCCTTTGTAAATTAACAGCCAGTAGAGTCATGCAAACACATGTATACACAAAATAGATATTTTGGTTCCAAACATTGCATTGACGTCATCACTTCGGTACTCTATTTCACAGATACAGTGTAATTAATAAGAAATGTTGGTTTGTGCGCATGCGCACATCCCGTAAGTAATGATTTTTGTCACAATGTCTTTGCTATAGCTCAGTTAGCAGAGAATTGCTTATCGTAAGCGCAGAGTCCAGCGTTATGGAATTTTGGTAATTGAGTCCATGGTTTTCGGGAGTCCTGGGCAGTTGCGAACTTAGTTTCACCCAGGCAGTCAATCGACCTTCTTTTGCTGAGAAGTTCGTTCATTGAATGGTAATGACGCCAAGTAGGTTTGATAGATACAGCGGTAATGCTCCCAGCACTTCAGGGGCCAAAGCAGAGAAAGTTTTTCATCAATTTATCCTTAAAGCAGACAGCAAGGTTCGTTTATAACAGCTAGGTATAAGCTGTCAAACTGGGGACACTTTACCTTCAATGTTCCAATAGGCTAAACCTTTGCCACCAAAAAGAGTAAGAAAACACCGATTTATCGTTTGATAAAACCGCGGGGCTTTTTTGCTGATTTTTTTCCCTCTGCGAAACACAAATGCTTGGCGTGGAGTACGGTTGCTTGTAGCTGGGAGGCATCGGTGGTTTGTCGTCGTGCTGTCGCCACCCCGGCTCGGCCTGGGCTCTTTTTACCCCGTCCCCGGTGAGTTTGGCCTCTCCCAGCGGACCTCCAGGATTTGTCCGTCTTGTTTTTTTTTTGCATGAAGCCGTCTTCTCCCGCCGAATAAACCCATCAAGTGCCAGCCCAGCTAGTCAAGCAGCTTCGTGTGTTTACACGGCTCAGTGAAACATCTTGCGTCCGGGGATATTCATAAGAATGGTTTGCCCTTGCTAAGCGCCGGGTTGACTGACTGAGGCGTTCCGGGCTTTTCAACCCAACGTGTTTGATTTTGTGCCTGAATCCCGCCAATATAGCCGGGTTTTGTTGTGTGGCTCTCCGTTCTGGCCGTCGGCGTTTACATTGCACGCGATATTGGCGCGACGGGTCTTTTTTCTCCAAAGCTGGCGCGGGCCGGTGATTCAGTGTCTGTATAGTCTCCACTCCGTCAACACTCCCTTTTGATTCCGTCGCCGCTGTTGAAAAAATGGCAACAGATTTTGAATTCAAATTGGATAATATTTATTGCCTTGCGAAGGGTTTGATGTAATCTTTGACGACTCTTTCTCCGGCGAAGCGTACACATCGAGCACAAAGAGGGCAAACGCTCTAAGGGGTTTTGAATTTCATACCGAATCGTTGTCTAGTCGTCTATACCGTTTGAATTGATTTTTTTCTCTCACAAACCCACTAATGAAATACAAACGAGGATCGCAGCAGGCAAATATGCTTTCTTTTCTATAATAATACGAAAATGGTACAATGTGGTACAAGATTTACTTTGCCCTATGGCGGTTTAGGCTATTTGAAATTATGTTTAGTTTTTAGGCTCATTAAAGTCACATAAAATTATGATTTATCGTTGAGTCTGGAATACGTGACCGTCACTTTGTGTTCGCATATGGTATACTTTGTATATCATCAGAGGCCACGAGGCCAATGTTAAATTCGAGGCGATCTTAGAATTAATATGTGGTATGCCTCGCTTCCCTTCTCTAAAATCAGCGACATTGAGCGATGTATTTGGCAAGAACCTCATATTTCAGAAACAATTTCTGTCAGTAATCTTGACGAGTGGTGAAGCAAAGCCATCAGCCTCTACCCACGGCGCACGGTGCTGTCAGGCAGACCCAACGAGGCCAACATCCCGGGGTAACAAGCTCTATCTTTAGGGGGAAATGTCTGGGGGAGGCCACTGACTTTGTCCGGTCGCCAGACTAATTAGCCAGCATGTTCGGGTAATTAATGATCTATGTTTTATTGCGCAGTCGGATAGCGGGAACATGCATATCGGTTCTGTGAGTAATAGGAGGGATTTTGGTAACAGGCCAAATGCATTATGACTTACGGGGACGGGAGAAACGTGGCGCATTCACACTTTCATCACCGGCACGGCTGCTACTTTAACGGGCCAGAGGAATTTAGGAAATTGTTTCCTGTTCAATGCCTTGTTGTGATTTATATATACAGAGATTCGTGCCAATTGACTGAATGTTGAATTTAACGTACGGTTTTATTATCGCTCATATTTTGTTCAGGATTACTTTTATTCATTAACTATATATAGTTAATCGCACAGTACATAATCCTTTGAGGGCGCTGCACTGTGTCTACAGGTGCGCCATAATTTACCAGTTCGCGCTATTTATCTGTTTATCTACAGTATTTTATTCACGAGTTGTTAATTGCTATGAATATAAGATGTACACAAACCAAGTCAAATAAGTCAATGAGTGCATGGCGCTGACGTCATTAAAGAACACTGGTTGCATTCCACCTCCACAAAACCTTGCTGTACACCCAGAGGATATACACAATATTACGAACACAATAATTAATCATCTAGGAATTTTTGTGTCTTTTGTGAACAGAAACAAGTCGAGATTTTTAAGTTTTTCCGCGCACATGGTCCAACACGTCTGCTCTTGATATAGCATGTGTCACATCCTGCAAGAATCAACCCAAGTCACTCGATTGGCGCCAAAATCTAATCGGCGCGGTCAAACTTAGTCAGCTGGGATGCTCCCTGATGGCTTAAAGGGGCCTAAACTAAAAGCAGGCGGGTAGCTGGGAAAGTCAACGTGATGGGATTCACCTGTGATGAATTTACGCTCTGTAAGTGCGCATGCTCGCACATGCGCGGTTACGGGGGATGACGAACAAAACCATTGATCTCCATTATAATGGAGATCAATGAACAGAACACTGTTTCTGACGCGCTCAGTTTTAACGAGGGACTTTTGAGACGCTGATGGTGGCAGTTAGCTAGTTCTGAGCGCGCGCGTGTAGTTCTGAGCATGCGGGTGTGGTTTTGAGCAGGCGCACGACTGGCTAGTCTGGTTCCCTGACCTGAAGATTCCCTGACGTCTATATCTTATGTCAGGTCATTAATCTCCATTAATACATGGAGATCAATGGGTCAGGTAGTACCCGCGGTTTTAAATAGATCATGACGTGCAGTGTTAGTCCGAGTGACGTCAGTGGCATCATTCAAATTTATTAATCTTGCAAAATCCGGTCGGCAAAATATTGCAAGAGTATAGCATTGAATTTTTCAGTTTTTATGTATAATTGGGAATTCAAATTCCAGGATCTGTAACGGGCCTGACAGGCATTTTGTTATTGCGAACATCAACGTTAACAGCCGAATGTTACCGAAAACAAGTTCGGAAAACTTCGGATATTTTCGGAAACGGGAGGAATTCCTCCCGTTTTCGTCACGTGACATTGGCGGCTTCCGGACCCTAATATTCATCAGAAATAGTCAGAATATTTTGGTCTGGGGACCAGACTAACGAGTGGTGAGAACAATGGAAAAGTAACATTTACTCTGCTGTTACAAATGTCTCAAAAAACTCCCATGGGTGCACCATGTTTTTCTCCCATTCTGCTTTGCAGAAAGATAAGGATAGTATCTATAAAGGGAGGTGTGAGGGTTATAGAAAGTGTCTTGGGTTTGAATCAACTCGCATTTGAGTATTTACGTACTTTTGTATTTTCTGGCTTTGTATAAAAATACACAGTACATAAAGGACATTACAAAACAGTGAAAAAACTGTACCCATAAATTGACAGATGACCTAAAGGTGACATTAGAGCGATGAATAAATCACTTTTTAAAGGTAATTCCGTCTTTCAGACAAAAACGAAATAATGAAAATAAATGACCTCAAACTAGATAGGAACATTTTTATTGTAGGGTTTTGGGTCTCAATAGCGCAAGTCAGTAATAAGTCTCCTGGACAAAACTGATTGATTTCGTTATCGTTATCTATAGGCCTAAAGTACGGACCTTGGCGGTATAGAAATGTTTCATGTCTTCATATGCGCCGTAAACTTTCGCAAACCGCAGCCGTCAAAATGCCACAATGTTCCCGGGCATCATTCTGATACAGCACGCTGCGCAAGACAGGGGTACGCCAAGTCAATTACGGATATCCTTCATCAGGAGAAGTAAAAAAAAAAAGATACAAATTCTCCTCCTGGAATTGCCATTCATCTGCAATTAAGGAGAAACTCACGGGAGGAAAAAATGGTAATTCGAAACCCGGAGGATTTTTCTTTCTTTTTTCCGGCAGGCAAGATTGAGTCATTTTTTGTGATAATTGCCGAGGCTCGCGACAGCGGGTGTTGGGTAAGTGAAGAAGAATGTTTCGGGTATTAGGGGAATTGTGGCGAATTTGAAAGCTAAAATGATGGTTGTGTTGATACATTCATAAATACTCCAGTCCACAACATTTGAACAGTTCTGAAGTGATCAACACATGAATAAGACATTTATTTTGCCATATTTCTTCCGTAAGAGTTGGCATGATATTCCTTCCCCGAATTACTTCCCTGGCGCGTGGAATTATTGTGCATCAAGCCCGTGGACCGGGAAAAGATCCCTGGCGATATTTCAAGTCGATCTGACAGTCTAGTCCCGCTCCCGCGGCAGCCAAACTATGCGGCGAGGTTTACCTTGGTGTAAAACAATCACCGGGGTCATCTCAATTTAAACATATTTGCCGGACCATTTACAAACGGAGAGTCATGCTTTATGAGGAGGTGAGCTCAGCGTGTCACGGGAACGGATTCCGTAGGGCCGCTGCGAGCCAAACCCCGGCGATCCATCTCCTTAGGGCGTCCGTCAGCGAGCTCGTTCCCCGGGAAGAGAAAAAACAACTTGATGACATCAATGGACTCCTTCGCAGGCAACCTTGAAGTTCAAGAGGAAGTGAAATATGTTCTTGAAATGTTGCCTAACCCCTTGCATATCTGGGTTGCGCTTATAAACAAACCTCGGTGTACGTGTGGGTTTCGTCAAAGTGTGACTGGAATGGGTTTCGCAGCTCGTTCAATCAAGTCCTACCAGCGCTGATAAATAAGCAATCCTTTAGTCGTTTTCACAAGTCCGTTGTTTGTATAAAGGTCTTCACTGAACCGCGCATGCCAATACGCCTACGGGACACGCGTTCGCTTGGAAGGGAGGGGGGGGGGGGGGGGTGGGGGGATTGAGGTATTAGTTTGTAATGTAAGCTGCACTGCACGATTTTTATCACTGGCTTGGCAATGTGTTCATGACAAGCTGTTCCACAAAGTGCTTTGTGACAGAGTTGATTTTATAAATGGGGTGTTGCTATTGGTGTTTATTAGCTTTGCTATCGGTTGGTCCGAACTATCTGCATTCCAAGTATATTTGCATTAAGGTCCTTGACTTAAGGGTTAAAAAAGGAGAAAAATAGACCTTTTTAACTTGCTTTAAAGCAGTTCAGTCTATGTGTGAACTTAGTATAAGATATCTATATTATCGAGCTACTATAACCACCATTTTCACCAACTGGGGCTAATAGTAGCTGGAGCTCAAGCACACAAATCTGCTTAGTACTTAAAATTTCCGCATTAGAAACAGGTTACCAGCCATGATGCGTGATGTTATTAATATTGCTCGCAATTGGTTCTCAGCTATTTTGCAAATATGTTTTGTTAAGCAATATTTCCCCCTAAGCGGCTCCATGAATCTGGCTCCTATTCATAAGTGTGGGGTTGCCTTTGACAAGTGTCAAGATAACGTACGGGTCGGTCCTTATCATTTGCAACACCATTTTCCGACAATCCAAAAACGACCGAAAGTAAAGTGTGCAGAGTCAATGGGCTTTTGCCTGTGTTTTGAACTGGCTTGACTCCCATGTAGCCTACTCATGTGAACTTTTGACCTCTTCCCAACAGGACTTGGGCGAGGGTGGAACGCGGGTAGATCCTCGGGGGAGTTGGCTATCTTTCGTCCAGCACTCGTCGAAGTTATCTGAGGGCAGCAGCAAGAAATGCGAGAAGAAGAAAAAGAAGAGGCCCAACAGAGGCGAGGCAGAGAACTCCAGGAGGCTGGTAAGTTGCCGAAATGGGAATCATGGCCGACTACGAATTCGCGACGGAACCCACTGATTCCAGTTTATTGGGAGTTTTTCAAGGTATAGTGATATAGTGATATAGTGATTAACCTAGTAGCATCCAATCATGGTGATATCAAACCATCAAAAATGCAATTTATGTTTTAAGAAATGGCAGATTTAAACGTTCATTTATTACAAATGGCGTTTTTGCCGAGTGAGTCTTTAAAGGACATGACTCGAGTCAAGTCATTCATAGCAACGAATCCGGTTGAGTATAGACTCCCCAGTAATGGAGACTCAAGTCCAACTCAAGTTGAGTCATTGGCTGAGTTATCGCAACTCTGCTGCGCGCCTGCCCAGATTAACAGAAAAGAACTTATACTGCCACCAAGTGTTTAAAATATCGAGTTTAATGAAGAGTTTAAAGCGCGTAGGCCTACAATCAAATCCTCCTTTTTTTCAGACAACTTCTGCGTGCAGACGAAGACTTATATTTTGCGCCCACCTTTCAAGAACAAAAACTTTCTCTCCTCACACATTGCTCTTACATGTAATCTTCTATTCTATCTTATTTCCCCCCAAACTCTATATTCCCGTTTTAACGGAAATATTCAATTTTGCGCGGGCCTTTCAATAGCCGGTCGGGGCTTTAGGGACTATGGCGACCCTGAGCTGTGTATTTTTGGAGGAGCGGGGGTCGACAGCTCGGGGAGCTTTATCCTGGAGGAAGGCGCTTAAGTAGCGACAACATTGTCTAGTCCTCCGGATCATTAAAACAAGTAGAGGTTCCGCTTTAAGGAGACGATAATCCGGGATGTAGTGAGTGACGGGCTGCCGAGTGAAAGGGTGTCAGGGCCTTATTTTGGAGGGTGGTTCAGGACCCTGTTGTGGCCGTCCTATAGCCCTTGCTCTGATTTTGGTCGGGTATATGGTGTTTGCCGAAACGGTTTACGAACAAGTGTAATAGCTAATAGGACTGGGCATCTGAACCGAATGCCCGATTTCATTTTTACGTAAAAAGTAGCCACATTTTGATCTTATATCTTTAAAAAGGCAAAAATGAAAATCAACAGTTCAATATAAACGTGTTAACTGTGGTGTTAGAATGTACACCGCCGGTGTAAAATTTAACCCTTCCTTGGTGTTTATTTTGGTTAGGATTTCGGTGTATATAACTCCAGTTTCGGAATTAGATAAACACCAAACCAAACATTTCTGAGAAAACCTTGGTGTCAATTGAGTCTTCCTTGGTGTTTAGTTTAATTGTAGAAATACAAAAACACCAATTTTCATTATGATGTTAATTTGAACACTGAAAATAATGTCATTTAATTCTGCTATGATGGTTATTTGGGGCAAGGGTATAGGTGCTATTGGAATAACAAAATATAATCCATTTTGGTACTTCGTTCACGTTGTACTGACGTTTTTGTTTACGTTGGAGGGCTCTAAAACAAACCCGAATGGACGTCATCCGGTTGTAAATTATCTAGTTGTGGCACCAGCAAGTGAAATAAGTTGTAAATTTTGAAAATTGAGATTTCCATTCCATAATAAATTATATCATGTAATCTTTGTAATGGTGAAAAAATTACTGTTATACGATATTTTGGTTTTCGAATAGAGCCGTATTTTTTGAGATTGGAAAATAATACGTATACCGGTAATATACACGATTTTTTTTCGAAAGTACGCCAGACTAAAATGTCAACTTGTACACATTTAATGGTCTCAACACAAAAGCAAACCAGGTATTTTGAATTAAATATGCTTTAAACTACAGTATTTTGACCAAAAAACAAGAAACGTGATTTTTTAAAACGATTTTCATGTAAATTGCAATTACTAAAAAATAGGCCATGCGACTTATGTCTGATTTCCCTTGCGGACGCCACAGTTGCTAATAATACCAATCTCAACAGTCGAAAGATTAAAATAAAATGTGGTGGCAAAAACAAATACGACAGGTGTTGCACTCGTGTACCCCTCCTGTGCAGCGGTGTAACTAAGGGGAGGGACATCTGCACTTGTCCCCACCCAGCCGAGACATGTGCCCTCAAACGAACCCCTCCATCAGAAGAATATAACTCTGCAGACAAAAAGTCATCGCCTCTTCCCCGTCAAAACCTCATGAGCCCGTTGCTTTGTCAGTTCCTCCGACACTGGCACCTCCCTGAGAATTTCTAATTCAAGTTTCCTCGGAATCACAAGGGAATTGATCATTGAAAGACCGACGGGGACCAGACCGTGATTGTTATCTTGTGTCTTCCCCTGTCTGGTTTCCACCCTCATCAACCGGTACAGCAAGGCCAATCAGATGGGGTTAGTAGTAGCTAATGACCACCCTAAAGTGCCTCAGGTTATGCCACGCCTAGATAACGCAAACACCAGTCCCTTCATGTCGATATTGAGGGCGTTGCCGAGTATCGCATGTTATCTGTCCAAACTCCGTCTTTTACTCTTGGAGAGGGAGAGAGAGAGAGAGGGGGGGGGGGGGGGGGGGGGGGAGAAATGCAACGAGTTAGCTCAAACCACAGCCAATCAAAGATTTCACAATCACAGAGTGTATACACTGTACGTCAAGTACCAGGTAAATTCCCACCCCGTCATTCACCTCGACACGTATATTTTCGCCCCAAAATACATGAGGCGCATCGAGTGTGTGGGTTAACTAAAGCGATACAAAAAATATTTAGTCACATATTTGTTTAACGATTTTCATGTAAATTGCAATTACTCAAAAATAGGCCATGCGACTTATGTCCGATTTCCCGTTGACTGTGACCATCGCCTGAGGTGTGTACATTCATGCCTAAACGGGACCTCCAGCTTAGCGTCCCATCCGAAGGACGTGATCCTCTTGAGACGGATAAGGGCCTGTCATGATCCAGACCAATGCACTGTTTATTGCTGGGCACGCTAATGCAAGCAATGGTGTGGTTTTTCCATCCGAGTACTGCCTGCAGTCGACGTTGCTTATTATGCAACTTGCTCTTCCACGGAGCCAACTGTCTGGGGCAGAGATGCTGTTCTCTGATTTAAACTATAGCTGTATAACAAAGATTTAAGTCTATTTTTTCCTTCGTTAATAGCCAAAGTTCCACGAAGGAAATAGCACAAGCAATGCAGAGAAAGTGTGTTTTCTTCTCTCATGCGGTATAATAAGAAAGATGATTGGTGCCCACAAGTTTATCACATGCATCTTTCTCGAGTCTTCTTTTGAGGACTGGGACCACAGTGTTTTCGCGCAGGGGACCATAGGATGACCGCAGCAAAACTCCCAAGTAGGCCTATTTTTGATTTGCAATCTGACGATATTGCAGGTGGAAAACCGCGATGGACTTGTCAGGGACAACACCGCAGTGGTGACAAATTTAGTGGCTATCCATCAGTATGACTGTCCACAAAATAATAACATCACACCCCTGAAATCCCCCAGCTGGACACGCCCTATGTCCGAGACGCGGACATAATGCCCTTCGTCGTCTGAAAACGCAAACAAACGGACATTTGTACGGGAAATCGCGGATAGCTCAGCGGACTCGACGGCGGGTTTCACACCATAAACTTCCCGTGCAGACATGGGGGCGATGATGGACTCGCCGTGCCGTGAAAATAGCGGGCGCTGGGAAGTTGAATTACAGCCAATTAGTAAAGCTGACACTCGTGTCCGCTGAAGCTATGAGGTTGGTCTTTCCAACTATCATTCTGTTTATAAAAAATCAAGCAGTTTTGTTCAGCTGCCAAATTGCATTGGGGATTTTATGAATGACCTCGCTTGTTTGAACTCCAGTAAATAGAACATTTCTGATAACATCAATGATGACATTATAGAGGTAATATACAACATTTGCAAACATCAAAAACAAAACTACCGAATTATTATACCTTACTTGACTGCAAGTAAATAATAATCCCAAGCATCCCGTGAAATCATGGCACCTGGCACTTGTGCTCTCATTTTCAAAAAGTGTCATTTTGTATTAATTTCCAGTCGGCCAACCGACGTTGGAAATAGTCTAGTTCTTCGACTTGCTAATTCCTTAACGTCTATAAATTGCTCTGTCCTGTCTCAGGGAACCAGACTACAACAACATCATTTTTTTCTCTTTGTTTTCCCAGCATCTATACGAACACAAAACTTTAAACAGGTCAACCTTACAGTATTTGATATCAAATACTAACCCCCCCCCCCCCCCCCAAATCCATTTACTTCTGAAAATCACAGCAAATGCAAAATGTTGTTATATACTACCTTGATGCATCTGAAATGTTACCCCTTTGGTCTTAGCTGCCTTTTTAAAAATGAGGGTATATACGGGAATTCGCCGACGCCATTTTTACAGTGGTGCCGCGCTCGCTTGCAGGCTGCCCGCGTTCTTTAATTCGAGTCGCGTGCGCATTTTGGCAAGTTGTAAACACCCCGTTGGTCGAAGCTGCGTCGAGCGCGTGCGTAAAACACACACGCGAGCGTGGTGCCACCGCCGTAAATGCTTCTAATTTTGCTCGCCGGATTAGTCTATACACAATATTTTGTTGAGAGTGTGTGGGACTTGTAAACGAAATGCAGGGTTATAAATCCCGCCGAGTGAAGGCTGTGTATGATTATTCTCAGATCGTTTTGGTTCGGTTTAGTTCAGTCCGAATCGCCCTTACAAAAACCTCCCATGGGATTCCCATGGTGTCCAATTCACCATGAAATTCCCACGGAGTTTTGCATGGGAGATTTTTGTAAAACAAAAACCTCCCATGGGATTCCCATGGTGTCCAATTCACCATGAAATTCCCACGGAGTTTTGCATGGGAGATTTTTGTAACACAGAAACCTCCCATGGGATTCCCATGGTGCCCAATTCAGCATGTAATTCCAATGGGGTTTTGCATGGGAGATTTTTGTAAAACAGAAACCTCCCATGGGATTCCCATAGTGTCCAATTCAGCATGTAATTCCTATGGGGTTTTGCATGGGAGATTTTTGTAAAACAAAAACCTCCCATGGGATTTCCATGGTGTCCAATTCACGATGTAATTCCCACAGGGTTTTGCATGGGAGATTTTTGTCAAACAAAAACCTCCCATGGGATTCCCATGGTGTCCAATTCACCATGAAATTCCCACGGAGTTTTGCATGGGAGATTTTTGTAAAACAGAAACCTCCCATGGGATTCCCATGGTGTCCAATTCAGCATGTAATTCCTATGGGGTTTTGCATGGGAGATTTTTGTAAAACAAAAACCTCCCATTGGATTCCCATGGTGTCTTATTCACCATGCAATTCCCACGGAGTTTTGCATGGGAGATTTTTGTAAAACAAAAACCTCCCATGGGATTCCCATGGTGTCCAATTCACCATGAAATTCCCATGGGGTTTTGCATGGGAGATTTTTGTAAGGGCGGCTTGGCTCGGGTTGCCTCGGACCGGCTTGTATCGGCCCGCCTCGCCTCGGCTCGGCTTGGTTCGATTCGGTTGGGTTCGGCCCAGTTCAGCTCCGCTCGGCTCGGTATCTACAGGAGCAAGTCCACCTTATCTAGCCCCAGAAGTATACTTCTCATTGCACTAATTAAATTCTCATAAATTATTTTCCATTCTTATTTTGTTAAATTCCTCAGTCTGAGGTGGCACCTACAGGGTTGACAGGACCCCCCGGACCACCAGGACCGCCCGGACCCCCCGGCACAAGACTTTCAAAGGAGGAGTTACTTGAGGAGTTCAGGGATCTTATAAAAGGTATACACCGCAAACAATACACCTCAAACATGGCACTTTTCACAACAAAATGTAAAAACAAAACACTTTCCTTAAATTTTTTTATTTTAAATTCCTCACTTCTTTATCAATTGGTTGTCATCGTCCTTTGTGCATATCATTTGGTTATATTCCTTAGTTATAAAGTAGGCCTGTACAATTATTTAAACCAAACACGTGATGTTTAAAGAAACTTGCTGAAAAAATGAGTTGTCGTTTTCGATGACTTATGGCCCAATTTGTGTCAAACCACTCACTTTTGGCTGCTCGTAACAGAACCAGGGGCGCTATTAAAGATAATTTCATGGATGGTTATCGAACTTTGTTGCGATTTGTGGTATTTTTTTAACCCTTTTCTGACAGAAGCTGCAGAGAGACGAGCCCAGATTATAGTTCAGGAGAAAGTAAGTATAATTATCTTGAGAAATGGTGCGGGGGACGCTGGCCACGCCCCTGAAAAGCTGCTTATTTTCATTCCATTAAAAGAACTCAAAAAAATAATAAACTTGTCAAGAACTGCAGTGGGCATTTTGTGCCAGCTTTGAAATTTCCCAGATTACCAAATATTTTGTTTTGACAAATTCAGACTTGATTAAGACACATTTAAAAAAAAAAAAAATTCCTTGAATGATTGAAAATTCTTCAAACGCTTGTTTGATGTTGCCCAAAAGCCGAAATACATCTTCAAAGAGAAGACCATTAAAGTGGGACAATGTGTTCGACTTCCTTGTTTGACTTAAAACCAAACCTCTTCTCTCCCGACTAACAAAGCCTAAGGACAGTGCCTGTTTTCAAGACATTCAGCTAGCTCTATAGCCAGAATGACCTCCGATTAAAGCTGAAAATTCTTCTAATGGTAATCCTTTCAAGAGGATGACCAACCTATAGTCACCACAAAAAAACAAAAAACAAAACTTCAGCCACCTTTAGAAAATGTTCTTAACAATGGGAGAAAAAAGAAGAAGGAAATCAGATCGGATTACTCTCAATAGGATTAGGCCGTGGTTTGTGAGGATTGGGGTAAGCAGCTGTGCAAGCCCTCACACCTGTCTATGTGTAAGCTGGGATCTGGATTAAGTTTAATCCCAACGCCTAATCCAAGGCTAATCCTCTTTTCGCCATAGACACGCCTATTGGAATCCCAAGGAATGCAAATAGAGGTGTATAGTCTGGGAAGGATCTGGGAATGATGTATTTGATTTTGGATGACAGTAACGAGAACTTACGAGGTTTGACGAGAAAACCCGGGAATAGGCCTTGAACTATAATTATACCTGTACAGGAAAATGATTATGACGTCAACAAGAACTCAGTATGATAACTTTGAAAATCCCTGGAACTAAAAATTAGCGTTGCCGTCTCGGTTCACCTCAATCTCATCATACGGAATTGTTCACATGAGTTTGTAGGCGAATTCCTGTTCACCGTAAGTTTTCTCGAAGCCGCCATTTTGTTACTGTCCAAGCATACCTACGAATGTGCCATTCTAACGGATGTCCCTACTCCCTCCAGTGCCCAAGCTGCATAGCCAACACCACGCAAGTGTGGCTGCCCACAGTGCACGATGACACACTGATGCCGCATCTTCCCATAGCGTTTCACTGCAAGCTCAGAGGGGGTATGGAAATACCCAGGAAGAGCCTCATCGAAATCTCAAATTTTCAAACTGTAAGTCATTGAAACAAAATAATTTCTTCTAAATCTGTCCATTCTACTAATGTAAGAGGGCGCTATTTTTGTTTGGTAATGTCAAAGGAGCATCACAACCCAAAACCAGTCCACCTTAATAACCCATCGACATTATTTTGACGTCATTACGTCTCAGGACTGTCTATAGAGTACCGAAGTGATGACGTCAATCAATGCAATGTTTGGGTTCCAGAATACATTCTAAACTGCATGTGTTTGGAACCAGTTGCCGCGGCAACTGACGTCAGACTTCGGTACTCTTTAGACGATGTGCCTGACGTCACGTGTTTATATCTAGATTAGAACGTGTCCGGTGTCACGGTTTCATTTATCCGGTGTGCCCAGTTTTCCGGAACACTATTTAACGCTACTGAACCCTAACAAATACATAACTGCGCATGCATCTGTTAGGGTTCAGTAGCGTTAAATAGTGTTCCGGAAAACTGGGCACACCGGATAAATGAGACCGTGACACCGGCGGTAGGCCTATGCGCACGCATCGTGCTTTGCATAAAATTTGGTTTAGGAGTGACGTTGCAGGTCAGATCGCCTTTGAATTATGTGAGCTTTGATGCCACCCTTAACCCTCGGAGCCACCAGGTCAAAAAAATCACGCGGTTGTTCCTGTGGACTGTTGTGAACATTCCGTTTGTATTACGCGTATATACCCTCGTTTGGGGGACAGAATACAAGTCTAATACTTTGAAAAGGTCGAATGGAGGTCCCTGGGCCCACATATTATTAATTCAAGCCCACTGGAAATGTACATGTTGGTTCACCCTTTTCTTTTACTAATAATAGTAACGGTCCAAATCCATGGCCCCAAACCATGTATAACTGCCATACAGCCAGACGGCCAGACAGCTATAGCCAGCCAACCAGCAACCCCTGAGGCCATTACAGGTCATCAATTGCTTGGAAACAATTGTGGTTTACCCAATGAACTGTCAAAGTAACAGTGATTGATTGCCAACCTTGATAGCCAGCGGCAAGAGTAGCTGTACACAAAGGGATCAAATTTGTACACAATTCTATATTATTATGTCACACTGCCAGTACTTCTCAGATTTATTGCTCTCAATGGGGAATCCCCAGGTTAAAGGTGACCAGAGAACCTCAAACTAGAAGCATTGATTGAGGAATACATGGAGTGTCATCCTTATTGGCCGAACACATTTTTAGTAATTAAAAAAACAAATTATTTGTCATGTTGTTACAGTCCGTTGGTAGCTCCGAGGGTTAACCAAATTCATGCAAAACACGATGCGTGCGCCTACCGCCGGGCACGTGTGGTTAACAAAGGCACATGGTTTATTGGCTGGAGGATTCCATTTCAAACATCTAAAAACAAAACTACTGAATTATTATGAAATACTGTACTTGACTGTAAGTAAATAAAAGTCTCATGCATCCTGTAAAATCATGGCACGTGGTGTGCTGTCATTTTCAGGAAAAGTGTGATCTTTTTATCAATTTCCAGCGATGGTTGGCCGACCATCGTTGGAAATAGTCTAGTTCCCCAACCTGATAATTCCCTGACGTCTATAAATTGCTCCGTTTCGTCTGAAGTTAGGGAACCAGACTACAAGAACAGTTTTTTGTTCTGTTTTCCCAGCATCTATGCACACAAAATGTTAAACAGGTCAGTGTTACAGTATTTCTTTAAAAAAAATACTAGCCCCCAAGTCCATTCATTTCTGAAAATTACAGCAATTACTATACATTTAACTATTTGATTACCCTCCTCAACCACTGCAGCCGTTCTCCGATGGTTCTTTCCGGCGAGGCGAGGGGATGGACGTACGGTCAGGTCGCTTCACTGCGCCCCGGGCAGCCATCTACCAGTTCTCGGCCAATCTTCACATCCACCACCCGGTCTCCAGTAAGCGGATTGACGAGCTGAGACATCGGGACAACATACGGCTGCTGATATGCATCAACTCGCTCTGCCAACGGCACACGTAAGTCAGCCTAGCCGAGGGAGAGCTGATAAGCATAAAAGCATTTGCTTAGCCAAAACAAGTTACCAACCAAAATACCACATTGTAGGTATGGCTAGTGACTGGCTGTCCGCTGAATTTGCTAAGCAAAATTTTCTGCTCTTAGCAGGAAAATATGGGAACAGAATAGTGCCCGGAATCTAAAGCAGAACTACCGGTATTACATATTCATTTTGAACAAAGAAAATTGACAAGAGTAGGATTTAAACCTGCGACCTCGGGAACACCGTACGGGCGCTCTACCAACACGTCCAAAATATTTACCAAACGAGGGCGGTGCAACGATGCCAATTTGAAGTAGAGACGCGGGATTCACTTCCATTGACGTCAATTTTTTACTTTCGTATTTAGGAAACGTACTTCTGATGATAAAAATACCTATTTTAAGTAGTACATTTTGAATGAACGCCCTATATAAACTTACACTTTAATTTAGCGATTAAACACAATCTTGCTATCAGTTTGTAAACATGTTTGGAAGCTAAACATTACGTGTCCAATTGCTAAACATCAATGACTAAACACGATCCGTCAACACTCTAAACATATTGAGTATTTAAACATGTTTACAAACTGATAGCAAGAAAGTGTTTTGGAAAGTGTCAAGCTTAAACACAGTTTTTGCAGTGTAGGCCTACTTCAATTACCGAAAATTCAGTTCTGTTTGTATCCCTTAAAATGGCGTCGTTTAATACAGTACATGTACTTGTTTACCGAAACAAATGTGGCTATCTTGTCTTCCGTTGGTAGTCTAATGGCTTATATGGTGACACTTATTTTCTCAGATCACTGGAGTATGTTTCTGGACTGGAGAGCAACAGTCGAGTGTTTACGGTCAGCCTATCGGGCTTGTTACAGCTTGAGGTAAGATCTTCGGTAATCATCCAAAATTAAAACGTTTGACGAAAAATAGAAATGATTAGTTTCAATCTGAAAGTCTGGTTGTTGTTTTTTTTAAGATGGTACCGATACCAATCCTCCTGAAAAATGTCCATCTGAAATCATCTGAAGACCTCCATAAATGAAATGGCTTTCGAATAAGCGCATTACGAACGTGCACAAAACCACTGTTTTCTACTATTTTCCCGTGGCTCAGATGACGGATAAAGCTAAAAGTTTCACAGTTTTGTTATTTCGAGTAGATGTTGAATCCCACAAAATATGAACACTGTCTGCAACTATGCCCTCGGCTCGACCAATGCTTTATCACACTTTAAAGTCTGAAATGTCCTTACTTTTCTCATCTCATTTCAAAGTTTGGACATGAGGGGTAATAGCGCTAAAAAGCTGATATCCAAGATAAGTTCAATGCAAATTAGGAGACCATTTACCACTTGATGGTTAGAAGCGGTTGCAGTAAAGTGTCTTGCTTAGGGATACAAGCAATAAAATACCCCATAGATTATTTCGAACCCCCGTATCCACAATACCGTGTATGCCTTACTATTCCTACAATGTTTCAATGTCTGTTCGTATCCACAGGACGGGCAGTACGCGTCGATTTACGTGGACAACAGCTCGGTTCAAAGAATCACCGTGCAAGCCGGATCAGACTTCACCGGATTGCTCATGGGAGTGTAGCGCCCTCTGGAGTCTATTCGTCCCAATCTTGCACTGCGGACGTGTAGACAATTGGCTTGTATACAATTAGGCTGAGATTTTCAGGTGTGCTCAGCGCTGTCATATGATCATTCATTGGCGTACGTTGCCATGGATACCACATGTTTATTATGTCATGCATGACAACGACTGCTCAAAGCAGCAAATTGCTTCAAGCATTCACAAGTCCACTAGTCGGGTTATTTCAGACTTTTTGAAAGCCATTTTCTAGTACCAAGTCATGACCTGCACAATGGTGCATCTGATGTACAGTGGAAACCTGGCCAATGCATGTAATTCTTGGCATGTTAACTATAGACCTTCCTTGAGTGGTTCCCAGATGCGTATACGCCAATACTCGATTCAGAACCAGGATATCAGGCAGTCACCCACAAAGTTCAAAATTGTCAAATTGGAAGCCTAGGGCCCTTTTCCAAACCTTGGCTTGGGCTTGGGCTTCGGCTTCGCGTAATTTTATGTCCCCAGATTTGGCAAGATCTGGAACGCTGTTTTTGCTACATGTACATCAAAGTCTTTTGTTTTAACCAAGAGCCAGAGCCTGTTTATTTATTTACGTATTCAAGGCTTCAGATCGGCAGTGGGACTGGGGAATAGCTGGAGACGAAGCCAAAGCCCAAGCCAAGGTTTGGAAAAGGGCCCTGGTATAGCGTGATACACACGGAGCCTCTGTAAATGTCTCTTATGGTGGTCACGTGACTATATCTTCCCAAAGAGTGATCAGTGATGGAAAGTCTCCCTATTTTAAGCCCCTCCCCTTTTTTTCTGTAATGGGATGGTCTAATCTGTATGAAGTGCATGGCTGAAACGGGTGGATCAAAAATGAATAAGGGAGTGTATTTGATCGCATTATCAATGTTGTCTTCATTAGGTGAAACAAGTGCCACAGATATACCCTTGTTGAAACTATGAAGGAAAATTTGCATAATTATGAATAATGTATATAACATGTATCATGTAAATAAAATGTATCTTGTAGAATTTAGTCAAAGGTTAAAGATACCTTTTTATGATTTTAAACTTATACAAACACTGCCAACATAATACATGTAGATTATTTGGAATCTGTATTTTAATGGTGTTCTTTAAACGTAACCAAGTCAAGACTGAGACACCATTTTAATGAAGGACTGTGTTTTTGCTGTATAAAAAAAAATAACGCAATATGAAATCGAATCAGCATTAAAGTAAAACACATCGGTTGTTTTCATTTAATTATTCCTGATTGCTTTTAAGGCTATAATATCGACTTGACAATGTTCTGGGTAAATTGATTTCTCAGGAACGCTAATATTTTATCAACCTTAATATATGCTTTTAAGTTAGCAAAAATGTAACAAAATATTTAAAAATATTTCCTTTTTTTACAAGGCGGTCATGGTTTTGAGTCACACTTTAAAATGACAAAAAGTCGATAGACTGACATTTCTTTATCATTGATATTTGAAGTGATAGAATAACCTTATGCCCCCCCCCCCCCCTAAAAACAATTTTAAAAATAAAAATAAACACAATACTTTTGGCCGTTGTTGGTGATACTATATGCATGTAATTGTATTTGAAGTCCACATATCACCAACCATATTAATTGTAGCCTAGGCCTATACCATGTGATCATCGTATCATTGTGTATACAACGCAGATATTTTGTAATGTCAAGCAGTTGATACAAATTCCCACTTGTTACTTTATCGAGGGAAAGCAATTCTTCGATCTTTGGGAATATCATAGGAGGAAAGATATCACAAACTCACAACTTTTTGACTTCGAAATTCGCAGCGAATAAACTCCACGAAGCATATTTCAGGGCGTGTTGACCATAACTTCATAGAGTCGGCAATTATGTTTAATCTGGAATAACTAAAGTGACAGAATTTTTAAGTGATATATGCAACGAACATATCTGTTAATTTAATCAATTCAAATTGTGATTTTTGTTAACTTACAGTAGAATAATCCTCCGAATCTTCGAATGAAACTCAAATTCACGCTTCTACTAGGCTAAGCGTGGTTAGAGCTTTGTCGAGTCCGAATCCTCGACTCTTGAATCCAGAACTTTGAGTCCAAGCCCAAGTTTGTCATATTTAAGTGTGAGGAGTGATCGACTGATGCTCAAACGCTAGTTCAGCTACTGCGTTCAAGAACTACGGTACCAATCTAGGCACTATAGTCATTGTTTCTTTCGTTAAAATTTAACATGTATCGGACCGGTTTGCGCATGTCAGGAACTCCTAGGGAGATGCCACAGAAGAGTCCCACAGGGAGCCAGAAGTCTACTCAACGTTTCGACAAATATGATCGAGTCATCTTCAGGAGCCTCTGCTTGAACTGTGTGGGAACCGCAGAAGGGCTATCTTCTTAAAATTTCTTTCTACCCATACTTCATCGCCCAAAGTATCAAATACTTAGGTTGTTTTTAAACAGAAGGGATTTAAGTTTTCGGCCGAGTATGTATCTTGTATCCTTTAGTTTATTTAATGAGAAAACATGTGGAATGGTGAATACTAGTTTATTTCCTTTGGAGCTGCACATTATTTAAAAAATATTTATTAAAGGAAGTGATAATTTGTGCCGGAAAAGGGTATTGCCGCAAATGTAAGCATATAATTAAACAAACAACTGTGTCGAGTTGACGCACGGCCGTGCGTATTTTGTATTTATTGGAAAAAACTGTAGATAAGTAATTACCGGTTTGTCACTGTTTTTAGTGAAACGCGTATCGCTTACGAATGGCATGCATTATAACATGTGATGATTGTACAATTAGCTTTTTATATAATTAAACAGAGTATTATCACATCAATATACATTTTACTATTGTGATGAAAATACTAAAAATAATTAAATTCAGCACTGTATATTGACTTCAAGAATTTGAGATGGCGTAATTTTGTATTACTTGATTTACTTCGCAGTCTATAGACTTATTTAGAAAAACATTCGATTCTAATTCTAATCACCTGCGTTTTGGGAATAGCTCATTATACAGTTGAGGGGCTCTTTATGTACCCCTTGCCATTTTACGAATTTTTGCATTTTGAAAATTTGCCTGAAATTGATTCCAGAGTCATTTAGAAGTGCCAGGAACCCATTTTATGAAAATTATGAAAATATGAAAACTTTGATAATTGATAGTAATTTTAATATTAATTCCAAGAAATTGCACGATTGCAGTCTCCTTTCCATGCAGTATCTCTGCTGCAATTTAGGGAGCATTTTTTTCCCGCGAAAAAAGGGGGTACCCCTTGCCATTCTAATCGAGTTTGGCCCCAAATTGACATTTGCCAAACTTGCCTAAAATTGATTTTAGAGACATATAGGGTTGCGAGAAATTCGAGTTAAGTATAATGAAATTATATCTTATTGAAACATGGCAATTTCCAATATTTTGGAACATAATATAAACATTTAATAATGCATAATAACTTGAAAATGATCACAGATACCTAAAATTCCAGGATAGACGTCTTCCTTCTACGTTGTATCTCTCCTGCAATTTTAAGGGCAACTTGACAAGGGGTACGTACCCCTTGCAATTTTTTCGGATTTTGGCCCCAAATTGACATTTTCCAAATTTGCCTAAAATTGATTCCAGAAACATTTAGGAGTGCCAAAGGAGCATCTAAATTATTTTATCGAAATATGGCAATTTTTCAATATTTTTTGGGGGGAAATAATTTTAACATTGATCCCAGATATTTGAAATTTCAACACCCTTCTTGTATCTCTGCTGCAATTTATAGGGCAACAATTTTTCGCGATTTTAGCCCAAAATTGAAATTTTTCCCCAAATTTGCCTGAAATTGATTCTAGGAGTGTCGGAGTGCCAAAAAAACGATTTGGAGAATAATGAAATTATGTCTTATTATAATATGGCAATTTGCCAATATTTGGGGGAAATATTAAATTTTTAATAATTAATAATAGTAGGTATTAATGCCGCAGATCTGCTGCAACTTGTAGGGAATTTTGTTTGTTTGTCCCCTCGGGAGGGGAGGGCAAGTGACATCCTCACCATTTTTCCCAATATATTTTCCAAATTTGCCTGAAATTGATTCCAGAGTCATTTAGGAGAGCCGGGGGCCCATTTTAAGGTAATTAATTCGTATCTTTCGTTGTCTTTGCTTTTGCTGTTCGTGGGTTTTTTGTTTTCTTTTTTACTCTGTCTTCCGATTATTTTTTTTTTTTAGTTTCATCACAGATTTGTCTTCAACCTGAGAATTCACATTGAAATGTAAGAATGAGAATTCCATTACACAGATTGAAAATAGAATGCTATACCTTTGGGATTCGAACCCGGGTGTTGCGGTTTGAAGTTCCAGTCGCTTCCACTACACCATGAGCACTCATGAAATTTAAGTGAAGTTGAAATTTATTATTTTATTTATCCCATCCATGGATCGATCAATCGATCGGTCAATCGATGGATGATCGAACGATCTTTTTAATATCGGCTCCAAATCGAAGAAAACTTGAAAAGGGAACCAATAAGAATGTTCAACCTTTTTGTTCATATTTTGTCACAACAAAATTGCAAAAAAATTATTGGACATCTCAACAAGATATAATTTCAGATAATTGAAATGGGTTTATGGCACTCCTATACATGTACATGTATAAATCTGGATTCATTTACAGGTAAATTTGAAAAGTGTACATTTTAGGCAAAAATCGAAAACAAATTATAGCGTAGAATGGCAGCTTCAAACGTGCAATTTTAGGCCTTTTAAATCCATCGGTTATAGATGTCCACGATTTTCCCCGGCTTGTTTTTTCAGGCAAAACTGTTCCGTTTACGAAAATTAATTCATTATGATAATTCATATACGATAAACTACTTTTAGGAGGCAAATATTTTCCACTTGAAACGAAACAACTTTATTGGACAGTACTGACACCTGAAAATAACCGCAGTTTCCCTCCAACAATCTGAAAGATAAGGTCCCCGAAAGCAATGCATGCAAGCAGAAAACCATTTTGTTTTTTTTACAATCCGTGTCTGAAATTTATTCTTCAAATAATAATCCAATAATAACTATTAATTTTAATACGAACGGTACGTATCTTTATTTCCATAGTATTATTACTAAACTAAGTACTGGCTATTATAAATGAGGTAATAGGAAAATATTCCTTTAAACGGAATTATTCTAAATCCCTATGTAACATGCAAATAGGAGAAAAACAGAAATAAATGTTAATTTAAATAGAACAATAATGCTACATGTTTTGTCACCATACATGTACATTCAGTGTATTTTTTACAATTGTGCTTTTTTTTTATATTGGAAAACATATTATTAGGTGCCAGACACTATTTTCCTAGGACGCTCCATCGCACAATTTAATACTAACATGAGGAAATTCCATTCCAACTTTAATCAGAAAAATTCTTCTCTCAAATTATTCTTCAACTTCTCAATAAATCAAATTTATATGATCTCTAAGGGGAAAAAATAATACATTTTTGGTCCAACTTTACCAGACAAGTCAAACGTCTCAAAACAACGGAGCTTGACTTTTCAAATTCCTTTATCCTTCGAGTTGTGGAAACTGACAAATCATTTGCAAATTTACATCACTTTTTAAAGTTGTGAATACACGTTGCGCGTGCATCGCCTTTTCCCTTCAACAAAGACCGGTTTTCTTAAACCATTAACAAACCAGTTATCCTTCAGTCATAAACCAGTTATATTTACATTCAACATACCATAGGTAAACCAACTTAACAGAGTTCGAGTTCTTGTTTAACAGCCTGCTGCTATTTTGTGGTTAGTTAAACCCTGTACACAACTTAAAAGTATTTCGGTAAATTTCCATTCTGTCAACCGAGGCCATCACACGTCATTTGCCCATTTCCAGTAGAAATTTCAGTAGAACCGCGATTATAAAAATTTAAAGTCTTGTTTTATCTCTGATAGAGGTTCTTTTCCTTTTTTTCTAAATGGTCTCAAGAATATTCTAGAAATGAGTAGATTTGCTGCATTGCATAAGGCAAGTTTATCATCAAATTCTTGTAAAATGATTAAGGCAACGATTTTTTTTTCTGAAATAAATTTTAAACATCAAGTTCGATATTGTAGCATTTTCAAAAAGAGGACTGCATGTACAACAGTGATTTTTTTTTGTTAGTGGAAACAAGCACTATGTTAAGATAGTTGTGAGATGCGGGGTCCCAAAATCAGGACCAAACATGGCGGTCCAAACAGGCACCAGTCAGTGCGTATGGAAAGAACACAACTTGCCTCACTGCAAGCATCACAATTGGGCAAAACATGGCAGAGTTGTCCCTTCCCTCAACATACGGCTTTGTATGAAAATTCAAATGAAGTCCAGGTTTTTTCTCTACCATTCAACACCAGAAGCCAACTTCATAGCGCTGCTAAACACGAACAAATTGTTCGGCACAAAAAGTGCCACCGTTAGACAAAACTCGGTGTGATTTTCATGCCAAGCAAACAACAGCTGAATACCAGTCACGAGTAGTATGCAATCACATGGAAATCTGGTTGGTAATTCTGTTGTTATCGCAGATGACTTTCATGCTAATTAAATGTTTGCGCTCAGCACCTCCATGAAATTAACACCAGCTTGTCTGCTCCAATGCAAATACTGCACACTGACGCCTTGTGCTGCAATCTGCGCCTCTGTAACCATTATATCCACTACTTTGGGCATGGGATGTGCAGGGGGCCGGGGGATGTTTATTTTGTACAAGGAAAACCGTCTGTGTACAGGTGGCCAGATGACACACTGCCTTCTCCGGCCAAAAATAAAAACAATTCTGGTTTCAGAGTTTATTTTGCAATGTACAAAAGAGGTGCAACAAGATGACCAAACTGAGCAAAGCTTTCTGTACAGGAACATTAGTTTTTAATAAGAAAGACGTGTATTTGGCAAATGTTGTATACATTTTGGCTGCAACGAAAAGTCCTGTTAGAGGAGGATCTGCCACAATCTGAAATCAAACGTGGACTGGGAAATCACTGACGACCGAGCCTAACGGGGGCATGTCTTGAAGTCATAGATCATTTTTGGTAAGACATTGGTGAAAGTATTTTGACTTTATGAAGATCAAAAAATATGTACAAAGCCCATTTTGGGATTTTCTTTTTTTTACATTACTGTCCATGTGGACTGATGCATGATCTGCTATTTTGGTCAAACGTGAGGGATATACAATGTACCTTTGCATTGACAAGTTCGCCGACTATAACCCGTTCAGATGCCTCACTCGGGATATCTTGGGATCAACTGATGTGATCTCAAAGTATGTGGGATCTGAAGGTCAACTGTACGTACTGTCACACACCTTCAGATCCCACACCCAGGATATCCCAGGCTGTGTACTAATGTATGTGGGATCAGGTGGGTAATTGTGCATAAAGTGTACTAAGGGTTAAGATACTGCTAGTACTGCCGTGGTAATGAGGCATTTTCTGCATCAAGCATTAATTTTTCCACACACTCCATGCTCATTCAAATAAAATTCAGTCAGGCAAGTGAGGGTCTTGGTTGTACATATGAACCATAACCATGCTAAATCCAACAAAATCCAACAGTGGGAAGGGAAGGCTACTTACAAAAATCTTCCATGGGATTCACTTGGGATTCACATGGGATTTCCATGGGGTCCCATGGGAAGTCATGGGAAATCCAGACACACCATGTAACCCAATATAAATCCCATGGGGGAAAAGTGTGATCACCATAGAGTGCC
The DNA here is from genome assembly GCA_037893225.1 of Hippasteria phrygiana. Taxonomy (NCBI): domain Eukaryota; kingdom Metazoa; phylum Echinodermata; class Asteroidea; order Valvatida; family Goniasteridae; genus Hippasteria; species Hippasteria phrygiana. The sequence goes on from JAZGUH010000234.1 coordinate 705,125, forward strand.
TCTGAATGCCATGGGGAACCATGGGACAATAAGGGAAACGGACATGGTCTTCAAGAACACCATGGAACCCCATAGGGAATAATGTGATCACCATGGGAAACACGAGGTGCCCATGAACACCGAGTTAGTACCATGGGGGACCCACGGGACACTGGGAAACAGACATGACCTTCAAGAATACAGGGAACCCCATAAGAAAAAATTGTGATCACCAACCCTATTGGGGTTGCATGGGAAAGCCATGGGGATATATAGTGGAAACCCCATGGGGTTGCAGGGGATATGGGGAAACCCCATGGGGGAAAACCCCATGGGGGAAAACCCCATGGGGGAAAACCCCATGGGGGAAAACCCATAGGAAAAACCACATGGTGTCAAATTCACCATGCAATTCCCATGGGGAGATTTTCCATGGGATTTCCCATGGGGTTTTGCATGGGAGATTTTTGCAAGGGATTCTGTTGGATTCAGCAGGGTGACCAGAGAAAACCCTGAAGAGGGTTTGGGTTAAGGCCTGAAAGCAGCCAGATGCAACAAAAAACCTTAAGTCAGGGTTTTGCTTCAAAAATAACACCCCCAAAAAAACACTGAGCGCGCACGGAAAGAGATTATTCTGAAGGAGTGTTCTGAAGCCAAGGTGATTTGACATTTTGCAATTCTTTTCCCTTTCATGTTAAGCACGTATTGGCTCATTCAGGATAAAACACCACCATAAACTTTGACATGTAAATGCACCACATAGGTGTACATCATGAATTTTAACTACAATGTACTCAAACTAATAGACCAATGATTGTGTGCAAATAAATTACAGACTAGTGCAATTATTTTCTAAGTTGTTTTTACAAGAGTGCTGTACAGGCCCTTCCTCTATCCATGCTCAACTAAAAACTGAAAAAATATGATTTAGAGTATCACATCAAGACTTTACAACTTCAAACTTATATTGGCATTGTGTAATCCAATATGGAAAATATCTCGAAAATATACCGAGGTATATACGACAATGCCATTTATAGGCGCATTCCTGCATGTATTCAATCCATTGTTTGTCTATTCTTTGCATTACGTTTACTGCACAAGCCCGTATTGGCGTACAGACATTCAAATGAAAAAATCAACATTGCCAGGATATTTTTTTCTAGATTTCTTTTTTACTTTTTGGGAGTTTACTGTAATCAAATAAAGATTTTCTTTTTTCATATCCAACATTTACCCACTTACCAAAATGAGATGAGATAAGAAAAAAACCGGAAAATGCACAAGTGTTATCTACAAAATATGCAAGGACAACGCAGTGAGTTTTTTTGGTGGCTTGTCCCTTCAACTCATCCCTCAACGAAAAAGGGGCACACCCAATTGTCATAATCGGGCCTACTTGCCGATCCTTGTGATTTTGAGAGGCAATAACTGTACATACAAAACTACACAAACTTGACAAAAGAAAACTATCCCACAAATATTCTTTTTACACGTTTTACAAAAATGTACCTCCGTTATAACCAAGGCTTCCTTTCACAACTTGTTCACTCCTTTCAGATCTGTTTACCTGTCCTGTTTTCCCGACCTAAATAAACTGAAGACAATATATTCTGAGGGGGGGCGAAATGCTCCACTCAACCCTGGTTATTCACAATCCTGAAGTTCACTGAACCTCAATATATTACTTTCCTTCTCACAAGCTTAGTGTCCGGCACAAGTTGGAATATGAATGCATTCTGAGAAAGTTGTAATTTCTCCAATAGTGGCTTTTTAAATACAAAATGCGATAGATTCTTTGTACACGCCCAATTCGTTATAATAATCGTTTGGTCCCGAGTTTTGAATTTTACTGAATGGATGGGAATTTTTCCTGACATTACATGACGGCTGCTTGTAACGCTTGGAGAAACACTAGTTATCTCAAGCCCTAAAAATTCTTCTATATAAAATAATATCAGAGCATGGACGGAAGGCACTGTTTCAGAACCACCAAAACGACATCGTCATGTATTACTGAAAGCGCACTGGGCCTTACTGAATAGGCACAAGGCTTTATTGAATAGGCACAAGGCGTGACGATGTCATTTTGGTTGGTCTTTTTAAGTGCTTACCAGCATGGACGCCGGTGAATAGAATGCATGGTGGCAAATTTAAGCTCACTGGTTCCCTGTATATTCCCCGTAGGCTACATGTACTGTGTATCGGCACACTGGTGACTGGCGGCCTGTTAAATTTGAAATCTGCATTGAAAATTGGACCACACTTGCAGGTTTTAATGAAACACTTGCGTTTGGAAGAAATTATGTTAAAGGGAAACGGAACGTGGTCCTGAACTCTAGTCCGAGTTCACAATATGCCTATTGCATACCAATGTTACATGAAAAATTTTGGCAGATTTTTGCATGAAAAATCAACTTTTCAATTATTTGATCTCCAGACACAGGTCGTGTCACGTTTGACCAGTTTCTGGTCCAAGTAATATCACCTTTCTTCTTAACGGAGATAACTTTTTGGGTTGCGTTGAACTGCAAGTCTGCGAGTTGTAACCAAAGCAACAAGAAAACTTTGAAGCTGGTAAATTGATCACACTTGGACTGATTGATTGATTGATTGATTTTGATTTTTGGCAAAGTAATCAGCGACCGATTACGGAGAACCGTTAAATTAATTTAGTATTGAGAGTGATGTAAAGATTCGTTGATTAAATTGCTTGAATAAATTGGATTCTTTGGGTAAATTTCTGTTAATGGACTGACTGACGATCCATCGATCAGATTACTTGATTGTTCAACTGACTGACTTATTGGCAGATGGAAGAAAACGATACGTGAAGACTTACTTTTGGCATCGGTGGCTTGACCAACGGCTGAATTAATTTGACTGATCAATTGAATGGTGGAATTTTTGAGTGAAGATTCTGACTGCAAAAAGAACAACTTGATTGAATATGGGTATTCTAACTGAACCAGACTTCATCTTACAGGAACGGGTGACAACACCCGACAAGGAATGATCAGTCCCGCTAATCAATCCTTCAAAATAAACCCACAAAGTCTAGTACCAAACTTCTCACTTGCTGGCACAAGCTACATGTTATCAGTCAAACCCGTTGCGATCAATCAATGCCACACTTTCACCGCGTAGAACCACTAGTGTGCCATTCTGAAAAGAAAATGGAGCTTAGGATGAAACGGGTAGGGCTGGGGCCGGAGGTAATACTGGCGATTCTTCGTCCTCTTTGGGCGTGTCTTCTCCGACTGCCTCCTTGCTGTCTTCTTGTGTGTCTTGTGTGTTGTTGTCGTTTCCATTGCCCTCCCCATCAGTGCCCTCAACTTTCTTCTCGTCTTTCTCGGCAACATCGGTTTCCGCAACGACTTCCTTCTCCGGGACTTTTTCTGCCGTGTCTTTCTCTTCAACCTCCTCAGGTGGGATAGCTTCTTCCTTCTGGGAAGAGATCTCTTCCCCCGCCTCTTGCTTCTCAGTGGCGTCATTCTGTGCACCATTTCCGACCCCCTCCATCTTCTCTGGTTCTGCCCCCTCCTCTTCCTCTTCTTTTTCCTCTTCGAGGGGTGGTTCATTCACCGCTACCCGGGTGGGGTTGAACATTGGGAGTGCCCTCAGCTTCCGCCGGTCGGCCAGAGTGTCGTTCTTGGCGATCAGGAGGGTGTGGCCTAGCCCACAGGTCAGGGCGTGGATGTGGACGTTCTCCAGTGGCTTAACTTCTTTCGCCTGGGTGGAGGAGCGGGGGCCGTTCTCACCGTAGCAGAGCTCACCGAAGGTCGGGGAGGGCCCCCAGCTGATGATGCTCTCGTCAGCAATCAAGACAATGGAGTGATTGCTACAAGGCGCAGAACAAAGATAAACAAAGATAGTTTATCAATACAATCTGGCCAACTGTTTTGCTTACCGTAAAGCAAATCGCTTAAGCCGACTTCACATTGGACTAACTATTGTTAAAAGTTACCGTGCGTGATTGCTGACATTCCACTGTGGTTATTCTGGCGTGTGTCCGCGCTTGGATTACACGGCTCGCGGAAAGTCCTTGGCCACCAAAAATGCAGCTTTTACATTACAGTGGCTGTCCGCACTGGACTTTTCAGCGACGTAAAACTGCCACGTGACTCTTCCGTTACACAGTTGGCCCTGTAAAAGTTCCCGCTGCTGAGGGATAAACGGACAACTGACGATTGACACTTGACAATTTGGAAAGTTTACTGGCTGTCCGCACTGGACTTAATTTGGTCAAGTTGACTACGGTCGCCGTACGTTTTACAAAAAAAAAGTCCAATGCGGACACGGCTTTAATCAAGCAGAGAATTCAGCACCGACAGTAAGCTATTTCACAGGCAAGCAAGATGTCCCAACTTGTGCACATGCATGTAACACAACTGCAAATTCCATACTTAAGCCGTGTTTTTTTGGTAAAACGTACGGAGAATGTTGTCAACTTGTCCAAATTAAGTCCAGTGCAGACAGCCGGTAAACTGTCCAAATTGTCAAGTGTCGATCGTCAATTATCCGTTTATCCCTCCACAGCGTGAACTTTTACAGGGCCAACCGTGTAGCGGAAGAGTTACGTGGCCAGTTTTACGTCGCTGAAAGTCCAGTGCGGACAGCCACTGTAAATGTAAAACATGCATTTTGACCACTGCAAAGTTTACGTGGCCAAGGACTTTCCGCGAGCCGTGTTATCCAAGTGCGGACGCACGGAAGAATAACCACAGTGGAATGTTAACAACCTCGCACGGTAACTTTTGACAATAGTTAGTCCAATGCGAACTGGGTTTTCGTCATTAAAAGCTGCTTAGTAAGAACAGCTCACCAGCCAAAACTCCATGTGTTCTTTATGCTGAGCAAGCAACAGCTGAATACCAGTCACAAGTAATTTTGTTTTTCTTGTCACCAACGGGGTGAGGTGAGTTGGTCTCATCAATGGTGGAAGTTATCCCGTCTGGGTCTACAGGTCTGAAAATTGGGATAATTTCTTTGGTATCTATTGAAGAATTATCCTCTATTTAGATCTGGACCCAGGAAAATCGAGAGGGTGGTAGGACTGGCAACCTAAAATGTGGCCAACCCCACCACCTCTGTTGTGTAGGCCTTTACCTAGAGTAGCTTTTACCCATGTATGGGTGACTTCATGCAAATTTTTGTGCTTAGCCCCAGGGCTAAGGATTCTTACCTACACCCCATCCCCTTGACCTTCCATCCAGTGAGATCATGTACGGTCTTGGGGTACATAGTGGCCTCTCCAGTCGACTTGGTCTGCCCCCAGAAGAACAGCTGCTCCGCTACAAGAATAAACAGGTAAACAAACTATTTATAATTTGGGGGTTGGGTTCGTGGACATGCAGAAGAATGTTTTAGAATGGATTTTGCATTTGTGACTTGGACAACAGAAATAGGGTGTCCCGAATATACCGAATATTTGATCTTCAACCAGATATTTCAATACCTTTTTGCTGGTTCGAATATTAACAAAATATATATATTTATGCACGTACAGATGATGCTATTTTAATGGAAAGGTTACGGTGCTTATCAGTGTCAAATGCCACATTTTTTCATTGCTGCCGTCCGTAAGAAACCCTTGACACTTATAAAATAAAATAATTACTGCAAAAATGAAGGCTGGAGTTTGGTTTCTCAGTGTTATCAGAACGTTATACGTACCCCCAGTGATCTCCAAATACCAAGCGCATGCAAAAAATGTCGATCGGGTGGTCCATAATATCGTAAAACGTCAAACACAGAGTATCAAATATTCAAATATTCAGTGAAACTCAGTTTCGAATAATCAAATGTGACCGGCTCTGCAAAAAGGGGTATTATGTCGCACTATGTGAAAACACACACAGGGCAGTTCTATGTGAAGCAGGCGAAAAAATATTCACGTAAGTGATTTTTTTAGTTTTTGGTTTGTTGGCTTCTGTTATATCTATATTTTCAGAATGTATTCTCAGAAAAATTAATATTGATAAATAAAGATGAAAAAATAAATGTTGATAAAAATTACTTCTATCTTATTTCTTTGCACTTTTTGTGTTTAAAGGCCCGTATCTCTAAACGTTAAATTGGAAAATAGGAGTATACAAATGTAAAGATATCTCGAGAACACAAAATGCCACAGGGGTCAAACCTACACCAAATTGAAGCTTCAACTATGTATATAACTCATTTGTTTCATTTTGCGACTTAATAGCCTTTTTTGCAGAGCCGGTCACAAATACTAAATATTCGAAAATGAACAGCCGAAACAGAAAATGAGTGCAAAGTCATTAAAACAAAAACAAACAAAAACTTCTCCACCTGCTTGTAGATTTTTAAAACAAAAACCCTTTTTCCATCATATCCCACAGCTTTATAATGCCAGAAAGGAAGATAATGGCTGCTAGGATGATTTTGTGCTGTGCACACAGTGTATTCTTTGAATGATTCAACAAGATATGAGCTGCAACAACCCACAATACATCTTATAAAGCTTATACCCTGTACTTTCAGAAGACACTGTCATCTTAAAGTCGGTGTACACGATTGGTAATTCTCCAATATTTTTGTTACTGATTTATTACGAAATACCTTACTAGACTGAAAGTTAATAGTAGTCTCAATCATCCTGTGAAATTATGGCACCAGGTGTGCTGTCGTTGTCAAGAAAAGTGGAAATTTATATCGTCTTCCAACGATTTGCAGCTGGAAATCGTTGAAAAACTGCCCTGTAGCCTTTAGTCAAGGCATTCAGGGCGCGTCACGTGTCCAGCTGGTAGCCACGCGCGCCTTGACTAAAGGCTTCGCCATCCAACAACGCAAAACTTTGAACAGGTCAGTGGAACGATATTTCCTATAACATACTAACCCCCAAATCCGCCCATTTTTGAAAATTGCAACAATGACCAATCATGAACACGGCGTTTAATTTTCCAAGTTTGTACATTACACTCTTTTTGTGGTGCCAGGTTATACATTTTTCATGAATTACCACCGTACCAAAGAAGGAAAGCAAGTTGGTCTCACCAAGGTTGGAATTTACCCTGCCTGGGTCTATAGGTCTGAAAATTGATATAATTTTCTTGGTATCTATTGAAGATTTATCCTCTTATTTAGATCTGGACCCAGGAAAACAATAAGGGTGCTGGGCTGGCAACCTAAAATGTGGCCAACCCCACCACCTCTGTTGTAGCCCTTTACTAATAGTGGCTTTTAGCCTTGTATTAGGCGACTTCCATAACAAAAATGTGGCGAAGTATGTGTCAGTCATGAGGTTTAATTTTAGTGTGACTGTGAAGGGGGATGAACAAAACAAGTAGGTTAGGGCATAAACACAGTGTCTCCTACCATGCTCAGTGATTGCCATGGAGTAACTCGTTCCCGCATTGACTATCTTGGCTGCTCTGTTGTGGGTAGGGTCAAAGGTCTTCAGGAACCGTGGGACTGGCTCATCCCGGGGCTCGTTGTGGCCTAAGCGGCCATAACCACCGAAGCCCCATGTGAAGACACGACCCTGCATATCCAGCGCAACCTGGGAAGGGAGAGAATAGAATTTCATACAAATATCCACTAGACCTTCGGGGTAGTAGTACAAGTGATCCACTAGAACATCGGGGTAGTAGTACAAGTGATCCACTAAATCATCAGGGCAGTAGTACAAGTGATCCACTAGACTATCAGGGCAGTAGTACAAGTGATCCACTAGACCATCGGGGTAGTAGTACAAGTGATCCACTAAATCATCAGGGCAGTAGTACAAGTGATCCACTAGACTATCAGGGCAGTAGTACAAGTGATCCACTAGACCATCGAGGTAGTAGTACAAGTGATCCACTAAATCATCAGGGCAGTAGTACAAGTGATCCACTAGACTATCAGGGCAGTAGTACAAGTGATCCACTAGACCATCGAGGTAGTAGTACAAGTGATCCACTAAATCATCAGGGCAGTAGTACAAGTGATCCACTAGACTATCAGGGCAGTAGTACAAGTGATCCACTAGACCATCGAGGTAGTAGTACAAGTGATCCACTAAATCATCAGGGCAGTAGTACAAGTGATCCACTAGACTATCAGGGCAGTAGTACAAGTGATCCACTAGACCATCGAGGTAGTAGTACAAGTGATCCACTAAATCATCAGGGCAGTAGTACAAGTGATCCACTAGACCATCAGGGCAGTAGTTCAAGTGATCCACTAGACCATCGGGGTAGTAGTACAAGTGATCAACTAGGCCATCCGGGTAGTAGTACAAGCACTGCACTTGACCATGTTTTTTCAAGATAAATATATCAAAATTCAATATTCTGTGCCAGTGTGCTGGTAAAGTGAACGAGGCAGACTTCATTCATTCAAAGTGAGTGATCTATGATTCGTTCAAAAAAATTTAGATTAATGAAAGACAAATTACCAGTCCACTGGCCTAGTTTGGTCTCGATGGACTGAAAATAGATTTACGTCCTAAGCAAAATTCTCAAGGAATACTCATCGCACAGCATTTTGGCTGATAATCAATTTCTGCTCAGCAAGCTTTATGTGCGAAGCAAAATTTCTATGCTTAGCAGCTCCATGGAAGTTACTCCTGTTTACATGACCGACTGTGTCGCTAACAAAAATCTATCATCTTACTGTGTGGTTCGCTCCGCACGCAACGTCCTTGATCACGACGTTGTCAAGAAACTTGGTTCCATCCCGTGTTTTCTCGATGTACCCGCCGATGCGTCTGGGTGTCAGCACACAGTCAAAGGAAGTCTTGTTGGAGCTCACAAAGTACTGACCATTGCTGTTGTGACCTGTTGGAAAGAAAAATGAATACATGAATGTAGGGGAAGGCTTCTGCAAACCCGATCATCTCAGGTCAATATTGTCACGGTTTTCACGAACTGACACTCACGCGCACCTGGGTTGTCAGTTTGTGAAACCGCGTACTGAGTAAACTCCGGTTTCACGAACTGACACCCAGGTGTGTGCGCGCACATCGGGCACTGACTCGCTGGAGAAGAATTTTCGTTTTCACGAATTGACACGCAAGTATGTAGCGGAAATACCATCCCAAGAAAAACGCTTTAAAAGCTTTGGCACGACTCTACTCAATCTGTACTTGTGGGGTTACAGAAACATTGAACTGAAAACCTCTAAACTCGTGAAATTAAGAATGGTTTCAGTTCGTGAAAATGAAAATGTTGTTAGCGCGCGCTGCTGTACTTGGGCGTCAGTTCGTGAAAACGAAAATTCCTCGGTTCTGTGAAATACGCGCACGTGCGGGCACTCACGCGCTAGTGAGTGTCAGTTCGTGGTGTCGGTGACGATATATATGTAGTGTGTAGGTCTCGAGACTTCATGCTCACTCTTTAGGTAAATGTAGTGTTACTTAACCCCTTGAACCTAGATGACAGCTAAAGCCGCGGTGCGAGGCGAGGCTACTGGGCCGATTGACATCTATAGCCACAATCCTGCATGATATACGTCGGCCCATGCGGCCAATGGGCCTGTTTACGTGTATTGTACATGTACATTCCAGCACGTACTGCTCTATTCATCATTCAGCTGTGGCTGGTGTGGGTTTCACAGTGAATAGAGTTCGGTGAACTATGATGTTCTTGAAGAGGAGTGTAATGAATAGATGGGGCTTTTCATTCACACTCCCTGTAAAATACCTTGGTTGCACCGCCCTCAAAATCCCCGCATACTAGCATTTTATCCATGGCCTGCATGCCCACTACTTGTCCGGTGATCCACACGCCCTCTATTGGTAATACAGGCCAGTACGCACTCTCAATAACAGTGCCTGGACTGAAGGGGTTAACCCTGGCTAGTCTAGCCACGGACTCCTCGTCTGTCTTTATCCAACAGAAATGTGCAAGACCGTATTAACCCCTTCTGTTCGGCTGTTACTAATGGGGTGCTGGTATGCCAAGACGGGCTTGTGCAGCCAAGCGTAATGCAAACAATAGGCAACCAATGGATTGAGTAAGTGCAGGAATGTGCATATCAATGACAACCAGCCGGGTGGTCTTTTTTTAAACCGCAGCTACAGCCATCGTATGTATTCAACAGGTTAATCAAAAGTTGAGGTCAAATTATGAATCATTTTAGTTATCAATCTGCAATTCTTCCAACAGGTTTTAAATTGTGATTTTTCTTTCACAAACTGCATGAAAGAAATAAATCTTCTGAATACTTCCAACAAAAGTAAACTTAATGGGCGACATATGAATACTCTGATGGAAGGTGTTCCAGTGGCCTTTCATCATTAGTTCCCCCCGTCCAAACTTTCAGGCACTCTACTCGCCTGGCTGTCTCATCACATCCTTTTACTGTTATTGTTCCAAAGGCTAGTACTGTTTTCCCCCCCCTCGTACTACCTCTCTTTGGAAGTCCTTACCTGTAACCAGCTTCCCTTCCACCTATAAGCTTACACAATTCAAACAAAATGTGTATAGATACCTTCTTTACTCGTGATTTCTGTCTTTTCTTGTCTTTTGTAGCCCACACCTTGAGTGGCCTTTTGGCCTTGTGTTGAGCGATAGCCATAAAAACAAATTCCGAAAACAAAATTGTGCACAAGGTGTGGATGAAAATTTGAGATGCTAACTCACCGAGCTGGCTGTACTCTGGGCAACCGAAGGAATGTAGTGTGCCCTTGTAGTCTAAGATCATGGTAAACTCGGCCCCGCAGGCAATCTTGACAATGGGGCGGCCTGAGTACATCAACTACACGTACAAAAGGAAAGGTTTCAAATACACGTTACAAACTAAAACAGAGCAACACAATCGCCAAACCGAGGGCACTATTGTCCTCTTATGTAATCCTCGTCCGCCTCTGACACCGTACATATGTCCGTAAGTGTTGACGTACCCTGCTTGGACTCGGGACAGGTGTGTTCTGGTGTCCGACGCCAAGTTGGCTCAGCTTGTTGTCACCAAATCCGTACACAGCACCTTCCTCTGTGGGAGAAATGAAAACAAAAAATGTGACGATCATACCAACTATCTCCCTCACACCAGGAAAAAATCGAGCGGAGAATATACTCAGTCACATCCGCCTTGAATTAGCTTGGTATTTATTTCAGCATTTAATCAAGACAACAGAATTTTGTGTAATTGCATTGTTCTTGTCTCGGTTTACACACTGCATGTTGCCGTTTAGCTGTGAGACTTGCCACTGGAAAACATAACCCTTCTGGCTGTGATGTAATTGGTGGTTTAAACCAGTGTTGTAGTCGAGGCCATCAGAAGGCCACACAAGACCCTGCAAGGCTAGCACAAGGCCAGCAGTCTTAATTCAAGTCTCAAGCTTGTGCCTGTTGCAATCTGGCCTTGTGCCCGGCCTTGTGCCCGGCCTTGTGCCCGGCCTTGTGCCCGGCCTTGTGCCCGGCCTTGTGCCCGGCCTTGTGCCCGGCCTTGTGCCCGGCCTCGTGATGGCCTCGACTACAACACTGGTAAAAACACTGCATGCCACGCCCCCGAATACACATACAACATTGATCCGGAACAATGCAATGTTTTGACGTTACATATAGAAAGTTTTTTTGTGGGCTGGGGCGCGCAGCCCATATATTTTATCCCAAGTCCTGAAAAATACTAAAATCAAAATCTCTATTTCTTATGTATTTATCAATGTTTCAGAACCATTCGTAGCATTTTGGAAGTGTCGTGGCCTAGTGGTTTGGAGCACTGAATTCGTGGTCTGCGGGTAATTCTGCAAGTTGTGGGTTCGAACCCAGTCCTGGGCTTTTGCACTTCTATGCGGGTAGAGGCATTATTAATGCCTTGCAGTGGACTAGTTACCCATCCCGACCCTATTCATACTGTGAAGAGATCAGATTATCTTGTCTTGTGTGAGGGGCTGGTTCTTCCACACTTTCCTCTGTAGCCCACACCTGGAGTGACCTTTCGCCTTGTGATGGGCGATTTGCATTAAAACAAATTATAATAAATTCCCATTTTGATTTTGTTGACTATTTACTAAATTGCTTACGACCAGTAAGCCCACATGTCAGGCTTTCAAGCAGAACCAGGTGCAAAAGTAGGGGAATAGTAGGATCAAAATTATTTTAAAAAACAGGACAAAAGTAGGACTTTTGCGGGCTATATTCACCCATGTCACAGCATCACAAACCTCATTTGGCATGTTCTGTACAACACTTGTGCTCCATCCTCAACTAAGCTCTTGGAAGTAAAGTTGCAGTACTCCTGCACCCAAGCCCTTCATTGTGTGATTTAATCAGATTTTCTTTTGTGGAGTTGTGGGGAAAAAAGTAGGAAAAATAGGAATTTTAACAAAAAAGTAGAAAAGTAGGAGCGAGGTAAACAAATTTGGGGAAAAAATAGGTAGGCATGCAAAGCCTGCTATGTGTACCAAACACCCAAATCTAAACAGAAGACACACTGAACAGCTACCCACCTGTAAGACACATGGTGTGGTTCCGGCCACAGGCTGCATTGACAATGGTGAATTCCTTCAAACCTTCAATCAGCTTGGGCGCTTCGCATCTATTCACATCCCCGTGGCCAAGCTGTCCTTTGTCACCGCGGCCTTGGATATCAAAGCAACCGTTTTCAAGAGCGTTATTGTTCAACAAATTAACCAGCAATACCCTAGCCATTCGGAAATCATTTTGTGGGCGTTAGATTGACAAAACATATATGCAAAGCAAGGTGTTACTCAATCAGGAAAGAGTCGAATCACATTTTCATTTTTACACATTAACCCTAGCATCAACCTAAAGCTACACAATACTACTAGTAGTAAAATGTAGTAATGCAGTACTTTCACCTACTTGTGTGCGATGCCTGTAGTATTTTTTTGTATTTGGTACTTCACCCCAAATAGTGTACGTAGTAATATGTAGTACTAAGGTTGCTCGGTTTAGAGGGAAAATGTTTGTTATCATCTAAGGCGGAAACACAGTATGAATTACTGCTTTTCAGAGATGATACATTTTGTTTTATCTTAGCCATCCAATTCATTGACACAAATATAATTTACCCAGTAACTTAACTGTATTACATAGAAGTAGTATTTTGTAGTTGCCAGTATCTAGACTGTTGTCATTACACACCCATCTATCAGTCACAGAGAGACTCGGTGCTACAAAATACTAAGTAGTATTCTGTAGTACTCGGTTCTTTATACCAAAGTAATGCCTAGGACGTTAGGGTTAAAGAGTATTGGTGTTGGGCACAAGTCGGTCGATCCTTGGGTTGAAAAGTTACTATTTGATAAAATACAGGTCGACTTCTCTTAACATGACTCCGAAGTAAATAACCTTGATGTTGAAAATTTGTCTTACTGTGACCAAAAAGATTATTGCAGTAAATGTTGAAAATTCAATAGTGCGGTCGACTTTTGATTTCATCAGATTTGCTTTAATTTCATAAATATCTTTACCTTTCAATGGCAATATTTGTGGAAGTGCCGTGGCCTAGTGGTTTGGCACATTGAATTCAAGGTCTGTGGGTAATTCTGCAGGTTGTGGGTTCGAGCCCAGTCCTGGGCTATAGCACTTCTACGCTTAATATGGGTAGAGGCATTATTAATGCCTTGCAGTGGACTAGTTACCCATCCCGACTCTATTCATGCTGTGAAGAGATTAGATTATCTTGTTTCAGTGTGAGGGGCTGGTTCTTCCACATATTCCTAAGTAGCCCACACTTTGAGTGCGCTAGGGCTTGTGATGGGCGATTTTGCATGAAAAAAATATAAAAAAAAAAAAAAATAACCCCCTAGGCATTTTTACTATGAGGCTTCCTCAACCTGTCAAAATCCAACACTGTGCCGTATACATGTACCTATGGCACATTCTATGGACAAATGTACATGTAGGCATCATAGATCCATGTAAGGTAATGGTGCCAAGGCCCTACAGTACTGAACCCATCAAGATACATGTATGGGTCACCGTTGGACTCTGTTGGATTTAGCGAGGCAGTCCTGGGAAATCATTAGGAGGTTAGGCCAAATAAAAAAAAATCCATGTTTAGCGTCCCCGCCCGCTTCCTTTTTTGAAGCCGCCTGCTTTTTTTTTTTTTTTTTAAATGAAAAAACACGAAAAAAAATGAAGAATATTTGATCTTTTTCGAAAAAAAAAAAATCCCAAAACAAAAAGTCGTATTTTTAGACTCTAGCATCACCTTGTGTATGCTGGCGGCCATCTTGAAAAATAGCCCAGCCGGACGTCTTGGAAAATGTGTCGAGCGGCCATTTTAAAAAAAAGAAAGAAAAAAAAAAGGGCCTCCTCCTTCCTATTTTTCAAAAAGGCAGGACGCTAAACATGTTTTTTTTTTATTTGGCCTTAGGGTTAATAATACTGTATATATTAACTGTATAAATTATGAAAGTACAAATATTAACAGAAAATATGCATCACTGTCACTTTGTTTTTAGTGGAATTATCTCTTTATGAAATGGGAAAAAAATGCTTTAAAAGTTTCCCCTCTTACCCCAGCTCATGGCTTTCCCGGCCTCTGTGATGATGATGCTGTGGCAGGCTGTGGGTCCGGAGATAACACTCCGCACCTTGATGCCACAGAGGACGGCCATGCGGTGCGGACCCCAGAGATTACGACCTCCAATCAGCTGCTTCCCAGCTTCAGAGACAAGAAGAAACGGAGAAAAAAAAGGCCCCAATTTAATCGAGAAAAATACAGCTACATCTTTCTTAAACCTCTTGAATACAGACCACGGCCATAGCCGTGGTTTGAAAAAGACCACCTGGCCGGTTGACATCTATAGGCGCATTCCTCCACTTACTCAATCCATTCATGTTTCAACTATATTGTTCTTGAATGGGAGTGTAATGAATAGATGGAGCTTTTTTTTCAAACAAAGCTTTCATTCACACAAAAGGGGCTCCAAGTGTGATGAATAGGACCACTCTATTCAGTGTGGTGCCTATTGTTTGCATTTATGCTTGGCTATACAACCCCATTCTTGGCATACCAGCACCCCATCAACAGCCTGAGGCAAGGGGTTAACCCTTTCCTTTCCAAAGTCCAGTTTACTCGACAAGGAAACCACCCACACCAGAGTATCCAAACAACAAATATATTGACCATGTTTCAACGAACTGTAGTGCTTGTGTTTTTCGCTGTCCATACATGATCTTTATACCAACAGAAAGAGCTTGTTTGGATCTTTCCATTAGTGCTATCAAATCCATGTGTCACCATTACAATATTTTAAGAAAACTGTATCCGAAGTTTACCTGTACAGTTATGTGTATGGAGTGCCAATTGTTCATGTGACAACAAAAACTTTGCTGTTTGATAAAGTGGGCCAGAAGAGAAAACAGCCGTAACTTTGCTATTTTAGCAGTTATGACTTTCCTGTTTACACCATATGATAGAGACATTTTCATGGAACAAACTTTACACACATTTTCATTGTCAATCAAATCTTGAAAGTGAAATCTTTGGTTGAAAGAACAACCATTCAACAAGCAGTCAGCTGCTTTTTCTGTGTAAGTGGTTTCATGCTTGACTGAACAAAGAATGTGGTACTGGGGGAAGATAACTCTTCTCTTCATTTGGTCCACGTACAGGATTCAAGATCTTGGTGATACTACAGACCGTGGATTCGAGTCCAGCTGGGGTCATTGTGCTTGTGTCCTTAAGCAAGGCACTTTGTCACAAGTTGCTTTTCTCCACCCAGGAGTAAATGGGTACCTGTGAGGGCCAGTGATGGTTATGTGTTTGATCAGCCCAGAGTGCTAAACTTGCAGCTGGGGCTGTATACTCCCCAGGGTGCCGAGTTTTCAAGAATGATTAATAAGCCTGATGAGCAGGGGTAATAATGTAGCACCTTGAGCACTGTAATCATGGTGGATAAGTGCGCTTTAGAAATCCACATTAGTATTATTACATGTACGAAAATGAAATATTTTGATATCAGACTAAACTGCCAAAAGACACGCATACAAAAAAGGCTGGCATGGTTACATTCATGCATCATGTGGTAATCCATTCAGTATATTTTTGGCCTTGAGAACTCCAAACATTTGCACATGAACTACATGTATGGTGTGCTATTTTATCAGCAGTGTAATATTTTAAAGCCGCCAAGGAACACAGTGACAATTCTTAGTGTACACGTCTACTGGAAAATCATTTATGTACAAGTATGTACTATGCCACATTTGCCTTTTCTAAGGAGCACATACCTGATATCCTTGGTTGCAATATTTCCCACATATTTCCCAAGATTCCGTGGTACAATTCAAGCTTAAACTACTAAGCGCATTATATTTAAGATTTATCCCCCCTCCTCCCCCTCCCCCACCCCCTCACCCCCCCAAAAAAAAAAAAAAAAAAAAAAAAAACAGCTTCAAACAACCTGAATTTATAAACACAAAGTCGTCCAAAACCCTTGCACAGCAAATCCGAAACCCAGCCTGACAACTCAAAAACTGATTAACCAGCATGCCACAAAACCTAAACCTACCACTGGATTTGGGGAGCCTGGAGCGGCCGACCAAGTCCCAGTTGGTTCCGCCGCTGAAGAGCAGCTCTCCCAGGAATGGAGGTTCCTTCAGTTTCTACAAAAAAAATTGAACATTTTCAGAAGATGGGAAATGCCTTTATACACTCACCGAAATACAAGTACAGTGTGATCAAATTTTAAAATAAGCCGCAAGTCATTAGGCCTTGTGACTGGATCCTACGAAATGAGTCTTAAGGTTATTTTTTTTGACTTGTTAGTTTTTTACTTGCATTGGATAGAGCACACTTGGCTCTTTATTCTGATTTATACGTCTGAATAAATCCCGCCATCTCATTGGTGGATCGTCAATCACGTGCATTGAATTATTTGTCCCATCGCACGACGCAAACCCGCAAGCAAAAAAAGTTCTATCATATGGTTCTATCAAACGCTATACGCGTTTGATAGAACTTCCCTAATTTTTACGGTCGCTATTGGTGGCGCTACAACAGACTGGTTTCCGATCTCTCCATTGTCCTTCGGACATCAAATGTATATTACATGTATATACATATGGGGACCCGGAACCAGTCTAGGCTGTCATTCACACAAAATGGCAGACGGTGTTTCCGAACCGCGGTTTGTTCTCCTAACAGACGACGAAATATTGGAACTCGTAGGCGATGCTGACGCTGCTGACAAAAAGAGACAAATGAAATGTGCAGTCAAACGATTAGTGGAATTTGCAAGACATGCAGGAACAACAATTAAAGCTTTAACTCATTTGGAACTGGAAGCCGACCACTTTTTGTCGCGGTTTTATGCGGGACTGAGAAGGTAAACGGCACGTTGTACACAAAGAAATCCATGCATGCAATCTGCCGAGGATTTATTCAGGCGTTGTATAAAACAAATAATGAATGTTTCACATTCGTGCAATGGTAAGAAGAATTTCATTCGGTGACAGATGGAATGTCCCATTCCACGAGGCGAATGAAATTATTCTTACCATCGCACTCATAAACATTCATTATTTGTATAATATTATTTGACATCCTGATGAATGTGGACATTACATGTATGTGGGTGAAAATCGTGACAGTTCCTATTGATTTGCACAGTATAAGTCATGTTTAAGGGCCTGTCACTCTAAAGTAACTCTGGCGACTTGTGACTCATTTTGTTAGGTTGGGTCACATAACTTTGCGTCATGTATTTTGTTAGAACCATGGGCCAATTTCAAAGAGTTGCTAAACAAAAAAAATTGCTTAAGCACAAAAACCTTGCTTAATAAAAATCAGGTTAGTAGCCAAAACCCCATGTGATTTTTCTGATAAGCAAACAACAGCTAAATACCAGTAACAAGCAATATAAATCGCATGGAATTTTGGCTGGCAACATGATTTTTATTAAGCAAGGTTTTTTGCGCTTAAGCAATATTTTTGCTCAAGCAGCTCTATGAAATTGGCCCATGGCATGTTGTATCCGACAACATCAAACAAGCTTACAGAATCCAATGTTTACCAGTGATTGGACTACTGTACAAAGATCCAACAAACACTTTTTCCTATTGAGTCTTGCTGAAATTCACCATGGTTAGGGTAAAACAAATCAAATTGTTTTTTCAAAGTTTTAACCCCAAAGAGCCATCTAATGATACTGCTGTACAGCATGGTATTACATATGTATGTACATACTGGCACATATTTTCTTCAGGCGCCCATGCCTTTGAATAATATAAGTTATCCCACGAGCGCCGAGTGGAACACGGAATAATGTAGTGCGTCCGTGTCCCGTATTCCACGAGGCCGAAGGCCGAGTGGAATATGGGACACGGACGCGCTACATTTTCCGTGTTCCACGAGCCCGAGTGGTAGGGCTGTTCGATATCCATTTATTTTGATACCGAAATATCGGCAGAAAAATATCGCGATATTCGATATTATCGTGATGACGTCACTTTTTCATTACCGGAAGAACGGAGGAATAAAAAAATACATGACGGAAGTCACCACGGCATCATGAGATCGGGGCCACCGCCGGGATCGGGCCCGCCGGGATTGAGCGGCAGGAACGGGGGGACGGTTTGACAAAGCTTCCCTTCGCTCGTTGAGTATTTGGAGTTTTAATACATTTACCTTCAGTTGGCTACTTTATGGCACTCCAGAAAGACTAGCGTTTGTTTCTATTTCAGCATTGTTGATTAGTAACACAGATGATAATACTATGGACGATCACATGCGAGCTGTCAACAAACGATCGTGTAGTATATTTTGTGAAGACGACATGACATTGCACAATGTACAATGGATGCGCGGCACGTGTTTTAATCTTTTCTCAAGACGCAGCGCAGTTCGCTACACGTAACTACACCTAAACTGCGTGTGCCTTGTACACTGGGGAAAGACGGTGGCATTCAGTGCGGTTGCTTGCACTTGACCAAGGCTAGCAACAAAGCAACGCGCACGCGCAGATGCGCTACAGGGGTTGACCTTATTGCAAACAATTGCCATACCCCTCGATCTCAAGATGAGTTCGCAAGCGTGTAGGTACGTACATTGTACACTGGGAAAGACGTTGTTTGCACTTGACAACGTACGGTGCGGAGGGTAAATCGCTCGGAAGGTAAATCGCGCGGAGCGGAGATGTCATGTCGGGGTTTAGAAAACGGTCAAAGAAAGACACATTTAGTGCATGTATGTATTTTTTTATTCCTCCATTGTACATCAGGATACATTATAAACTGGAATTTCGAGCAAAGTAAACTGGACAAATCCACACGTAATGCGGCCAAAAGGAACATATATCGCGATATTCTTCGGTATATCGAATTCCCCGATATTCCGTTTTTTTTTAAAAGGGCCGATACGATTTTCGATATGAAAAAAATATCGAAATATCGGGAAATATCGTCATATCGAACAGGCTTACTGAGTGGGATAACGAATTTATCTTCAAGAAAACTTGACGCGCAGTAAAGATGAAACACGCACGGCGCTGTGTGCGAAACCTGTACCACGTACACGCACATATCATTAACAGCCAGCACTATCCTGCAGGAGAAACGGGAGCTATCTGGAAAACGTAACAAGTGTGCGCCGAAGACGTGACGATCCACATGGGATGCAAACGCGCAGCTTTTGAATTACCAATGGATTGTGCAGCACTGCGTTTTTGCATATCGCGCAATTCGCAGAATTAGAACAGCGCGATTCGGAGTGTGTATATGGGCCATGTGATATGGGTTTTTATCACACTCTCAGCTGCCACGGATCGACCAATCAGGATCGAGGATTCAAGTTTGCTTGAAGATAATATGTGAAGCGCTGTGGCTTAGTGTATCGAACTCAAGATCTTGGTGATACTGCAAATTTTGGGTTTGAGACTGGCTGGGGGTCATGGTGCTTGTGTCCTTGAGCAAGGCACTTTGTCACAAGTTGCTTCTCTCCACCCAGGAGTAAATAGATACCTGTAAGTAAAGGGCAGTGATGGTTTATGTGTTTGACTAGCCTGTGTGCGCTTAAATAGCAGCCATGGCTGTACACTGTACCTAGGGGGCTGAGAAGGTTTCAGGAATAATTAACCCTAACCCCCTAGACCCTTTTTGCTAGGAACCATCCAAAATCCTGATTGCCCTGCCCCCAAAAAATGCATTCATCCTCAATCCTCCAAAATCATCATGTGCTTTAACCCTAACTCCCTACATCATTTTCCCCGCATGTAACCTGAATCCTCCAACATCCTCTGATTTCAAAGTGTTAAAACTCCATATAACCTGAATCCTCCAAAATCCTCTTATGGGGACCATAGCATGAATCCTCCAAAATCCTCTAGGTTTTTTTTGCATACCCCTAGTAACCTCAATCCTCCAAAATCCTCATGTATCACATTGAGCCTGATAACCTGGATCCTCCATATTCCTGCAGGGGCAAAAACCCCAAGTAACCTCAATCCTGCAAAATCCTCCGATGCATCAACTTCCAAGTGCCCTCAATCCTCCAAATTCCTCCATTTTGCAAAGAGGATTTTGGAGGATTTGGGAAGGTTAGGGTTAAACACAATTCATCCTCAATCCTCCAAAATCCTCCGCTTGAAACACCATTCATCCTCAATCCTCCAAAATCCCCCTTTTTGAAATACCATTCATCCTCAATCCTCCAAAATCCTCCTCGCTTAAAACAACATTCATCCTCAATCCTCCAAAATCCTCTTTTTTTTGGAAATACCATTCATCCTCAATCCTCCAAAATCCTCAAAAACTGCAAGGAGGATTTTGGAGGACTGAGGTGGGTTAGGGTTTTAATGGGCCCAATGACCAGGGGTAATAATATAGCGCCGTGAGCACCGTGGTCTTGGTGGATATGTTCGCTTTACAAATGTTTATTATTATTAGTACATAAGAATCAACAGTGTAAGTGTTTTATACAATTTTTGAGTTGAGCCACAGAAGCACAACAGCTTTTGGAAAAATCTTTTTAAGGCCAAAAAATCTTTTCAAGGTTTGTTAACTTTGTTCTTAAAATTAATTATAGATTTGTTTGCACACATAAAATCTTCAAAATAATCAAAGTTAACCCTGAATGCTTTTTAAAACCCTTCTACTATTTAAAAGGTCAAAATCAGTCAAATTTCCTTCCACCTCCCCTGCTATACTTTTACACAGACATGATCAGATTACATGTGGTTTTGTACTATGGCAGGAGGGTAAAAAACAATCACCTTGACTGATTTTGACCCATACAACAACATGGCTCAGAATGTATGTTTGCATAGGAGGGTTGTTAATCAGATTTTAAGACTTTGTGGTTTGTTTGACAAATTTTAAGACCGTGATAATTTAAAGACTGGAAGATGGATACAAATATTTGTTATTTTCCCGACCGAGTGCATAGAAAAATACATTCTGAAAAATGTATGCAGGCACACACTTGCCAATTTTATTACTGCATCTGCCATGAATACAATTTCTAAATGAGTCACTAGCCCCAAGCAATGTAGCACCATAAAACTGAAGACACTATGTACATACGTCTAGAGCTAACAGTATGTGTACATCTCAGGCTGTATGATATAATATGAAGGCTGTCACTCGGATACATTTTATGATGGCATCCAACATACTGTGGCTTTGTAAAAAATAGGTGAAAACATCTGTAATATAGATTCACCCAATAGAGTACCGAAGTCTGATGTCAGCTGGCATGACAACTGGCTCCAAACAAATTAAGATTTCGACTATTCCAGTCATGCAAAACACACATTGACACAAAATAACAATAGTGTTCTGGTTCCAAACTTTGCATTGACGTCATCACTTTGGTACTCTATTGTAAAAACCAATCAATGTGTGTCGGTATGATCTGCCATTATTTTAATACAATGGAGAAAAAAAAGATGCAATTATCCGAATTAGTTTTAAAATGGAACTTGGCTTTTGGAGTGAGCCCTATAGACCATATCAAATATGGCATCAAGGCAGCCATGTTGTGGACATACATTTATGTGTACAATAATACATGTATGCCTGAGTGTCGCAGAATATAGTGTTGCAGAATAACAGTGCCAAATCCTACAATTTCAATGTAATTTTTTTTCACACACCCTATGGGGTGAGGGTTAACCCTAACCCCCTAGACCCTTTTTGCTAGGAACCATCCTCAATCCTCAAAAATCCTCTGATTACCCTGCCCCAAAAAATGCATTCATCCTCAATCCTCCAAAATCCTCATGTGCTTTGAACACCGTTCATCCTCAATCCTCCAAAATCCTCTGCTTGAAACACCATTCATCCTCAATCCTCCAAAATCCTCTTTTTTTTTAAAATACCATTCATCCTCAATCCTCAAAAATCCTCCAAAACTGCAAGGAGGATTTTGGAGGATTGAGGTGGGTGAGGGGTAATGAAGTTGTCCATACTTAGGACAAGGAGTCAAAAAGTCTAAGACATTCTTCTAGCTAAACATTAACCCTAACCTTCCCAAATCCTCCAAAATCCTCTTTGCAAAATGGAGGAATTTGGAGGATTGGAGGGCACTTGGAAGTTGATGCATCGGAGGATTTTGCAGGATTGAGGTTACTTGGGGTTTTTGCCCCTGCAGGAATATGGAGGATCCAGGTTATCAGGCTCAATGTGATACATGAGGATTTTGGAGGATTGAGGTTACTAGGGGTATGCAAAAAAAAAACCTAGAGGATTTTGGAGGATTCATGCTATGGTCCCCATAAGACTAAAGAGGATTTTGGAGGATTCAGGTTATATGGAGTTTTAACACTTTGAAATCAGAGGATGTTGGAGGATTCAGGTTACATGCGGGGAAAATGATGTAGGGAGTTAGGGTTAAGGAGGGGTAGCGGGTGATGGGCAGGGAGGAGGGATGAAGTGAAACAGAATTCTCAACAGTGTTCTTATGGCTGAAAGTGAAACAGTATTCAGAATTATCAAAAAACATTTTAAATTGAAAATAATAGGATTTATTTTATCAGGTCTCATGTAGGGGTGTGCATTTACGGGTAGTAAAAGAACCAGGTACCCGATTGAAAAAAATACCAACCCAACCCAAAACTTCCAATCCCGGAAGTTGCAATAATGTCTTTCTCTGAGATTCAAAAGTCTGATTTCAGACAAAAGTCTGAAAAATCTCATGATCACTACACTGCCATTACATGTTCCGGCATGTGCATACACCGGCATATCACAAAAGACATACATTTGTAAGCTTTATACAGTTTTTTTATACAATTTATTGTGGAATGAGGCACGCTATTATGTCTCGTCTAGGCTCTTTATCCATACCCAGACTACAAAAACCACAACCGGTAAATTCACTTTATTGTCAACTTCTGTGAACGTCATAAACATCAAATCTCTGCTGGTTTCCCATGTACATGTAGTCGGGTTTGAATTTTGAAAATTCCCGACAAATAACATTTGAAACCTTTTCTTTTATAATTTTCTTGTAAGTTACTGTGCGATAATGTAAAGTTGTATGGGTACTCGATTCCATAATCTGGAACCGGTTCCTGAATGACATGAACGGTCGGGTACTCGGGTACCCGGTTCCGATGCACACCCCTAGTCTCATGTGCAAATTTCTAATTCTAGGCCAATTTTTGTAACATTTGAAGCTGTGCACAAATATTAAGAGCTAACAAAAGACTGGCTTAGCAAGAAAATGCAAGTCTTAAGTAACTACCCCGTTGGCAGCTACGCAGTGGAAGGGAGAGTAAAAACTGAGAGGGCGGTGTAGCGCAGAGTAATTGCAGCGAGAACGGTGCAACGCAAAACAAACGGAGGCTGACGAAAAAAATCTCAGTCCCAAGTAACTACCCTGTTGGCGGCTACGCGGCTACGTGGTTGGTGGGCAATCATGCGTGACAACGTAGCCGGCTACAAGGTGAAGAGGAGGAGTGGTGGGGTATTCTGCAATATTGCCTAAAGATCAACCCGTTAAACAACAGGTATTCAAAATGTCACCAACTAAACTGGGCATTACTGTATAATAATGTTTAACAATGTCAGCCATCCTTTGTTAAAAAAGTAAGCAATTTATGACAAGATCAACCACAACAATGCATGATCATGCATGGTCAATGTGATGTTTGTGGAAACTAAACTAAACAACTAAACAAACCATGCATGAACATGATGAATGAAAGTCCCCCCTCACAAATAAAGTAACATTGTCCGATTACAATGCAACCCTACAATACATCTGTCCTACCACAACTCAAATAGCTTAAATGTTGAAACATTATCCCATCCATGTGAATGGATGAAAGCTCATCCCCACAAAACGTACAGCGGGGGTAGGCTTGGTTCCACACGGGCTCCAGACATCTGCTCCATGCATCCAAACAATGCAGGGTCTGTTCAGTTTACACGCACACACCACCAGAGGCCTATCGAATAACCCGTACGCATTGATCACAAGTACAAAGAATGACACATTGCGACCATGCACCACACACACGATCATGCATCACACACTTACGATTTTTTCCATCCTCGAGTCCGCCCCAGCTCCGGTCAACCCGCCGCCCGTACCGGCCCCTTTTGCCTTCTTCTTCTGTCCAGCGGCATCTCCAGCCTCCCCGGGAAAACGCTTCTTCGCTCTCGGCATGCTCGCTTTCGGAGAAATCGACGAAATTACAGCGAAATAAACCCCAGTCTGCGATGCTCCACACACAAAGAAAATTGCCGGGAAAAAGTCTATCCTAAGTCATTTGCATATTAAAAACCCACAGCGCTCGGGCTTTGGAGGGCGCCCTCTGCCGACATAATTAAGTGAGCCTGGATTCTAATCTGTTTCCGGACTCTCTAAACGATTCCAATAATGAATTAAATATTCAAAACACGGGTGCGGAACCAGTCTATTTTGATGAGTGTAATGACATGTACCCAGACGTCTCACATTAAAAAGGGATACATTGTTGTATTTACCCTGACTATATCCATGCATTACTACTTTACGGTGAAGTGTGAAGGTAAAAGTCTGAACCAAACATTGGTATTTTTATATTAATTTTTATCTTGATTTGTGGAAATAATCAACGCAAAGGGATATACATGTATTAATGATCATTTGTTTCAAGATATTTGGTATTTCGAGCTTTTGTTGGCACTTAAAAGTGTACCATATGACATGTAATGTATTGTATAATTGTATGAACGCCAGTCACTTCGCCCAAAAACCAGTTCGCCCTCAACCACTTCGCCCTCAGGCCTCAACCACTTCGCCCAAACGCCACTTCGCCCAAACGCCACTTCGCCCAAACGCCACTTCGCCCAAACGCCACTTCGCCCAAACGCCACTTCGCCCAAACGCCACTTCGCCCAATTACAACTTCGCCCAAACGCCACTTCGCCCATGCCCGATCCGTATGCCCTATTTTCATTTCATCAGTTCGTTACATACATCATCCCTTATATCAGTTAAGATGTTACATTATAAATGTTACGAAATAAAAAAAAACACCTCTTGGAAAATATATTAATTTAAAAAATCGTAATAATTTGAATGACAAATTGATGAAAATAATTGCCCATACTAATAAGAAAAGAAAAGCATGGTCACAAAAAGGATGTCACAAAACTCAATATAAGAACGCAAATAAAGTCTTGAATGCACCATCAAAACGAAATAGAATGTCCCTAAACGAAAACGAAAATTAGGAACAAAATCTTGGGTGCTTAAAAATTGAAACTGAATGCCCGCCGGCCAAACGTATTGCGATCATATCCGCAATGCGCATTGCATTAAATCCGTTTCGCGTGATCCGTTGCTTTCCGTGTAATTCCATTTTTACGCATAACGCAATACGGACACATGGATTCCCGGTACCTCCATGCATACAAGTACATTACCCACACAAATAAATTAAATCTGCATAATACAATAAAGAAGGTTTAAACTTATTCCAGTATTGTCGTGATTTCTGCTTTACCGTACGGGAAGGGCGAAAAAAAAAACGCGAAAAAGAACTAGTGAAGTTGGGCAAAAGTCATTTTGTACTTTCAAAAAACACGGATAGGCCCTATCTTTTTGGCTTAAAACTCTTCCAGGGCAGTGGGGGTGACATTTTTCTCAAAAAGTCTCAGTAACGTTCAGTTAATAAATACACTGGTAAATGGTTTTTGGGCGAAGTGGTATTTGGGCGAAGTGGTTTATGGGCGAAGTGGTTTTTGGGCGAAGTAGTAATTGGGCGAAGTAGTTTTTGGGCGAAGTGGCGTTTGGGCGAAGTGGGATTTGGGCGAAGTGGCGTTTGGGCGAAGTGGTTGAGGGCAAAGTGGTTGAGGGCGATGTGGTTTTTGGGCGAAGTGACCGACAACCGTATGAACTACGTCGGTTTCGAGTCAACTCGGACCCAAACCAACTCGGACCCATACCAACTCGGACCCACAACCAACTCGGACCCACAACCAACTCGGACCCACAACCAACTCGGACCCATGCCAACTCGGAACCAACTCGGACCCCTCGTGCGAATATGCGGCACGCCGATGACAATGGGCCTACCGTAAAAAATAGCAAAACCGAAGCACTCGACTCGTGGACGGACAAGTTCGATGGATGAACGGACTGGGCCCGGGGAGGCAACCACTGTGGTGGAAAGCAGGGGTGGGGGAGGTTGAAATGACGATTCTCCTGAAAGAACCCTTGATATAAAACGCTGTCACTAGGCGGAATAGTTAAGAAAGTATATAACAAAATTAACTAGAAGGGATCACCTCGCAGAGAGAAAAAAAAAACCTTAAATAAATACAGCTGGAATCCAGAAATTCAGAACAAAACTAGAACAATTATTTAATCCCGCAAACTCCATCAGCAAATCCAATCACATTAGGACAAGAAAATAAAACAAAGTTCTGACTTTTCATACACGGTGTTTTCATAGCAGATGTTTGAAAGTAATACCCGGGAAGTAATATTAAGTCCTCAGCTGATATTTAAAAACATAATTAAAATATACCACCCGTTTGTTTTTGGCGATGTTCTGAAACCTGTTTTATAAGTTTCACTAGTGTTTGAGTCCATGGAAGAATCATACGTTGGAATAATGTTGTAAAA
Source organism: Hippasteria phrygiana (assembly GCA_037893225.1). Taxonomy (NCBI): domain Eukaryota; kingdom Metazoa; phylum Echinodermata; class Asteroidea; order Valvatida; family Goniasteridae; genus Hippasteria; species Hippasteria phrygiana. Next base: position 732,086 of record JAZGUH010000234.1, read on the forward strand.
GCACTTTATCCTGATGTTTCAAACTTAATTGTCAGAATTTGTCACCGTTTTCACGAAGAGACACACATGTGGATTTTGAAGAAAAAGCGTTTTCGAGATAATCGCAAGAGAAGTTTCTCCTATTTTAAAACAGCAAAAAATACTACTTTGCAACAACTTTGTGCAGTAAGGAAACATTCACATGATTCTATGAGAGGTGAATTTTTACGTGAACCCAGTAAGTATAATTAACACTGTGGTTAATTAGCCTAAATTAATTAGTAAAGATGTGTGTCCCTTCGTGAAAACGAAAATTCAGGTTTTCTTACATTGTGGCCCTTTCTGTTCAATGTGTTTTTCCATATGGAAGGGGCGCACGTGTTTACGTGCGCGCAGCTGAGAATGTATTAAACAAAGATGTATGTCTCTTCGTAAAAACGAAAATCTCGGTTGACCTACTTTTTTTTTTATGCCTAAATTTCCGTGCAATACGTTTTGTACGCGTTCAAGGGGCAGGCATCTTTGCGTCTCTTCGTGAAAACACAAAATGCAATTATCGAGATGTCTGCCCTTTGCATAATTAATGTAATTTGGAAATTAATAATGTGTTGCTTACAGAAGCATGTCAAAATGGTTAAGTAGAGTGTTTTAAAGCAAAATAGTGAAAAAAATCGAAATCAATTTTTTTTTCATTTTTGACATGTGTGTCTCTTCGTGAAAACGGTGAAGAAATATTATTCAAGAGCATTTGATATTTAAACTATATCATTGTAATTCATTATTTAATTCAGATAATAGTTCCGGAACAATTATTGTTTTTGTTCATTTGTTTGTAATAATTCCTGAATTTTCCACATTCCATGTTACCACTTTTAACTGTTCCAATAGAAATCTCTGTGAATTGGAAAACTGTGTTTATACTGAACAGGTTAAATTTTATACCAATCACAAATGCACGAATGCGAACACCGCGTACCCGTACGGTACCCGCGAACCCGCACTACAGCCACTACAGCTGTCCGCACAAGTTTTCGGAGTCCGTACGCTCGCCCTAGCGGTAAAACCATTTTTATATCATTACGCTGATTCAATCTTTCTTGGGTCCGAGTTGGTCCTCGTTGGGTCCGAGTTTGTCGTGGGTCCGACTTGGTCGTGGGTCCGACTTGGTCGTGGGTCCGAGTTGGTCGTGGGTTCGAGTTGGCATGGGTCCGAGTTGGTATGGGTCCGAGTTGGTTTGGGTCCGAGTTGACCTGCTCCCACTACGTCAGTACCTGAAGTTGAACTGTCAGGGTCAGATGTTAGGGGTCATACTAATCACCGTCAACACGCACAAACACCGTCAACACCTCCAAAACACATTTTAAATTAACAAAAGATGCATAGAAATGTAATGCCTAGGCTAAATTAGAATTTCTGTCGGTTAAAAGTCACATTTTATTTTATTTTCAGACGTTTAACCTTCCATTTTTAAGCCCAAATCTCGTGTTGTCCCATACTTTACGGGTTTGTACCGCATTTGTCAGTTAAGAATGTGTTTTGGAGGTGTTGACGGTGTGTTGACGGTGTGTTGACGGTGTGTTGACGGTGTGTTGACGGTGTGTTGACGGTGTGTTGACGGTGTGTTGACGGTGTGTTGACGGTGTGTTGACGGTGTGTTGACGGTGTGTTGACGGTGTTTTGCGTGTTGACGGTGATTAGTATGACCGAATGTTAGACCTGCAAACGTGGCAGTACACACTGCCATGCTGCATCGCAAAAATACTCTATTGGTCGATAAAAGACTCCATGTCCATTAACGGGAAGATTTGTTATCGTTTTTCTGTTCAGTACTTACACCAAAATTCTTACACCAAATTCCGCAAGCATAGCACCTGTCATTCCCCAGAAATTTGATGAAAGAAGGTGGATTCCTATACAAACATATGGCCTTTTTGGTTCGTGAGCGATGCCGGCAGATCTTCGCACGGTGCCCCGAATCCTTCTTGTAGAAATTGCGGTACTGTACTACGGCTGGAGAGACGTTACCATCCAGCAGGGACCAGACTTTTTGTTGCGCACGGTGACGTCAGGGTCAATCGCTTCATTCGGCGCATGTGCACACGATTCTACAGGCTGGCGACTGTTTCATGCTGCTAAAAGCCAGATAAGTTACAGATCTCCATTATAATGGAGATCAATGGACTCAATACTAGCCACTAGCTATTACGATGTAGGACCTAGCTAGCCCTAGAAGGATGCCATGATATGGCGTCCTAGTGCACAAGACTGCAAAGAAGTCCTATGCTAGAAACCGAGGTTCAAAAATCACACTTTACCTGCATAAATATTCTTGGCATCATCTCTGTCCACAGTTCAACAGCCCATCTCCCCGGTAGGATAGAAATATTCCTCCAAGAATGTTAATAACAGGAGATATTTGCGGCAGTCACCGCGCGGCGCGCGCGCGCCCGCCGTTGTGCACGGCGACTGTAAATTGCACCCTCTGTTGATGAACATTCTAGATGTGGGTATTGCTCCTGATGGAAGTCGACTTGTCTCAACAGATGACTTGGTAAACAGTCGAGTTGTCGCACTGGTTGAGTTGTATCAACAGTCGAGTTGTCTCAGGGTCGAGTTGTCCGACATCCACATGTATCATAGGAAGACAAATGCCATTTTGTTTCTTTTCCCACTTCCCATAATGTACTGCAATTTTTTGGTTTGAGTATACATGTATACAATACAAGGCACAGTCACAGGCTTTGTACTCATGATCCATAATCGCACAAAACGTCTGAAGTTTCCCCAACCTTAATAGCTTTAGGGTTTTTGAACTACATTTTTCCTTTCTGTAAACTTTCATTGTTAGCTTGCCCCCCACACCATGGCAGTCAGTATGGACGAGTCCACCCACAATGCACTGCAGGGCCTACTGAGCCGAGCAGAAGAGTTGCTGAGTCGAGCGCAGATTCTCCAGGCAAAGGAAGCAGGAATCGCAGGCATCGGCAAACTCATCAAAAAAATTCAGTCGGAGCTCACCTTTGTCAAATCGGTATAAAGTCGCTTTGATAATACGGTACCTGTTGGGTTAAATGTCTCATTACCCAATTTCTTTTTATCAAGTTTAAGTCACCAAAGAAAATCAGAATCCGAGTCAGAAAGGTAGAGTTTTAGCTTGAGTAATTGGTTAATAACTGATTTGTTGTGAGTTTTCCTACCCCACGTGCAGAATGGCAGCATAACCTTAACCAGCCCAAAAGTTATGAATGGCAGAGTTTGAGTTTGAGTCTGAGTCATGAGTAACAAACCGTAACCCCCTAGGGTGTGTGAAAACATTAAAATTGGAGGATTCAGGACAAGCGGCCGAAGAGCCACAAGTCATAGACTAATGAGTAACATCAGACATGTATTTGAGTCATCAAACATTGAGTCCAAGTCTGAGTCACCACTCCCAAAGCTGGCTCCTGAGTCATACAAATCAGATCTGAGTAATGAGTCATGGAAAATGCGGCTTAAGTTACACTGAACTCCTAGTGTGAGTAACGAGTCATACAACTCTGAGTAGCATAAATCTGATTGGTCGTGTGTTTTTCACCCCCAGCTGCAGAACGGCAGTATAGCCTTGAAGGAGAACCAGCTGAAGAGTACCAACTTGTCCCACCTGGAGGGCATCCTACACAGCGTGGAATCCTTCAGTCACGTCCTCAACGTCCTACATCCTGTCCACTTTGAGGGGGACCATGGCAACGACAGTACGGTGATGGTGGACGTAGTGGCCCATGGGGGGTCGTCCTGGGTAAAGGTTACCGCTCGCAAGGCCAAGGCACTGCACAGGATATGGGAAGGTAGCGTTTCTAGATATGTCTCGATGCAAATGTCGTAGTGTACAGGTCTTTTTATGTAATGTAAAATTTTGTAATTTTAGAATGTCTTCCCATTTCTGTTTGCCATTTTTTTGGTTGTTTCCTTACCCTTTTCCCTTTTCCCTTTTCCCTTTTCCCTTTTCCCTTTTCCCTTTTCCCTTTTCCCTTTTCCCTTTTCCCTTTTCCCTTTTCCCTTTTCCCTTTTCCCTTATTGGGTGGGTAAAAAGAAAATATTCAAACAAAAATTGAAATATAAAAACATCAAATTTCGATGGCCACTAAGGGGTGCGTCTGTGCATCAATAAGCAAAGGATTAATTTTGTGGAAATTCTTATTATTTTTTTTATCAGGAGAGGGGGAATATGGTGAACACGACATCGTCGAGCAAGCTGAGCAGTATCTGCGAGCTAGCCACCAGCACCCCCTCAACTACAAACCACCGACAGTCAACGTTGTCTTCTACGGCGGGGTCACACAAGCCATAGTTGGTAAGAAAATACTGACAAGATTTTTGAACTATTGTGAATGCTTGGTGGAAATATTCTTGGATTTCATTATCAGAATGTTTGAAATATTTTGTTGGGTTTATGGCCGAGTCAAAATTGAATAACTGAATATTCGAATATTTGACCTTCCATTCTATCGAATATTCAAATATTCAGTTGTCCGAATTGTCAGGTTTTTTTGGGGTTAAACAAAGTATATACTTATAACTATCACAGCCTATCAAAAACTCTAAACACCAACTCTCACAGTTTGTGTGTCTTTCAATCTGTCACTTGATAGGTTTTGATATATAGGGTAGCTGGCTCCATTTTGGCCTTGAGAACAGGAGGGTTAATGCACGAAACTGCTCATTATCATTATTATAACAGATTCTCATTTTTATGACTTTCACCAGCACCAAGGAATGATTTAGTAAAGGTTTAGCACACGTACATCAATGCAGAAATACTTTTTTGGATCTTTGCTTTGGTGAGAAAATTTCATTTTTTAGACAAAAAGTAGGAACAGGTACCTTCATCTTTACGTGTTTGTAACAGATAGATAGCCTGCTGTCATACAATTATTTGGACAGGAACCAGTCACGAATTCACGGATGCAATTTCGTTATAAAAATGGGAACTTTTTTCCCTTCCTATATTCCTTTGCCTTTCACCTTCGAATATTCGCACTCGAAAATAAATAATAAAATATTCGATAATCCTTTGAATATTTGAATATACGGCACAGCCCTAGTTTTTTGTTTTGTTTTTTTTGCTTTTTTTGAGGTGGTATAACACAACTATGCTTAGTGCTTCTTGAAAGGCGGCGGTATCTTTGAAACAATTCCTTTATTTTGAACACAGATGACCTTGCAGAACTTGGCATCAAGGCCCACGGCCATGTGTTTGCAACTGTCGAAGACAGTCAGACGACCCCTCTCCAGCTTCCAGTAATAAAGGACTCTCAAGCGGTAAGAGACAATGACGGGATTGTGGGGATCCCCAGGGGAGGGGACCGTGGGGACCCCCCCAGGGGTGGGGACCATTAAGAGAGAAATGCAGGCTCTAGGACGTTGCCTCATCAGCAGAAATCAAAGTAAAAATTGGTATCCTCATTGAGTGATTCCCACACTGCCGTTTCCCAGGTTGATCCTTGGTTATACAGAATTATGAGTTTATGATCTCTGACTAGTGCCCCTTAACCCCTTGCGTCCAGCTGTTATTGATGGGCTGCTTGTATGCCAGGATCGGGGCTGTGCAGCTGAGTGTAAACGGAAACAATAGGCACCACACTGAATAGAGTGGTCCTATTCATCACACTTGGAGCCCCCCTTTCGTGTGAATGAAAGCTTTGTTTGATAATGCTCCATCTATTCATTACACTCCCATTCAAGAACAATATAGTTGAAACACGAATGGATTGAGTACATGCAGGAATGTGCCTATAGATGTCAACTGGCCAGGTGGTCTTTTTCAAACTGTGGCTGTGGTCGTCGTCCATATTCAATAAGTTAAGAGGTCTAAATTCAAGAGCTGTCTTCCACATGATGGGTGCGTTCGAGTAGCTTACCCGGATCGCCTCGGGTAAAGGCAGACGGGTTAGCCACGAGAGCCGGGCTAGTAGAACGCTCAAACGCCCTCTCGTGCCGATGTCACCGAGCACTCGAGTCAGCCATATTTTATTCCCCGCTAGATGGAACAGAATCTGTGGGAATCAGACTTAACTACACATGCATGTGACGTAATTCCACCAGTGACTCTGCTCCGCGAGCAGGGTCTGTGGTGGCTGACTCGAGTGAGCCCCGGGTATGACGTCAGACCTAATCGAACGGCACGAGGCTAACCCGAGTCGACCCGGGTGAGCTACTCGAACGCACCCAGTATAAGGTATTCTGGGATTAGTAGGTTCAGATCCCAGTTTTCTTTGTTCACTCTAGACCTTCAAAGTAAAAAGATTTTATGGGTGGTCGGATTAGCCGGTGGTTCTCTCCTTCGCTTTCTCCTCTGATGACCCCTGTTCGACTTTCGCCTGGCGCACAATATTGACTGAGTTTTCAATTCCCTCGTACTGCCTCTCTTTTGAAATCTTTACCTGTAATCTGCATCCGTTCCACCTATAATCTTTCACAATTCAAGGGAAATGTGAATAGATACCTTCTATACCTGTCTTTTCTTGTCTTTTGTAACCCACACCTTTAGTGGCCCTTTGGCCATGTGTTGGGCAATACCCATAAAAGAAAATTGGTTTTCAAGTGGCACCATTTATATTAGGGCTGTAAGGATATTTTCTAAGAAATTTGTGTTGTTTTTTTTTTTTTTTTTTTGACAGAACGTTTTAGTTTCCCAGCCTTCTGGTGGCGAACGTCCCAAGGTCAACCTGGATGTGACTACGCTGGTCGCATTGGTGTCGGACCTGACGCATGGTGGCTGCTGGCATTTGTTCAACGAGCCCCTCATCCAAGAGTTGGCAGAGCAGGAGAGACAGCGCCCTCTTGTGGCCGAGGTGGAGGAATTTCTTCATGGTAAGGCCTTCTAACGACGGCTCTCACAAGTACCGATGTATCTTTTGGAAAATACTGATTTTTAGTTTTAACTTACAGAAAAATAATTTTTTGTTTTAATGCAAGTAATACATGCCGTCCTCTTGTTGTGAAGTCCAGCAGTTGTGGTCACATTATAGAGTACCGAAGTGATGACGCCAATCAATGCAATGTTTGGAACCAGAATACATTCTCAACTGCATGTGTTTGGAACCAACTGGCGCGGCAACTGACGTCAGACTTGGTATAGCACCCAAGCCCTTACAAAAACCTCTCATGGGATTCCCGTGGTGTCCAATTCACCATGCAATTCCTATAGGGTTTTGCATGGGAGATTTTTGTAAGGGAGTTTGCCAACAGTTTCGGCATCGCGTTATTGTTCTTTGATGATAGCTGCTTTGCTGCTACACATAAAGCCGGAGTCTTGCGGTTACCATCTGAGGAGTCTCGTGTAACAAAACACTGACAAGTTGTTAAGCAATAATTGATGCTCTGGAGCTGTTTAAAGAGAGGTTAAATCAACTAACATAGTTTTCTGGAATGATTTCAAGAATTCCAAAATGAACAGCTTTAATATTTTTTTCCTTTGCGGATATCCTGAAAACAGATGTCCCCCTTTTTTGTTTTAGATTCGGATATTCGGTTTCAAAATTCCAAACCGGATAGCAGAAGCAAAACCGGATAACCGAAAATTCGGATTTGTGTCCCAGCACTGATTTTTGAGAGTTTTGATAGTTTTTTTAAAGTGAGGTTTTTGGTGCATTTTTTACCCTGTAGGCAAAGAGCTCTACGCTTGTCAGACAGCAATCACCGACTTCAGGAATATCCTGGAGACCATCGCTGGGCCGCTTGAGAGAGAACGATCCCGGAGATTACTGGCTCGGATCACCGCAGTGGACGACGATCCATCTGAACGAGCCAACATGCTGGTGGAGAGCCACAGGGTCAAACACAGGGCTAAGGTGTGCCTCTCATATCATCACCCCTCCCCTATTAATTTTTGACTTCGGGCGTTTCATGTGAAATGTTGGCTAATGTTAGGCCTTTAACACGTTGACTGCCGACTACGAGTATATTCGTAGTGACGGGTGTACCGGATTCTGCCACTACGAGTATACTCGTAGTGAACCAAACGTTATTGTTATGGTAATTAATACTCTGGCATCACCGAAGACGCATCAAATACACTGCTGGCAGTATGAGTACATCAATGTATGGAATGGTTGTGATCGATAGAGACAGCTTGAAAGCAAAGATCATTAGTATGGACGCATGCGCTGTATGTCCAGATTGCACAATGGCAATGTGGTGGCGCCCTATAAATTATGGCTGGCAGTCAACGTGTTAACCTATAGACGAATCCGGCGACCAAAATTAGAAGCATTTACTGCGGTGGCGAGGCGCTCGCGTGCATGTTAGACGCACGCGCTCGCGTGCGTGTTAGACGCACGCGCTCGACGCAGCTTCGACCAACAGGGTGTTTACAACTTGCCAAAATGCGCACGCGACTCAAATTAAAGAACGCGGGCAGCCTGCACGCGGGCGCAGCACCACTGTAAAAATGGCGTCGGCGAATTCCTGTATATAATCAGACTTCCCTTGCCTTTTTGTTATGGAAGTCACCAATACAAGGCTAAAAGCCACTCTAGGTAAAGGGCTACAACAGAGGTGTTAGAGTTGGACACATTTTAGGTTGCCAGCCCTACCACCCTTACAGTTTTCCTGGGTCCAGATCTAAATAGAGGATAAATCTTCAATAGATACCAAAGAAATGATCCTGATTTTCAGACCTATAGACCCAGGCAGGGTACATTCCACCATCGGTGAGCCTATTTTTCAGGCTCTAAACAAGAACCTCATTTGCATCCCGGCATTAAAGGTTCGCAAATATCAAAATGGGAAAAATGCTATGAATAGTTTTGAAATAAAGATTTTGATGTTTTTTTCCATTTTAGTAATTTATCTAGTCTTGGGACAAAAACAAAATCAAGGGGCGTGTCTCCACCCACAAAATAATACCCATTTCCGGCTGTGATGTCATCGATGGTAGAAACATTGCCCTCATGGCCCTAGGGCTGTCCCGAATATTCGATATTCGATCGTCAAGCGAATATTCAAATTCCATTTTGCCAGTTCGAATATTCGAAAAGATATATGCACGTACAGATACGACTCTGATGCCATTTTAATAGAAAAGTTACGGTGCTTAGCAGTGCCAAATGCCGCATTTTTGTCAATCGTAACTTTTTGTAGACGGAGGTTTATTGTTCCCGTCCGTAAAACCCTTGATAAAACAGGGGCATGCAAAAAATGCCGTTTAAACGGTCCATAATATCAATCGCCATACGTAAAACACCGGCATGCTTTTACGTGCAATGTTTTTTTTACCGGTGCGACATGCACTGAAAAACTTGATCAGCGAGTATCGAATATTTGAATATTCGGTCAAACCCAGTTTCGAATATTCGAATACTAAATTATTTGAAAATGAACAGCCCTACATGGCCCTGCATACCTTGGCTTTGTGGGGTGCTTGCATTGCGCTCCAATTATCCCTATTCTTTAGAATTTCTTCTGTGGGGTACTGTTAAACAAAGGCTAACTTGTGGGGTACCATTATTCCCATTGTGTGAGTACCCCACAAGGTTGTACTTGTTAAACACACACACCCACAAATCTTGTTTCATAGTTGTGGGGACATACACAGGTGCGATAGTTGTGGGGACCAAAAATAGGGGGGGGGGACAGAGAAATGGCCACAGAACTTGGACCTAATCAATTTGCCTAACAACAAAAAATTCCCACACACCGTGGTTCCTGCCTGGGCACAAACACACACCATGTGAGGCCGTGTCCGAATTACTTGGCTACGGCTTGAAATTACACATGAGTCTATGGGAAGTGGCTGCAGCCGCTACCATACACATGTGTGTAACATCTAGCCGCAGCCAAGTAATTCGGAATCGGACATGGCGTAAGTTTTGTACAAAGCTCCAGATATTACTGTTGGCCCACACATTACCCTTGGCAGTTGACGCAGTGACCACATTTGTTTTCCCGCACAAAATGCAAAACAGACTTCTAATGAACAAATCATCTTTTTCACACGCTGATGGTTGTTCTTATGTTTGTTTTTGATCAGGTGATCTTTGGAACCGGCGACAAACTAAAGGCCATTACGACCACAGCGAACGTGGGCTTTGTGCGAGCGGCCGGGAACAAGGTATAATTGCTGCTGATCGCATCTCAGCTATGAATGATTGTTATTTTCTCATAATTAAACTGTAGGAAAGAAAATATTGCTTGGGAAATGTTTGTGTTTAGCAAGCATTTAGACTAGCCCCAAGGAATAATCGTTTTACTGTGTTTTGACTGGTAACCTGTTTTTAAAGCATATCTGTGGAAAAAAAATATCAATGTTTCAACTTACCCCGTGTTCCAACTAACCCCCATCTACCCTACTTTGCTTTGTAAAATATTGCTTTGCCAAATTCTCTGCTGAGCCAGAAAGCAGCTGAGAACCAGTCACAAGTCATATACATTACTTGCAATTTTAGCCGGTAACCTGATTTTGGCTATAAAGCAAATTTATGTAAAATCGACCCCAGGACACCAACTTGAGACCCCAGCGTTGCTGTTCCATCGCTGTACCCTCTCTCTAAACTCAGCTTTGAAAACATCATTTTTGTGTTTAACCGACAGGGAGTCAGTTTCGCAGTCCATGTACACCAATCCCGAGCCCTGACGGAGAAAAAACAGAACAGCGCCCTCAACGCCGATGCGAGTTTACACCCGTGCGCAAAGAAGGACATAGCCTGTAAACTGACAGGCGACGCGACATTGACCGGAAGTATACGATCCGGCCGCACTGATATAGAAAACGACAATTGTCCCTCCTTCCCTACCGCACCTGCTGTGCCGATGTTACAAGCGTGTCCAAAAAGTATATCAACGTGAATAATTACATATATTCACACTTGACGTATTGACTTCCCTTACACAAAATCTCACATGCAAAACCCCGTGGGAATTGCATGGTGAATTGGACACCATGGGAATCCCATGGGAGGTTTTTGTTTTCTAAAAATCTCCCATGGAAAATCCCATAGTAATTGCATGGTGAATTGGACACCATGGGAATCCCACGGGAGGTTTTTGTTTTCTAAAAATCTCCCATGGAAAATCCCATAGTAATTGCATGGTGAATTGGACACCATGGGAATCCCATGGGAGGTTTTTGTTTTCTAAAAATCTCCCATGCAAAACCCTATGGGAATTGCAGGGTGAATTGGACACCATGGGAATCCCATGGGAGTTCTTTTTGTTTTACAAAAATATCCCATGCAAAACCCCAGAGGAATTGCATGGTGAATTGGACACCATGGGAATCCCATGGGAGGTTTTTGTTTTCTAAAAATCTCCCATGCAAAACCGCATGGGAATTGCAGGGTGAATTAGATTTTTGTTTATCTTAAAGCAAAGTTGAAGGCATGTAAGAAAAAGGTTGCATGTACATAATGTTAACATATTTACTTTGTAGAAACAAAGCATTCAAAGCACATTTCGGCAAACAAGAAGTGTCTTATACGATTTTATTTTTGCGTCGGCATGATGTAAATTCAATATTGAGTTGTTTTTTTGCCCAACCAGCCAGCCCGACTCAGGCAAGCTCGGTGGTCGAGTGGTAAGACATCTGCACTAGAAAGCAGGAGGTCGTGGGTTCGAGTCCCACCCGAGTTATTTTTTCCAAATAATCTCTTGGGTATACAGTGTTTATAAAATACGTCGGTAAAGGGCAAAAAAAAGAACAATATTGAAGAAGTGTTTTAGGGAGGAGTGGTTAATCTGTGGTCGGGCCAGGCCTTTGAAAAGCCCAGCCATGCCCAGGCCTTCAGGCTTTTACTCTTGCTATTGTGAGCCGCAAATCACCTAACAATAGAGCATCAACTAATCAATCAAGCCCGGCCTCTGCCAGGCCAGGCCTGGTTGTAGCCCCTCTTACACCAATCTGCACCCATTCACGGCAGGATCAAAAGATGCCTCAGCTGTCAGTCAAGTCTGGGTGAACAATAGGAGCCAGCTGGACTCCAGAATTAATGAGCAGTTTATTGTGTACAATCAGGGGATTATAGAAGCCCAAAGGCCCGGACATTCCAGGGGCTTGGCCAGGCTTTTCAACGGCCTGGCCCGACCACAGATTACCCACTCCACCCTTAAATTGTTTTACACAAATAATTTATATGAACAAATAATGAAAATGTTTGATGCGTAGCTTGTTTTGTTACACAATATTAACTTGAACAGTGGGAACAAAATGTATTCCAAACTTCAAAAAAGAGTATCGAAAATGCCAAGAACCTTCATTTGTATTTATTTATGATGGAAGATGATATTTTGAGTCAAAAGTTTTGTTTTAGAGATTAATGTTCCAGAATATATGTATGCAGTTTTAAAGATGTCCAAGTTTTGTTCCCTGTCCTTTCATTTGTTTGTTTAAGAAAAAATAACTTAATTTGTGTCAAAATTGAGCACAGAAATGACAGAATCAGATACAGCAATAACTGAAAATGCATAAAGTACAAATATCTGAGAATCTGCCCCACCATCTTCAGTTTGATTTTCATTCTTGTAAAGTAAAGAGGGTTAGCGGTGTCACCATGTGAAATTGATCTCTTTTAAGTTGTGTGGTTCTGAGAAGAACCGGTTTGTTTCGAACAGCATGCTCTGTTCGTCATGAGGAGACCGTCTCCTGGTGAGCAGTCTCCTGGTGAGCAGTCTCCTGATGATGCAGTCTCAGAGCATGCTGTTCGAAACGTCGAGTTAAAACAAACCGGTTCTTCTCAGAACCACACAACTCAAGAGAGATTTCACATGGTGACACCGCAAACTCTTTTTACTTTGTTTATATCCATCATGCAAAGCATGAAAAAAAAGTAGAATTGCATGCGTGTAATTATAGTTGAATTGACTTGGATCTTGTTAATATATTTTCTTTCTTTTGTTTCTCTTGACTAATTTCCTGCATATACATTTAGATCATTCCATATTCAGGAAAGTTTAATGGGAGGGCATTGACCCCAAAAAGGATATCACCACTTGGACCTGCATAAGTTGCCTTAACTGGCATTTAGTTACACGTCAGTTTAACACTGCGAATTGCCATGGTACTGTTTTGTACAGTCCATTGTGCATTTTGTTTTTATTACTCCATCATTTTTTTCTTCAAAAAATCTGAAATTGTTTAAAGGGATATACCATGTTTTAATAGAATGTTTGAACATAGAACTTAAACAATTTCAGATTTGTTTGAAGAAAAAATTACAGAGTATAAATAAAAACAAAATGCACAATGGACTGTACAAAACAGTACCATGGCAATTCGCAGGGTTAAAAAAAAGCTATGCGTTTGCAAATAGTTGTCTTAAGTCAGACAGGCATATCAGAAACTTGGAAGAAATGTAACTGCTAAATGTGAAGGTCAAAGGTCATTTGGCTTTCTTTTGACTATTAACAAACTTTTTTATTTTATTATTTGCATGGAAGATTTCAAGGCAAATGCCATTTTGTTGTAATTCTTTGATAAGCGCGTCTTTCAAGGAAATGTGGACTTTTGGCCGAAGATATCGGCTCATTTATTTCAAATACTTTTCCTGTACGGTGTATCGTTTTCAGTTGGAAATAGACTTGATAAAGTTAACTTGCCACGTAGAGCTGATCAGAGATGTTTAGTCAGAATGAAGGAAATGATAAAAGATTAAATTTTATTTATTTTTGAAATTAAATACCTTTGCAGAGTTGAAATCAGTGACGCAAAAACAGCATCCATGAAGCTATTACAAAGATTTTGCTCTATTCTGTTACCACAAGGTTTGCCTCAAAATAAATTGTTGTTTCAACGTATCATGGTGTAGCGTCTTTGTGTCGGTGTTTGTTATGCAATGGTGGATTATAATGGTTTTACAAAAAATATATTTAAGAAAGTGAAAACTCCAAAGAAAGAAACGAGAATGTTATCAGAAAAGGTTCCCAGCAAATTTACACGGTTAGAGTTAGGAAATAAGGAATTAGATAATTTGTGGCAAGGGACTTGAAGGTAGTATACAACATTTGCTTTTGGTGTAATTTTCAGAAATAAATGGATTTGCGGGTTAGTATTTTATACCATATACTGTAATAGTGACCTGTTCAAAGTTTTGGGTGCACAGATGATGGGAAAACAAAAGGGAAAAAATGCTGGTTTGTTTTTTTGTAATCTTGTTCCCTGACCTTAAGACAAAACGGAGCAATTTATAGACATAAGGGAATTATCAGGTTGGGGAACTAGACCAGCTGGCTTACACCGTACCATGGAGGAAATGTGTAACCAATTGTGGACTGACTATACAAGTTGGTAAATGGGAGGCAGTATTTGAAAAAAAAGCAATTTCCAACGATGGTCGGCTGATCGACTATTACTAGAAATTGATATAAAACTTCAATTTTTCTTGAAAATGACAGCGCACCAGGTGCCATGATTTCACAGGATGCTTGAGACTATTATTTACGTACACTCACGTTAGGTATTTCATAATAATTCAGTAGTTTTGTTTTTTGATGTTTGCAAATGTTGTAGGAAGTTATAGAAAGGTAAAGCAACAGAGGGCGCCCTGCTGCTAGCTCGAGCCTGTCCTTTTTTTGATGTAAACATGGCGATGTAAGCAGGGAGTTGTCGAAGGTACGTGAAACTATTCGAGAAATTGTAATGCGTTTGCTTCGCCGGAAAGATGCCTGAAAGTTGTAAGTGTCTTTGAGGAAAACAGTTTGTTCTCGCTATGTCTCAATCGGTTGTTGGCACGTGCGAGTATGTGTTCAGTTATTCTACCCGAATTTGAGTCGAGTTCGGTTACATCATCAATCAAAATTAAACTTGCTTGTAGGCCTAAAGTAACGTTAGTTTTGGTATGTGTAATACATGTACCATGTCTAGCCAATAAACTTTAGTTTCGGAAAGGGGTGATTTGCAATTTAACACGTTGGGGATCATTTTCCCACTTGGACATATTGGATGATTAGGCCTACTGACTTACTGTGTTGGAAATAATATCAGAATATTTTTTATAGGATCTATGAAAGAGTTCCGTATACGGCCATCACTAAGTTATTTTGATGTTTTATAAACTCCAACAAGTTTTAAAATGGGCGCGTTTTATTTTTAGGGGGATTTTAGCGAGGAAAAGTAAAAAAAAAAAAATTCAGTTGCTAGAAATCCCCCTAGAAATCTCTCTCCTGTACTCCTCTGTCCTTACCTTCGTTCCACCCACTGCAACACATCTCTATCAGTATCACTCCACGTTCCTTTTTCCATTCCCTCACCAAGGTTGGAACCTCCATCAAAATCAAGCCTGTGTAGTGTATTAACCCTAACTCCTTGGGTAACTTTACTAGGAAGTATCCTGAATCCGCCAAAATCCACCTATTTTGTCATACACAAAAAGTTGGTTTTGGTGACTGCTCAATATGGATGTATCCTGAATCCATCAAAATCCGGCAGTATTAAACGCTAGGCTTACAATCCTCAATCCATCAAAATCCTCCAGGTTTCAATATGGAGGTATCCTGAATCTGCCGAAATCCTCCAAAACAAGAAGAGGAATTTGATTGATTTATGAACATTAGGGTTAACGAGTGTTAATACATGGTGCGCTTACCCGCTCGGCCACGAGCGCTTGTTACTCCTAGAAGCATTTCAATTGTCGCAATGTGGCTTCTGATTTATTTAAATTAGGAATATTAATTTATGACGTATAAACTTTGGAATATTCCAAAGTCAAACAGGTGGAACAGGTATTGAATAATTGGGTTTACAATAAAAGGAATGTTGCATTGTCTAGGAATTATGTGTAAGGGGCTCCTTGGAATTTGAAGAAATAATTTGCGACAAAAATGACGGAGCAGGAAACTTGGAGCTTATTAATTTGTTTGTGCAGAGCCAGAGACGTGTTGGCAAACCAACACACCACTGTTGAATTCTGCAAGGAGCGTGGAGTAATTGCTGCCGCCCCACACAGGCGTGTTTTCCTATACTACTCAGGACAATGCTTTGTGTTTCCTATTGTTCCTTTAATATAACAAACCCCTATACTAAGCACGTATTTTACGTCTGAGGACCGATTTTTACAAAAGACTGACTCCCAAGGACAAGAACTTAGATTCCTTTGGTTTGCCAACACAAGTAAGGTGCATCCTGCAGCACATTGTGGAAAAGACATCCCTCTCGGATTGTCCCTCTATACTACATGTTGCTCCCTCAATTAAAGAAAATGGTAGAAACCCAAAGTGTTGTTTAATTGCGTGAAGTCACACTGCTTATTGGTCAGTGCCTTGTCACACGCACATCGCGCACTTCCTGATGCTTTAATATGGCTGCCTACATGATTTAATGTACGAACGATATGTGCACTCAAAATATCGCCTAAAAATCTTCAATGAAGACACAAGCTGATGTGAAATTTTTTATGTTTGGTAGCGATTCCATGATAGCCGGATACAGAACTCTTGCCGCAATAACAGTCATTCAATGAAGATCTTGTTTATCAATTTGTAGGCCAGTTGACAAGTCTCCCGTAGGACGGCAGCGTCGGGCATAATGCACAAGTTATTCGCCCGCGTCCTGTCCCAGAAGGACCTGTCCCGAGCCGGTGATCTATTCTCCATCCCCGATGCCGACATCGTGGATGACCTGTCCGAAGCTCTGGACCTAATCCAGGCCATCTCGTCCTCTCCGGACTATCTGACCAGTCACAACAACCAGGCGGTTGTGGAAATTTGCATCACGAGGGTAACAACTGCCATAAGGTAAGTGCAGCATTTGGAGGGACTCTTGGGGAGAGCTGTGACATGAAGGGTCCCAGAAATTGGACCAAACATGGCGGGGTATGCATCACTGCACATGGGCAATTGGCAAACCGTAGCTGCATGTTGCACTGTACACTTAATGAACAGCCATGTTTGTCACAAAATTTATAGTTGTCGCATCCCTCGCTGTACTCATCGCTGCCCATTGATATTGCCATAAAGGTGCCATTTCTACAGCGTGTTCGCATTGGACTTTTGGGGATAAAACTCAAATAAAATTTACCTGTTTCGAGACCAGTGTGAACGGCCCAGAAAAGTTTTCTCTCAGTTACTTTTACTATGGTTACTTCTACCGGCCAGTCTGAACAGTAAAATTTATTGAGGAACTTTTACCAAAATTTACCATCATTCTGGTAAAATGTCGCAAGAAAACAAATCAAGTGTGCACATACATGTGGCTTTAGCTAGAAAATGCTGCGAGGTGTTCAGGACAGCAAGAACGCACCTTTTGCTGATTAGATGCCAGGGGGAAGACACTGATTTTGCCCTTCCTTTTCCACAGGGATACTATTACCATTGAACAGCATGCCCTAGCGCTGGTGTCGCTCTGGCGTTCCTGCCTCCAGCACAACTTGAAGCCCCTAACCCGAGATGAGGATCCTCCCCATGCCAAGATCGCCTCCGACATCATGAGCTGTCTCTTCATGGTTAGTCGCCACCTTAGGGGTGCATTTACGGGTACTACAGGAAGCGGGTACCCGATTGAAAATAAACACTGGTAAAGAAAACAAAATCCCAAAAATGAAATCTCGGAAATTGCTGTTCGTATTGTTCATAAAGGTCTGCATGTTATTTCTATCCCATCACGTGTCCGGGCTATAAAAACGACTGGCACACTCCAAGCATGATATCACACAAGCCAGCTATTGAGCTGTATCATTGGTACCCACGCAATTTTCACCTACACTGTTGACGGTAGTAAACTATAATGGGAGCAGCGAACTAGCAGACGATCAGCTGTTTTGATCGCGTGATTTGTTTGAGTCAATTTCCATCCAGCAAGTTAAGTTGAACTGGAAAAACAAAACTGCTTGTGGTGTCCTATCAAAACAATTGTTGACTGCTGTTCGCCTCCAGTGCTATGCGTCCCTTAGGTGTTAACAACATATCCCACATCACAGCAGTCAACAATTGTAAATTTTTGCACGACAAACTCGCATATGTTTTGGGCTTAACTATACTTCTTACCGAAACGAGCTCAGTGTTTAAAAAGTTGTTGACTCTTTGGTCTGGTTTTCTTAAACCTGGTAAAATTTGAGCCACTGTCTGTTAAAAAATATCATTTATTAAGAGACGACAGGCTGAAAACACAGGAAAGCGCAACAATAATTTCTATTTCATTGGCTTTTGTTGATCTGAGCATAGCCCTAGAATGACGCTATGATATAGCGTCATAGCGCCCAAGTATGCAAAACAGTCCTATGCTAGAAACCGAAGATCAAAAATCACACTTTACCTGCATAAATATTCTTGGCATCATTTTATTCAAACAGTTCAACAGCCCATCTCCCTGTACGGATAGAAATATTCCTCCAAGAATGTCAAGAACAGGAGATATTTGCGGCGCAAAATCGTCTCCACGCGACACTGACTTCACAAACACGAGGAGTAATACCTTGTCCGCGCGTCTTGAATGTTCATCAACAACAGAGGGCGCAATTTCGGCCGTGCACGCTGCGACTGTAAATTGCGCCCTCTGTTGATGAACGTTCTAAATGTGGGTATTACTCCTCGTGTTTGTGAAGTCAGCGTCGCGTGGAGACGATTTTGCGCCGCAAATATCTCCTGTTCTTGACATTCTTGGAGGAATATTTCTATCCGTACAGGGAGATGGGCTGTTGAACTGTTTGAATAAAATGATGCCAAGAATATTTATGCAGGTAAAGTGTGATTTGTTATCTTCGGTTTCTAGCATAGGACTGTTTTGCATACTTGGGCGCTAGGACGCTATATCATAGCGTCCTTCTAGGGCTAATCTGAGCAGTGAAAAAAAAAAACGTTTTGTTCGAGCCGTTTGATTCTGTTGGATTCAAACGGGGTTCACACTTTGCTGTCATTGAATTTCTGTTGAATCCACTAGGTTGCCAAGAGAAAAAAAACCTGAACGGAGTTAGGGTTAAGATTTGAAAGCCGTTTATTTTTTTCCTGAGCAGCAGAACTACAGCAAGTATTCCCTCATGAAGATCGTACTCCCCGTGGCCGTGCAATTCCTGAAGCACGATAACAGAGAGATAAGCCGTAACATGTCCAGCTACCTAGCCCTAGCCGCCATCGATAACGCCAGCCTACTCGCTCTGCACTGCGATGAAATCATTCAGAGCATCATACGCGGTGAGTGCTTCCAGCTTTTTCATTTTTATGGACTTTAAAGAACAAGAAAAAAGGAGGCTGCTTTCACAATGTGAGCAGGCGGGAGCGCTAAAGTCTTTATTTTTGCCTAATATGTGATGTGATCTGATCTGGGAAAACCCTTCACATGTTGCCGAACCTGCATTGAAGATAATGGCACAATAGTCCCCTAGATTTTTTTGTGTCGCCTAACTCAAGTTACAGACATCCTGGAATCATTAATTAAAACAGTTTTAAAAACGACACAGTGCCTTCATTAATGTTATGCATATAACACAAGAATGATAAATTTCACCATGTGAAGGGTTTTCCAAGATCACTTCACATATATGAAATATAGGATCTCTAGAAGAAATATAATTCTCAAATATTTTCCTCAAAGGCAACCGATCCCTAGCGCGCATCCTGCCGCAGGTCTACCTGGAGGAACCCGGCCCCATCGACGCCAACATCAACGAGCTGCTGTACATCATGCCACGCTGCGACGACGTCGAGAAGACGCACCTTCTCCAGCTCGTCAGCTTGGTAGCCAAGCAGAACCCGAAGGTATCGAAACCAAAACGCCAAACTCTTGGACTGCCTTTCAGATTTCATCTGGTGTGGATTCCTCAAATACTCAGCAAAATGTACCAGCGTTGTAAAGTGTCGTTGAAAATTATGACTCAAATCAAGTGTAGTCACTCACTCAGTCTATTCGATTTGATATCAGGGCATGGGCATGTACCATGGTTTATTTCCCTCCTAAGTCTCGATACCTTACTAAATCTTTGTTTCTTGTATTCATGGTTTCCAAAACCATTTATACAATTTTTCTGATTATGATTTCTGTGAACTTCATTAAAAGCCGGCCATTTCTTCCTACCATAGCTTCTCCTTGGCCACGTACCACTGCTGGTCAAGTGCCTGACCATCCCCAACTCATCCCAGACTGTCCTGGCTGCGCTGGTGGACGTGGTATCCATCGACGCCCGGCCCTTCGCGTCCTGCCTCTCCGATCTTGAAGATGCAATCAGCCGACAGCCATCGCTGCTCAGCATGGCATTAAAGATCTTTGGAGCGGTCGGCAGACTCAATCAGGTGGCAGAGAGTGGACCAATTTCATAAAACAAAATTTTGCCAAGCACCAAAAAAGTTCTTCCTGGCAGAAGTAGACTTGAGGGTCAATCGATGTCAAATCACACCCCCCCCCCCCCCCAAACAAAAATTGAAATTTAAACCTGATCCCTTCAAATTGACTCACATTTGGTGTGTGTGGTAATTGAGGCTTAAAAGGCTGAAATTTCAAGTTTGAGCCCCATCGGACAAACGTTTTTTGCGCTACGGTTTTTGCGTTATGACCATATCTCTGTTACCAGTGGGCCAAATCTGTTGATATTGGTGTCTTTGGAAAGGTAATTGCATAAGCAAATTTGCCATTATTTTTTATGTAGGAGCAATTTGAAGTTTGACGACCTTTTGACCTTTACTTTGACCTTGAGATGAACTTTATACCCGACATGTTTCCTACATAATATCAGAAAATTACAGGTGTAATATTTTTGTTTGCTTTCTAGCTCTTCTCAAAGTTGGCATACTTGATGCAGAAATACAATATTCCTATGCAATTTACTCTCAATCTATGTATACATCAATGATAAATTGCTTTCCCCCGGTACAGGTGAACGGTAAGGAATGTATGGCTTTTCTCGTCGAGCAACTAGGAGCCATCGACCAGACTTCCCTACCGGCCGTCCTGATTGAGATCAAGAGCATCGCTGACCAGCACTCGGGGCTGCTGGGCACGCACATTGCTGAGATCTCCCTGCAGGGGGAGAGCCCATCCATGGCTGCGAGAATGATCATCCAACAGCTGCAGGAAGACATCACATACAGGTCAGTAGAGGGCGGCAGTCGTGGCCCTGATCATGCGATAATTGGCCTTGGGGCTTAATAGCCTTGAGGATTATTGTACACAGTTCCATACGAGTAGATTGCTGTTATATGGGCATTATCAGTCACTATATCCTCATGTCATGATAAATTCTCTAAACGACAATATTTTAGGTCTATTAAATTTGTATGTTGTTTTGATTTTAGTAGGAGTGAGCAATTGAGTGACAATGTTATACCCGATGAGCAGAGGAGGTCAGTTCCGTTATCCTTGTCCCCGCCAACCCCCAGCAAGAGTAAGAGCATGTCAGAGATGCACCGGATGGGGACGGAACCAGAGAGGAGGATGCACTACAGGAAAGGCAAAGCCTCCAACAGAGGCTCTGTGGACCACCTTCTCAGTAGCGTCCAGAAATTGACTACCTCCGCCTCCTCAGCTGCTCTGATGCCCTCCGAGAAGCCAGGATCGCCGAAGGACCTGGAAAGCATCAAGCAGAGCAAATTCAGGTCTCAGAGCCACTCAGAAGCTGTCCAACTCTCAGAGAGCCGGACTAGTTTACCGGCAGCAGTATCAACCCTGTCCAAGACGAAGGGCAGGACTCCCGCTTCGTCATCGTCCTCACAGAAATCAGACATCCAGCGTCGAATCAACAACAAGGAGGGGGGTGCAGGAAGTAGTAAAGGGAATCTCCATCAGGAGGAGACCTCCAGGCCTAGCAGTGTTATCAATGGGGGAACCAATTCGAGGCTTGTTGGGAACGGTCAAAATGGTGGCAGCAGTGGGATCCATGCACAAGAAGGCAGTCAACTAGGACAGGAAGGTGGTGACAGTGACCTAACTGGAGCTAGGACCACTCCCAAGGAAGGAACCAAGCCAGTGCCTTTGGAGGGTGTCAAGGCAGGGGTAGAAGGCATGAGAGGGATGACCTCCCTCGAGGGGGCCAGAGCATCGTCTGCGCTAAGATCGGCGGGAGGGAACAGGGACAGCAGCTTACAGCAGTACCTGTCCAAGAGGCAAAAGGAGATCATCAGCTACATGGACTCAATCAAAAAGAGAATACCAGTGCCTGATGAGTGCACTGTCAGAGGTAGAATGAAAAATAGTTTTCTATTAATTTCCAGTGCTCAGACTTTCAGATCACAATGTGGGAATTTAGTGGTGTGCATTTACTTATAGTATAGAAATTAGGTACCCAAATGAAATGAAGTACGGTTACCCGGCTACCCGTTAAAGAAAGCCAATCCCAAAAATTACATCTCAGAAATTGCTGTTCATATTGTTTGTAAAGGTCTACATGTAAATACTACCACATCGGTGCATCAATGCAGCAAGATGCAAGTGTGTACAGTGAGCTCTGTAGCTTGACGGTGTAAATTGTATTTTCGCAGGCTTCATAAACGTTAACCCTAACCCTGCCAGACGCAGCACAGTGCATCTGTGGTGACAGCTTCGCTTTGCTGCACTCTGCACACAAGTCAATGTGACAAAGTATGCAATCTGATGCGTCTGGCAGGGTTTCTAGTCAAAATACCCTGGAGGGTTAGGGTTAATCTGTTTTTTTCACATACCATAGTTTTCATTCAGAAAATTATCCACAAATGACATTCAAAAACTTTCTTTTTCATTGTTTGAGAATACTAAGTAGTATGTTCCTGACCGGTTCCTGACATTAGCGGTCAGGTACTCGGGTACCTGATTCGGATGCACAGCCCTAGTGGGAATCAATCAATCATTTTTCAAAACTAATGCAGAAGTAATGTACACTCAGGACCTAAACAAACTTAGATCAACTTGTCTTATAAACAGAAAGTTTAACATATGATATCTTGTCAGGTTTACATTTTTCATATGAATGTAAGAGCCAACGGGGAATACTTACCCTTCCTAGTTATCCCCCCCCCCCCCCACCTGATCCCCACCCCTGCTACCAACCCTGTTATCCACCCCGGACTCCATTTACCACCATGGATTTGCTCACACGTTCTCATTAGAGGCTTATGATAGATGCTTTCTCATTGGTACAAATTCTTACTTATTCTGACTTTTCTCTCAGAAATTTCTGGGCGGAATCCCGTGGGACGCCTGGACTTCTACTGCCAGAGGAAGGGTCGTAATTGCCTGTACAGCGCCTCCCCATTTGCCGTAGAGACTAAGGAGATTCAGCCGTGGATTCACTTGAAGTTCCTCCAACTACAGGCCACATCTCCTACGCCAGTTTCCCTCGATGACACAGCAGTGCAGAGCTTACGCAAGAACTGGGAGAGGCAAAAGACCGTTGGCGGGACGATGACGTTCCTGAAACTCATTACGCAAAACTTCCCACCCTCCAAGGTAACCCATACATTTGAGCAACTCATCTGGAGGTTAGCCAGGGTGAAATGACCTCTGGCTTCCAATCCAATCCAATCCAATCCAATCCAATCCAATCCAATCCAGTCCAGTCCAGTCCAGCCCAGTCCAGTCCAGTGTTAGTCGAGTCCTACAATCCGAGTACCAAGTTCTTGAGCCGAGTAAGGGCCAAGTCCGAGTACATTGATGATCGAGTCCTGGGCCAAAAATTTGAGTCTGAGTTTTTCAGGGTCTGAGTACAAGTACATAAACAGTCGAGTATGGGCCGAGTACGAGTACACTATAAAAAACAAAGTTATGCTCAGAACAATTTAATGTACCTGCATCATCAAGAGTCTAAACACCAACAATTCAGGAGACTGACTATTTCACTCTATTTCCATGTTTCTTATTTACCTTTTACACAACATGATGAACCTACTCAAAAATGTGTACATCACATGTGATTGAGCCAGAACAGTTTATGTATGTGTACTTTCGAGTCAAAAGGTGCATTATGCAAAGAGAAATTGATTTATTGTATTCCTGAGTATGGGTATCGAGTACTGATTACAAAATGCCGAGTCTGGGTCCGAGTCCGAGTACAAAAAGCCGAGTACAAAAAGCCGAGTACGCCGCTGAGTCCAATTTTTGTTTAGTTCTGAAAATCAAGTTTGGGCCGAGTACTTAGTGGGACCAATCTGATCCTGGTCCTAGTACCGGTCCTGGTCCTGGTCCTGGTCCTGGTACCGGTCCTGGTACCGGTTCTGGTCCTGGTACCGGTCCTGGTCCTGGTACCGGTCCTGGTACCGGTCCTGGTCCTGGTACCGGTCCTGGTCCCGGTCCTGGTCCCGGTCCTGGTCCTGGTCCTGGTCCTGGTCCTGGTCCTGGTCTTTTCGTCCTGATTAAACAATCTAAAAGTAGTACCTAGTTAAAGATGCTTTTCTCGTCTCACTCTTTGGCATGATCAGGATCAGCAAGCTCTGATGGACGTGCTTAACAAGGGCAGTTTCTATGACCTCTTCATGTACAACCCACAGCACTTCATCTGGAACTGTTTCATCTGTAACAACCCGAGTAAATTCGGTAAGTAATCATTTTATTCAATTAAACTTCTCTTCATGAATGGATAGTTATTTGTAATTACACCAGACTGACAGTGTTATTTAATTTTTGGCTGTACAGTGGCTGTACTGAAATGAACAGATTTACCAAAGACTTGACCAGATTGACTCATGAATTGACCAGCGTGATTGCCGGCTTTTACCTCAGTGGCTTTGAGACTTGACAGAAAGGTTTTGGTAACAGCGCTACTTCTTTCGGACGTTTTTTCTACCCAGATCTCTTAGCCGGAGGTAGACCTCTCATCGAAGGCCAACTCAAGGAGAAGAAAGTCCGCTTCAAGCTGTTTCGGCGTTGGAGAACTCGCTACTTCACTCTCGCTGGAGAACAACTCTACACAAAGAGCAACTCGGTACGTACACAACTTTTGAAGGTCATGGGCCGTACCTCCACCCGTAAAAATAAACCTTTTGGCTGTAACATCATCCACAGTAATAATTATTACTTGCCACACCACTGATGTCTGAAGTCTTCACAAAACTCACTTTGTACGTGTGCCTACATTAGTCTCCTTACGGGGTACCGGGAAGAAAGGGTAACAATGGGGACAATGGTACCCCACGAGGGAGTCTTTAGAAATCGAGGTACCCCACAAAGTTAACACTGGCTTTTTGAGATTTTAATAGGGACAAAGGAGAATAAAAGAAGCAAAGTAAAGTCTACAATAGAGGTACCCCGTAAGGGTGCATATGTGAGGAGATGTGCAGTGGCATGGCAAGCGATGTACATGTAAGCCAATGAGGTCACTGCCAGAAGGGGCCTTTTTTGGGGGGCGGGGCTTAATTATTTTTTTGGGGGGAGGTATTTATTGAAATTGAAATCGCCAAATACAAGGCTAAAAACCACTCATCGTAAAGGGATATGATCACCAGTGGTAGGGTTGGCAACACGTATAATTGCCAACCCAACCACCCTTATGGTGTTCCGGGCCCAGATCTAAATAGAGGACGATTTTTCAAGAAATTTCAGAGAAATTATCCCAACTTCCAGACCTATAGACCCAGGCGGGGTAACTGCCACTGTCGGTAAGACCAACTCACTATTGGTCATTGTTGCAATTTTTCAGAAACGGGCGGATTTGGGGGTTAGTATTTTAAAGGAAATATCATTCCACTGACCTGCGGTTCTTGGATGGCGAAAAAAACGAGAGAAAAACGGCGTTAGTTTTCAACCGTCGGGTGGCATTTGTTAAAGCGCCCTCTTGTAAAATAAGCCCAATTTTTGTAAATGGGATTGTTTTCAATTGGGCACATAACATGTACAGAGGCCGAGGGCCGAGTGAAACATCCAAGATCCACTGCATGCACTGGTTAAAACGCGTCGCTTCAGTACGCTACGGGTGCGCCCGTTTTCGGATTGTTAACCCATTTTAGACACAACACGGATTAACTACATTCGGTCAATAGAGGGCAGTTTTCCAACGATTGTTCGGCCCAACAATCGTTGGAAAACGATATACATTTCCACTTTTCTTGAAAACGACAGCACACCTGGTGCCATCATTTCACAGGATGATTGAGACTACTATTAACTTAAAGTCTAGTAATGTAGATCGTAATAATTCAGTAAAAAAAATTGGAGGATTACCAATCGTGTACACTACCTTTAATGTTTTTTACCATCCTCAAAACATCAGAATCCTTGTTTTTATTACTATTCATTGTTGTTTCAAGACCATTTATAACATTTTCCTGTTTTCATGATCAACCTTTAGCCCATTTGAATGCATTTTTATGATTGGTTATGTTTTTCTGGCAACAGCAAAGCAAACCGACCCTCCCGATCGAGCTGAGTAAAGTCCAGGGAGTCAAGACGGTCCACGGGGGCCGGCGGCACGAGCGCAGCATCCCCAAGGCGTTTGAGATCTTCACCGCCGACAAGACCTATATCTTCAAGACCAAGGACGGAAAGGGGGCGGAGCAATGGGTCCAGTGCCTGACCCTGGCCATCCGCAAGGCCAGCCGGAAGGGGAGTAGCAACGATGGTGGGGAAGGAGGAGGAGTGGCTAGTGGTGACTCCGCCCTACCAGAAGCAGACTCAAGGTAGTTACAATAATTAGGGTAATGAGTGAACTAGGAATTTTAGTACCACATTGTTTATTGGCTTATCTTCCCCCAGTACCACATTTTGTTCAGTCAAGAGTGAACAACTCAAGCAGAAAAAGCAACCAACTGTTGGCTGAATGGTTGTTATATTCAATCAAAGATTTCACTCTCAATAGTTGATAGAAAAGGAAAATGTTGTGTGTAAAATTAGTCATAACTGCTAAAAATAGCAAAGTTACGGTTATTTTCTCTTCAGGCCCACTTTATCAAACAGAAAAATTGTTTGTTACATGAACAAATGGCACTCCATACACGCAAAACTCTACAGAGAAAGTTGGGATAGTTTTCTCAGAATATTATAATGGTGACGCATGAATTTGATAGCATCATTAGAAAGCTCTGAACAAGTTCTTTCTGTTGGTATCAGGATCAAGTATGAATGGTGAAGAAAAAACAAGCACTGCAGGTTGTTGAAACATGGTGAATATATTTGTTGTTTGGATGCTCTAGTGTGTGGTTTCCTTGTTGAGTAAACTTGACATTGGTAATCACCAGGGGTGCTGTGGCCTGTGGAGTAAACTCGACATTGGTAAGGAAAGGGTTAAAAATCATATGTTTGTGCAAAAAAATATGGATGCACCCAGCAGGCTTCTGGTAATGTTCTGGTAATTTATGAACTGCCCACACTGGACTTGAGTTGCTAGGTGAGAGAGCGCCCTCAATAGTTACGCTCAGAGGGGATAGCCAAAATGGTGCATTTATTTGACTTGTATATTTGTTTTGTTTCATAGATTGTTGATTTGTTACACAGCGTAACCCTCAAAGACCAGGGGCCACTTTCATAAAGTTGTTAAGCACAAAAATTTGCTTAGCATGAAAATGTCTTGCTTAGTAAAAACAGGTTACCAGTTAAAAGTCCATGTAATTTTCATGCTAAGCAAGCAACAGCTGAATACCAGTCAAAAGCAATATTCCACACATGGAAATCTGGTTGGTAATCGTTTTTATCAAGGAAGCATTTGCATGGTAAGCAAATTTGTGTGCTTAACAGCTTTATGAAATTGGCCCCAGGAGTGAGGGGGCAGATTTTAACCCCCCACCCAGAGCCCAGCCAAACAATGATGGAGTTTTATGAAATACGGTATATGTGGACACCTATGATAATTACCTATGCAAACTTCCATTCCAATTAATCAAAGGGTTTTGTAGTTACGGTACATTATGGATGCATTGTTTCTATGTACAAGATCAATCACGGCGGTTTTCACCCACTGTCAGAAAAAAGTTTTACTGCGTGAGAATGGTACTCCCATTTTTATACATTTGCTGTCGTAAGGTGCCAAAGACAATAGCTGAAGAGTATTTGATCGTCAACCGATTATTCAAATACCTTCGTGCCGGTTCAAATATTCAAAAACATGTATATGCACGTACAGATATGACTCTGAAAAGTTACGGTGCTTAGCAATGTCAAATTGCACATTTTTGTCAATGGTAACCTTTTGTGGACGGAGGTTTATTTTTCCTATCTGTAAAATTTCAGGTACATTATACGTACCTGTATAAAAGATCTTGATACAACAGGCGCATGCAAGAATGTGGATCGAGCGGTCCATAAAATCGATTGCCGCATGTAAAACACCGGCGTGCTTTGTGTGCAACTATTTTTAGCGACGCGGCAGGCAGTTGCAGCTGACGCTTGAAAAACTTGATCAGCGAGTATTGAATATTCAGTAAAACCCAGTTTAGAATAATCTAATACTAAATTATTCGAAAACGACCAGCCCTAGGAGACACTATCGGGAAAAAAATGGGGGAGACTCTGCCCCCCCCCCCAGCTCTTCGAAGGTTAACAGTAAGATTAATTACATCTTGTATACATGTACTTAAAGCATATTTTGTTGACATATATTTTGATGGCTTAACTTCCTGTTTGGTAAGCAGCTAACGGGAAAATGTGTTGGCTCAACTCAATTTCTGATTTTTTTTTTTAATCCTAAGTTCTGAATAAATGATGTATGTTTTATGTTGCTTATTTTATATCATTTCTATAAGTCAGTGTTTTTTTTTTTTAACATGAAAGAAATTAAAATGAAATAATGTTACAATTTTTCTTTAAATGTAAGATGACCGGCATATTCCACAAATTCCTTGGTAAGCATACAAATATGCTAAGCATAGAAAAGGTTTAGTTAGCAAAAACTGGTTTCCACACCAAAGTGAATATAAAATACATTGCTGGTGACTGGTTCGCAGTTAAAATTTGCTTACCGAAAAAAAAATTTGCTTAGCAATAATTTGCTTTCAGAAATTGAGCCACCAATGTCCCAAGTAATGGTGATTTATTTCTGCACTTCATTCTTTATTTGAATTATTCCTTGTGTAGTTGAAAGACTTTCCTTCAAGTTAGTCTTCATCACTACATGGTCAACATAGATTATTTTTGCTGATGTAGTCTGTACAATAAATCTGCTGCAAGTGATTGGAAATTACGAATCATATTTTGCTAAAACCTCTTGATACATGTATTCATATTTTTTTTCTGTAAAGCACAGAGTATATTACTTAAAATGTGTAGCATTTTTTTAGTTTTACGTTCATGGTAAGTGTACATAATTAGACGTAAAAGTGCTTCATATATTTACAAAATTTATATACAGAAATGCAATATATCTCACCGGTGTGTTCATGATTTGTTTGTTTTGTTTCGTTTTTTAAAGTGATTCATTCAGGTAACTGATGTTTGTGCTATTTATTTAGAAGAAAAATATGCCAAATTAAAAATATATATTTTTTGCTAGTATTCAGTACAATAAGTCTATTTAGGTGGATGGCTTCCCCCCCCCCCCACAGAGTGAGTTTGTTATTTTGGCCAGTAGGGTTTAAGAAAAGTGTGAGGTGTATGCTCCCTGCAAGGCTTTATAGTTACACTTCTGTCAACTGTGTTATATTATCTTTCGTACAGGGGTTGATAGCTAGTTTAATTGCCCATGGTTAAAGGTAATATACAACATTTGCAAACATAAAAAAGGATCGATCGAGAATTTGATTATCTAGAATTTGATTAACCCTGCTAAATGCAACAGAATGCACCAATGGTAAAAAGTTGTTGCATTTAGCAGTCAAGGCATGTCTCCTGGTCTGATGCATTCTTTTGTATTTAGTATTATACATGTATAAGCCTCCAGCAACAAGGCTGGTACAGATGAGTTCTCTGCACAGTGCAACATTGCATTTGCCAGGGTTCTTATTTCAGCTGTGTTGCATTCTGTTGCATTTGGCAGGGTGCTCAGAGAATACCTCGTGGGGGTTATGGTTAATAAAATATAAAAGTTATGGACTCAAGTTCAAAGTTTATTTACCTTGGCATTTGTAAAGAGAACTATCACTACTTGTCTAAAACTAATATGACTTAACACTGATATCTGTGTACATTGGGTATTGACATGTAATTGGCAAATAATCCCCTCATAGTTGGAGCAGTTACATACATTTGCTTTTGCTAGTAATTTTCAGAAATGTAAGGATTTGGAGGTTAGTACTTTGTATCAAATACTGTATCAAATACTGTAAGACTGTATTCCGGAGGTCGCAGGTTCGAATCCCACTCCTGCCAGTTTTCTTTGTTCACTTTGAAAATGTATTACCTAGTCAGTTTCCGTTGTGGTTTGTTTGACAGTATAAATAGAGTAAAGTCCCACATGCCACACCCATTACACGTACACACCAACACTTATAACAGTATTTCTCAAAAACGTTTCTGGTGTCTTGTGCAGTTTTAACTATTTTTCTGGTGAAAAATGGACCCCACTTTGGTTGTCACATCATCTACACAATGCACCACCGGCTATTGTAGACAATTGAAAAACTACATGTATTGGAAAGCGAGAAACCCTGGGTTTTATTCAACACTTTGGAGATTATAGAGGCTTAAACGCGCATTCATTATAAAAATTAATACTATTATATTTTCTAGTCATTATATGTTTAAAGTTGCTATATCATGAGTTTCGAAAGTTATGACTACAGTTGCCTTGAACAATGACTACCTTGGAGGCTTCCAACATGAAATTTTGTAAGAAGGTGATATTTGTACCAGGTATAAAATTACTCGGTATGAATATCATTTGACTTCAAACATGTACCATACACAAAGTATGAAACTTAATTTTGAATTTTTTAAATTTATTTTTTGGGGGGAGGTGGGAAATAATATTTTATTTCATTTAAAAAAATATTTATGCTTATTAATTATCATTGGTTTTACTGCTTAATTTTTCAATGTGTTTTGGTCAATGTTGCTATTTTATAATGACTGCTGCTTTTTTGGGGGCGGGGCTATCTGAAGAGGGACTATCCCCCCTCTCCCTGACAGACCTCAATCAGTGTACCTTTTTAAATTGACTGCAGACCAGAAACTTGAGTAATTTCCCCTTTCTTGAAGAATTATATTCATTTATGGAAAGTTTATGTATTCATTTGTGATTTGAAACGGTGACAATATAATAGTACTGTAAAATACCAGTTTTTACCAGTACAGTAATCTACGGTAGTTTTGTTGTACTTTTTAAACCTAAAAGAAAAATGCTTTCGTTTGTCTTTCATTTATGCGGGCATAATGTAGTTTCCAAATCCTATATTTAGATAGGCCTATTGCAGTACTGGATTGGTGAGCAAGATACGTGAGATCCAAACTTCCTACAGTTTAAATTCATATCATTAAGATTGTGTATCTGCAAAATATAACACGACGTACAAGTTGGGTGGATAAAAAAAAGTCTTACAAAAATAAGAATGTTGTTTTTCAGGGAAATACGGTACAACGATCGTTTATAATGAAAATCTCATTGCATTTGCTTAATGTGTGTGTGTGTGTGTGTGTGTGTACAGGGGAAACCTCTCAAAAAGTTTTAAAGAAATTAGCAGTACTCGGTGCAAAGAAAGTAAGTATGTTATTTGCCGAATAAATTGAATTATGTTACTAAGTGAATTTCGATTGCAGTATACGATTATGCTGAATGTTACTTTTAGGGTGAATTTGCTAGTACCTGCAGTTCCATTGTTGTCAGAAAAGCGGACGTATACACTATGAACATCTAACAAAAGAAAAACGGCGCACTAACAATGAACATCCATTGTTACTTGAGACTAAATCCATTGTTACTTGTTCACAGTGATACTGCAGCGAGTTGCCTTGCATGATAAAGATTAAACGGCTGAAGAAAAATGTCAGTGTTTGTGTCTCGATTTCTCAAGTGTCCGTCTTGTTTCAGAAAGTGCCGTGTCCAAAGATTGGTTTTGGACATGGGTGAAATTTAAACTTCCCCTTCGTAATTTGTGTTTATTCAAAATGTATTTTATATATATATATATATATATATATATACTTTTTTATCTCTAACGCCACCCCCTCCCGGGACAAAGACATTCGCTATTTTTAGTGCAACACCAGCGGCCGCTGCATTTTTTGACCGGGAAACGGGCGGTACTTACTCAAGAAACTTTGACAATAAGAAGTTAGTTTCGGTTTGAAATCGACAAACTCCGGGGTTTGACGGGTCGCTAGTTTCAGTGGGGCAAAAGTGATAAACTTGGATGTCAAATGAAATATGTGTCAAACAAAGATATCCAGCTACGATAATCCGTTTAAAATATTAAAATATAAGCATTCTCACAAGAGATTTGTTCCGTATAATGTGTCTGGAATTTCGGAACGTTTGACGTTACCGGTATCTGTTGATAAAACGGCAGAACGGGCGGGGTCTAAACACTCATCATAGGGGCGGATCCCAGAATGTTTGCAAGGGAGGGTGAACAAGTCATATATTTGCCCAAAGAGGTCCCTGGCCGCGGTCCGCCCCCCCCCCCCCCCACCCCCCAACTCCGAATTTTCCGCAGGCAAAATAATTTGACGCGAGGGAGCGCTGCCACTCACATCATGTCCATCTATAGTTTTAGCCTACACGTTTTTTTTGTTTTTAATTATGTATCGTAAAATTGGGTGTCCCTGGCTAGCTACACGGCATTCTTGGTTTATGACTTCTGACTAGCGCCCCCCGAACAAAGAAAACTAACAATTTGGGAGACCGCCAACATAGGGTAAGATAACTCAGTTGGTAGAGCGCCGGTACGGTATTCCGGAGGTCGCATGTTCGAATCCCGCTCCTGCCAGTTTTCTTTGTTCACTTTGAATATTTGTTCAAATTTACCTAGTCAGTTTCCCTTGTAGTTTGTTTGACGATTTTTAAAAAACCATATTTATTGTTTTTAAAAATTAATATTATTTAAACAGTGCCACCAGGCCGGATGACGCCATTGGCCGCTGTTTGTGCAGTTTCAATCCATTGTTGGATTATTGTGTATAGCTATAGGTTACGTTTGACTGCACAAACACATTGTAGCGGTTCGCTTGGCTGCCAGAGCCGCCGCGGCACCCCGACGTCTCCCGTAAAATACCGTACTCAAGGGGTTAATGACCTAGGCCAGGCCTATTAAAAAAAAATAAGAAATGTTCCACTAAGTACTTCGCATAGAATTTGTACACAACAAGCATGAAACCTTTATTGTTCACATGCTGTATGCCATGAAGTGTTTTTTAATTGGTAAAATTATTTTGCATTCGATATGCAGAACATACGCTGCCGTGTCTGTGAAATTCCAGGAACGGGTTTGCACAAAATGGAACAAACTCTGCGCTGCATGATCGAGCAATGATGTTTGTGCAATCAAAAAATGCTTGCGCAAACAACAGATTGGGAGAATGTGTTGTGCTATCGTGTGACGTGATCACACAGATCCACAAATCATACCCAACATCGACATTTCCCTTGTGGTTTGTTTGACGATTTTTAAAAAACAATATTTATTGTTTTTAAAAATTAATATTACTTTATTTAATTTCTTTTTAGTATTGAAATACTGACCACGCTAGTGACGTCGAGAATTGTTTAAAAAGTTTGACTTAAACTAAGTTTGACTACAAATGTTTCTACACTAGGTGAAGTGAGTTAAGTATTGGCGCGGCCATGAAGTAGGCCCTAGATTAATTTTTTTATATTTTCTTATTTGTAAAACAAAAAGTATTTATTTTATTTATTTGTATAAATACTAACAACGTCAGTGATGCTGGTATCTTTTTGGAGGCGGCTACCTTCGATGCCCAGATCTGAATGTTTTATCATCCCTGCGCGTATTGTTTTGCGCCCCTAAATTCCCTAATCCCTCCCCCATCCCCCATCCCCCATCCCCCATCCCCCATCCCCCATCCCCCATCCCCCTCCCCCGGCCCCACACCCCTTCCCCACCCCACCCCACCCCACCCCACCTCCCGTCGACAGTCAGTATTGTCAGTAAGGTTGGTCTAAAAAATAACTGCAGTGCGGACGCGTGAACAAAGTGCAACGTTGACTAAACACCTCGTGACGATCTACAAATCGGTGGCGAATGCCCCAAACATTCCTAGATCAAGCAGTCGTCGGATATCAGTTAAAGTTTAGGGATTAACCTTGGCCGGCTCCCGGCCAAAATCGGAATGAAGTTAGTCGCAGGCTGGCGCGCGTATGTGTGTTTTGGGACCAACGAAAAGCCGAATCCGCCAGTGCGCGTGCCCGGATTATGATGACGTCATAGCCAATCTCGCCATCTTTGTTCGGCTCGCTTCAGTGTTTTTTTTTCCTGTGTACCACCGAAAACCTTCACAAAAATGTAAGTATTTGCTTAATTCGGCTGTAATTTTTCAAGAAATTTGTCATGAATTTACAGAATGTGATAGTGATTAAATGTGGTGGCTCAATTTCTATTTTTCCTATTTCAGGAGAGAGAAATTAGGGTTTAATGTTATGGTCCATACTTACGTTCGACGATCCCATCCCTGAATTTTGTGTGTATTGGAATGGGATTTATTTTAGTGGATGGGCACAAGCAATGTGAAAAAATGCAACATTTCTTCGGCGCTTCAACTTCAAGGAATGAATGCAGTACTGTAGCCTATCGCCGTAGTTTCACCATGTATTACCATTGTGACGATCAGTCATTGCAGATGAGAAAAAACAATTATGCCTGACATGCCTGAGTCTGGTTTAGTCTGAGAAAAATCAGGCCTAACTTTTTTTAACGTAAAAATATTGTTTGATTTTATTTTAATGACCTAGGCTAGGCCTATTAAAAAGAAAAAAAGTCCATTAAAATAAATGTTCCACTAAGTACTTCACATAGAATTTGTACAGAACAAGCATGAAACCTTTTATTGTTCACATGCTATGCCATGAAGTGTTTTTTAATTGGTGAAAT
The DNA here is from genome assembly GCA_037893225.1 of Hippasteria phrygiana. Classification (NCBI taxonomy): domain Eukaryota; kingdom Metazoa; phylum Echinodermata; class Asteroidea; order Valvatida; family Goniasteridae; genus Hippasteria; species Hippasteria phrygiana. The sequence goes on from JAZGUH010000234.1 coordinate 766,829, forward strand.
TATTTTGCATTCGATATGCAGAACATACGCCGCCTTGTCTGTGAAATTCCAGGAACGGGTTTGCACAAAATGGAACAAACTCTGCGCTGCATGATCGAGCAATGATGTTTGTGCAATCAAAAAATGCTTGCACAAACAATAGATTGGGAGAATGTGTTGTGCTATCGTGTGATCGCACAGATCCACAAATCATACCCAACATCGACACGTATTGCAATGTTGAATAAGCATGTCGCTCGGGTTTACATGTGCTTGCAAAATATAGCCTTTAGAAGTAAAATGAGTGCGACAGTTCCGGATCACTTTTCGTACAAACCGCTGTACGCCCGCTGGTGTTCGGAGTTTCTGTGTCCGAGTGACATCACTTCGTAGTAAAATACCTCCTCTTCATCTTAAAACCAAACATGTCCACATGAGATTCAATTTAGAGGGAATTAAATCTCAGTTTTTGTACAGGATTAAACGCGACAGTTTTGGATCGTTTGCGACAGTTCCGGATCACGCGTACGCTGACCACCCTCGCAAGTGTGCACCAAGCTTCGTGCGTGTGCTGCGCTTCCAGCAGCCTGCATTGGGCCTGAGAGTCCGTGCGTCCCAAACATTACTAAACAATCATCACCTAAAAAAAAAACAGACTCGCCGGAAAAAGGCAAAATAAAATACCTTGTTGGCCTTGGATTTAGTAAGCATCTCATGCAAGAGTTATTACGACTGTACAGTACGAAAAAAACCGAAATGATACGTCAGTGAATGACGTGGACCCATGGGGAAATTCGCAATTGCAAATTGCAAACGGTGGTGATCCGGAACTGTCTTAAACGTGCATGAAAATCTTTCGGCGAAAACGGCAAGTCGGTAAATTCACTTGCCAAAATATGTTAATCTATGACATGAGATTATTTTCTATCAAGAAAACTTAATAAAGTCAATACAAAATTATGAATGTTGACTACATGCCAGGAGAAACAAGAATTTTGACTGGCATTTCACGTCTGAAGAGGCCAACTACAAGATAATTACAAATTTCGACGAACTGCATTATGGGTAACAGTGCAGCGATTTTCAAAATTTCTTTTTCAACTATTGCAAAATAATGGACATTAAAATTTGTGAGAAAAAAAATCTTAAAAAAACAAATTTGGTTGCACTAGGATTAATTCTTATTTAATCAAGTGATACGGAACTGTCAATGATCCGGAACTGTCGCACTGACTGTAAGTAATGGAAAGGTAAAAATGGACATCACAGATCATAGCAGGGACCCCCAAATTGTGGCTAATCAACTGGACTTCTCTTTTGGCCAAACTGAACTAGTAACAATGGATTTAGTGCCAAGTAACAATGGATGTTCATTGTTAGCACACCGTTTTTCTTTTGTTAGATATGTTCATAGTGACACACCCCCTTGTGCTAAAAATAAGTTACATGTATTTCCAAGGTCTAAGTGTAAAAGTTCCACCATAAAGTATGAACAAAATATCTTTAGCGTCTTGTTTTTTTTTAAAGGTAGGAAGAGGGGCTTAATATTATTAATTTTTTATTTTCGAGATGGCCGCCTTTCTTTTATATATTTCTGACAACCGTAGATTTTTCAACTGTTCAAAGACAGAAAAATGAAAGAGACATGTTAGATAAGAGTATTGAATATGTTTACAGTGGTTTTAATACTTCAGTTAGATTGTATTTTATTTTCCTATGGATCAGTTTTGTTTCACCTCATTTTCCACTGGTAAAAAAACCAAAAAAACGCACACAAGGCAGTCCCCACAAAGGGCGGTGACGCTAAACATGTTTTTTTTATACACTTTTGACACTTTTGAAACGTACATTTTATGGAATTAATTGCTGTGGATTATGTATGGTTCACTGATTTCGAATGTATGTGTATGAATGCATATTCATAAATGCCTCAGCGAGTTTCACTATCCCTATTGGTTGAGAGCCTGTCACGTGGGTGTGTTTAAACGGTTGTTTTAAAACACGGCTGGAAGTTGTTTAAACACGGCGCGTCATAACCAGCTGTTCTCAGCTGATACGCAACAGGGAGAGCGTAGTGGGTGCGCGCACAAGATGTACTGAACTTCATAATGTAAGACCGTGCGTGTGCGCATGCGACAGACAGGCGCGGAGCGCCTTCACGCGCTCACAAGGCCGATACGTACGCATGTGTTTTGTACTGGGTAAATGGTAGAAAAAGTGAGGTTTTTGCATTTTTCGTAAGAAGGCATTTATGAATGGGGATAAAAATGTGATGACCCCGGTCTTTACCAGTCAATAATAACCTTGAAGGGTCGTGACCACTGTTAATGGACCTCGGCTCGGTCCATTAACAGCGGTCACGCCCCTCCTCGGTTATTATTGATGTGGTAAAGACCGGGTCATCACACTTTTATCCCCTTAAGTCAAAAGTCTCCACTCACTATTATAGACAGAAGTTTTTTTTTTCCATCGACACCATGTCACAAAGACAAAGTTCAAGTGTGAACAACAGTCTGTAACTATTGGAAATGTTACCGTTACAGTAAGATTTCACAAAAGATAAGTTTAGTGTAAACTAGACTTGAATTTAAACCTAGCTTGCAGCAGGTTTAACTTGTGTTTATAACCCCAGGCTAGTCATAAAAAAGAGGAAAATGTTCGACTAAGTATGTACTTAAACTAAAACCTAATTTCCATAACATTCATGAAGTGTATTTTTTTGTCAGTAGGAATTCTTGTTTTTAATACAAACAGGATTCTGTGTAGTGATAACATACACACCACTATGTAGCATGATTTTAGTCATTCAGTCAATCAATCCTTTAACCCTAACAGTACTCAACCCGCCAAAACTCTACAGCTTGGTTGGGTACTGGACCCCCCCAAACTGATAGTCCTTTACACCGAGTTTGGCATACCACCAGAATCAGAGTCCAACAATTTGTGTGTACACCCATATGTGCGTTTTCCTATCCTCCTGAGGACCATGAATGGAACCCTTCTTTTGTTCCCTTTGTTTTTACTTTAACTTTTTCCAAACAGCTCCCACAAGGTTTGTACACGAAATTCTCCCGAGGACTCGGCCCAAGTCCTCGGTGTCATTGTTATCCCTAATCCCCCATTGTTCCAAGTCCTCTCTCGTATAGCTTGACCCACTCACTACATACATGTACGTACAGTAATACACACAGTACATTTGTACTAGCACAAGTTGTAGCAATACAGTCTGCTTGATTATGTCATGTAAATCTCACACAGCATCAGGCAGTGTGCATTACGGCCGTACCGTAATGTGGTTTAAGGTCGCCCTCCAAGCATGACAAGAAATTCAGCTGGATGTCTGTACGGTGATGCATACTAATTGTGCATCATGCGCATACTTAATAATATCTGGGTAAATATATTGTTCCAGAAATCTGGGGCAGCATGTACATGTATCTGAGGTTTTTTAACTGAAATAAATAATTCTGAACGGATACATTTGTAGTGTGTCAAATTTGTTTGCCATAAACCAGAGATGTCGACATGGTTGACCTAATTTTGATAGCCACACCGTTTGGATTACCCTATGTAATTTTGTGTGGTATTTAAAAAAAAAAATTCAAGTCTAGAATTAAATGAAGTTATTAAATTATACTAAATTATACAAGGATTTTACATTAACCCTAACCCTAACATTAACCCTAACCCACCTCAATCCTCCAAAATCCTCCTTGCAGTTTTGGAGGATTTTGGAGAATTGAGGATGAATGGTGGTTCAAGCGAGGAGGATTTTGGAGGATTGAGGATGAAATGTTTAAAAAAAAAAAAAGACGATTTTGGAGGATTGAGGACAAATGGTGTCTGAGAAACAGCAGGATTTTAGAGGATTGAGGGTGAATGGTGTTTGAGAAACAGGACGATCTTAAAGGATTGAGGATTAATGGTATTTCAAGAAAAAGAGGCTTTTGGAGGATTGAGGATGAATGCATTTTTGGGGGCAGAGCAATCGGAGGATTTTGGAGGATTGAGGATGGTTCCTAGTAAAAAGGGTCTAAGGGGGTTAGGATTAAAGTTAAGGTCAAACAAATTAAAAGAGAGTTAAGCTCATTATTAAATTCATACAATACATTTACAACATTTAAGAATTGTGAGAGGTAAAAAAATTAACATGAGATAAAAGTGATATATGTAATTAGAGAATATGAACAAAACCACAGGCAAGTGACAGATTGGACAACAAGACCAACAAACAGACCAACACAACTTACATACAGACACACACTGACAACTGAACGGACAGACAACTAAACGAACAATATATGCGTTTGAAGCTGTGTAGTGAGGGAGGCAGAGGATGTTTAAGAACTACATGTACAGGGAGGTCGTTAATGGGACAGAGGTTGACAGTTTGCATTAAGAAAAAGTATTAACCCTAACCCCCGAGACCCTTTTTGCTAGGAACCATCCTCAATCCTCCAAAATCATCCGATTGCCCTGTCCCAAAAAATGCATTCATCCTCAATCCTCCAAAATCCTCCTTGCTTGAAATACCATTCATCCTCAATCCTTCAAAATCCTCCAAAACTGCGAGGAGGATTTTGGAGGATTGAGGTGGGTTAGGGTTAAAGTTCTTCGAATGTATGCCAGTCAAAAATATCTACATCTGTACTAGCTGCTGGTCTCAAAATTTGTTATGGGCGGGAACCAGTGGAAGTGCGAGTCATACAATGTACAAATAGTGTGTACTGTAGTCTATACACATCTGCACAGTCACAGTGTGATGTGCATGTAGCAGTAACATCATTTTCTTTTGTTGTGAATAGGGCTTGAAGCCTACCGGTATTGATCTCGGCATATTGATTCTTGAGGCTGGCTTATGTAGTTGAAAAAAAAAAATGCAGGCCTGGTGCAGAAATGTATTCCTTGATTAATTTTAACGTGCACGGTGCACCCACATGAAAGATGTATACCTCTGTCGCATAAGTCGCGGATATTGGATGTAATGTATCATTGTCACATAGATGTTCACTGCAGAGGACAAGTGGAGGAAAATACATGAAGTGTCAACATGTATGTGTACGCTGTGCATGATTCACAAGAAATAAATTTTTTGTTAGACCTGCACATGACATTATGTCTGTAGATGTACATGTGCAGCATTATCTCAGTGCAGAATTAAATCATAGTGCATACATGTAAGCAGGAAAAGGATGTATGTTTTCGATAGTTGCACTGTATACTATTTTGACAGTACATCTGCACAAATTGTGGTTCAACTTGTGGGCAGTGTGTCAGTGGTCAGTCCAGCGACCTGTCCAGCGACAGGCAAAAGAAATTTTGGACAGGGAATTTTTGCTTGTAGAAAATACACACACCCCCATTTTTACATTAACCCTCCTATAGTTATGACTATCACAGCCTATCAAAAAATCTACCCACCAACTCTCACAGCTTGTGTGTGTTTTAACCTGTCACTTGATAGGTTTTGATATATAGGGTAGTTGGCTCCATTTTGGCCCTGAGAGGGGAGGGTTAATCTTTAACATTGATTTTAAAATATAATCTTGTCTTAAAATAGTGGGTATTAAACATGAAAACAAAAACTCAGAGTGCAGCAAAGTTTTGTTTTTTCAATCCTCATTGGTAGTAGACAGGCAGATATAAGTGTATAATTCTAGATGAAAACTTGGCTTTGGTCTAACATCATAAACACCTCACAAAAAGTATCGAAACACTTGAATCAGACCCCATCATTTGAAAAATATAACTGTGTAATAAAAATGAATGGTCTCTTTGAATTCCCGGTTTTGTCTCGAGCATTTTGACACCTCACATGTTATGATCCGACATCAATTACCGGAGTAATGATCATTTGAATGATCAAAGGTCGAATTTCAAAAATGACACTTAATGTGGCGCTTTTGAAAGGAGGTACATCATTGGTTCTCCGCGAAGAATAAAGGCAGTACTCGGCTGAATAGGCTTAACTGTCACTTTGAAATTAGACCTTTGATCATTCAAATGATCATTACTCCGGTAATTGATGTCAGATCATAACATGTGAGACCTGTGTCAAAATGCTCGGGACAAAACTGGAAATTCAAAAGAACCATTCATTTTTATTACGCAGCGATATCAGGTCAACAATATACAACAGTTTCTCATTGTTTGATCTTGTTGGATTCAGCAGGGTTAGGGGTTGCTGAATCTAACAAAACCCAACAGCAGGGGAATCTGTCGGATATTGTGGATCTGTGAGTTGAACAAAAGATAAGATCTGTGGTTTGAGCTGTTGGATTTTGTTGGATTCATGGTCCCAGCAAAATACGTACTGTTCGTGCAGGAGGGCTGGAATAAACTGAATAATTAATCAATTAAGTAATTATTTTGGCTATAATTTGTCTGCTATGCCCCAGGGATGCCCCACCAGCTAATGCTGCTCAGTCGCCAAGGTAACGCAGTGTGCTTATTGCATGGAACCATAAACGTCCCCCCTTGCCCCTCCCACGCCTCTGCCCCTCCTGCACCCCTTTAAAAAATAGTCTTGAAAATCAAATGTCGGCCTATATACAATGTACATGTTGTAGTACCACCATTTGCCCTAGCATATTGTCAAAACCTCCAAACCCCTTATGTGTACATGTACATGTTTTTATCAAGAGTGTACTTATATGAAAATTTCCAGCATTAAAAATATGTACATGTATGTGTGCAACATTGTCATACATACGTGGACATATATGTATCATTATTGTAAGTCTACCTTGTAAGATGCCCATTTAACTAGCACCCATCTATTAACATGTCTAACACACATGCATACACCCACTGTAGACTGCATGTATCCTGTATATTGCACAAGGATGTATTGTACTTTTTTGTGATTTTCTGTATTTAAAAAAAGTCACTGCGTCGGGAAAATTTGTGAGAGAACGCTTGACATTGTGAATGACAGTCAAATGCCAGGTGCGATATATTTTATTTGTGCCATTTTTGATAATTATGTGGGTTCATACGTACTGGATTTAATAGAAATTTAATAGTGATTTTCGTCTTGTGTACACGTACTAACCAGTTATTCTCTTAGATGTATATATTTCGTCCATGTACATGTATGAGCAAAGGTAGGTTTTAAAGGTAGTGTACACGATTGGTAATCTTCCAATTTTTATTTTACAAAATTATTACGAAATACCTTACTAGACTGTACTTCAATAGTAGTCTCAATCACTCTGAAATGATTGCACCAGGTGTGCTGTCATTGTCAAGAAAAGTGGAAATTCATATCGTTGGAAAACTGCCCTGTAGCCTTTAGTCAAGGCGCGCGTGGCTACCCGGAAGAGTGGCGCGCCCCAGACATGATGGCATATCCGGGGCGCATCACGCGCCCAGATAGCCACGCGCGCCTTGACTAAAGGCTACATGTGTATCATCCACGCCCGACGGTTAAAAACGAACGCCGATTTTCTCTTGTGTTTTCGCCATCCAACAACGCAAAACTTTGAACAGGTCAGTGGAACGATATTTCCTATAAAATACTAAACCCCCAAATCCGCCCATTTCTGAAAATTGCAACAATGACCAATCATGTACACTACCATTAACTTGTCCATTTGTGTTATAACTGCACAGGGCTAACACTTGATTTTGTTTAGAATTCGTCATTCATGTGTGTGACAACAAGTCCAGGAACTTTTCTGTCACTGAAAAAAAAATTGAAATAAATTTTAAAATATTTTCTTTGTTATTTTCTACAAAGGGCACAACCGGCTCCGAGTAACAAGAGGTTACAACAGACCCAAGCTCAAGTGGACGAGGTAAGAGTAGGGGGCGGAGCTTTGATTGGCTGGTGGGTGGGTTGCAGGGGGACCAGTTTGGCCTATTTGGTTATCAGACGAGTACAATGTAACTTGCATTAACCCTAACCCCCTGGGCCCTTTTTTTTCTGGCAACCAGCCTCAGTCCTCCAAAATTCTCTTGTTTTCGTTGCCCAAAAAATGCATTCATCCTCAATCCTCAATCCTCGTGCACAGTATATGACCTAGTGTACTAGTACAATGTACATGGACCGTTTCCACATGTGCAGTACTACTGGATATGTGTATATGTACAATGTACAGTACTGTGTCAAACAGATTGAGTACTTACCTTGGTAAATAAATACAAATTTACAAATCAAATAGATCCATTCCAGTAACCTATACCAAACCAATCCTTCAATATCATCTCAGGCCGAATGACCATGTACCCTCAAAGTCAAAATCCTTTTTTTCCTTCAAATGCCATTCACCCTCATTCCTCCAAAATCTTCCTTTTTTTGAAAACGCTATTAGGCCTCAATCTTCTAAAATCCTCCAAAACTGCACAGGATTTTGGAGGATTGAGGAGGGTCAGGGTTGAAAAAAAATGACGGGTGGTGCATATTTGTCAGTTAAATATTCAAATACAATAATTGTTTCAATTTCATTGGGCGAGTGTGCATATTTGTTAGTGTTGAATATTCAAATACAATAATTGTTTCAATTTCATTGGGCGGGTGGTGCATATTTGTCAGTGTTGAATATTCAAATTACAATAATTGTTTCCATTTCATTGGACAGGTTGTAGATATTATGCGAGTGAATGTAGACAAAGTATTAGAGAGAGATCAGAAGCTCTCAGAATTGGACGATCGTGCAGGTAAGTCTTTGAAAAGAATAACAAAACATATAATACGGTGTATATTTTATTTTTATAAGTTTAAGTCTTGCATACCTCCATAAAACAGTCACTGCACGGAAACTGATGTGTTATACTAGCGAAATGTAGAAAGCTATTTTGTTTTATAGTGTCAGGGCCTGCTAACATGCCAAGTTCTTTCTTGAACCCTGTCCTCCTAAACATTCATTTGTGGGTAAGGTACACTTTTCTACAAAATACTACACAATTTCTCATATATCAGTGTAGTAAGAGTACTATAGTAGTGTTTTGTAGTAGTTTTACGGGTAGTAAAAGAACCGGGTACCCGATTGAAAAAAATATGTGTACCCGGGTACCCGTTAAAGAAACCCAACCCAAAACTTATAATCTCGGAAGTTGTTGAGGCTCTTTATCCATACCCAGACTACAAAACCACGACCTTTAAATTCTCTTTATTGTTAACTTTTGTGAGCGTCATAAAATCCTGTGCATCCGCCGAATCCTGACTGATGAGTCGGCTGCCATCCTTATCCATGCTCTCGTGACATCAAGGTTGGATAATGGCAACTCACTTCTGTTTGGAATCACCAACACTCTCATGTGCAAACTTCAACATGTTCAAAACACTGCGGCTCGTGTCTTATCCCGAACACGGAAATTTGACCACATTACTCCAGTCCTGAGAAATCTTCACTGGCTTCCAGTCAAACAGAGGGTTGCCTTCAAAATAATCCTACTTACCTGGAAAGCCCTCAATGACAGCGCACCAACATATCTGCAGGATCTCTTCACCCAGTATTCCCCTAATCGCCACCTAAGGTCATCTGACAAACATCTTCTTGTGACACCAAGAACTAGAACATCGTATGGGGACTATGCCTTCTCAGTTGCGGCGCCCACTCTATGGAACTCTTTGCCTCAGGAAATTCGTAGCTGTCAATCTTTACATACCTTCAAATGCCTTCTTAAAACATTCCTGTTTAACTCAACTTATAATTAGATTGCTGGTTTTGTTTCAAGTATACATACATGTACATGTATATTTAACTATTTGTAGAGTTCTGGACAGTTTCTTTTCTTCAAGCGCCTCGGAATATGTCTACATAGATAGATGGCGCTTTACAAATGCTTGTATTATTATTATTATTATTATAAACGTGAAATCTGTGCTGGTTTCCCATGTAGTCGGGTTTTAATTTTAAATAATTCCCGATAAATAACATTCAAAACCTTTCCTTTATTCATTATCTGGGAGGTTACGATGCTATAATGTAAAGTTGTACGGGTACTCGATTCCATAATCTGGAACCGGTTCCTGACATGAACCCGGTTCCGATGCACACCCCTAGTAAGAGGTGAGGTTGGGGTTAGAAGGTATTACTTTTAGAAAAATGGACAAAGCAACAATTTATCTTTGTGTGAAGTATCACGCGCATTCACATTGACACTTCCACACCTCTCATGTCGTACCTTACTTTACATCCCCCGTTTCTCCCAGATGCGCTTCAGCAGGGGGCGTCGCAGTTTGAGACGAACGCCGGCAAACTGAAGAGGAAATATTGGTGGAAGAACTGCAAGATGATGATCATTCTCGCCATCATCATCGCAATTATTCTCATCATTATAATAGGTAAGTCGTGCCCACAAAGTCATGCATCCCTCATTTTTTGTGGCCCTGCTCAGAAATCGCGGTTGGTGTTTTCTGGTGTTTTCTGGTGCAGTGCATTTTATTGGGAGGCTTTTTGAGGCCATTGGTTGTATTGAATTTCTGAAGTGTTATCCGTACGCAAGGGGTTAAAAAATGCATGTATTGTCTGACAATAGATTACATTAACCCTGCGAATTGCATTGTACTGTTTTGTACAGTCCATTGTGCGTTTTCTTTTTATTACTCCGTCATTTTTTGTTTCAGAAAAAAAAATTCTGAAATTATCTAAGTTCTATGTTTAAACATCGTATTAAAACATGGTATATCCCTTTAAAAAATTTCAGATTTCTTGAAGACAAAATGACGGAGTAATAAAAACAAAACGCACGATGGACTGCACAAAACAGTACCATGGCAATTCGCAGGGTTTTAAACAAGTTTTACAGATGCTCATGTGTACATTGTCGGTGGTCTTTGTCGTGTTGAAAGTTTGTGTGTAGTTAGTCTGCTTTGTGCACCTCGGCCTTCCTGCTGTGAAAGTGAAACATGTTTCTTGGTTAGCGTGAATCTATTTATGAAGTGACTTTGCACGCATTACAAAGAATGTGAGCCAACCAGCTTGCGATAAACTATATGTATGTGTAGGGATATAATGAGCCATTGTTCTCATTGCTTTAGTGTGAAAACATTGTGCATTTACACGTACATGGGTCATTCCATAAATTTGGGGTCCAAAAGTGTGACATTTTTGGTGTCCCTGTTGCACAGTGACATGCAGTGATGTTGTCGAGACCATCACAAGACCCTGCAAGACCAACACAAGACCATCACAAGACCATCACAAGACCAGCAGTCTTAATTCAAGTCTCAAGCTATTCAAATGAACTGTAATAAAAGCATTCCTTTGTCATGGTTTATGCCTGTAACTTGTGCCTGTAACAAGCTGGTCTTGTGAATGGTCTTGTGATGGTCTTGACTACATCACTGGTGACATGTATAATATTTTTCAATTCAGGACACATTCTTTAACCCTCCTACTATCACAACCTATCAAAAAACCAAATCCTCTCCTCTCCCACAGCTTGTGTGTCTCAACCTGTCACTCGTTAGATTTTGATCGATAGGGTAGTTGGCTCCAATTTGGCACCTGGAGAGGGAGGGTTAATGCCTTCTATCTCCAAGAGTGATTATATATTAAAGGAGAATTCCAGGCTCTATAATATTTTATCTAGTCTAAAAGAACATACACTAACATACAGACTGCACCGAGAGTTGGATTTTCTTTGTTATGGAGAACGACACACGCGCCCTTTATATTTACGATTTCTTGCCAATCAGCAGTACAAAGGGCGCGTCCATACTGTTCGAAGTTCCCGCGACATCCGGGAGATTATGACGTAGTGTCCGCACCTCAATGGAAACCCATGGTTGGCTACGTGCGGTATGCACTGGTATCACACCTAGACGCAGCTTACTGCATATGAATACGTATGTTTTTATAAGGCACCCGACTATAGCGTATATGCGTAAGGCTGATGTTTACTTCGACTTGACGTGCTGCAATTTATCGTGGTTTTTCGTATTTTTTTAGAAGAGCACAAAGTCTGTTCTGGTCGGAAAGAAAATATATTAGGCACTGCATCATCTCGAAGATTCTTAGCCTACCCCAGGAGAACTGCCTGCCGATTTTCCTCAAAGCAATCTGGTTCGAAGTCGTCGCGTTTTTATATTGTTCAGCCATTTCTTACAAATATCCGGTCGTTTGGGGATTGGGAATTTGGAAGAAGGCGCCGAGTCCTTTTAGAGAATTCGGTTTATTTGAGCAGCCAAAAGCTTGCCTAATCGTCATGATGTTGCTGTACTACAGCACGACCGAGTTTTGCTTTAGCAGTCAGGCAAAAATTCGCCAGGAATATGGAAAACAGACGTGCGTCAAGGAACAACACTGCCACGTTCTCGTTTGTGTTGCATGTATGGACAATGGTTCACTGCACTCGCACAGCTCAGGCCGCGGGGCCGGCCGCGTACCCAGCCGGCCGGCTTGGCAGTGCAGCCACTACGTCACAGTATCCCGGATGTACCGATATTCCAGAGCAAAAGGGCGGCTCGCATGACGGCAGGAGCGATATGAAAAAACCTTCGGTTTATACGATTACCGAAACCAATCAAAGTGAAATAAGAAGTAAGTCACAATTGCAATTAACGTTCTTTAACATTATGTTATTATAAACTCAGGGTGGACTTTCCCTTTAAGCAAAGTACCTGCCAAACAAATAAAAAATAGTGTTAAGTCAATTTTAACGATACTTGATGGGAAATTATGTAGGTCAGGTGTAACAGTGACACCAAACCAAAATTGTCACACTTTTGGACCCCCAAATTTATGGAATGACCCACGCCCTCTATAGACTGTGCACAGAGCAGATATTCATACAGTTTTGTTTCTGTCATTGCATCAACATTTCTGACCATCCATTTGAATTTTAACCACTTGCGTACGGATGACGCCATCTGGCGTCAAAAAAAAGTACCACCAGGCCGGATGGCGCCATTGGCTGCCGTTAGTGCAGTTTCAATCCATTATTGGATTATTGTTTATGTCATGCTTGACCGCACAAACACATTGTAGCGGTTCGATTTGGCTGCCAGAACCGCTGCAACACCCTGACGTCTCCCGTAAAATACCGTGCTCAAGGGGTTAAAGAACTCCAGGCCAGTGACGTGTATTTGATTTAAAATCCAGTTCACATTGTGTATGAATAACCATTTGCTTATTGTACATTGACTGTGCCTTCTCTTTTTTCTGTTCTCTTTTTCCCTTCCCTTCCATTTTTGCCGTTTTCTCTCAATGCATTTTTTCACTTGTCTCACTGGCTTGCCTTTACAGTGTGGGCCACACAGGGCTAAAAGGTATGCTCAACCAGTATTTTCCTTTTCACAGCTTGTTACTCTACGTGTACGCACAACGGCATTATGTGAATGAGGATGCATTATAACGCTGCGATTTAGTATCCGGACGTAGATCTTGCCTTTGTTTTCAAATCGATAAACCGACCTTTAACCAATTTGTTGCTGAGCTTTTTAGCATACAGTAGTTTTTTTTTTTTATTTTAGTTTTTTTTTATTTGATTTTATTTTACCCCATAGCAAAATAGTATTACAGTGGAACACCACTATAACGAACAGAGCGGGATCCACTGATTTTGTTCGGTATAGTGATCGATATACTGATTTTCAGCCGCCAGTCCGCCAACATGGCGTCTGTTCTTTTAAATAGCGCCCTCTTGAAGTGCACCCTCTTGAAGTGCACCCTCTTTTGATTGTAATTGAACATGTGCTGGCCATTACATGTTCATACTTTCTAAGCCTTACCGAATTCTAAAGCAACAGTTGGCTTTTCCCTTTCATTTCTTGGGGAAATAATAGCCGCCTGTCACTCTTCTTCGGCTTTTTTTTTTTAACAACAATGTTTGGTATGTTTTATACACAAAATTTGGGAGCCAAGGATGGTGTTCGGTATAGCTGAATGTTCGGTATAGCGGTGTTCATTATAGCGGCTTTCCACTGTACACTTTAATTTGCTTTTGAATAACCTTCGATGTGAAAGTAAATTTTCACAGGAATTAGGCCAAGTAAAAGTGGCCATTATAATTTTTTTTTTCTGATATGCAGGGAGGCTCCCCCCCCCCCCAAAAAAAAATGGAACAGCATACTTCCGCTACCCTGAAACTCAAACGACCTATACCAATGCATGGGTAATTTTGTTAAAAGAAAAATGATACCAAGATCTCCCGATTCGGTTCAGTAGTTTTTGTTCTAGAACCTATTTTGTGAAACAAAGTCGGGGGTCATTTGGTCCCGAGGTATAACTAAACCATGCCCACGAATTTGACTTAATTGGATAGAGGGATTAATTGTTATGTAATAATACCCATATGAAAGATGTTACGTTTCTTTTAAGTATAATGAAGTCGGATATTTGTTAAACCTGCATTTCAATATTTCTTTGTTAATTGTGCAGGATAATTTCTATTTTAAACACAAGTATGCGATCATCATGCTGTTTTCTGCATGGAACAAATGGCCAAGTGATCCGACTTTGCTTCACAAAATAGTCTCTAAAGCAAAAACTACTGGCCTGAATCGGGAGGTCTTAGTATCGTTTTTCTTCTAAAAAGATTCTCCATCCATCGGTACAGATGGTTTGACTCTAAAGGTGGTGGAAGTATGCTGTTCCGTATTTTGGGGGCCACCCTGTATATTCCGTACTACACACATTCTTAGTCATTATCACTGTGGTCTTTGAATTTGAACATCCAGTCCAGGGTGGTAGTAATGTTCCAACTGCGTACAAACCTGCAATTGTCATACCCTTCCGAAAAATATCTCCCTGTAGATTTTGGTCTGTGTTAGGCACAAAAAAAATATTTCCCAGAGACATAATAACGAGGTAGTCACAAAGCCAACTAACGCTTTAAAAAAAAATATTTTTATTGTTATTTTATTTTATTTTTAAATTTGTATTTATTTATTTATTTATTTTTTACTGATTTATTTATTTATTTATTTTTTTATATTTTTTTAATTTTTTTTAATTTTTAAATTTTTTAACAATTTTTTTGGGGGGGTCTATAATTGTCAGATCAGAAGCATGTATAGAATTGCCAGCAGCACATAGTATGTGTGGTTATATTATCAGTGGCAACACTAGGGGTTAGGGAGTTAAATTCCCCAAAATTTTCCCACCTCCAAAAAGCCTTTTACAAGATCAAAAAAAAGTACGAATTTCTGGTTACGAAAAAGGGAGCTTGTCAGAGGAAGACAAAACTGTTCTTTCCTCTACTGCAGTTTGCTCTCCAGGGAAATCTGGCAAGGCCAAAACTCGATTTTGACCAAGGGGCTGTTTTAGCAGGCAACGAAATTTAAAAAAATGCATTTTGTCAAAAATGAGCAAGGAGTGCATGAATTCATGATGAGTGGTGGCAGAAATCAGAGATTTCAAAATGCGGTTATCCTAATTTTGTTCAAACCTAATAACGGTTATCTGATTTCACCAGAAGTTCACATCTAGCTCATCATGCCAACAAGTGACGAGTTAGGTGCCGCATGAAAAGCCCTCCCAATGACTGGATATAGTTTGCAGGATTCAGTGACCACTTGGCCTTCAAAAAAACACTCCAGAACTGAAATGTTGAAAAAAAATTGGATGGGCAGGCTATTCATATACTAAGAAGACCACGAGCGAGTGAATGCAGTTACAATCAGAGACCATGGAGCAAATTAGAGGATGTTCCAGTTGTTTTCTTTAGCCCGTGTCACAAAAAATTGAAGGCTTAAATTTTTTAGGTTGCTTTCTAATATCCGGTTTCCAAAATCGAAACCGAATAGTGGAATTCAAACCTAATGTTAAAACAAAATCAGGATTTTTATATCCCACCACTATTCATGATCGTAAAGTTATGTCAGTTTCAAAGTGTACCTTGCCCCCCCCCCCACAAAAAAAAAAGAAAAGAAGTGAGAAATGGAAAATATACAAATGTAGTAGTGCCACTGATTATAAAACATCGCGGCATGTTTATGACCTGTTACTGTAACCATGCATATTGTGTTGCGTTCAAGCATATAAAGCTAGCATGCTGTCTGTGTTCTGTTGTATTGCATGGCTGCCTGCCTCGTACATGTATGTCAAAAAGTGTTTGTCAAAAGTTGTATCCCCAAAAGTGCATCCATAGACATTGATGTTTTTTGTAATGTGCATTATACACGTAGACTCAGGTGTGTCTCCACCGTCGAACGTGGACGTCCTATTGTTCCCCCTTTTGTTTGTACTTTAACTTTTTCGGAAGACTCCCATAGGTTTTGTACACGATCTCAATCGCGGATGTATTTTGGGAATCGCGGACGATATTGTTCCCTTTGTTATACGTCCGCGTTTGTTTGGGAGAACAAACGCATGAGTATGCGCGTACAACTAACACCACGCCTAGAATTAGTCTTTAGAGGTGGGAGGGGATTTAAGTTCCTCCTCCCCCACGTAACCACCCCTTGGATGCATCATTGCATTCTACATCTGTATACTGTGAAACCATTCAGGATAGCCCCTTCCCCATAACACAAAGTGTTCCACAACTGTATGCAATTGACCTATTGCCCTTTACGAGTTAACCACGCCCCTTAGACAACCCTATGGGAATTTTGTGTGGTAATTTTTGTTCATCTCGGATTTTGCGCGTTCCACGTGGAACTATAATTCACAATCTGCGTTGACGCGATTCGACCACGATAGGTCAATTAACTTGAGATATTCCGTAACTCCTCCCCTAAAAGAAAAAGGAGAATAAAAGCGAACTGTCCAAGGTGGCCAGGGCTTGAATTTCCAAAAAGAATCTGATAGACCCCCAGGGCTAGTAGCTCAAGAAATCTGCTAGACCGGAAAGAGATTTCCAGGACTGGCGCACAATAAACAAAACAAAATATGAAGATGAACTACTTTTTGTCCTTATTTGGTGCATCATTGAGACAAACAGAAAAGTACTGAAATATTAAAGGCCGGTTTATAGTCAGTCGCGCGATGGTCGTGCATTTGAAAAACTGACGCGTGATCAGCCTACACACGGTTTATAGTTGTCGCTGATGCGCCAGCGACCAGTGGCTGAAGGACGCTGGCGACGTCGCTACAGAGTTCAAATAATTGAATTTTGACGTGGTCGCTGACCTCACTGTTTTTCACTGGGTCGATAGAATTACCTGTTCGGAAAGAAACGATGAATATGCAAATATGGCACACGGCATACAAAATATATATCACTATAAATAAACAGTGACAACGTCCTATATTTTATTGATGCGTCTTAATATTTATTGTTATGAAAACAGCTGGAACAAACATTAATCGCACATAAAAAAAAAAAAGCTGCTAGCTCCGACAATTAATAATTATCGCAGCTAAAAATTTGTACGTTCAGCAGTGGTGATACGTGATCGTCACACGTCGTATTCGAATTCCAGACGTGCTGCGCGTATGCCGCACATGTGTTTACAAACGTAGCGTGATGACTATAAACTGCACAAAAAAGGCCTAGCGTCCAGCAACCATCAGCGTCGGATGATTTTCATCGCACGACCGACTGTAAACCGGCCTTTAGACATCAGTATGTAATTTGTAAATAAATTGCTGTGGGACTCTATAGTCTCCTGCTGCTTTCTCAGTGAGGTGAATGCCTAGACCGTCGGACGTGTTGGTCTTGGAAACCACTGGACCTGCACTCAAATTACTAGACTCGGTCCAGCGGTCCAGTGCGAATTTCAAGCCCTGGTGGCCCAAAAAGGGAACCCACAAATAGAGGGGAAATATGACCAACCTACAGATGATTATTATGTACAAAGCTTGGTCATATTTTCCCTTTCCGGGTTGCCCCGTTTGGGACGCCCTGTACACCATAAAGTAGGCACATCCCTGCACTGGTTCATTTACCAGGGAGGAGCAAAGGGTTAACTTTGTAATAGGTGGGTAGAGGTTAGAGGTCAGCTCACATAGGTTACCACAGAGGTTGTTTGGCACCCATCAGAATTCTCATCACACATGTACACGTATAGAAATCCACATGCTGGTACATACACGTAATACAGTGCAGACATGTTTTGCCTGTTTAACCAGCACACTTTTGCATGGCTGGGATGTCAGGCATCCACTGGTCACTGATCTCCATGTATAAAAATCTGGATTGCGCATTGGCCGTTCAAGATGTAGACGCCGTCCGCCACCTTACCACCCCATCCATATCCGTATCCTTATACATAACGCGAACGTTTGTTAGAGCTGTTCACTTTCGAATAATATAGTATTCGATTATTCAAAACCGGGCTTGACCGAATATTCGATAATCGCTGATCAAGTTTGTCACGTGTCGGCTGCAACTGCATGCCGCGCCTTTAAAAAGTTGCACGCAAAGCAGGCGGCTTTTTACATGCGGCGATCGATATTATAAACCGCCCGATCGACATGTTTGCATGCGCCTGTTGTACCAACTATCAAGATCATTAAAGGTGCATTTAACGTTCTGATAACAAGAAACCGAACTCCAGCCTGCGTTTTTGCAGAAATTATTTTATAAGTGTCAAGGGTTTTACAAACACAAAAAGTTACTATCGACAAAAATGCAGCATAAGGCCGTATCTGTTTGTTCATATCATTACTTTTTTCGAATATTCGAACTGGCAAAAAGGTATTCGAATATTCGGTTTACAATCGTATATTCGAATATTTGGTATATTCAGCACAGCCCTTACGTATGTACGTACGCACATGTACAAAATTGTGTAAAGTCGTAGGCAGGCGCACGCTATGGTAGGACTAGGCCGCACAATGTTTATTTTGGATGTTCCATACATGCGCGTGCACGCACGGTTAAGTTATCATCTGATTCTTATCGGCATTTCCGAAGCAGGATGCACGATGCAGTTCGAAGGTTGTGGACAATCTGCAAGCACATACTGTATGACGAAATTGAAGGAAAAAATCGTTATGCATGCGGCGTTATGATAATGATAACGGTCTTGAAAAATCATTATTCTTTGCAATTCACCGCGGTCTCACTATAGTGATGACACGCCCTCAACGTTGGAAATGTGGAGTGGTAATATGGCTGCTGCTGGCAACAGATGTACGTAAAGCGCGCAGCCGTCGGTCAATGCGCAATCCAAGATCAGTGCCACAGGTCGGTTGAAGAGTTGGGGTAGTTGGCAATGTCAGCATGGAGCGAGCAGGAAAGTTTGGAAATGTGAAAGTCATTATCACCTTGGAGTTCCCCCAAAATATCTTTTAGCCAACAGTTACTGATTTTCATACAGATTTGTCAAGTTCTCGTCTTATATGGGTACATGTAATGTACTCATGTGTACGTGTACAAGCAGCGACTTGCTAATTATTTTGTAATTACTAATGCTTATAAGCCCTTCCCTGAACCGAAGTCGTGTCATGATTCCAACTTACAACCAGCTTACCAAACACTTTTTGTTACTGTGAGATATAAGGCAAAAGAAAAAAAAACTTGTGTAGCCCTTAAATGGGAAAAATCGCAATGGAGGGTCGGTCGGTGGATTTCTTTTTTACCGTCCGTGAAAACAATACTACATGTCGTGTGACTCGGAAGTCGAGAGGCAAAAATGTAAGCTTATTTAAAAGTGAGATGGCGAAATGCATGATTGTGCCGCCGTAGCTGTATTTAAAGACGATGATTTCAATAAAACGTGTGTATTTTGTGCAGGAAAAGGTGAGATTTTGAAAATTCCTTCAAAAATAGAACCTGACTTTTCTGACTTTTAGGTTTGGTCGCGGAGAGCAACACAACTATTTTTTTTGGGGGGGGGGGGGGGGGCCTAATACTGTACATGTAGCTTTTTGAATAAGTTTTGGAAATTGATTAGGAGATGTGATTAGCTACATGTTCTCTATCAACCTCTGGGTACATTTTTATATGGCAAAATCAAGCATGAATTCAAACATATAGTGAATGTTAGAGGTGTTTGTGAGTCAGCCTGCCTGTATTTGTATATAAGTCTGAACTAAGTACAGCTTCTGTGATTGGTCAGTCTGCCCGAAGTACCCTTGTAGTTGAATGTTAAAAATTGTCCTCATAACCAGTTAAAGCTTCCCAACCTTATTGATTTCTACTGAAGAAAGATCATGAACAAATTTATCAAGTAAAACTTAATTGTAGCAAAGCTTGTGGACGTCGATCAGATCTCACATTCATGAGAAGTGATAAAATGATATCGTGTTAAGCCTGGTTCATACTTCATGCGAATGCGTATGCGAAGCGAATTCGTTAAGGTAACGGAGAACGTCACAATAAAACTTCAATTGTTGACGTCACGAAATTCGCTTCTCATTCGCATTCGCATGAAGTATGAACCGGGCTTTACTCTTCAAGTTTTGACTTTTGTCGTCGAACCTTGCCCAGACTGCTTCTGGCCTACATATGCATGACATTATCTATGTATGTAATGCAGCCAGAAACTAGTGTGCGTATATAAGCCAGAGGCTTATCAGGCTGCTTATAGGTGCATGGCAAGTACAATACTGACAGAATAACCAACATACAGCGTTGGACAGAACACTGGAATGTATTGAGACTTGTATTGAATTTTGTAATCGATTGTTTCTTGTCTTTTCCTCTGCAGTTGTAATTGTGGAAAATACAAAAGGTAAATAGAGGGAGACAGGATGGACTGGTAGTATAGGTGGAGTAAATGAAGCCGATGCCGAGGAGGAGGAGGTGGAGGAGGAACCTAGAAGTGCTTGCCAATAGATGTCAACTCTCTTCAACCGTGTCTTTCTCTCCCCGGGCCCCATTTCACTGATTATTCCCCTCTTTTTGCACATTGTATCTCTTCCTCTTACTACAGTTCCCCACACATGTTTCCCCAATGTGTGCATATGTTTCTTGCAGTTGCTCAGAAAATGTCTGTTTGAGATAGTGTTCATCTGCGAGCGGGGAAAACGCACTGCATGCTGGGAGATTTTTATGGGGAGTCAAAAATTGCACTTTTTAGGATTTTTGTCATTTTGTATGTTTACTAGTGGTCAGAACCAGCTGAGGTTGCTTTTGTGACCTAGATATGGAAAGCCTCTCTTCCCAAAATAATAAACTGCAATTGTTTGAGCTCACTGGGTGCACACACACAAGTGTGTAAACACCTTAAATCGGGGACCTTCTATTGTCCCCCGATTGTTCATGACAAGGACATGCACTCATTGGCTTTGTACATGATTTTCAACCCGGGACCTTTCTCAACAGGGGACCCTATTGTCCTCTATTGTTAAAGGCCCCCTATTGAATGCAAAAACAAACCCACACACACATCCTCACACATGTACTCATACGGGGTACCTCTATCGTGAACTTTACTTTCCTTCTTCTATTCTCCTTTCTCCTTTGTCCCCATTGAAATCTCAAAAGCCATAGCATTAACTCTGTGGGGTAGGTCGATTTCTAAAGACCCAATTGCAGGGTAGCATTGGCGCCATTGTTACCCTTTTTTTCTATGTACCCCGCAAGGAGACTAATGTAAGAACACACAGACAAGTGTGTAAACACCTTCAATCGGAGACCTCCTATTGTCCTCCTATTGTTCATACTTTAACTTTTTGGCAAGGACACTCATTGGTTTTGTACGTAATTCTTAATCGGGGACCTTTCTCAACAGGGGACCCTATTGTACTCTATTGTTGAAGGTCCCCCATTTAATGCAAAAACAAACCCTTACCAGTCAGGATGCCGGACCTCTCAATGTCTCCTCTATTTGTGCTCCTGCCCCTCCCCTCCCCAAGTCCCACCTCGGCCCCACCCCGGCCCCACCCCACAACTCCAAAATTAATTCCTCTCCCATCCTATTCTATTGGCATTCTTGAGGAGTGTATATTTCTCTCTGTATTGTGTATGCATGTAAATGTTTGGCATATCCACTTTAATCTTCTTCATATTTTTTTAGCTGATTGCAAACATCTGTTTTAATTTGTGAACCCCACCGTCCGTATTCAGGTGATCTTAGCTTTGTAGCAAAGATCTGTAACTTCGGCACGTACGGATAATTTAATATAAGATACATGCCAACAATATGTGTTTTGATAATTCCTTGGCAACTTAATCAACTATAAATCAACTATGACATAGCACATGCAATGGGCCGAATAAATAAAAGCTAGCAGTTGCTTATCTGAAAAAAACACCTGTTGCTAGCCCAGGTTAGCAAATGCTTAGGAGTTTAACAATAGGTAAAGGTCCATTTTTCATCACATGTTGCCTGTACGTTGAAGGAAGGAAAGCTCTTTCCATTTATGAAATCATCCCCGAATTGTCCTCCATGTTTGTTTATGCGTACATGAGTACAGTCTATGGCCCCACGGGTGTAAGGAAACCCAAGCTTCGCAGCCCATCGTGGCTTTGCGTTTGTCACATCTGTAGTTGATACGGGGAATCTTATTCAGGTTGCATGCTGAGCAGATATGCGGCCCAAAGTATTTGCAATGACAGTGGAAGCAGGAGGCTGAGTTACGCTCATCACCTTTGCAACCGACGTTTGAAAACCCGGATCCGCTAAGTACCGCAAAGTTGTTTCCATGCGTTGAATTGGTGACAAACGTCCACCACGGTTCTATTTATTTTCTGGCAGCAAAGTCTGTGCAAGCCACTCCACATTTTCCTCATCAAACCGAAAGAGTTGATGGCAAGTGGGAGGATAAGTCTCATCACGATTCATCCTATTCTGGTACACCTTTAGGATGTGTTCTTACATTCATAAATGAGGCCACGATGACTGCAGTACAACAGGTAGTGCAATATGGTTGTGTTAGCAAAAGCGCAAGCTCCTCATGGAGAACCTTGCAAAACTACAAGCAAATGCTGCAGATCATTAGCAAAAGGTCACCTTTATTAAGATGTTAAAAAGCAAGTGCTTAATCACTCTAGCATTTTCTTTCCAAAAATAGCAATTACTTTTGCTAAACTAGTCCTAGCATTTACTTGCAAGCAGTTGCTAAATTGTATTTATCAAGATTTAAGAAAATGGCTGGTAAAAGCAATTGCTGGTTTATATTTATTCGGCCCATTGTCGGTACTGAATTGCACAAGTTTATTTCAACTGCAGGAAACTACAGGACATTTGTATCGGGTGATTTTGAACCAACAAATAGGCCATATGCTTTTAATAGCTGTTATTGTCTGGGATAATGCATTTCGATACATGGTTGTATATATAATTCAAAAAACTAAGATCTTCAATTTGGTTTTGAAAAGAATGGAGTAATGACAGAAGTACATGTAATGTATGATCATGCTATTTTTTGCCATGACCATTCTTCTGCCGGGCAGTTGAGAAACTCACTGCTCTGCAGAGTTTTGATATTGGGGTCATTCCGTCAATTTGGGGTCTAATTTTGGTGTCCCTGGGTTACATCTGACATGTATAATATTTTGCAATTCAGGACACATTCTTTAATGCCTTCTATCTCCAAGAGTGATTATGTAAAGCTGCAAAATTAAAAAAAGTAAAGTAAAAAATAGTGTGAAGGCAATTTTAATGATACTTGGTGGGAAATTACACAGGTCGGGCGTAACAGGGACACCAAAAAAATGTCACACTTTTGGACCCCGAATGTATGGAATGAACCATTGCTAATTACTTCCACAAATGACATGAAGAATATTGAAATTAAAGTCCAGTGGGAAAATGGAGGGAAATACAAAGCACACACATGCCAGAACTGGTACACAGATGATGCCTGCAGACTGCATTCTTGCATATTCAACATTAAAGAGTTGTCCATATTTGCAAGATTTGGTCAATTGTACAGATTTCGTGAAATGGGATTTTATTTTCAACCAAACTTCTTTGAAATGATTGAACTAGTTTTATAGTACTAAGGAAAGAATGGCCCCAGATGTCTTGTCATTAAACTCATGTTGGAAAATATTTTGTGATTGCAAGGCACAGAGTGATAGCTGTTTTGCGGGAAATACCAATGAGTAAAAGAATTAATGTCAGTCTATGTATGTTACTTTTCAAGACTGATCAAACAATTTCCTTCTTAACTTGACCCCAATAGGTTTTCTTAATGAAGTCGAACACTTGTAACCAAAAAATAATGAAGAACTCGGATTTCGGAAAATTGTAATTGAGGAGAATTTGTCATGATTTTTTGATTCAAATCTTTTGGAACTTTCATGATTTATCTAGTTTTCCAAAAATTAGTGATGACCATTTTTTTGTACCGGCGTTTATGTTACATTGTGTTTGCGTTGAGTTTCTTTTTAGTCTTGTAGTCTGAAACTGACTTGGAGTTCAGTTTAATAATATGAGTAACCTCTTATGTTACAAAAGTATGTGTATATTTAAATTATGATGTAGGTATTGACAAATTTATTGTTAAATATTAAGTGAAGCTTGTATTGGTGTATGAAATATTGTAAAGATAAAAAAAAAAGCCATTTGTGTCATAATATATATCATAATACATAAAATTTGACTCTTGTACGCTGGCATATGAGGTGTTGCATGAAAATGTGCATTTTTTTGGTACATAATTTGTTTGAAAACTACATTTTTTTCCACAAGGGTTATTGCATAATGCTGGCTTATCGTCTGCAAACATTCCATTCAGCATCCTGGTTCTCATAAAGCAATGGACTTAGCGCTGAGCAAACACTCCCCTTAGACGTCTTATGTGGAAATGAACCAGCTTGGTACATGTATTTCAACTGCGCATGTGCACAATGACATTTTATCCCGTGTGACCTAACGCGCGTATGTGCATGCGAAAGGTGGTCGCACAACGCACACGTGTTAAATTCAATTAGAATGAGCGTTCGCGTAACATGGCGTGACATTACGTCAGCAATTTTATCCCGAATAACCTTGGACCTTTGAGATACCAAACTGGCTTATTAGTGTCTCATGTTTTGCCTGTTTATGTGTGCATGCATTGTTTGTGTATTGAATAAGCCAGTTCGGTATCTCAAAGGTCAAGGGTTATTCGAGATAAAATTGCTGACATAATGTTACGTCATGTTACACGAACGCCCATTCTGATTGAATTTAACACGTGCACATTGTGCAACCACCTTTTGTGTTCACACGCACGCGTTAGGTCACGCAGGTCATTCGGGATAAAATGTCATTGTGCACATGCGCAGTTGAAATACCGAACTGGCTTATTGTAGCAAGTGCAGTTGACCTTTTGCAAAAACTGGAACAAACATTGCATAAACTGCCACAAAGTGTCAGTTGGATATTGTTGCACAAGTTGTGGTCATATGATGTTACTTGCTGAGAGAAGTATGTGTCATTTTCTAGCTTTATGTACATTGCGTATTGTAAAATAAAATAGCCAATTATTTCTGCCATGAAATTACAAAAAAGTTACTTTTGAGAGCTATTTTTTTATCAAGTCCCCTCTAGCCCGCTGGTGCCATTTGTCTAAAAGTTGTCGCTGCGGGTAGCAAACAAATCTGACGTCATGACATGAACTCCCCTTTTGTGCCTAGACTTTCAGACAAATACCACCAGCGGGCTATGCTGCGCTAGAGGAGACTTGATAAAAATAGCTCTCAAAAGTCAATTGACACAATTGACGTGAAACTGCAAAATGACGCAGACTTCTCTCAGCAATCAACATCGTCTTCAACCTCTTGAATACAGACGATGACCATATAGCCGTGGTTTCAAAATAACCACCTGGTTGTCGTCTGTATGTGCATTCCTGCACAAACAGTCGAACCCTGATAATAAGAGCACTGTTAATACAACATCCTGCTTATAACAAGGAAACAAATGGGTCCCGAGTCTTTGTTTTTCTTTGTTTTCCATTACTGATAATACAAGGTACCTGTTATAACAAGGTAAATTGTAAAGTCCCAAAGACCTTGTTATAAAGGTGTTCGACTGTACTCACTCCGTTGTTTGCTTTTTGTTTGCATTACGCTTGGCTGCATAAGCCCATCTTGGCATACCAGCACCCCATCAACAGCCTGATAGAAGGGGTTAATTATGTGACATTTCTCAGTGTTTCGGACGTTTTTTTTTTTTTTCTGTGAAAAAAAAAAAAGGAAAATGCAAACTACCACTATTGTTACAAAAACAATTCTATTTTCGTCACGTACCTGGGGACCAAATCCAGTAAACATTTCACAGTAGATATACAAACAAATATTCTACATTAAGTGCAAAAACCGCTGTGGATAAAGCTGTCGTTTGTAAGTAAATGTACTGACAAATCATACCGATATTGTGTCGGCACCACTGTGTACGCTGTTAAACATTATGAATGCATACCTTCGCGTATGGGCAGTCCAACTTACAAGTGTCAAACAGCATATCAAAATTTGTAAGTATGACGCAAACACTTAGTCACGTGATTTCTTGTAGTTTCTGTCGAACATTTAGCGAGGGGAGAAAAAAAAACCAAACTGTTGAGAGTAGATGAGCTATAAATATTATTAATATATATATGCGTCTGTATTTGAATTCAATGGCTTTTCTTTATTCATTCCAGGCATGTAGTTGTACATAACAATTATACTATTGTAAAATTGGCTACATGTTTCCTGTGTTAATTTTTTCCTTATTGTTCAAGATGCAGTAATTTCTCTTGGTGGTTCTGTGGACCTTAGTTAGTAGTATGTAAAGTATGTATATGTACATTGTACATCCAGACCAACAAACTTAAAGATAGTATACGCTATTTACTTTTGCTGTCGTTTTTCAGAAATGAATGGATTTGGGGGTTAGTATTTTATAGCGTGCTAGCAAATACTGTAAGGCCCTGTCCGAATTACTTGGCTGCGGCTTGAAGTTACACACGAGTCTATGGGAAGTGGCTGCAGCCACTACTATAGACATGTGTGTAACATCCAGCCGTAGCCAAGCAATTCGGACAGGGCCTAACACTGACCTGTTTAAAGTTTTGTGTGCTTGGATGCTGGGGAAAACAGAGAAAAAAATCTGTTCCAGTAGTCTGGTTCCCTGACCCTACTTGAGTCGGGGAATTATCAGGTCGGGGAACTAGACTATTTCCAACGATTGTCGGCCGACAATTGTGTACTGAAGGCGTTAACGGCTTTAGTTACATCTGTAAGCAGCTGGGGCAAATTTCCTAAATTGGCTGAATGAAAAGTAGTGCTTAAAAGTGCATAATTTGTCGCCGAAGGTAACTTTTTACTTTGAATAATTTTTGCCAAGCGCATATTATGCCTAAGCCACGTACCATTGCACGAATAACTTATGTTGATAGGTGGCCTATGTACAAAGCGTGTTTGCATTGGCTCTGATGTGAGTCGGATTGCATTCATCTAAGCCATTTTCTTTAAAAAATTGTTTTTAGACTTTTATTTCGCTGAATTATTTCTAAGCTCTCCAAGCAGTTTTAAAGTTAGGTCTGGATTGATGCAGATTTTAGCTATGCATGCCCAACTGAGAATTTGGCCCAAGTAGGTGGCAGCCATGTTGGACTAGTTTCTGAGTTGTTATAGATATAAATGGCAATGACATTGTTCAATGCACCCGGCTATTTGAGCCTCAACTGTTGGACTTGTGAAATTTGAACTAATTAATGGCCATGTCGGAAAGGGGCATTTTGTCTTAAGGCTATGACTATTCATCATGGCGCCCGATTGCAAAAACAGGAGTCGCAGCGACAAAAT
Organism: Hippasteria phrygiana; assembly: GCA_037893225.1. Lineage (NCBI taxonomy): Eukaryota > Metazoa > Echinodermata > Asteroidea > Valvatida > Goniasteridae > Hippasteria > Hippasteria phrygiana. The sequence continues at coordinate 794,315 of JAZGUH010000234.1, forward strand.
ACCCAATTTCCAACACGGGCAAGGTCTGTATCTGAACCAAGGTCTGTTGCTAGCTCCTCCAAGAGAAATGTTTCATTTGATGCAATTCGATGTCAATAAAAATAAATATCTGTACAACATGGAAACCTTTCTTGCTGATTGTTTCTTTTTGTCACTGTCTCTGTTCACTAATTTTTGTTCTCCTTTAAAGAATCTGCAGGAGATTGGGGAACCTCAGTTAAGAGCAGAATATCTGCTGTTGGCGATTATCTTAAGAAACGATGTGTTTAGAGTTTCTGAAAGTGAGATTAACTGCAGGGCTCCCGTTTTTCAAATAATTTCGTAATTGGGTTTTTCTCTCCAAAACGAGAAAAACCATGTAGACTATTTCAAGTTCACAGAAATTGGGCAACAAGCAATTGAACATTGCAATTTATGCAGGTTTTTTTTTCATTAGAACTTGTAGTTGTAATCAAACTTTATGACTGAAAGAAAGATTGAAATGGCATTAAGAATAAGACCGGCTGAAAGTGCAGGTTAAAGTCTGTGCTTTACAGAATTAAAGATTTCAAGCTCTAGAATAAGGTGAAGAAAAACATTTTATTTTTGGCGTCTCGCCCGCTTTCTTTTTTGGGGGGCCGCCTGGATTTTTGTTGAATTTTTTACCAGTGGAACTGAGGTGAAAATAAATAAATGTCGACCGATCCATCTGAAAATAAAATACTTGTGAGTCAGAACACCTAAAATCATTCAAACCATGTGAACATATGTTCAATATAAAGCCAGTTCGGTTTTGAGATACATGTTTTATTCCTCCATGGAGATACCGAACTGGCTTATATATTCCCATGTCCAACATGTCTCTTTCATGTTGTGTCTTTGAACAGTTGAAAACCCACACCTGTCGGTAATTTTAAAAAGAATGGCGGCCAAAAAAACAAACACCTACTTCTTTCTTAAATAAACAACAACCGGACGTTAAATATATATATTTTTTAAGCCTTTTAAAATTTTGTGAACTTTTTTTCACCTCAAGGGGGCGTATGCCATTCGTGAATATCGTCTGCTTTTTTTGTCTGGGAACCGCCTCCATTTTTTTACACGGGTTTCCTATGGGATCGGATACACGTTTTTATATCAGCTGATGCATGAGCGGATTTTTGACCGATGTAAACATTGGACTTTTATTTCGACAAAACACGTAATTCAGAGTCTACCCCAAAACCCTGTACATGTATTATGTTCTGAACCTGTGACAAAGATGTGAAGATGTGAAGATGTACTGGAAGCACAATCGTAACATGGCGTAGTTGATTTTTGGTGGTTTTCGGCGGCGATTTCAAGGCCCGACAATGGTGTCAATTTGTGATTGTTGCCCTCCGTGCAGAAGGAGGCGGGACAGAACGAGTTCCACGCGGAGCGTTGGAAGTGAAGATTTGGTAATGAAATGAGCCTAGAGCTGGATTTTTCAAGCTAGCACAAACTTTAAGTTTGAGAATTTAGTTGGGAAATTTTCATGCAATATAGGGGAAGAAAGTTTGTGTTTTCTGTGTTAGATTAGATGTTCTTATCTTGGCACACACAGTGTATGGTAACTCTATAGAGGTCCATGACCATGGTAACTCAAAGTGTTCACTTCCATCATAATTTCGGTAATCGTTTATAGGACACCTATTTTTTTTACGAGTTCCGTTTAAAACTGATATTTGCAGATGACTTTACAGTACCAAAGTGACTTTTGCAGGCTAAAGCAGTCTTTCAAAGAAAATGTGACTTTCCTACCTTTGTTTGCAGTCGGAGACATTGCTGTTTTACACCATAGCCATAGGTCTAATTTCTCTCATAAATCAAAACCCTGCCCTCTTTCTACAAAATTAAGCTTGCTTATATTCAACATGATATCTTAGCGAACTATTTAGATGATTTCAAGCACACAGAGTGACTTTTCCTGCCTGTATCATCGCAAAATATTGAGGTAAGTTCCGAAACATAAACTGTCTCATTCGTTCTCTTATATGAAACGGGGTCCTAAAGGTAACGATTACCATAATTTCTGCTTCATTTTCACAGATTCTGTGAACGGGTGTTGAAGTTGTTCGAAAATTCATCTTAAGGTCTGCATGTGTAACCAAGTTTAATGAGTAATCTTTTGTGTGCTTGTAATTTTCTTTCAGAATTTGCTGACTGGCAATTACTCCAGGCATGGGGAAAATGAGTGGCTGCCAATTAAAGACTACGAGGTAATTAAAGTAATAAACAAGGAACCCAAAATAAGCCAGTTTAGTATTTCAACAATTGCACAATTACATTCTATCCCGATTGACCTGCGTGACCTAACGCGTGTGTGTGAACGCAAAAGGTGGTGGCACGTGTGAAATTCAATCAGAATGGGCGTTCACGTAACATAGCGTGACATTATGTCAGCAATTTTATCCTGAATGACCTTTGACCTTTGAGATACCGAACTGGCTTATTAACAGGTGTTTTTCTGGTTGACAAAATGTTGTAAGGGGGTAAGGATTAACTTTAACCCTAACCCTGCCAGACGCAGCACAGTGCATCTGTGGTGACAGCTCCACTTTGCTGCACTCTGCACACAAGTCAATGTGACAAAGTATGCAATCTGATGCGTCTGGCAGGGTTTCTAGCCAAAATACCCTGGAGGGTTAGGGTTAACTCGCAAGCTTAACATTTTGCTTCCGGAAATCGGTTAAAATTTTGAGGAAATTTCCTTTCTTTGTTGACACTCAAAAAATACTTGAAGTTTTTCTATATGACTTTGTTTTTCTCGTCCTTTTTCTCAAGAGTCTGGATTACGATATCTGTCACAATGCTCCATACCAAGCGATGGTGGAGAGAGAAGAAACTTGGATGAGTCGCCATCTTGGGCTGATGCGCTGGATTGTCACTGCAGCTATCGGTGTCGGAACTGGTTTGGTAGGGCACCCAACCCCCCCAAAAAAACCAAAAAAACAACAACAAAACAAAAACAACAACAACCAAAACCAGTATCATCCGTTTAATGGATTCTATATATGTGCTTGCAATAAGCCAGTTCGATATCTCAAAGGTCAAAGGTTTTTCGGGATAAAATTGCTGACGTAATGTCATGCCATGTTACGAGAACACCCATTCTGATTGAATTGAACACGTGCGCGTTGTGCGACCACCTTATTTGGCCACTCGGAGCCGACATCAGAATATTTTGTACAGCAATGTGAACAGGGCTGTTGATTGGTCGACAGCTGTCTGGTAGGTCATAGGATACGAAACAAATTTACAAAGTCAGAAAGTCTGCCCCTCTCGTCTTCGCCACTCCTTTTAATTTTATTTATTTGTAAAAAACCACCCAAAAACAACAAAAACAGTGAGCTTCTCCCAAAGGCAAACCCCCCCTCCCCCACCCCCCCCCCCCTCCCCCCGGCCCCTCACCTTTTTCTGGAGATAAAAATTGTCTATCGAATTGTGGATTTCAGAATCATTTTCAGTGTTTATTTGGTTCCATAATGCATTTATTTTAAACATGCAGGTTGCAGTTTTTATTGACTACTTTGTAAACAAGCTGAGCCTCTTGAAGTACAACACGGTTGAAGACTGTATCCTTTGCAGCACATTCATAAATACCTAAGACAGTTTCTATTGGTCGAGAACCTGTCACATGGGTGGTTTTAAATTAACAAATCCTTTCATTTCTGAAAAAATGAACACCCGAACAAAGACAATGACAATTTGGGAGACCGCCAACATAGGGCAAGACAGCTCAGTTGGTGGAGCGCCGGTACGGTGTTTCAGAGGTCGCTGGTTCGAATCCCGCTCCTGCCAGTTTCTTTGTTCACTTTGAAAACATTTCTGAGAATGACAGCCAAAGCAAATGTTGTATATTACCCTTAACTATGATGTCTACCAAGTCACCAGTGGGCCTTTGGCTTTGATCTTATCCTTGACCTGATATGTCTTAGCTATTCTGCCCTGTATGAAAGATGGCTGTCTTGTCCTCTCTCTACTCATCCTGCTTGGCTTCAGTGCTGGCTTTGTCATGATCGCCAGCATCTTAGTTGCAATAGAGGTACGTAAGTTTACACACTCCATCTCGAAAATGCTCTTGGGAGGCCAATCAAGTTTTATAATAATGACGAACTGAAGCTCTTTCCGTAAACACGATTTCGTGAAAACTCATTGTGACTTCAGATGTGGTCATATTTCTCACAGACTCGTGATTCTTTTCCCTCATAACACTGAATAATAAACAAAATTGTTAATTAATCCGATCTGTCCGGCCGTTAATAATGGGGGTGCTGGTATGCCCATATTAGCATGTGCAGAAAGGAATCCTGAAAACAATAGGCAAACAATGGATTGAATATGTGCAGGAATGTGCACATAAATGACAACCGTCGTGTATGGCTGTCGTCCGTATTCAAGTACATGTAATTAACTTGCGTAGTTCAAAAGTTTGTGATCTAAGGTATATTTCTATAAATTGTACTCCTAAAATATTTTTTGGTAGCCTTTGAGAAAGATCTGCTATGATTGAAAAGTTAGGCCCTCCTAACTATTATCACACAAATCTTGTTTATGTTTTGAAGGTTCATGTACATTATGAGTAGGTACATGTTAAACTTATAAACCGAAAGTAACTTGGGAACATTTCACATTCCGGTATTGGTCAAAGGCACGGCGTGGCAACACATAGAACTTATCAGTAACTGTATAACTGTCGAGTTCACTGGCCTTGTTGTATAGTGCACTAGACTCAATATCCCAATAATACTACAGATTACGGGTTCAAGCCCAGCCAGGGGGGTCATGGTGCTTGTGTTCTTGAGCAAGACACTTTGTCACGAGGTGCTTCTCTCCACCCAGGAGTGAATGGGTACCTGTGAGGGCACTAGTGGTTATTTAGCTGTTTGATTAGCCTGTGTGTACTTAACTTGCAGCCGGGGCTGCATACTCCCTAGGGATCTGAGGTTTCGGGAATGTTGAGGAGCCTGATGAGCAGGGGTAATAATTTACCTCCTTGAGCTTCATCCTTGAGCTGTATAAACTTGACAAAGCTTATAAACCCAGATAAATTAACTCTGATACAAGATTTTGATTTTATAATTTTTGTTTAGCCCATTGCTGCTGGATCTGGGATACCGGAAATCAAGTGCTATCTGAATGGTATCAAGGTCCCCCACGTCGTCAGGCTGAAAACACTTCTTGCCAAGGCCATTGGAGTTCTCTTCAGCGTTGCTGGGGGTAAGACATTCTTGGTGTCGTCTGTCATCATTCATGAATTGCTGTGCGGCATCAAGATTTGATGGGGGTGGGTTTTGCATGGTTTTTTCTTAAGACTTGTTCCTTGGAGTATGACTTCTTACTTCTAAAGCTGATTTTTGTTCTCTCTTTTATTCTTAAGTCAAAAGCTAGGACCCAGAGGGAGACCAGATGCCAATTTCACGGAGCCGCTAAGCACAAAAATTTCGTGAAAACAGGTTACCAGCCAAAACTCAATGTGATTTTCATGCTAAGTTAACAACACCCGAATACCAGTTACAAGAAGTATACATCATAGGAACATTTGCGACTCGCTCTAAAAAGAAATGAGTCAGATGTGTTAAAAATACATTTTTAAGCTGTATAGTTGGTCTTAAAGAGCACGAAATATGCTTTCATTTGATATATATGGCACAACTCTGTAGTGTAATGCATTGTTAATTTTGTACGATTTTTTGCATTCTGTGATTTCACAGTAAGTATTAAAAAGTCTGAGACCTTAACCCGCCCTGTACGTAAAAGTGTGAAGTGCGGCATCCAACTCATTTTTGCAGAGTGGGTCACATTTGGTTGGTATGCCTGTTTTTATCTGGAAAAAAATTTCATTCCAATGAAAATGTTGTGCTATAACACCTCCGTGAATTCGGCCCCAGTGCTAATACACTGATCAGGGTACCCATGCCAGGGTGAAAAAAAAAATTCTGAAGTTGAAAGAATCTGTACAAAGTTTAAAGAGGATGTTGATCGCTGAGAGAAGTCCGCGTCATTTTGTAGTTTTATGTAGATTGCGTATTGTCAAATAAAACGGCCAATTATTTCTGCCATTAAATAACCAAAAATTTACTTTTCAGAGCTATTTTCATCAAGTCCCCTCTAGCGCAGCACAGCCCGCTGGTGCCATTTGTCTAAAAGTCGTCGCTGCAGGCAGCAAACAAATCTGACATAACAAGAACTCCCCTTTTGTGCCTAGTGCTAGACTAAGGAGTTTGTGTTATGACGTCAGACTTGTTTGCTGTCCGTAGCGACGACTTTTAGACAAATGGCACCAGCGGGCTAGAGGGGACTTGATAAGAATGGCTCTCAAAGTCACTTTTTTGTTATTTCACGGCAGAAATAATTGGCTGTTTTATGTTACAATACGCAATCTACATAAAACTACAAAATGGCGCAGACTTCTCTCAGCAATCAACATCACCTTTAAGATGTCGCTGTAATGGGACCCTTTGTAACAAAATTTGAGGCCTGTTGATGTGGTTTCTTGTCTCATTTTGACAAAGTTGTAGTCGAGTCCCTGCAAGTCCTTTCACAAGTCCTTTCGCAAGTCCAGTCAGAAGTCTTTTCATAAAGCCAGTCACAAGTAACTGGATGAACAATGACAAAGGAATGCCTTTGTCAAAGCTCATTTGAATAGCTTGTGATTGGAATTAGGACTGGAAAGCTTGTGATGGACTTGCAGGGACTTGTGATGACTCGACTACATCCCCATGATTTTGACTCATGGATGATACATTTATTTGTTATATCTCCGTCTTGGATACTGTATTTTGATTAGCCTAGAACGATCACGTGTCCGGTCGATAAAAATGACTCTCACACTCCAAGCATGATATCACACATGCAGCCAGCTGGCTATTGAGCTGTATCATTGGTACCTATGCAATTTTCACCTACACTGTTGACGATAGTAAACTATAATGGGAGCAGCGGACTAGCAGACGATCAGCTGTTTTGATCGCGTGATTTGTTTGAGTTAATTTCCACCGAGCAAGGCAAGTTGAACTGAAAAAAATGGGTTTGGCAATCTAACAAAACAATTGACTGCTGTGTGGGATACGACGTTATTAACACCCTCGGGACGCATAGTACCTTCGGTTTCGCCTCGGGTGCTATGCATCACAGCAGTCAACAATTGTTAAATATTGTACTTTTATCCAGGTTTGTTTGTCGGCAAAGAAGGGCCAATGATCCACAGCGGTGCGATTGTCGGGGCCGGGATTCCCCAGTTTCAAAGCATCACTTTCCGCAAACTCAACTTTAATTTTCCGTATTTCAGGACCGACAGGTAAGGAAACCAGTCTTACAAATAGAAACCACATTTTTAACTCTTTGCGGCCCATGTGTACGGATTTTTATTTAGATTTTTAGGTTCGTATTTTTTGCTATTTTTTTGTTCATTTTCTGATGCTACATGAAAGTGTGCGGTCTTTTTCCCTGTTTAGCTTGGTTGAGATAAGTTGATGAAGCTGTTATGCATTACAAAATTGCAAATTAAAGGCAGTGTACATGATTGGTCATTGTTGCAATTTTCAGAAATGGGCGGATTTGGGAGGGTTTAGTATTTTATAGGAAATAACGTTCCACTGACCTGTTCAAAGTTTTGCGTTGTTGGATGGCGGAAAAACGAGAGAAAAACGGCGTTCGTTTTCAACCGTCGGGCGGCAGTTAACTGGATTTGTTATAGTGCCCTCTTGTAAAATAAGCCCAATTTTTGTAAATGGGATCGTTTTCAATGGGTCACATAACTGCGCGAGCCGACTGGTTACAACCTGTCGCTTCAGTACACTACGCGACAAAACCTTGTATTATAATTGCAACCTTGCGCCTGTTTTCTGATTGTTGACCCATTTTAGACACAATGCGGAATACTACATTCGGTCAATAGAGGGCAGTTTTCCAACGATTGTTCGGCCAAACAACCGTTGGAAAACAATATAAATTTCAACTTTTCTTGAAAACGACAGCACACCAGGTGCCATCATTTCACGGGATGCTTGAGACTGCTATTAACTTACAGTCTAGTAAGGCATTTCGTAATAATTCAGTAAAAATTTCTGGAGGATTACCAATCGTTTACACTACATTTAACTGAACAAAAAATGAACACAATTGCAGCATATTCACAACTGCTTTATTTGAAGGTAAACTAGCAAGACTACAAAACGTATGGTCTGTACGAATTTGCCGTGTTTCTGTGTAAACACGACGGCTTTATTTGAATAACACAACCAAATGTTTGAATCAACATAGTACATGATATTAATTCACACTAAAATGATATCCACAAGGATTTTTGGACAAGTTGATTATAGTACTTGTAATTTTGTTTACTGGTAAGTAGATTTTTGTATGCATTGATCAATTTGGGGAATTAACAGTATAGTGTACGCTACCAATAGTTTCCCCCGGAGAAACGCATCCTTATGCATTATGCAAAATAAATTGCCCATTTTACATTTGGTGGAGATGTAAACTCTTACTTCACATATCCTACATGTATATCGCCCCCACCCCTGCCCCAATCCCGGCCCCAACCCTACTCCTGTCCCTGTGCCTGCTCCCAGCCTTGTTCCCATCCCTTCTCCCAACCTATCCCATCCCTTACCCCTGTCCCTAGCTCCCACCCCCACCCCGGCCTCGCCCCTTCCCCTTGTTATGTCACTCATCCTCACATATGCACCCATACGGGGTACCTCTATTGTGGACTTTACTTTCCTCCTTTTATTCTCCTTTGTCCCTATTGAAATCTCAAACTCCATTGCGTTAACTTTGTGGGGTACCTGGATTTCTAAAGACTCCCTCGTGGGGTACCATTGTCCCCATTGTTACTCTTTCTTCCCGGTACCCCATAAGGAGACTAATGTATGAACACTGCCATGTATTTGCTGAACTCAACGCTATTCAAAGAATTATTCCTTGTCATGAAAATGGAAAAACTACATACCACTGATACTAGGGCTGTTCATTTTTGAATAATTTAGTATTTGATTATTCGAGACTGGGCTTGACCGAATATTCGAATATTTGATACTCGCCGATCAAGTCTTTCAGGCATTTGCTGCAACTGCATGCCACGCCGGTGTTTTACATGAGGCGATCGATATTATAGACCACCTGATGGACATTTTTTGCATTGCATCAAGATCATTACGAGTACGTATAACATTCTGATAACAAGAAACCAAACTCCAGCCTGAGTTTTTGCAATAACTATTTTAGAAGTGTCAAGGGTTTTACGGTCGGGAACAATAAACCTCCGTCCACAAAAAAATGCGCCATTTGGCACTGCTAAGCGCCGTAACATTCCTATAGCATCAGATTCGTATCTGTACGTGCATATATATTTTTTCGAATATTCGAACCGGCAAAAAGCTATTCGAATATTCGGTTGATGATCGAATATTCGCTATATTCGGGACAGCCCTAACTGATACCAGATGCATTTTACAATAAATACATTGTGTAATTAATTTCTCAATCGTTACTTGAAGCACCATGTTAATTACCCCAACAAAGAACTTGCAAAGTACGTACCCTCTTCCAAGTACATTTATGTTCATAGTTGTAGCAGGCACTTTGTTTCAAAGATGTACATAAAACTGTGCGGACTGGAAGATATTTCAGACCAATGTTGTCAGGAGTACTTTCTGATGAGTACGAGTTCAGTGCAAATTTAGTCACATGCGAGTACAAGCACAAGCAGGCTCCTAGATTGATATCACAAAGTGCGTTAGATGAAAGGATGGCTGTGGGAAGCAGTGGTTGAGCCTGTGAGTGCGCAGAGTTGGGGGGAGGGGGTAGGCCACAACACAAAGGGCCTGCTTGTTTCACACGAATCCGGATCGCGATCAGTGATCCAGCCGCTGGTTCGCTCCATCCCTTAGGCGAAATCTGGTGTGTGAACCAATGTACACATCACTGATCGCGTGAAATAAACAGGGCCAAAGTGTTCGGTTCGGTATTACAGGTGTGATATTGCATTGGCAGAAGTGACAACAACAATGTAGTTGAAGCATGGAGGAATAAGAACACATGGTTGAAGGCAGAAATTCAACACAGTCGAACCCTGATAATAAGAGCACTGTTAATACAACATCCTGCTTATAACAAGGAAACAAATAGGTCCCGAGTCTTTGTTTTTCTTTGTTTTCTATTACTGATAATACAAGGTACCTGTTATAACAAGGTAAATTGTAAAGTCCCAAAGACCTTGTTATAAAGGTGTTCGACTGTACATAAAATAACAAAACGGCTACATGGAAAAATCAGTCTTTCACCTCATGAAAATATTCCTTCTGCTGTACTCATAAAACATTCATACTCGTGAAATACATTTACGTGAAAAGTACATTTTCATGTGAATGAATACTGGTACGAACAGAGAAAAAATGCACTCAAGTATTCGTACAAGTACGTTCATAAGTAACTGCTTTGTCTTATTGTCGACATGTTTACCTTTCCAATGTGTAATTATTATACATTGGATAAATGATATCAGAAATTATGGGAGTACCTTTTTAAATAGTAACTTAATGCCAAACATGCATTCAAAAGCTTTCATAATCTGACTACTTTGTCCGACTTAACTGTTGGAAGCCTTCTGTGGATTCGATACTGTCTTGGTGTAGGACTCTTACTTGAAATCCATTTGTTCTTGAACCTCCTCTTCCTGGGACTGTGCGGGCTGGTTTTGGACAACCTGTTCAGGGATAACTTGTTGATGTTGATGGACAACCCCACCTTCCAAGGAAAACAAATCATGAAATACACGATCATACATTTGCATTTGATTTGCACGTTTGATAATAGCATTTCAGTCTGTGACTGTTTGGCCCCAGACTTTTCATCCAAAGAAATCACCTGTCCACTACTTAGCATGTTACATGGAATAACATAGATGTATACACAGTTTGTTCTCTTTCTTGTTCTTGTGTCTTGTCAAGGGTTTGGACTGCCCCTCTGAGTTCCCGAACCCTTCCCACCCAACAGAATGCCACTTTGTTTTAAAATCTTGAGAAATGTGGATGTGTCGTAATCACCATCAATCTTCCTGAAGTAAAATGCTCTCCATTTCATGTGACAGCATCGCCAAGATTATAAGAGAAAGTTTTCTACTAGACATGTACGCGTGTTTAACAGCGTACAGATAATTGTTTTTGGAAGACTGCAGTAATTACACTCATTTGATGATGTTTGCCCACAATCTATATGTCTTCCCTTTTCCTCCTCACGGTCTTTCTAACTACACGTAGGGCTGTTCATTTTTTAATAATTTAGTATTCAATTTTTTGAAACTGGGTTTGACCGAATATTTCATACTTGCCGCTCATGTTTTTCACGCGTCAGCTGCAACTGCATGCCACGAATGTAAAAAGAAAGTTTTATGTGCAGCTGTCGATATTATTGACTGCCCGGTCGACATTTTTTCCCATGCGCCTGTTAGGCCTATATCAAGATCACTCCGGGTACGTATAACGTTCTGATAACAAGAAACCAACTTAGCCTCATGGTGTTTTTGCAGTAATTATATTGCAAGTGTCAAGGGTTTTACGGACGGGAACAATAAACCTCCGTCCACAAAAAGTTACCTTTGACAAAAATTGCGGCATTTGGCACTGAAGCGATCGTATCTGTATGTGCACTGGTTGGAGTTGAACCCACGACCGCCTGCTTACTAGTGCGGATATCTTAACAGGCTTTTGAAAGCACCGAGTATATAGAGTGCTGCATACACTACGTCTCTTCTAATTTACACCATCCCCGATGCAAATTCTATCTCTTCACATGTATGTACGTACCTACCACCTGATATGTCAACATTCCCATTTTCATTTGCAGTCAAACTGTTATTGATCTTCACACAAATGTGTTTTGACCCTTGGTATCACTTCCTGGATGATATAGGTGATGTGCATTTTTCCTATTTTGAACTGTGAACCTTTCGAACCAATCTATTTTAAACGTGGTGTTTACATGATTGGTAATCCTCAAAATGTTGTTTACTGAATTATTACGAAATACCTTACTAGTTATTAGTAGTCTCAATCATCCTGTGAAATTATGGCACCAGGTGTGCTGTCATTTCCAAGAAAACTGGAAATTTATATCGTTTTCCCAACGATTGTTCGGCCAAACAAGCAAAAATCGTACATGATTTAAATCTGGCCGCCATCCCCTTCAAAGTAGTCCCCTTGTGCAGCAATGCACCGCTCCCAGCGCTCCTGCCACGCTTGGAACGCTCCCTAGAAATCACGGTCCGTTAAAGCGCGTCAAGCACCATCTGCGATTCTCGCTGGATCTCCTCTACAGTGTCAAAACGGCGACCTTTCAGCTTAAACTTCATTTTCTGGACCAGAAAGAAGTCGCAGGGAGCCAAATCCGGCTAGTAGGGGGGTGGGGAGCGACGATTGTGTTGTTGCGGGTGAGAAACTCGCACGTTTTCAACACGTTGTAAGCGGGCGCATTGTCATGTTGGAGCACCCAATTGCCAGCGCGCCACAGTTCAGGCCGTTTGCGCCGAATGTTCTTCCTCAGACGCCTCAGAATGGGGCAGTAGAACTCATGCGTTGACAGTCTGACCCTGGGGGAGGAATTCACGGTGCACAACCCCGCGAATGTCAAAGAAAACGATGAGCATGCTTCTTCGGTCGTGGAGACTGCAGGCTCTTCCACTATGAAGACTGCTGTTTGGTTTCTGGGTCGTAGCCGTAGACCTAACTCTTGTCACCACTGATGATCCTCGACATGAAGTTTTGGTCATCTTGGGCCTGTTGATGGAGATCTTCGCAGACTTCGACACGGTGCTGCTTCTGCTCAGGTTTCAGGTCCATGGTGAAATCGCAAATGCACACGTCACAAAAATGTGTGTAACACAGGTGCTGATGTTGATCAAGCAATGTAAACTTGGAATACTTACTCATGAAAGTTATTGCTTTAACCTGCTATATGCACATTGCTGTGCTGTGCTGTGCTGTGCTGTGCTCCATTTAACAGCATAAAGATAATTGTTTTCAGAAGACTGGTTATACACTTGTTTGGTCATGTTTGCCCACTGTTCCTGTCTTCTGTTTTTCCTCCTTGTTACCTTCCCCTAACCCTTCATGCCATTTGTCCTTTCTACATGTACATGTAGCTTTCGTCTTACTGTGTTTTTGGTGTCATTAGCCTTTCAGAAATATTTTGTTAGGATTGAAACTTCATGCCCTCAAAAACACTTGCAAAAACATTCCTAAGCTGATTTTTTTTCTGACTGATGTTATGTAGACCGATTTCTTGAATATACCCCAACAGTCCTGAATCCTCTAATTTCAATACGATTTTCCACACCACCCAGCTGTGAGTTAGGGTTAACAAAATATATACAGGGTACTCTTTTTTATATTATAATGGCATTTGAAATTTGGAATTTAAGAGCAAATGACACTGTGCTTTTTTGGCCAACAATTTACTAAACTGTACCCAAATAAGTGTGTTATCATTTGAATTGTGTTTTAGGCATAATTGTCACATCAGTTACCTTGGATATTGTGATGGACATGACCAATGTTGATTGGCCCTGTGGGTTGGTTAAAAATCTGAGGCGGAATTGAGTCGGCCTGTGCAGCACCCTCTGACTGCTGCTGACCTCCTGACTGCTGCTGACCTCCTGCGGGCACCTTGGACTCTACAAAGTCAAATTGTAGGAGAATTTAGTTGACTTCTTTGCATCCTGAAGATACATCTACGTTAAGAAATGAAGTCCGACACTCACTGACAAAAACTAAAGAGCAGCATTGTCAATTTTAGAAGTTGGAGTAGAATAACTGAGAGGAAGAAGTATCAGCTAATGTACTTTTTGCGTAGCAGTGAACAAGAATCACTTTTTCGTACATGATTCCAAGCCACGTCATCTTGGAATATGCCACAAAAATCTTCAAAGTACACAACAACCTCCATCGCAGAGGAAGGTTTTACTGTACGTAGGCTGATACATGTATACATAAATGTACTTTCTAACATCTCAAACACTCTCATTTTCATTTGCAGTCACATATGGAAACGTTTGGCCCCATTTGGCTCATAAAAGATTTGGCCCATGCATGTGTACATGTACGAGGTCACGCACACGGGCCACGCAGTTCATGCGTGCGGTTTGTAGTGTGTATAACATCCAGGACATTTTGTCACGACTGAGTACCTATTTCAGCCGCTAGATTTTATTAGTCGAGATTTTCATGTAATTCATTTTCCGACAAAACTATGTAGCCAATCAGGTAAAGTGTCATATCAAACGAAAGCTTATAACTCAGCCATTCATAAACCGTTTACCCCGAGACCGCCCGTCCACGAGGAAATGAGTGACGGCTTGGGGAAGAGGAGGCGGTACGGTAAAAGCCGTTGTTTACGTCAACTCTCCGTGCAAAAATTTCGAGTTTTTACGGTACAAAAAGTGATTTTCCGACAAAACCGCAACTACCATCGGTCTGATTTTGCTTCGGAGGTTTCAATGAGTAGTATTTAAAGCAAAAAACGTTTACCCCAAAGCTTGAATTGCGTGAACTTTTTAGAAAAAATTGCATTTTCACGAAAAAAATGCTGATTTGGCATATGTACAAAGCGGGTGCTTGACCAAATGAGACCGATGTTTCCATATGACTGTCATTATCTTCAAACAAATGCATCTTGACCATTGGTATCACTACCTGGATGACATGAATTCAACCAAAATAACAAATGCACATTCATTGATCCGGTCAAATCTACATGTATGTCTGTGAATAGGGGGTGCATTTTTCCTGAACTGTGACACCCTGTTAAACCAATCTACATGTACATGTATTTTAGGCCAGATCGATGTTACATACTGCAAAATAAATATTGTGTCAAATCTTGACAACATTGTTCAACCTCACCTCTCATCTTTTATTGTGACATTTATCACTTGGAAGTGTAAATTCCTCCTTGAAATTTGGACCCAAAGATCAAGCACCTAGTAGCAAAAGAAACTCACCTGACATCCTTGTTCCAATAATCAAGATCAGCTCAAACCCCAAAAGTAACCAAGAGGTGTATTTTAGACCTGTTAAAGAAAAATTCACCGTGAATAGACATGTAACACTGCTGATCAACTAACCCAACAATCTTTGGTTTAGGATCTCCCTTGTGAATGGGAGATCAGTCAGACCAAATAATGTTGAGGTTTTATTGTATGCAGCATAACAATAATTTAAATTCCTGTGCATGTGGCAAATGGGCGACTCTGCCCAAAATAACCCCAAAAGGGCAACGCGCAAGTCGCCCATTTAGAGCACTTTCCCCACGCACACCCTACTCAAAACACTCCAAAGGGGCGACTTTTACAATGGGGCGACAGTGATGTGTCGCCCTATTCGACCACGTCGCCCGAACCCACTCTTTTTTAGCATCATGTGTCGCCCCAACCGGCAATTGAGGAAAATTTAACATACCAGTAAACTTTTGCCACAAATTGTATATCGGAAGGAGGAGGTAATATAACTAAAATCACTCACTTCAAGTCTGGGAAATCAAAACCGTGGCGAGCCGATGCCGTCTTTGAATGAGAATCACTTGGTATTTTATAGTTTTAATGCTTATGTGCACTGATGGCGCAATGGCATGCTGGGGAATTCCAGTGCTTTTTTTGGGGGTGGGTGATCGAACTTATTTATCGGTCTATTGTGCAAATGTAAATATGGAAATGGCGAGAAATTACATGTAGTTCTAATCGCATCATGTGTTGTGCCGGGGAATTCCAGTGCTTGTTGGAACTTTTTTGTGGGTGAATAGAGAATATATTTGTTATTGCAGTCTATTGTGCAAATGTCAAGGCTACAGAACCTTTTAAACATGAAAATGGTGAAAAATTCAGCAGGTTTTTTTCTACATTATACTACCACAAAACCTGTTAAAAAAGTTGGAATATATTACTGCTGATTACTTTTAAGGGCACATGTGGATGGGGGAGGGGCAAGTTCCCCATTTTTGGATTGGGGAGATCTATATCGGAACGTTAAAAAAAGTGATATCTCGGTTTAAAATTCACTTTTTTATAAATTTTGTGTTCGTCTTTTCAGGGATAAAAGAGATTTTGTCTCGGGTGGTGCTGCAGCAGGAGTGGCCGGTCAGTGACAATTTGACTGTGAAACAAAATTATGTTCTTTTCTCATTTCAAAGACAAAAACATTCTTCTTTTAAAACAAACGTCAGATTGTCTATTCATTTCAAATAATTGTGATGACACCCATGCCAAAACCAGGCACTTCCTGCCAGAAATCAATTTTTTGGGGGGCCCATGAAGGAGTTTAAAAGATTTCCAATGAGCCCTCACCGGGGTCTATAGGTGAAGTATTTCTCAAGTTATGGAATGTTTAATCCCTTGTGTCTGGCTGTCATTGATGGGTGGCTGGTTTGCCAAGAACAGGCTGTGCAGCCAAGTGTAAATGCAAACAATAGGCACCACACTGAATAGAGTGGTCCTATATTCGTCACACTTGGAGGCCCCTTTCGTGTGACAGAAAACTCAGTTTGAAAAAGCTCCATCTATTCATTACAATCCCATTCAAGACCATTGTAGTCAAGACCATCCATATGATGCACGATATGGGGCAGAGCGAACCCCCCCTCTTTTGTGTTGGTCATTGTGTTCCCGGAATCTCAGGAATTCTTTTCAGAGGTCTAGGGGGGATGTGTTAGGTAACAATAGTCTGGAGAGTGTATAGGGTATATGGACAAAAAGGGGGGTACCCCTCTGCCCCATATCGTGCTGGGTATAAGACCATCACAAGACCACACGAGACCATGCAAGACCAGCACAAGACCAGCAGTCTTAATCCAAGTCTGAAGCTATTCAAATGAACTGTAACAAAAGCATTCCTTTTTCATGGTTTATGCCTGTTACTTGTGCCTGTTACAAGCTGGTCTCGTGCATGGTCTCGTGCATGGTCTCGTGCATGGTCTCGTGCATGGTCTCGTGCATGGTCTCGTGCATGGTCTCGTGCATGGTCTCGTGCATGGTCTCGTGCATGGTCTCGTGCATGGTCTCGTGCATGGTCTCGTGCATGGTCTCGTGCATGGTCTCGTGCATGGTCTCGTGCATGGTCTCGTGCATGGTCTCGTGCATGGTCTCGTGCATGGTCTCGTGCATGGTCTCGTGCATGGTCTCGTGCATGGTCTCGTGCATGGTCTCGTGCATGGTCTCGTGCATGGTCTCGTGCATGGTCTCGTGCATGGTCTCGTGCATGGTCTCGTGCATGGTCTCGTGCATGGTCTCGTGCATGGTCTCGTGCATGGTCTCGTGCATGGTCTCGTGCATGGTCTCGTGCATGGTCTCGTGCATGGTCTCGTGCATGGTCTCGTGCATGGTCTCGTGCATGGTCTCGTGCATGGTCTCGTGCATGGTCTCGTGCATGGTCTCGTGCATGGTCTCGTGCATGGTCTCGTGCATGGTCTCGTGCATGGTCTCGTGCATGGTCTCGTGCATGGTCTCGACTACAACACTGATTCAAGAACATTATAGTTGAAACATGAATGAATTGAGTATGTGCAGGAATGTGCATATAGACGACAACCACCAGGTGGTCTTATCAAACCACGTCATTGGCCGTCGTCCCTATTCAAGAGGTTAAAGACCTACTATAACCAAAGTTTAATTCTCTAAAAAAGATTAGTATCTTGATTATGAATTACAAGAAACCAAATTCGTGCTAAATATTGCCATTTTCTATCCATCATTATTAATTAACGCACGAGAGAAAGATGCTAATTAAATATTCAAATTTCACGCTTACTCCAAGTTCTCCCCCTGCTGCCGTCATCGGCGGCGCGCTGTTAGCCTTGACGTCATTGCGTGTAGTCATCCATACTAAACTCAGATTTGGAATTGAAATAGTAGGCTTTATACATGATGGGATATACAGAGACGAAGTTAATTCAACATGTATGAACTTGTACCAAGTGCAATGATCGGACTACACACCATGACGTCACGCGCAATATATGCATAACGCGTGACATGCAAATGGAACGTGACGTAGGCTTTTTCAGACGATAGGATTTTCAAAAGTGAGCCAATTTGCATTTTATTTTTCAAATTAAAAAGGACAATACAACATTTGTGTGTGTATTGCTCTCTACATGTATATTGATATATCTGTAGACTGAGACAATAATTTCACATTTTTTCAAAGCGTTCTTCTAGATGGGGAATGGGGAAACACTTAACTGCTCTTGATCATTTTTTAAAAATTTGTGAAGTGTGGGAACAGCTTGGTTTTGGCATGGGCTGTCACAATTGTTCAAGATCTCCTTTTGTTTGCATTTATTGCAGCTGCTTTCGGAGCTCCGATAGGAGGAGTCCTATTCAGCTTAGAGGAAGGGTCATCTTTCTGGAACCAAATGCTGACATGGAGAACGGTAGGTTAACCCTAACTCCCTACATCATTTTTTTCCGACATGAAAACCCGAATCCTCCAGTAACCTCCAATGTTTGTTACTGGGGACCGCTGCCTGAATCCTGCAAAATCCGCCAGTGGGTTTCTGACCAGTATCCCAGTATTACCTCAATCGATGACCCATTTTCCTCCAGAGGCAAAATCCTCTAATGGCCTCAATCCTGCAAGATCCTCCGAATGCTTCAACTTCCAAAGACCCTCAATCCTCCAAATTCCTCCATTTGGCAAAGAGGATTTTGGAGGATTGGAGAAGGTTAGGGTAAATCTCTGTGCTGCTATCTTCAAAGCATGGCTGGCCCATGGAAGGAAGGGGCGGGGCTGGTGGTGTTTGGGGAGGGATATTGTTTGCTTGAATTTATTATTAACACGTAGATGACAATAATTTGATCCTTATTTGAGATACGTGCTATGGATCCAATTTTAATATTACAAGCATTTATGTAGCATCTTTGTTGAAGGTCAAAGTGTCCAGGTGCATCTGACAGCTAAACATACCTGCAGCAGTATTTATTCCGTTTGTTTGTTTGTTTGTTTGTTTGTAACATGTTTCATGGGTAACAGTGCATTAGCACTAATCTACCTCCTCGGTGCCCGGCTTTGAATTAAAGGAAGTCAATTTCAGTTTCCGAAGCAGGATACATGTACAAGCAAAACAATAGCCCTGGGGAAACCCAACGCTTGCATTCAAGTAGAGAATGATAACATTCCACAAAGTGTGCCAGGCGGGAATCGAACCAGGCCCACCAAAGGTGTAAGGCAAGAGAAGTACCACTGCACCTATCTAAACCCGTAAAGGCCGGTTTATAGTCGGTCGCGCGATGGTGAAGGCCTGGCGCTGATGGTCGCAGGAAACCGAAGCTGGTTTTAGGCAGTTTATAGTCGTCATTCGCGATAAAGCGCACAACATACGCGTAATGCGCACCAAATTCAATTGTTAGATTGTGACAATCCCGCATTTAGAAAAAGGGAAGAAATAGTAGAAAGTTAAATAGCAAGTTTTATAGAAAGATCAATCAATTGGAGGGAATTTTGGACTTTTTTTCGTCAGCTCCCTCGGCATCAAGAACCGTAGCAAGATTGTGTTTCCTCACTTTCTAGAAGCAGATTGGTCTTTGCATTGTTATTCGTGACATTCTATAATTTGGATAATATTGGGCCTTGGAAACTGAATTTTGTTGTCTCTGTAGTCCGCTTGGCCGACAGCAAAATTGCAGGGGAGTCCTGCCCTTTTGATAGTAACTACTCAGATAAAATGCAGTCCTCCATTTTGTTTACTGCTATGTAATTTGCATATTCATTTTTTACCGACCATGTTGTCAAAGTTTAATCATCTGAACTCGGCGACTCATTGGTCGTTGACTTTCTGGTATTTTAACCTTGTTTTATAGCTAAGTTACTTTTAATATTTAAGTATCTAGTTTTCTGTGACTTTTAGAAAACTATTGATTTTTAGTCTTAATTCCTTGGTTTTTATTGTTTTATTGTGAGGCACTTTGAGTTTTTTTACATAAAGCGCCATACAAATGTCTGTTATTGGCTGTTTTGGAAACTTTTCCAAAACAGCCCTTGTTTTCGTTAAGATTTTTTTTTTTGGCTGTTTCGGAAGTTTTCCGAAACAGCCTTTGTTTTCGTTAAGATTTTTTTTTTTTTCTTTTTTTTTTCTTTTTCTCTTTCAGACTATTGCCCATAGCATTTGTACACGTTTTCCTTTTTACCGGCACTTTGGCTACTTGTATGCAGCCGATTGTCTTTAAACTTAGCAAACACTTAAAGCAACTGCTCAGAATGTGTGCCGAACTTTTACGTCATGATGACGTCATCACGTGATTTTTTATGAATTTTTGAATTTTGAAAATCGTAACATTTGTTTCAATATATCTAGCGAACAAAACAAGATATTTTCAAAATTCTTTTTGTGATAGCTTTGGTATGTCTCAAAGATATGCCCTAAAAGGCGAAAATTGTGTGACGTCATGATGACGTCATCAAAAATGTTTTTTTTTAACGCATGTAAGGGTCAATCCGATTACAAAAATATATATATTGAATTTTCCTCTCCCTAATTCCAAAATGTCATGATCGTGGCTCACTCAAGTAAGAAATAACAGCCATTTCAAAATTTAGACCAAATTCAATATAACACAAAGGAATTCTGGGAAGGGCAGATAACCATGGCTCAAATGTGCATGCTGTTTATAAAAAGGGTTGATTTGTAGTCTTTTTTCAAGTCGCTAGACTATTGCCCATAGCATTTGTAAACGTTTCCTTTCTTACCGGCCACTTTGGCTACTTTTAAACTTGACAGACACTTACCCCAACTGCTCACAATGTGTGCCGAATTTTACGTCATGATGACGTCATCACATGTCACGTGACGTCATCTTAAAGGGGCATTTTTCGAAGCCATATATCTACAAAAGTACAAGTCCGATTAAGTTGGAACGTGATATCTAGGTATGCCACCGGGTGTTATAGATGAAAATTGACATGCCGTTATGATTAAGTCAAAACATGTCACGTGACGTCATCTTAAAGGGGCAGTTTTTGAAGCCATTTATCTGCAAAAGTACAAATTCGATTAAGTTGAAAACAAATATCCAGGTAGCCCAGTAGGTTTATAAATAAAAATTGACATGACGTTATGATGACGTCATCACATGTCACGTGACGTCATCTTAAAGGGGCAGTTTTTGAAGGTCCATATCTACAGAAGTACAAGTCCAATTAAGTTATAAAGTAATATCTAGGTAGCCCAGTAGGTTTATAGTTGAAAATTGACATGACATTATCATGATGTCATCACATGTTACGTGACGTCATCTTAAAGGGGCAGTTTTTGAAGCCACATATAAACAAAAGTACAAGTTCGATTAAGTTGAAATGTAATATCCAGGCAGGTCTGCAGGTTCATAGATGAAAATTGACATGACATTATGACTTCATCACATGTCACGTGACGTCATCTTAAAGGGGCAGTTTTTGAAGCCATATATATACAAAAGTACAAGTCCGATTAAGTTGAAAAGGTAGGTCAGCAAGTTTATAGATGAAAATTTATGTGACTTTATGATGACGTCATCACATGTCACTATTACAAACAACTTTAATTAATTTCAAAATTAACAAAGAAAATTGGCAGTAGTGCGATTGTTTGACAAACTTTAATTGTTGTATTCACATTTCACATCCAAACTAAAAAAAAAAAACGAAACAGCCCTGTGTTTGTCCACAAACACCAACCTCATGCCTCTAGTTTTCTTTTTTTTTTTTCTTTTTTTTTTTTTTTTTCTTTTTCAGCCAAATGCCCATAGCATTTGTACACGTTTTCTTTCTTACTGGCACTTTGGCTACTTTTATGCTGCCGATTGACTTCAAACTTGGCAGACACTTAGACTAACTGCTCAGAATGTATGCCGAACATTTACGTCATGATGACGTCATCACGTGATTTTTTATGAATTTTTGAAATTTTAAAATCGTAATATTCTTTTCAATATATCTAGCGAACAAAACAAGATATTTTCAAAATTCTTTTTGTTATAGCTTTGGTATGTCTCAAAGATATGCACTAAAAGAAAAAAAAATGTGTGATGTCATGATGACGTCATCAAAAATGTGCTTTTTTAAAACACATATAAGGATAGGTCCGATCGTCATGAAAATTGGTGGGTAGGTAGATACTGGCACTAGGATGCAAAATCCAAAATGACGTCATGATGACGTCATCACGTGATTTGTTATGAATTTTTGAAATTTTGAAAATCGTAACATTCTTTTAAATATATCTGGCAAACAAAACAAGATATTTTCAAAATTCTTTTTGTTATAGCTTTGGTAGGTCTCAAAGATATGCCCTAAAAAGGAAAAAAATGTGTGACGTCATGATGACATCATCAAAAATGTGCTTTTTTAAAACACATATAAGGATAGGTCCGATCGTCATGAAAATTGGTGGGTAGGTAGATACTGGCACTAGGATGCAAAATCCAAAGTGACGTCATGATGACGTCATCACGTGATTTGTTATGAATTTTTGAAATTTTGAAATCGTAACATTCTTTTAAATATATCTCGCAAACAAAACAAGATATTTTCAAAATTCTGTTTGATACAGCTTTTGGTATGTCTCAAAGATATGCCCTAAAAGGCGAAAATTGTGTGACGTCATAATGACGTCATCAATTGTTTTTCTTTTTACGCATGTAAGGGTCGGTCCGATTAAAAGAATTTATACATTGAATTTTTCTCCACCTAATTCAACAATTTCGTGATCGTGGCTCACTCAAGTATTAAGAAATAACAGGCATCTGAAAATTGTGACCAAATTCAATATAACACAAAGGAATTCTGGGAAGGACAGAAACCATGGCTTTCATGTGGCATGCTGTCTATAAAGAGTTGATCTCTAGTCTTTTTTTCAAGTCGTTAGACAAGTCGTAGGCAGACACTTACACCAACTGCTCAGAATGTGCGCCGAACTTTTACGTCATGATGACGTCATCACATGTCATGTGACGTCATCTTAAAGGTGCATTTTTTGAAGCCATATATCTACAAAAGTACAAGTCAGATTAAGTTAAAACGTGGTATTTAGTTATGCCAGCATGTGTTAGATGAAACTTTATGTGACGTCATGATGACGTCATCGGCTAATTTTCTAAAAAAAATTTCATTTTTGAAATTTCATTTAAATCACATAATTTTACACAAAAAAACAAAACAGCCCTGTGTTTGTCCACAAACACTGCACCATACATCTAGTTATTATTATTATTATTATTATTATTATTATTATTATTATTATTATTATTATAACTATGAACTGTGTGTGTGATGACCGCTCGTCAATTTTTCAGTTGCGCGACCATCGCGCAACTGACTGTAAATCGGCCATAACTATTGCATTCCAATGCTGTTCCCAGCGTGCTTCAAGTTTCAAATCTCCTTTATCAAAATTGTTTGTGTAGTAAGAAAGCATTTGACAGACGAAAGTGTTTGATATGTTGGTCGTCTCTCTTTGCAACGACTAGTTTTTCTGTGCAATGTGCGCTACCTTCACGCTGAACTTCATGCTATCTGGCCTGGACTATCAGCAATGGGGTGCCTTGGACCAGCCCGGCCTCATCGACTTTGGCATCTTTGATGGGGTGAGTAACTACACAGTCCATCATCAATGTGAAGATGGAGTTTGCGTCGGGATGATGTAAATTGGAAGAGATTTTTCCCTTTTCCCGATTTTTCCTGATTTCAGGATGTTTGGTGAGATGTCTTCCAGATTTCTAGAATTTTTTGGGGGATCCTTTAATTGTTTTTATCATTCCAAAATGACCTCTGCAACCTGAAACAACCTTCTTTTAATTCTAATGACCGTATTTTTGGGGGGCCATTTTGAACCGTATCTTTTGATAGAAAATTTTCTTAAAGCATTTTTCAGCAAAAGCATACAAATCAAATGTATTCGAATGTTTTGTTGATTTTTTCATTTTCCTGAAATCTCCCCCGTGCTGTATGCTCAGTACTTTCCAAGAGCCTGTGGGAATTTTCAGGCTTATACTCGGGCATCACTCAAACCCAGTAACTCATGCTTTTACTAGTGCAGGAGTCTTAATCTATCGACCACTGATTTTTGCCTGGATCAGCGAGCCAATGTATTATTTTATAGTTATTTTATATTTCAGTCCTTGCTCACTGGTTAAAGGTGTTGTACATGATTGGTCACATTGTTGCAATTTTCAGAAAGGGGCAGATTTTGGGGGCTAGTATTTTATAGGAAATATCGTTCCACTGACCTGTTCAAAGTTTTGCATTCTTGGATGGCGAAAAAAAAAGGAGAGAAAAACGGCGTTCGTTTTCAACCGCCGGGCAGCATTTGTTATGGCGCCCTCTTGTAAAATAAGCAAAATTGTTGTAATCATTGGATCGTTTTCAATTGTTCATATAAGATGTACAGAGGCCGAGGGCCGAGCGGAACTTTCAAGATCCAATGCATGCACTGGTTACAACGCGTCGCTTCGGTACACTACACGGATTAACTACATTCAGGCAATAGAGGGCAGTTTTCAGCCGAACAATCATTGGTAAACTGCCCTCTATTGACCGATTAGATGATGTAAATGTCCACTTTTCTTGAAAACGACAGCACACCTGGTGCCATCATTTCACAGGATGATTGAGACTACTATTAACTTACAGTCTAGTAAGGTATTTCGTAATAATTCTGTAAAAAAGAAATCGTGTACCAATCGTGTACACTACATTTAAAGGAGGACTTGGATTATACATAATTTGATTTTGTGAGGCCTGATTTTTGCTTGCCATGTGACCAGTGTGAGAAAGCTAGCACCAAAAACTGCAACCTCTGGACCATACTTGATCTCCTCGTTTTCATCGCGATGGGTTTTGTCGGTGGGCTCTTGGGGGCGCTCTTCAATTTCCTGAACACGAAGCTGACGGTTTACAGGATAAAGCATCTGGGCGGACGTTGGAAGATTGTCAGGTAGGAATTTCAGTTTTTGTTTTTATCTGTTTCAGGTGAATGTAGGCGAGGAGCATCTTCCAAGTTTAATTGTATATTCTCAAAGGGAATAAGATTTCACTCATTTTCAACTCGTCAAATGGAAAATAACTAATGTTCGTTACCCCCGACACTTTGGATTATTTTCCAGGATATTGGAGGCTGTCCTCATCGTCATGGTAACAGCAACTGTTGCTTTTGTTGCCGCCATGACACTAGGGGAATGCAAGAAGCTACCATCTCATGTTGTAAGTCCGACATTTTAAAGAATTCATTTCACATTTTCATTTGGTTAGTTTAAGTAGTACATTCTAAGAAATATTGTATATATATGCTAATGCTTGGAGACCATTTGTAAACTCTGCATTAATCTACAATTGCTGATATAACCAGTGTTGGAGTACTCGTACTCGAGTACCACTCGAGTATCACTATAAGTACTCAGCGCAAACTCGATTTTCAGTACTAAACAAAATTGGACTCGGCACATACTCAACCTTTTGTACTCGGACTCGTACTCGGACTTGGCATTTTGTACTCGGTACTCGATATCCGTACTCGGAAATTCAATCGATTATTTTCTCTTTTGATACCACACCTTGGGACTCGAAAGTACACATACGTAAACAGTTCTTGGGCTGTTGGGTAAATTCCCAAAAGGAGAAATTTCTGGCTCAATCACATGTGATGTACAACTTTTTGAGTAGGTTCATCAGGTTGTGTAAAAAAGTAAATAAAAAACATGGAAATAAAGTGAAATAGTCAGTCTCCTGAATCGTTGGTGTTTAGACTCTTGATGATGCAGGTACATTATAATAATATTCAGAACATAACTTGGTATTTTTGTTTCTTATGGTGTACTCGTACTCGGCTGTTTATGTACCTATTTTTGATTAATTGCAATATATATAAAAATCGTCAAAAAAATCACGATTCCTGTTTTTGTCAAAATCCTGTAGATTAAAGCATGTTTAATTCAAAATACCTGGTTTGCTTTTGTGTTGAGACAAATGTACATTTTAGTCTGGCGTACTTTTTATAGTAAAAAGAATTTGTGTAAACTACCGTTACGTATTATTTTCTATTCCAAATTTGAATTTACGGCTCTATTCGAAAATCAAAATATCGTAAATCGGTACAAAAAATGTTCACCATTACAAAGCTTACATTATATATTTTGTTTAATGGAATGGAAATCTCAATTTTCAAAATTTCCAACTTATGTCTGATTTTGCTTGCTGGTGCCACATTTGATGGCCATGCTGCGCGCCAGTTGGAACTGTCTGATTTGAAACTTGGTGTTAAAACAACATTGGTATTTGGACAGCAGTTGAATTTTTGTTGTCAGAAATATAGAAACTCGCAAACTGAGAAATGTTTCATTTGGGGGACGGGGGTTGCCAGGAAAAATCTTCAGATTTTCCCCCAGTCACACACCCAGAATTTTCCCTTCGGATTGGGCAAGAGCGGGCTCACTAAATTCTTTGTTGATTTGTTTTTTTATTTAGGAAAACAGAAGAAAAAAAAACTGTTCTTGTAGTATGGTTCCCTGACTCTACTTCAGATAAAACGGAACAATTTATAAAAGCCAGGGAATTAGCAGGGTGGGGAACTAGACTATTTCCAACGGCCGACCATCCTTGGAAATTATACACAAATTCCACTTTTCTTGAAAATGACAGCACACCAGGTGCCATAATTTCACAGGATGCTTGAGACTATTATTTACTTAGAGTCAAGGTATGTCATAATTCAGTAGTTTTGTGGGTTTTTTGTGTGCAAATGTTGTATATTACCTTTAAATAAACTCTCAGTGCCCAAAAATCAAAAGATGTCATTTGTGACCCGCTCTGGAAAAAGGTATATTATGTCGCAAAATATGAAAAATTAGTTTTATGTATGTTTGGAAAGCCCGCAATGTAAGCTTTCATTTGGTACATGATAGAGCTCTAAAGCCCTTTCCGTTCTGGAGATATCGCATTTTTGCATATTAATTAGTTCTATGGAGTTCAAATTGCACAACAGAGAAAACAGGCTTTGAAATAGCTAGATCTAATACAATGCAATGGAACAATGCACTCTAAAAATGTTATTTTTTCACTTTATTCACTGAAATTAACATTGTTGTGCACCAAACCTGAAACTTTAGATATTTAAGATGTCATTAAAGACAAAAAACAAAAAATGAATTTTGAAAAAAAATTTCACTCTCTCAACATTGAAAGGGCCATCACACGTAAATGCATAGCACGACTTATATGACCTTTTTCTGGAGCGGGTCACATTTGTGCTTACAGCCTGAAGGTAACGCCACTGCGCCAAACGTCACCATCAGCCAAGGCACGGAGCGCACCTACTTTTGCCAAGAGGGATACTACAACGACATGGCAACGTTATTCTTCAATTCCCAAGAGATTGCCATCAAGGAACTGTTTCACGAAGCAGGTACTGACGACAGTCCAGGGAAGCTTTTCAGAAGCTGACCTGGCTGGGAATTTCTTTTTTATGAGAGTTCATCCCGAACAAGGCTAAAAAAAAGCCTCTCAAGATACAGAGCTACAACAGACAAAAAAGAAAGAATCAAAGATGCAAGAGGTAGGAATTAATTAGCGGTTGGAGAAATCAGTGATTTCAAAATCCGTTTATCCTGATTTCATTCAAACTGAATAACAGTTATCTGATTTCACCAGAAGGTCTTATCTAGCTCATAGTCATGCCAACAACAAGTGACGAGTAAGGTGCCGCATGAAAAGCCCTCCCAATGACTGGATATATGTAGTTTGCAGGATTCAGTGACTACTGGGCCTTTACACAAACTCTCCAGAGCTTGAATGTTGAAAAAAAAATGGACGGGCAGTTCATATACCAAGAAGACCACTCTTGAGTGAATGCAGTTACAATCAGAGACCATGGAGCAAATTGGAGGATGTTCCAGTTGTTTTCTTTAGCCTGTGTCACAAAAAATGGAAGGCTTAATTTTTTTTAAAGGTTGCCTTCGAATATCCGGTTTCCAAAATTGAAATGTGGAATTCAAACCAAATGTAAAAAAAATCCAGATTTATATCCCCCCACCAGAATTAATATTCCTCTTGAGGCAGGAAAGGCCATTAGATGAAGGGAAACATGCACCAGGCAAAGAATTCCATAGAGATACAGAACTGTTGGGATAGCTTTTCATTCTACATCTAGGTACAGCTAGAGTATATTGGTGGGAACAGGCGGAAAGCCGAGTTTCACGCTCAAACACCCTAACTGGTGGAACCAAGCTGTATTTAGAACAGACTAAGACTAGCAACAGATCTCCGGTGAGAGAGTGATTGTAACATTAAGCCCAACTCTTCTCCAGTCAAATTAACAATGATCTCCCGTACTCTGTCTAATAAAGACAAGGACTTCTATTAGACTGCTGGATGAAGTCCCGTAAGTTTTATTACTACACCTCATAAATATTCTGAGCAAATTGGAGCACGTCATTGGCCGATTCCGCCGCGCGTCCGGGAAGTAAAAATGATACGCTGCTAGGTGACGTCATCCCGGTGAGTATCCAGCTTGCTACCATGCGGTATTTTTTTCTGGTAGCACCAAAAATTACCTCTGGAACCCGCCTTGTAAACATGTAGTCTATGGCATGTAATCTTTACGGAACCAGTCTGTTGTTTGTAGTCCTTGTAAATACTGCAGTAAAGGCACATTAAAGAGTGTTGGCACCAGACTATTTCAACCCTGTTGCCATGACACGCGGAACTACTAGCTGCTGCTAGCTCAGAAACGTAAAACAACAATGGCGTCTACAAGTAACGTGAGATTTCCGTCATTGATTTCCGTCATTTCCGTCATATTTATGAGGTGTAGTAAAACAAATACAGCATGGTTTATTTCTGGAAAATAGTGGGAATTACTGGTCCCTCGGTGTAGGTGAGCTCGACTACCTCCCTCCGCTTCGCGTCGGGAGGTAGTCGAGCTGACCTACACCTCGGGACCAGTAATTCGCACTACTTTCCCTCAAACCATGCTGTATTTGTATAATACTGCACCAGTCTTGTGGACTGTATGAACTGTATGGTGTTAATTAAAGGCAGTGTACATGATTGGTCATTGTTGCAATTTTCAGAAATGCGCAGATTTGGGGGTTAGTATTTTATAGGAAATATCGTTCCACTGACCTGTTCAGAGTTTTGCGTTGTTGGATGGTGAAAAAAACGAGAGAAAAACCGCGCTCGTTTTCAACCGATGTGCAAGACTAAGAATTTCAAATTTCCTTTTTCTGATGGAACAAATTGTATTGAGTAACCAATTGAAATTTCCAAATGAGTGTGAAAATAGACTTGGGAAAAAAACCATACCAATGAGTACCAATGAGTACCAATTAGAACCAATTCATTCCAATTCATTCCAATTAAAAAAATCAATTGGTTTGAATTGGCCGTTTTCAGTAGGGAGAGCACCTGTTGTGAAAGAGAAGGGTTCTCCCCAGTGCCTCGGATCCCTTCAGCACAAAGATGGCCCATTGAAAATCGTCTTATTGGTGACGTGCTTACCATCTATAAATAAAGCTGTTATTATTATTATAAAAATGTACTTAGTATTTAACGTCAGTTATGTACCAATAAGGACAAGTCTATTTAAGAGTGATTTTCCACATGTTGGAATGTGTGTGTGTGTGTGTTGATTCAGGGAAGTTCAGCTTACAATCGCTCGGGATCTTCTTTGTGTTGTTCTTCCTATTGGCATGCTGGACGTATGGTGCCATGGTTCCCAGCGGGCTGTTTGTTCCTTGTCTTCTGTGCGGAGCGGCCTACGGACGAATCGTCGGCAACGTCCTGAATGAGTAGGTGAAAGCAAACATCGTCAAACCCTTTGTGCAGTTGACCTGTCACGGTAAAGTCATGTGAACGTATAGCTTGTGAAATATTGTCCAGTGAAATATTGTCCAGTGAAATTAGTTGTAACTTGACAGGAAACGTGCAGCATCGGAGACGAAGATTTGTTGACATAAAAATCCAGCAGAATGTCTTAGGGGCATGCTTGCACATGGTCATAGGCCAATAGACCCAAGATGTAATGACGTAATGGCTTTGTTTACATGTGTGCTTTCCTATGGGAGCCAGGTCAGGATGCCAGACAATCGTCCCCACCTGGCTCCCATAGGAAAGCACACATGGAAACAAAGCGTGACGTCATTACGTCTTGGGTCTATTGGCCCTTAGTGGCATTAATGGGAGACTTTTCAGATGCGTGGTGGCAGCAGACGTAGTGGTCCTTTTTCGTTGTTCTCACCAGTCATGCAAATGCTTAGAACTACGTGCGCATGCTCAAAACGAGCAAAAAAGGACCGGTATATCTGCTTCCACCAGCGTCTCAAAACTCTCCCATAGTGTGACTGCTATTTGTGAAATATTCTCCAATCACATAAGTTATGATTTGACGTGGGACGTGCAAAATTCGAGACAAAAATCAATGCATAAAATTCCATATGGTTATATAAGGTACGTGGTTACCTCAATATATTCCTGGTCAGATAGATTTTTCTTGAAGTTATAGCTAAAGCGTGGATTATTTTTTCCCCCCAGATACACCAGCTTTGCTACCGTAAGTAATATCTACTCGGGAACATTCGCGTTGATTGGAGCGGCGTCTTTCCTGGGAGGGGTGGTCCGTATGACAATCAGCCTCACTGTCATCCTCATTGAATCCACCAACGAAATCAGCTATGGCCTACCCATCATGGTCACCCTCATTGTGAGTTTTTTTTTCCTCATCAAGGTATCCACCACAAAAATTTGGGTTGGAGATGTATTGTAGAGCCCATCTGTTGTAGAATCCCTCCGAGTTTTTTAGACCGTAACACCCCCCATAAAATTTGGAATTGGCCAAAGACAACACAGAGTGTATGGGCATTTCTCAAACCCTGGCTTTGGCTCGGGCTTCGGCTTTGCGTAATTTTATGTCCCCAGATTTGGCAAGATCTTGGATACTGTTTTTGCTACATGTACATCAAAGTCTGACGTTTTAATCTGGAGCCTGAGTCTGTTAATATATTTACGTATTCAAGGCTTCAGATTGGCAATGGGACTGGGGAATAGCTGGAGATGAAGCCCAAGCCCAAGCCGAAGCCAGGGTTTGAGAACCCCCTATGTTAGCCTTGGTCAAGGCATTCGACGATCGATGGTCGGCCGCTAACAGCCGCACGCCATGCACTCACACTTGTACACGCAGTACTGTTCGAAGTGCAAAGAGCGCAGTGTTGGAGTACTCGTACTCAAATGCAACTCGATTACCACTAAGTACTCGGCCCAAACTCAATTTTCTGTACAAACAAATTGGACTTGGCACGTACTCGGCTTTTTGTACTCGGACTCGTACCTGGACTCGGCATTTTGTACTCGGTACTCGATACCCGTACTCGGGAATACAATTTATTTTTCTCTTGACGTTTCGGACACGAAAGTCATATACATTTAAACAGTTTTTGAGCTGTTGGGTAAATTCCCAAAAGGAGAAATTTCTAGCTAAATTGAGTAGGTTCCGATCATGTGTAAAAAGTAAATAAAAACATGGAAATAAAGTGAAATAGTCAGTCTCCTGAATTGTTGGTGTTTAGACTCTTGATAATGCAGGTACATTATATTAATGTTCAGAACATAATTTGGCATTTTTGTTTCTTCGGCCCATACTCAATTGTTTATGTACTCGTGCTTGGCCCGTACTTGGACCCAGAAAAACTCGGACTTAAATTTTTGTCCCAGGACTCAATGATCAATGTACTCGGACTCGACCCGTACTCTGCTCTAAAAGTACTCAGAGAAGTTGGTACTCGGATTGTAAGACTCGACTCCAACACTGAAAGAGCGATCCCAATATAGATCTGAAGTTCAGTTGTTTGTGATGAAATGGCAATCGATATACCAATGTACATTCAAATGAAACCCTCTGGAATGAACTTCAGAAGACTTGGAACTGCATTTGTGTAGAAACTCTCAGGAAATATATAGACACTATGCCCGAAAGATGTGCCGCAGTGATTGCTGCCAAGGGTGGACATGCCAAATATTAAAGTAAAGTTTGATAAAAAAGATGGTAGGACTGGCAGATACTAATGTGAGCTACATGTATGCTCACAACAATTACCTTTTCTATTTAATACAGGTGAAAAATGTAAACCAGGCATTGTAAGGCATTAAATATCAATTTCTTCAGATATGTCAAGTGTTCGAATGTATACTTTAAAATTATGTGTAAAAAAAATATGCTATTGTGAATGCACATGATTTTTTTAAGCATTCTAAATAATCGTACCTCATATCTTTCAATTCTGTGTGTCAGTTTGAACATTGGTTTTGTGTATAAAAGTATAGATATTTATTGACACAAGATAACTTTCAGTATGTGTTATTGTAATTATTAATGTGCACTATTCAAATGAATTGCCAGCGGGGGAAATTGTAAACTTTTTCTAAATGATCACTCGTATTTTGTTCACACCTAATTTTTTTTTTTTCAATTTGTGCATGAAGGTTTCCAAGTGGTCGGGTGACTTATTTAACAAGGGTCTATATGACATCCATGTGGAATTGAAAGGCGTGCCACTACTGGGATGGGAATCGCCCAGGAAGATGGAAAGGTAAGAATTGTGCCAACGGCTGTCAAAAGACCTGATTTTGCAGAGACGGTGCTTACATTTCTTCCAGACAAGAATGTTCTCCCCATTTTTTTTCAAAAAATAGAATTTATATATATGTGCCCGTAGACTGTGCAGAAAAATGGCACCTGTAATGTTTTGCTGTACTTGACATTAGTTGGCACTGTACATCGATTCCTCGTTGCTTTCTGTTCAACCCCTTGTGTCCGGCTGTTGTTGATTGGGTGGTGGTATGCCAACACGGGCATGTGCAGCCAAGCGTAACCCAACCAATAGGCAAACGATGGATTGAGTACGTGCAGGA
Source organism: Hippasteria phrygiana (assembly GCA_037893225.1). Lineage (NCBI taxonomy): Eukaryota > Metazoa > Echinodermata > Asteroidea > Valvatida > Goniasteridae > Hippasteria > Hippasteria phrygiana. The sequence goes on from JAZGUH010000234.1 coordinate 827,236, forward strand.
ATGCACCTATGAACGTCAACCGGCCAGGTGGTCTTTTTTAAAACCACAGCTATGGCTGTCCATATTTGTTAATCTGTGAGTAACATTCATAGGGAACGTGAGTGAGTGAGTTGAACCCACGACCTCCTACTTCCTAGACCAGGTATTTTATCTGCTTCCCTAATCTGTTCGGACCCCCGCTTTGCACAGATTACGTGCCCGGCAGATCATGGATACCAGACTAACCTACATATACCCGCACACCCGCGTGCGTTCCATCATCAGCATACTACGCACCACCCAGCACCATTCCTACCCTGTAGTCACTGAAAACCAGCCCGCGAAGGATTCCGCACCGCGGGACGTTGAGGACGCGGCAGTAGCCAGTAAGAACATGCTGTACAAGGTAAGATTAATTGGCCTGGAGCACCGTGGTTCAATGGTTCCGGGGCTGACTCATGTGCGGTGGTATGGGTTCGAACCACGCCAGGGGATTAAGATGCTTGTGTTCTTGGGCAAGACACTTTACTGCAATTGCTTCTCTCTCCCCCAGGAGTAATTAAATGGGTTCCTGCGAGGGTAGAGAACAGACTGTTTTGATCCCAAACTGCTGCATAAAAACTGGTCTCACGAGTTGATGACAGGGGGTAATAATTCTGAAGTACTTTGAGAATATTTTAAGGGGAGCCCCTTGTCATTTTTTTTGGGGGGGGGGGTAAGCCTGTTCGATATGACGATATTTCCCGATATTTCGATATTTTTTTCATATCGAAAATCGTATCGGCCCCTTTAAAAAAAAACGGAATATCGGGGAATTCGATATACCGAAGAATATCGCGATATATGTTCCTTTTGGCCGCATTACGTGTGGATTTGTCCAGTTTACTTTGCTCGAAATTCCAGTTATTTCCAATTATTGGACGGTAGAATAGTATATAATGTATCATGATGTACAATGGAGGAATAAAAAAATACATACATGCACTAAATGTGTCTTTCTTTGACCGTTTTCTAAACCCCGACATGACATCTCCGCTCCGCGCGATTTACCTTCCGAGCGATTTACCCTCCGCGCCGTACGTTGTCAAGTGCAAACAACGTCTTATTCCCAGTGTACAATATACCAACACGCTTGCGAACTCATCTTGAGATCGAGGGGTATGGCAATTGTTTGCAATAAGGTCAACCCCTGTAGCGCATCTGCGCGTGCGCGTTGCTTTGTTGCTAGCCTTGGTCAAGTGCAAGCAACCGCACTGAATGCCACTGTCTTTCCCCAGTGTACAATTAGGCACACGCAGTTTAGGTGTAGTTACGTGTAGCGAACTGCGCCGCGTCTTGAGAAAAGATTAAAACACGTGCCGCGCATCCATTGTACATTGTGCAATGTCATGTCGTCTTCACAAAATATACGACACGATCGTTTGTTGACAGCTCGCATGTGATCGTCCATGGTATTATCATCTGTGTTACTAATCAACAATGCTGAAATAGAAACAAACGCTAGTCTTTCTGGAGTGCCATAAAGTAGCCAACTGAAGGTAAATGTCGTAAAACTCCAAATACTCAACGAGCGAAGGGAAGCTTTGTCAAACCGGCCCCCCGTTCCTGCCGCTCAATCCCGGCGGGCCCGATCCCGGCGGTGGCCCCGATCTCATGATGCCGTGGTGACTTCCGTCATGTATTTTTTTATTCCTCCGTTCTTCCGGTAATGAAAAAGTGACGTCATCACGATAATATCGAATATCGCGATATTTTTCTGCCGATATTTCGGTATCAAAATAAATGGATATCGAACAGCCTTAGGGGGGGGAATGTTTGCAGTGTGGCCTAATTGTGTAGTTGCCGTATAGTGGAAATATTGGAAATATGCCAAATAACATTGCGTCACGAATATCAGAATGAGAACTACCTCTCCCTCCTCCCCCACTTAAACCTCATTATATTCCATTATTTTTTAACTTTCTAAGGAATTTTTAATTTTTTTTATTCGTCAAACAATCCACAAGGGAGACAAAACTTGGTGCCCTGCCCCCCAAGAAAACAATCCTGTGTGTACCAATGCAGTGAAGCTGGTATTATGTCTAAATATAGTAAACATGAAATAGTCATTGTGTGCATAACACTAATAACCTTCATATATCTACAAACACACCTTCCTGTTTCAGCGAGCGAGCACGCTATCACGGTCTGAAGAGCAGCGGCAGAGGGCCTCCTCCGTACGCTCAGTAGAGATGCTCCGAGTGCACCGTATGAGCCGCTTAGCCAGGGACTTCCACTTGGCCCGCTGCCGGCACGACAGCACGAACAACGCAGAGGACTTCGATCGTGTCTCACTCAGGTACACTCCCAACTGCATGCAGCTTGGGGCAAGGCAATTTCAAATAGATGTCACTAAACTTTAACAAGAGATGCAAGGTTCTGAAAAGAACCAGATGTGTCTTGTTTCAATCGGCGTGTTTTGACGTCATCAGGGGAATTCCTAAACTCTACAAGGGGAATCCGTAAGCTCTTGAATACGGACGACGGCCATAGCCCCAATTTGATGAAGACCACCTGGCTGGTTGACATCTATAGGCGCATTCCTGTACTTACTCAATCCAATCATGTCTCAACTATATTCAGGGTATCTGCGGGTCTTTAAAAAGTCTTAAAAAGTCTTAAATTGACTCTTCTAAATTTAAGGCCTTAAAAAGCAATAAAAAAGCATTAAATTGAGTTCTCCTAGGTCTTAAAAAAATGGACGTATTAATGTAATGACTTTTCTTAGCTCGTAAAAAAAAAAATCCCCCTGCATATAAATCTTTTAGTGGACCAGCGTGCCTTTTTGTAATCGCAGCTCCAGCAGTCACACATTCTGATGAGGACATCGTCTTAGGTTATTGTCCGCTCCCCCAAAAGCTATTGTCCGCTTATTTTTGGGTCTTAAATTTTGTTTAGGGTAGCATTAAAAAGGGTCTTAAAAAGTCTTACATTTGACTTTCTGAAATGTGCAGATACCCTGATATTGTTCGTGGATGGGAGTGTAATGAATAGATGGAGCTTTTTCAAACGAAGCTTTCATTCGCACGAAAGGGGGGCTCCAAGTGCGATGAATAGGACCACTCTGTACAGTGTGTTTGCATTTACGCTTGGCTGCACAGCCCGTGTTTATCATACCAGCACTTCATTAATTACAGCCAGACACATAGGGGTTGAATAGACGAGAGAGGTATCCTGTGTTGATCGGCAAAGTGTGAAAAAAATTCAACAAGTCATGATTGAAGTTAATGGACTTTTGAGATTTTGAGAAATTAAAGTTTCAAACAGCAAGTAAAACTTGTCAAACAAACCACTAGGTAAATTTGAATACATTTTCAAAAAGTGAACAAAGAAAACTAGCAGGAGTGGCATTTGAACCTGCGACCTCCGGAATATACCGTACTGGCACTCTACCAACTGAGCACTCTACCAATCTTGCCCGATGTTGGCGGTCTCCCAAATTGTCAGAAGTCATCAACCCACAATGCCGTATAGCCTAATTTTACGTTACAACCCGGGAAGCGACATTGTGGGGATCACTCAAAAAAGATACGACTTTTTAAATTACATCCCAATTGATTCTAGGACGGATCCAAGTGGCTACCCGAGCTGGATCTCAGATCTGGAGAGTCTTGACGAGACCGAGAACATACAAGATGACTGTCGACCTTTGACCTTCCATGGGGTCATCCTAAGGAGTCACCTGGTCATGTTGCTGAAGAAGAAAGTGTGCTATGCAGAGAACACATCAGTGAGTTGAATTTATCTCATAGACTGTTTTGGTATAGGATCATGTTGCACGGGAAAATACTGTCATGGGAATGCGAGTGAAGTAAACAGAGTAATTTTATTAAAATCGACAAAGTTAGCTGGCCTAACGTTTCAAACTTAAACAAGTTCTTTCTCAAAGGCAAATGCCACTGGTACAAGATACGAACATGTTTGTATCTTGTACTACTAATTTGTCTTTGAGAAAGAACTTGCTTAAGTTTGAAATGTCAGGTCATCTTATTTTGTCGATTTGTACACTTCAGGCCAGTCCAGTCAGTTAGCAGTTTTCAGTTAATTAATTTTCAAGTTTATTAGAGAAATATCCATGGTTTCTAGGTATGATTACCTATTCTTAATTCTCCATCAAAATATAATCGCAGTAAATTGAGTAAAGTAGTTATAATAGAACGTGTTTGTTTTTTTGCGGTTGTTTTTTTTTTCTCAGAGTACATGTCAGGATGATCTGACGTATGGCGAGCTAACAGAAGACTACCCACGCTATCAAGACATTCATGATATTAATATCAACGCTATTAACCACAATATGATCATGGTAAGTCTTATATGTAGCGAGTGGAGTGAATTGGGCAGTCAAGACATTGCTTGCAATGGCCGTGATGTCTGGAACCGTTTTCAAAATTCATGGTGCTGCAAACAGTATTTTTGACTGCCAATGATGTCACAGCCAGACTGGGTATTTTTGTGGGTGGGGCACGCTTTTTTCTGTTTTAAGTCTACCAGAAAAATACATCAATATTTCTATTCCTTATATATTCATTATTGTTTCCAAACCACTTTTAATGGCAGTTTCCATATTTTAATTTAAATTAGGCTTATCCATGTTTATTTTGACATGGTGTGTGGGATTCGAACCTGATCCCATCAGATTGCAGGCTTAGCCCCCTGAGGCCCCCAAAAAATAGTTGCCCTCCGCAAACGACCCTAAAAGTCACAAAAGTCAGGTTGCATTTGTTAAAAAAATTTGTTTTACCCTGGATGAATATGGCTTTTATAATGGGGCGCCGGTATGCCAGATGTGTTTGTGCTGTCAAGCGTAACGCACACAATAGGTGAACAATGGAATTAATACGCAGAAGAATGCGGGTATAGACGTCAACCGGCCAGGTGGTTTTTTTGAACGGGTTGAGAAATTGTTAAAATCTCACTTTTTCCCCCACACAAAATGTTAAATTAAAATAATTCTTCAAATACAGTAACAACGGCACAATCGTGCATTCGCCATAAATCTCACTTTTAAATAGGCTTACTTATTGCCTCCTGATTTTGAAGTTATATGACATAGAAAAATAAATCGCCCGACCGTTTTTTCTATCTAAGGGCAACACAATTTCAATTTAAGGGCAACTTGTGTTTCCCTTAAATGGGAAAATTCGGGATAGTAGGTCGGTCAATTTAAAAGAAAAAATTAATTTCTTTTTTTTTACCATCCATGAAAACAATACTACGTGTCATGTAACTCGGGAGGCAAAAAGTAAGCTTATTTAAAAGCGAGTTGGCGAAATGCATGATTGTGCCGTCGTAGCTGTATTTAAAGACAATGATTTTAATAAAATTTGTTCATTTTTATGCAGTGCGGGAAAAGGTGAGATTTAGAAAATTCCTTTACAAAACAAAATTTAAATTGTGAGTTTTTTTTACCTAATGACCTGACGTCCTTGTTTCTCTGCAGGATGTCACCTGCTATATGAACCCCTGCCCCTACACCGTCACCCCTGAGACACCTGTTTCCAAAGTCTTCAACCTGTTCCGTACCATGGGTCTGAGACACCTCATGGTGATCAACAGCTGTGGGGAGGTAAGTTCGTCCACCTGTACTGCAACAGACAAAATATGAAATGGCTGTATTACACAAATTGCTGGCCACTGTAGGATAACCAGTGGATTAATACAGCTGGATTTTGGAGTTTATCAATTTTTAGCATTAACGCCCAGCTGGCTGATGTCGTTGAGCTCATTCTATACAGTTCAGTACACAAAGGTAGTTTCGTCGGAAATTTTTGACGAGCCGACTGGGCTTGAATGAGCTCCAAGCTCCAGTTTTGACCTCATGATTATTCAGTTAATAAAGCCGCCTGCCTTCCCATTCAGGGAAGGTTTGAGGTAAGGAATGCAACGCTGCAGAGAAAGACAGTGGTACCACAATCGATACTGCATCCGTACAATATGAAACGCTCCCTTATTGTGGAATCTGAAGGAAACTTCTTTTTTTTTAGCAGAATAGAGATTCCTACTTATCATAAGTTCTCTTCTCTTTTTTTTGTTGGTATAATTTATTCAAATGGTAATTTTCAAAGTAAACAAAGAAACTGGCAGGAGCGGGATTCGAACCTGCGACCTCCGGGTTACCGTACCGGCGCTCTACCAACTGAGCTGTCTTGCCCTATGTTGGCGGTCTCCCAAATTGTCAGTATCTTTGTTCGGGTGAGCGCTAGTCAGAAGTCATAAACCCAGAATGCCGTATAGCCAGGGATCACACACAATTTTATGATACAACCTGGGAAGCGACATTCTGGGGATCACTCAATGAGGATACAACTTTTTAACCCCTTGAGTATGTTTTTTTACGGGAGACGTCGGGGCTCTGGCAGCCAAGCGAAACGGCCACAATGTGTTTGTGCGGTCAAGCGTAACATACACAATAATCCAACAATGGATTGAAACTGCACAAACAGCGGCAAACGGCGTCATCCGGCCTGGTGGCACTGGGTTTTTTTGCGGCATAGGACATCTTCCGTACGCAAAGGGTTAACTTTTTTTACCAAATGGTAATTTGGTATTTCCTGTGTGAAACCTAGATTCTTGGGATCATCACACGTCATAACCTGACCGATGAGTTCCTTGAGGAAAAGCTGGAGATGTATGGAGATTGCCATCAATTCTGCAGTGCCACTGCCGACACCGATGCCCCATCACCCAACTAATGGGATGTCGGGTTCCTTGGTGGTACATAAACCCCTCAAAAATTTTTTTGGAAATTTGTGTTTGGTCACATGTCACTTGGGACCCTCCCACATAATCAGCTGTGCTGCTCATCCCACACATGCATGATCATTACAAATGGGACATTATTGTAAATGAAAATGAACAGGCTGTCCAATGATATAACATACAGTGCTAATAATACAGTAACAACAGAGATATGATCGACCTAATTTCCAAACTTTTCTTGAGTGGTTTAGTTTGAAGGTGGATAGTCGATATGTGACCCGCTCTGCAAAAAGGGCACTTATGTTGCAAAATTTGAAAATAGTGTTTTATAGCTGGAAAGGCCATTTTAAAAGCTTTCATATGGTATATGTCTGAGGTCTCTAGCATTTTGCAATCACGAGATATTTGGAAATTTGCATGTTTGTTTTCAGGAATTTCTTGAAATGACTTAAGGAGAAACAAGCCATTTAAAAAAAACAAAAAGCAAAGCAATAGATGGAAGCACTCGACAAAAGCACATTCTTTTTCCAACTTTATTCACTGAAATCAAAGATTTTTGGTTATAAAATAGAATAATATAGGTATCAAAGATGCAAAAAATTCCCTCCCTTCAAAATCACTTGTTTGAAGAATTGTTCACCCTCTTCACATTGAACGGCCCATAACTTGTAAAAGCATACAGCGACTTATGTGCCCTTTTTGCAGAGCGGGTCACATATTAGCTCCCTGAGGTTTTGGAAACTAGCTCCGAGGCGAATCCCAAAGAGGCACAGTTCGTCAGCTTCCATCGCTATCAGGGGATCTTGTATCTGTTACCTTGTATTAAACTCATTTATAAAAGTTAAAAGGGCTAGGGTTTTGATCTTTGTAGAACCTAATAAATTCTCATAGGCTAAACGAAACAAAATCAGTTATCAATCACGTTATATTTTGTTTGACTGACCTCATACAGACAATTGGCATTAGTTGTTGTCTTGAAATCGTGTATGAAGACAAACATGAATATGTATGAGGTATATTGATGTCGACTACTGAAGCATGGTTACTAAATCTGCAGCTTTTATTAATTCAGTTCCAATTTCTAATAAGCGACGGATGGTCCAATTTACTCGGACTAACTGTACCTGTGTAACTCCCACTAGAGGCTGTATGGGTTGGGAATGTTTGTCAAATATTTTTATATTTTCTACCTTCATTTCGTATCGGACAATGATTTCTTTGATAACATGTCTATATAACGAGACAAAAACAAACATCTTTTTACAAAAATGGGGTGTGTTCTCCCAGGCAACATTGAATGGTTTAAAGGCTTGTGACTGGCATGGCACCAGACTACCAACAACCACGTTGCTCATTTGGCAGAGAGCCAGAACAGTAGTCCAAAAGTTCAAATATAGAATCGGCTGAATTTTCTTGTTCTTTTTACGACTTTAAATCAGGCCCAGTTTCAGAAGAACGTCCGGGATTCAGGTAAAAAAGTCCTGTTGTATTTTTCTTTGTGTATTTACTCGTAATGTGAAGTCGCCACTGAGTTAGAATGACGTCAGAAATGACGTCAGAATGTCGTCAGAAATGACGTCAGAATGACAATCGCATGCAGGTGGCTTTTTGTAAGTGGCGAGGAATTCCTGCGTCATCCTTGTAACATCAGAAACTCACAATATATCATTTGCAAAGGTAATATACATTTGCAAACTTCAAAAAACAAAACTACTGAATTATAATATACCTTTACTTAACTGTATTATAAGTGAATAATATGGTCTCAAGCATCCTGTGAAATCATGGCACCTGCTGTGCTGTCATTTGAGAAAAGTGGAATTTTTGTATTAATTTCTAGTGATAGTCGGCCGACCATCATTGGAAATAGTCTTTAATAGTTTCCCGATCTTATAGTTCCCTGACACCTATACATTGCTTCATTTTGTCAGAAGTAGGGTCAGGGAACCAGACTAAAAGAACAGCATTTTTAATTTTTTTCCAGCATCCATGAACACAAAACTTTAAACGGGTCAATGTAACAGTATTTGATACAAAATACTAACCCCCAAATCCATATATTTCTGTTAATTACTAGCAAAAGCAAATGTTGTATGTAACTGCTCCAACTATATTGCCAATTACATCTCAATGTCCAATGTACACAGATATCAGTGTTAAGTCATACTATTTTTAAACAAGAAGTCTCTTAAAAATATGCCAAGGTAATTAAACGTTTCAACTTGAGGTTAACTTTTGTATTTCATTAATCAAATTGGAGATAATTCCTATTTTTGTGTAATTAAACATTTCAACTTGATGCCATAACTTTTATATTGTATTAATCAAATTCTAGATAATTCATATTTTTGTGTAATTAAACATTTCAACTTGATGCCATAACTTTTATATTGTATTAATCAAATTCTAGATAATTCATATTTTTGTGTAATTAAACATTTCAACTTGATGCCATAACTTTTATATTGTATTAATCAAATTCTAGATAATTCCTATTTTTGTGTAATAAACATTTCAACTTGATGCCATAACTTTTGTATTTTATTAATCAAATTCTAGATAATTCATATTTTTGTGTAATTAAACGTTTCAACTTGATGCCATAACTTTTATATTTCATTAATCAAATTCTAGATAATTCATATTTTTGTGTAATTAAACATTTCAACTTGATGCCATAACTTTTATATTTCATTAATCAAATTCTAGATAATTCATATTTTTGTGTAATTAAACGTTTCAACTTGATGCCATAACTTTTATATTTTATTAATCAAATTCTAGATAATTCATATTTTTGTGTAATTAAACATTTCAACTTGATGCCATAACTTTTATATTTCATTAATCAAATTCTAGATAATTCATATTTTTGTGTAATTAAACATTTCAACTTGATGCCATAACTTTTATATTGTATTAATCAAATTCTAGATAATTCATATTTTTGTGTAATTAAACATTTCAACTTGATGCCATAACTTTTATATTGTATTAATCAAATTCTAGATAATTCCTATTTTTGTGTAATAAACATTTCAACTTGATGCCATAACTTTTGTATTTTATTAATCAAATTCTAGATAATTCATATTTTTGTGTAATTAAACGTTTCAACTTGATGCCATAACTTTTATATTTCATTAATCAAATTCTAGATAATTCATATTTTTGTGTAATTAAACATTTCAACTTGATGCCATAACTTTTATATTTCATTAATCAAATTCTAGATAATTCATATTTTTGTGTAATTAAACGTTTCAACTTGATGCCATAACTTTTATATTTTATTAATCAAATTCTAGATAATTCATATTTTTGTGTAATTAAACATTTCAACTTGATGCCATAACTTTTATATTTCATTAATCAAATTCTAGATAATTCATATTTTTGTGTAATTAAACATTTCAACTTGATGCCATAACTTTTATATTTCATTAATCAAATTCTAGATAATTCATATTTTTGTGTAATTAAACGTTTCCACACGAGGCCATAATTTTTATATTTTATTAACCAAATTCTAGATAATTGCTGTTTTTGTATAAGATTTACTGGATATACATTAAAATGAATTGTTTTAATGTTGAAAATTGATACCTATGTTTGAGTTTGGTTTTTCTCCCCCAAACCTTGATACACTACAACTGCAACACGTTATTTGCAATTTGCGCATTCTTGGACAATTTGCCCATGCACGCAGCATGCACAATAAAGGCCTTTCTGTACCGCCCCCATATTCTCCAGCGCCCTCTCTGACACTTTGAGTGTCTCCACACCAACTGCATGACCGAAAATATCAATATTGTGCAATTTAGGCCTGCATTTGATGTCTATCCGCGCTGTGCATTGTGGTCTGGTAAACAACATCATTAAGCTGGCGTGGACGAGACTTCGTGCGTCTTCTTTTGACTTGAGAGAGTTCAGCGTTTCGTGGATTTGTTTTTGGAAATTAGAATTTGTAAGTATATGAAAGTTACTTTGTCGATTAATTTGAGTTTGTAGCAATGGCTGTTCCATATTTGCGTCGAGGCAACTTGTTTTTGTGTTTTACAAATTCAAATGCTTTTGTCGTTTGAACTTAGTCTACCTCCATGGTCTTACTAAGTTAAATAAAAAAATTAGCTGGCCTGACGTTTCGAACTTAAGCAAGTTCTTACTAAGTTACTTAGTCTTTTGTCTGTCTGTCATTCTTTAATTAACCCTGTACGTCCTAGGCATTTACTTGGGGTAGGCCTACAGGAAACTGTACTACAAAATACTACTCAATTCTCATACTATGGGCTAATATAATGTGTAGTAACTGTACTACAGTTTACACAAGTAGTATTTTGTAGTATTCGGTGACGTTAGGGTTAATTTAAGGCGAAGTAAAAAAAACATGTTTTGCGTCCCCGCCAGCTTCCTTTTTGAGGATGCCTTGATTTAAGTTTGTGGACATGGTACATGTACAGTGTAAAATGTACAACAATGTCACAGTCAAGGTGATTTTTTTTAATCATTACTTTTTTACCTGAATTTAACGATATAGATTTGCATGTCTAAATAAAAATCATGTAACACAAAATGACTTTTTGAAAACCAAAGCTGAAAATGTACCTAATTTAATTTATTGGCCTCCTTTTTGACACTCTGCTCTTGCTCTGAGATGTTGCTCCGTTGTTTCTGTGAGTTTGGAATTTCATTTTTAGTGTGCTAGGGTGTAAGTTTCGTCCAATCAGAAACATGACTATTGAATGATACCCACAGACAATGCCAAGAATATATGCCTGTTAAAGAAAAACATCTGGCTCAAAATCGTTCTGGAATGATAGGGACTTTTCATAGCTTAAATAGTCATTTACATTAACCCTAACACTAACACTAACACAGTCCTGAAGGAAAGATTTTACTTTAATACCCCCCACCAAAATCAGTCAGGAACAGCAAAACCTTGGAAAATAACCATCCCTCCTTGATAACAACTGTCTAAACATGTGGCACAACCTATTATTTCAAGATTTATGTCAGCAAAATCTGTACAAAATGAGACAGAAATCAACATGTATGTGAACACTTTGACTTGAGTGACCATGTGCCAAGAACATCTAACACGAACAAGAACATCTAACACAGAAAACACAAACTTTCTTCCTGTATATTTTATGAAAATTTCCCAACAAAATTCTTAAATTTAAAGGTTGTGCCAAGTGTTTATACAATTCTGAACACAGATGGATAGTTATTTTCCAAGATTTGCTGTTCCTGACTGATTTTGGTAGGGGTATTAAAGTAAAATTTTTTGATGTTTTTGCTTAATTATACAAAAAGGTATTTTATCAAGCTGTCCCATATACATGGACCAGTGGTTGCACTGAATGCAGGTCAAAGGTTATGCAGTAAAAAAGAAATCATCCTACAGAAAATGGGCATTCTGCAAGCATTTGTCAGGCAATGCACAAATTAGTACATGTACCAAATAACTAACTTCATGGCAGTCAATATGGAATACGTGAACATTCTTTGCAAGATGTTGGTCATGAATATGTATAAGGTGTAATGTATTTTATTCACTAGGAACAAGACAGTATAGAGTACTGAAATGTAATGCGTAGTCCTATATATCTGGTTCATGCGAACAATTCTGTTGTACATGCACAATGTATGTATAAAGACATTAGCGTGTGAACCGGAATAATGACAAGTAACGTCACATTTCCATACTTTTTTCTTATATGAAAGTTACCCCATACAAGGCTAAAAGCCACTCTACGTAATTATAAAGGGCTACAACAGAGGTGGTAAGGTTGGCCACATTTTAGGTTGCCAGCCCCACCACCCATAAGGTTTTCCTGGGTCGAGATCTGGGCAGAGGATAAATCTTCAATTGATGCCAAAGAAATTGTCAACCCTAACCTCCTAGGCATTTTTACAAGGAAGTGTCCTCAACCTGTCAAAATTCAACACTGTGCAGTATACCTATGGCACATTCTTTGGACTTGGACAAATTAGGACATCATACAAAGCTCCATGTAAAATAGTGCCAAGGCGCTTTAGTCCTGAACCCATCAAAATTCAACACAACCTGCTGTTGGAGTTTGTAAGGCTTGGGGTACATTTTATTTTATTTTATTATTTATTTTACTCCACAATTCAAAATACATGTTGTATACAAAATTACATTAAAAATATTGAGCAATACATGTATACAAAATCTCAACAAACAAAAAATGTGGAGAAGGCAAAGCCGAGGAGGAAAACAAATTCTTATAACCAAAAGGTTCGACCTGCCCTAAAAAAAAACAATCTAAACAATTTAAACAATTGTAATAACAATATAACAAAATAAAAATAAAAAATACCCCCTCCCCTAAAAACATATAATCATATCAATAAAACATATAAACAGTGCACAAACAACACATAAACCAACATATAAATAAATAAATAAATAAATAAATAAATACAGATAAACACAAACAACTACTGTAACCCTGACTGTACATGTAGTTGGGGTTAATGGAAAATGTTACATTAAATACAGCACTTTAGGGTAAAACTTTGCATTTAGCTTTCATAGCAACAACTACTTCATCAGAAAGAAATAAGAAATTATTACAATTTTCAGACCTATAATGTATGTCACATGCTCAGAAGTACATTTACGCATTTCCTCTGTAATGTAATGTACAGTAAAAGATGGATAGTACTGCTGAGCCCATAACCATTTAGATGATTGCAAATGGCCATCTGTAAATTGCAGGTTTGGTTTATAATGAGTCTTCTTTCGGTTGGTCCATGAGTAAATGTCGCCATTAACGTCAAATTGGGCTTTGTGAACTCTTTCGTACTTTAAATCTGCTACACCATGGTAACAGTTCCAGGGTAAAGAAATGGCGGGGCACAAAACTAAAATGGAAGGTTTTCCAGAAGTACAGATAAAATTTATTTAAAACAAATAATAATTGTGATTTTACTCTTACAATGCATTTACATTGTGTATGGTAATGAAATATTTTTTCCTCCATGTTATATAGCATTTCAAGATAAAAAGGCAAATCTCAAGATTTCCCCAAGAGTGCAAAGTGAATGTTACTATGTGAAACAGACTTTTGTAACCATGTACATTTTGTACCTCAAAACTGTGAACATTGTACATGTACACTGTCATTTTGCCTTTGAGAAAGAACTTGCTTAAAACCCTAACCCTCCAGGGTATTTTGGCTAGAAACCCTGCCAGACGCATCAGATTGCATACTTTGTCACATTGACTTGTGTGCAGAGTCCAGCAAGGTCAAGCTGTCACCACAGATGCACTGTGCTGCGTCTGGCAGGGTTAGGGTTAAGTTTGAAACGTTATGCCAGCCAGTTGATTTTTACATTCTGCGTAACATAAAACATGAAGTTTGCTGTGACGAGATGTAAAAAAAATGTAGCTAGTGGGGTACATTGTAAATTGATGTTACTAATCAGTCTAATTAGCTAAAGGCATGTCTAACCTTGTTACTGGACAAGTATAGACCTACAGTACATCAAAAGCAATTTTTTTAAACATTTTTTTTAGAAGTTGCACATTTAGTACACGGAATGTACTAAATGTCAGTGATGTCAGTGATGATGTAAATGTGCACAGTTTTTCCCGATGCTCTGCCTGCATGCCGAATGGTTGAGCACACCCTGATACAACACTTAACCTTTCCATCTCATTTCCTTTTATTTACACAGATCTCATCAAGTTTCCCCTGCTTTACGGGGCAGCTGGGGCAGATACCGAGACAATGAGACGTCGCTTCAAATGTTCTGCAAATATCAGCGGTAATTAGACCCTCGATAGTTGGCGTGGCCTCTCCACGAGTTAACGATCTGGGGAATTCTTCTGCAGCGGACCGAGGATCCGTGGCCACCCGGATTTTGGGAAACTAAAGAGAACGAACAAGAATGTCACCTGGATGTTATGTGCTTGTCTGCTGGAGCATCTTGAACCTGCACTTTGCAGCTTTTGTTTGAGAAACCCGAGAGAGAAACCTAGCTGGATATTCCAACCAATCTTGGAGTAACCTCTGGTGATTGTGTTCAGATAAAAACCCGGCCAGTGGTCCGATAAACTTGCGTGGGCTTCAACAAACAAGGAACGTGATCTACAATTCAAGAAATTTGACTAGGGGGGCTGGCATTTGAAGATTTCTGCAGTGATCAGTGGGTGGTCACCAACAACAAAAAACAACTGGGAAAGATACAAGATTTGTTTCGATTAGCTTGAACCAGAACAAATTTGGTCAATATTTGAAGCCTTTAAAAGATTCATGTTACAGTGCAGTCTGAACCAAAGTTGGTTTGAAATGTCCAAACCTAAATTTTGATACATATGACAAGCCAGAAGACGTGAATAGGGTTATTTTCAGATTTGTTTCCAATTTTGAGTGCTTTCCCCAGTATGACAATAAGATGAGAATGTAAAAGTTGTGATAATAGTCTCATTTGGGAAGTATTTGAATGATGCGTTTAATTGCCATAAATATAAAAGTTGTGCACAAACAATCTAAAGCTGTAATAAGGTAACACGCACTAAACTTCATCAAAAACTTTATAATTGAACTCGATATCCTAGTTTAAACAAAAAGTGAACCAGACGCAGACCTAAAAATGCCGCCGTCGTCGGGAGAGCTATGGGGCTCGCATTTCATGCCGGCCAAGATCAACATTGAGTGCCTGCTACCCACGGGCATCATCGTCCCTCTAGAGTGCGTCCGGGAGGCCACGTTGGAGAACGTCAAGGCCCTTCTGTGGAAGGAAGCCAAGAAACTCCCCCTGGCCAGCAAGCTGAGCGACGCCTCCTCGTACATCTTCATCACCATCACGCAAGATGCCGAACGGGAGGAGTTTTATGACGAGGGGCGGCGACTGTGCGACCTGAGGCTGTTCCAGCCCTGGCTGAAGGTGGTGGAGCCAGCTGGGAACCGGGAAGAAAAAATGCTCAATTACGAAATAGGTAGGTCACCAGTTTTTTTCTGCAGAATTTTGTCAATGTGGCATTCCCTTTAATAACCGTGTTAAATCCAACAAAATCCAACAGTGGTAAAAAGCTGTTGTAATTTGTTGGATTTAGCAGTCAACACCAACTACATGGTGTGTTGGATTTTGTCGTATTTAGCAGGATGGAAGCTAAATATATCTGTTGGATTTTGTCGCATTTAAGACGGTGGAAGTAAAATCTTAGTTGGTTATACAAACAAAAACCTGTTGTATTTTGTTGGATTCAACAGGGTAGCTGCAAAATGCCGAGGCTGGTGTGTAGGTGGTACACTGCAGAATCCAACCAAATTTGCTGTTGGATTTTGTTGTATTTAGCAGGCTTCTCATTTCAGTTTTGTTGGAAATTGTTGGATTTAGCAGGGCCATATGAAAAAAACACGGAAGGGGGTTAGGGTTAATGTTTGGGTACACAAATTGTAAACAGTGCTGTCAAATTTCAAGTTGGTTATAAAAAATTGGAATTTCAACGACAGGGACGGCCATTGGGATGCCAGTGACGGAGTTTGACTCTATGAAGGACCCAGAGGTCATTGATTTTCGCCGCCACATCATGACCCTCTGCAAAGATGTGGTGGAGGAACGCGAGGGGCAAGGCAAGGTGGAGCACGCCATGTACGTCTACCCGCCCAATATCTACGTCTCGCAGGAGCTGCCTAAACATATCATGCAAAAACTGGACAGGGGTAAGTCTAATCCAGAATAAAAAAATAAGTGTGTATTACCCTATAACCCCCAAGACCTTTTTTGCTAGGAACCATCCTCAATCCTCCAAAAGGCTCCGATTGCCCTGCCCCAAAAAATGCATTCATCCTCAATCCTCCAAAATCCTCCAAAACTGTAAGGAGGATTTAAGAGGATTGAGGTGGGTAAGGGTTAACATAACTAAAATCAGTTTACTACAAGAAGACAAAACTGCCTTTTGTTTTAATCAATAGTGTGGATCGTGAATGTAAAAAAAAAATGGACTTGATTAGTTTATTGTTTTTGTGCAAGTCAATAGTTTTGCTCAAAAAGCACTTTGCAGGTCATTATTTAGTGACAAAAATTGGGGAATCACACTTGTATTTCCATTCATAATTGCCTTTTGTTTTAATCAATAATATGGATCGTGAATGGTAAACAAAAAATGGACTGATTGATTGTTTTTGGTGCAAGTCAACAGTTTTGCTTAAAAAGCACTTGAAAAAATGTCTGCTGGCTGCTTTTTGTTTGCTCTTCAAAAAACAAGGGTTGTGACTTAATCAACGTCCTTCAGGGTAAAGCTTGTCTGGAGAGAGCTTGTTTACAGCTGGAGTAGACATCAAAACTGCAGGCAGGCATGCAAATGCAGGGTAGCTCTTTCCCTCTACTTGAGATTCTGTCAAAACAAGATTTTGTTTTTTCTCGGGCTCACTTTCTTGAGGAGTTGACATCAATAACAGATGCGTATTACATGCATTTTGCTGTCATGCTTGAAAATGGTAAACATTTTTCAATTTTTGGTACAAATGTTGTCATGTTGGTAACATGTCTGAAACAAATGCTGCAATTATGAAGTGGCTTTTTAATGTTGATTTTTTTTTTTGTACAAGCATTTTTCTGATCTTTAAGTAATTTCCCATTAACATTCTGAAATTTTATCAGTTGGAAATTAACCACAGAAATTGTGTAAATGGTGTTGCAGTATTAACCCTAACCCCTTGGGTAACTTTGTGAGAATTTCACACCCCCAATTTTTTCTTCAAATGAATAGTGAATGACCTTTTATTTTTTGGAGATTGTCTGGAAGTCTTGTTGACTCGACTGCTGATTCGGACTCAAGTCGCAATTTTTTTTTTTTTAATTGGGACTTGATTTGGAAAAAAATGACTTGAGACTTGACTTGACTTGAAAGAACATGACTTGTGACTCAAATTGAATAAATTTGACTGGCTGACATTAACACTTCTGTTATTATTGAAAATAAACACAAATTTGTGGGCGTACGCACACATCAGTTGACAAAAATGCCAAGCCTACAGTGTATAGCGAGCTGGGTGTCCAGTACGTATGCGGGGCCACAGCGCAGGCTGACTGCATGGAGGATCGTCGAGACGGCACGCCAGGATGATTTTGTACAGTGCGTGTGTGCCAGCCTATGCGTACATGTAGTCATTTGTCAATGAAATTTTAATTTACTATGTTCAACAATTGACTTGACACTTGGTACTTGACTTGAAAACAATTGACTTGGAACTTGAATTGACTTGGAAAAAATTACTTGGGACTTGTCTTGACTTGGGAAAATTTGACTTGCGACTTTAACTTGGTTACAACACTGGTGTCTGGAATATACACTCCTGACAATTTATAAAGATTCCTTCCCTCCCCCCTACCCATCCCCCAAACAAAAAAAGATCTATATAATTTCGGACCTTAATTAATTGTGAAAATAGACTTGCTAAAGCTGTATTTTGTAAATTTCACACAAAATTGTAACTTCAGGTACAAGTACACATACATGCGTAGTAATTTGAAAAGCCCTTATTAAAGAAACTCACTAAAATAAATATTAACCCTAACCCCCAGACCCTTTTTGCTAGGAACCATCCTCAATCCTCCAAAATCCTCCTCGCTTGAAACACCATTCATCCTCAATCCTCCAAAATCCTCTTTTTCTTGAAATACCATTCATCCTCAATCCTCCAAAATCCTACAAAACTGTAAGGAGGATTTTGAAGGATTGAGGTGGGTTAGGCCTTAATACACGTCTTAAATTTACCATTTCAAACTTCATTGCTGGAATTTTGTTTTATTTAAAATTATTTATGTACCTCTACACATGGGTACCTGGGTATTTTGATGCAAGTTGCTGGCAGTTAACGGCAATATATATTTTTTTAATTGATCCATTGTCCGTTTAATTCGGGCTCAATATGAGCTCATCAGTATGCAAAGCCCCAGTGTCTAATGTTTCTGATTCAATCTCCAGGAAGATTTGTTCCAGCCCCAGGGTTAGGGCAAACCTCTTACAAAATGCCGTCTTGTGTTACAATTCAAGTACTGTACTGCTGTCTCAATCGCTCAAGGTTCTTGCTTGTTTTCGGGATTTAGGTCTCTTTTTTTAGCGAAGCTAGAAAAACAAGTCTGTTTGAGGGAATTACATGTACTGTATGTTAATGCTTTCAGATAGTGGTACATCAGAAAACAAAATTTAATTATTATGAAATACAGTACGTTGCAATTGAAAATTAACACTATGAATGGTAATGGAAAGTTTTGTGAAAATTCACATTCACATTTCACATTTCACATTTCTCACACAACTTTTCCCACCTGTGAATTCAAGTGGGAAATTATTTATTGAGAAAAGGTGTGATAAGGCAAGAAAACGTTTTTTCCACCTTGGGAAAAAAATTTTACATTTTGTGAAATAAAAATAAATTCCCTGGGAAGAAAAAAAAGTGTGCAGAGAAATTCCCATTTTGCAATCGGGTGAGATTTGTCAGGATCTTTCCTGATAACAGGATTTTTTGTCATGATTTCAGAATTTTTAAAGAATCTCTTTTGTAATCTGGAAATTTCCTGAGGTGTTGTCCTAAAGGTGTTTTTACCTGTAAAAGTGGATATAGACCACTAAAACCGGATATTTTAAGGGGGTGCCTTTAGGCAAATACAAACTGTACGTTGATCTGTGGTCCTTGTGGATTTTTTGTTGATTTTGTGGATATTTGTTGTGGATTTTTCGTGGATGTTTCATTTTTGGCCAATCTCACTTTTGTGCAATGTACTTGATTGTAAGTAAATAATAGTCTCAAGCATCATGTGAAAGGCACCTGGTGTGTTGTCATTTTCAAGAAAAGCAGAATTTTTGTATCAATTTCCAGCAATTGGCGGCCGACAATCGTTGGAAATACTTGTACAATGTAGTCTACTTCCCTGACCTGTTAATTCCCTAACATCTATAAATTGCTCCGTTTTGTCTTAAGTATGGTCAGGAACCAGACTACTAAAGCAGCATTTTTTTTCTCTGTTTTCCCAGCATCTATGCTCAAAAAGCTTTAAACGGGTCAATGTTAACAGTGTTTGCTTTAACCCTAACTCCTTGGGTAACTTTACTAGAAAGTATACTGAATCCGCCAAAATCCACCTATTTTGTCATGCACAAAAAGTTGGTTTTGGTGACTGCTCAATATGGAGGTATCCTGAATCCATCAAAATCCTGCAGTAACGCTATGCTTACAATTATCAATCCATCAAAATCCCCCAGGTTTCAATATGGAAGTAGCCTGAATCCGCCGAAATCCTCCAAAACAGGAAGAGGATTTTTCATTTATACTACCTCTAAAGTACAGTACAATGTTAACTAATGTGTCTGTAAGGTGTGTTTAAATGGCCATTACAATTTTGACAAGTTTAAGGAAAAGTTAAAACAGAAATGGATTTTCATGGTATTTCCTGATTGGTCATGTATAATTTATTTTCAAGGCAGTTTCCTGCAATTGTGCGAAAAGCCATAAGTTACAAAAACATTTGTGTCCGTTTTAGGCCAGGTATACAAAAAAATCAGTACCCACCCACTTCCTTTTTTCGAGTCCGTGTTTTTTTTTTCCTCCAAAAAGGTCCATAAAGAATACGTCCAGCTGTGAGTTTATTGTGTTTGAGTCGATTTAGTAGACCGAACTCTCTGTTAGCCATTGTGAAAAACCAAAAAGGAAATGTCATCTTGGAAAACTAACCCGTTGGCAGCTAGAGAATAACCTTTTCTTTAATTTAAAGCCCTAACTCCCTGCATTATTTTTCCTCCAAGTAACCCGAATCCTCCAACATCCTTTGATTTCAATGTGTTTAAAGCTGCATATACCCTGAATCCTCCAAAATCCTCTAATGGGGACCATTGCATGAATCTTCCAGGTCTCTGTCATTTCAGTCATTGTAGTTAAAGTCCGTTTCACACGAGCGCTGGAAACACACATCTGCGATGATTGGCGCCGGGTGTCTGACGCCCAAGGATGCCTGCGATTTCATCGCAGGCTTTCACACGATACAACACAGTCCGGTAGCGAACGTCCCTCGTTTTGCAGTGTTTGCATGCGTGGGTCCAAGGCTACACATGTATCGCTGGTACTACGATATTCTATGAACGATGACATTTATAGGGTACCAGTGATTTTCCCGCACTGTAAAAAACATTCTGTAAAATAACCGGTTTTTTCCCTTTTAAAAACAAACAATCATTGTATTTTAGTTTTAAAATTATGGTACATAAAAATATGGTACTGCATCCAGCACTATTGTAGAAATCAAGCGATAAAGTTTGTCCTTCATTTCACGATTAGGGGGTAGCCTTGGTATCTCCTAAAAGTGTCTCTCATTGGTTTATTTGTGGAAATATCAGTCAGATCGGCCAATCAATGAAGAGTTTAGATCACAAGTTTTAAATTGATAGCAAGTTTGTAATGATTGCATTTAAAATGGCGATGTAAAAATAAAAAAAATAACGAATCATATGAAGAAAACTAAACACAAATTCCGGTGATTATTAGTGAGTTACCTTACTAATATCTCTTTTTTAAACATTTTATTGTAACTGAAATAAAAAAGAACTAAAACACAGTGTGATTTTATTTTGCATACAGGGTACATGTATAACTAGCATTTTAAGCAATCAAACGGAAATCGAACATTTCGACCTTCAATGGATTTTTGCCTGTAGCTCAAAACGGAAGAATGCGACTTCCGACCGGTCTCTTGTAAGAAATAGAATGGCACAGATGTTTCCCCCATGCAGTTGCTACATTTTGACTATTATCCACATCCAGACCAGCTCATTATTTTCTCCCTATTAAAAAATCCCCCTCCCTGACTGTTAGAATTATTTATGGTCACCGCTTATGCTTCGGAATTCTCCACGGGTGACAAACTCCTTAACCTCGGGCAAAACAAGTGCAACACCTTAAAGGTAGCATACACCATTTACTTTTGCTGTAATTTTCAGAAATGAATATATTTGGGGGGTTGGTATTTTATAGCAAATACTGTAACACTGACCTGTTTAAAGTTTTGTGTGCACAGATGCCGGGAAAACGATGAGAACAAAAAATGCTGTCCTTCAGACAAAACGGAACAATTTATAGACGTCGGGGAATTATCAGGTCGGGGAAGTAGACTATTTCCAACGATGGCCGGCCGACCATCGCTGGAAAATGATACAAAGAAATTCACTTTTTTTTTTAGAATGACAGCACACCGGGTGCTAGAGACAGAATGCTTGAGACTTTCATTTAAAGTCAAGTAATAATTCAGTTTTGTTTTCCGATGTTTGCAAATGTTGTATGTTACCTTATAACCCTAACTCCCTACATCATTTTCTCCCCCATGTAACCTGAATCCTCCAACATCCTCTGATTTCAAAGTGTTAAAACTCCATATAACCTGAATCCTCCAAAATCCTCTTATGGGGACCATAGCATGAATCCTCCAAAATCCTCCAGGTTTTTTTTGCATACCCCTAGTAACCTCAATCCTCCAAAATCCTCATGTATCACATTGAGCCTGATAACCTGGATCCTCCATATTCCTGCAGGGGCAAAAACCCCTAGTAACCTCAATCCTGCAAAATCCTCCGATGCATCAACTTCCAAGTGCCCTCAATCCTCCAAATTCCTCCATTTTGCAAAGAGGATTTTGGAGGATTTGGGAAGGTTAGGGTTAAAGGAACACATTGCAATGGAGGCAGGCAGTCATTTGGCCTAAAAATGCAAGGTTTGGAAGATATTAAAAAGTAGATTGTACATGACCATCCCTTGAGTGTTCTTGTTAGGGTGAAATTAATATAGGGGCGTTTTGCTCAAGGATGGACAATGTGAGCACGAAGCCCTTACGGTGTGGGGTCCAGGGTCCTTTTAAGGGGCCCAATTTTTGTTTTATTCTAGATGCTTCGTCATGCAATCTGAGGCAATTCCGGGCCACTTCCCTCGACTGTTTTGAGCAGACGTTTTTTAAAGATTATATAGGCAAAATTGAGTTAATTTGAAATTGTTGAGAATAATTCTTGCTCTTAAATTTATAGCGTAGTGGTAGCGTAGGGGCAGGATTCAAGCGTACATGTAGTGCTAATTCCCAAAAGCATAGTGGGTGCTAGCGCTATTTAATGCCCGGCTAGAACACCGTTTGTCTAAAAATCATTGACGAAAACCTCCCTGTACCATGTACTATCTGGGTACATTATCTTGGAAGAGCCCAATTGGGATACAATTACAAAAGCTGTTTGTTCTAATGTACCCTGTACTATCTGGGTACATTATCTTGGAAGAGCCCAATTGGGATACAATTACAAAAGCTGTTTGTTCTAATGTACCCTGTACTATCTGGGTACATTATCTTGGAAGAGCTTAATTGGGATACAATTACAAAAGCTGTTTGTTTTAACCCTAACAGCCCAAGCCTTTTTACTAGAATCCTTCCCTAACCACACAAACTCCAACACTGTGTAGTAAACCATTGGCACATTCTTTGTACTTAAGACAAAATCAGGGCATCAAGTCCCATGCAAAGTGATGGTGCCAAGGCTCTACAGTACCCAATCACACAAAATTCAACACATAGGGGTGTTTGATTTTGGCAGGTTAGGGATGGTTAGGGTTAATTAATGTACCCTGTACTATCTGGGTACATTATCTTGGAAGAGCCCAATTGGGATACAATTACAAAAGCTGTTTGTTCTAAAGTTGCTGTGGTTGGAAAAAGCATTAAAAAGTGCACGTAGGATACTAATGACCATCCCTTGACAGTACGCCATTATTCTGAATCGACGAAAATCATTTTGGGGATGCTAGTTTGGTTTGGAAAAGTCGAACATTCAGAGTGGTGCCCTTTGTCTGAAGCACCTTGGTTGTGTACTTAGGGCTGTTTATTTTTGAATAATTTAGTATTCGAATATTCAAAACTGGGTTTGACCGAATATTTGAATATTCGATACTCGGCGATCAAGTTTTTCACTGCATGCCGCGCCGGTTAAAAACAATTGCACGTAAAAGCACGCCGGTGTTTTACGTGTGGCGATCGATATTATGGACCGTTCGATCGGCATTCTTTTTGCATGCCCCTGTTGTATCGAGGGTTTTACAGACGGGAACAATAAACCTGCGTCCACAAAAAGTTACGATCGACAAAAATGCGGCATTTGACACTGCTAAGCGGCGTAACTTTTCTCTTAAAATATCATCAGAGTCGTATCTGTACTTGCATAACATTAAAATATTCGAATATGCAAAAATATTTGATTGATGATCGAATATTCGAATATTCGGGACAGCCTTACCTTGTACAGGCTGCAACTGCAATCTGTGGCACCAGTATAAATGTCATGTTTTTTCCATGTTTCTCCAGAAATATTACACGTTAGGGTGTGATTTTTTAACAGAGATGCCAACCCGTACAGTTTTTTTCATGTTTCATATGAAAATTCACAACAAATTCGGAAGTATGATTTTTGTGTGAAATCTGACCATAATAATGTTTTGTCGTGCATGTTATGCTATTTACTGTATTTTTAAAGGAATTTTCAAAATTCCACATTTTCCTGCACAAAATACACACGTTTTATTGAAATCATTGTCTTTAAATCAGAGTTGGAGTCGAGTCCCTGCAAGTCCTTTCATAATGCCGGTCACAAGTAACTGGATGAACAATGACAAAGGAATGCCTTTGTCAGAGCTCATTTGAATAGCTTGTGATTGGGATTAGGACTGGAGGGCTTGTGATGGACTTGCAGGGACTTGCAGGGACTTGCAGGGACTTGCAGGGACTTGCAGAGACTTGCAGGGACTTGTGATGGACTTGACTACATGTACATCTCTGCTTTAAATACAGCTACATGTACGACGGCACAATCGTGCATTTCGCCATCTCACTTTTAAATAAGTTTAGTTTTTCAGTTTTTAACCCCCCCCCCCCCCCCCCCCCGACTTCTGAGTTACACGACACACAGTGTTGTTTTCATCAATGGTAAAAAAAATCGACCGACCGACCCTCCCTCCTGATTTTTCCAATTTAAGGGCAATAATAAAAATGTTTTGCCTTATTGCGATCCCAACAGAACGGATGCAACTTTAGCTTTGAAAATTTTAAAAATAAGTTGATGGTCTATCCAGCGTGTGGGTTTGTGAAACTCACCAGGCACGTAGCGTGTCCCCTTTTGATGAGATCCATGCCGAATTTCATTCTCACTATTACGAACCATTGTTGTTTCAGCAGTGCGGGCTGTGCTGCAAGAAAAAAAACCCAGATTTTCAGGTAAAGTTTAAATTTCATGAAAAATATGGATTTTCTGAGCAAAATACTGATTTTTTGCTTTTTGAATACTGAAATGAGTTTAAAAAGGTTGCCAGCTCTGCGATTAAAACACTCAGACCTTAGAAATGTAACCAAAGAGATGAAATTTTGGGGATTTCAGGGCCATGTTTGTCGTTTAAAAGATTCAGATGTTTGGAGTCAATATTCATTTTGTGGGACAAGTCTCTGTTGTTGACGGTTGAGGAGGTCACTCCCCCAAGCTTTTGGGGCCATTGTAAATATGACCTTATGAAGTTCATGCAAAGGTCAGTGGGGGCGAAGTGCTCTTCAGCAATCCTTGTGTGTTGGAGGGGCTTCAATGTTGCCTAAGAGCTTCTGAAGTGTGAAAACATGCATGACATATTTTTACAGATCTTGTTAACCCCCTTTCGTACGTACGGATGACGCCATAAGGCGTCAAAAAAAGAAGTGCCACCAGGCCGGATGACGCCATTTGCCGCCGTTTGTGCAGTTTCAATCCATTGTTGGATTATTGTTTATGATACGCTTGACTGCACAAGCACATTGTAGCGGTTCAATTTGGCTGCCAGAACCGCCGCGACACCCCGACGTCTCCCGTAAAAAACCATACTCAAGGGGTTAAGTAAGGTCTGTAAAAGTTCATATTTTGCATTGTGCAAATTGAAAAATGTATACACGTATACATTGAACATGTACTGGGTCTGTCCACACCGATGCATCTAAAAATGTGGCGTCCGCAAGGGAAATCGGACATAATTGTTTAGTAAAACTTTTTTGCAATTTACATGAAAATCGTCCAAAAAAACACACCTCAAAATCACGATTCCTGTTTTTGTCAAAATACCGTAGCATATTTAATTCACAGTTTGCTTTTGTGTTGAGTCCATGGCATTTTATTCTGGCATACTTCCGGACAAATTGCGTAAACTACGTATTATTTTCCATTCTCGATGCTGAATTTATGGCTCTAATCGAAAACCAAAATATACATGTAACAGTAATTTGTTCACCATTAGAAAGCTTACATTGCATGTACAATGTATGTTATATTATGGAATGGAAATCTCAATTTTCAAAATGTCCAACTTATGTCTAATTTCGCTTGCTGGAGCAAATAAATAAGTATGGGGTGAAACATGAGTGGGGATATAAAAATTAAGTATTTCGCCCAATTTTGTTGTATTTTCCTCAACCATTAGTGATTGTTACACATGCTCATCTTCAAGACATACATTGTAGGCCTACATGTAACATAGAAATTTTTTTTCAGTCAACAGGAAACAGGGGTGTGCATCGGAACCGAGTACCCGACCGTTCATGTCAGGAACCGGTTCCAGATTATGGAATCGAGTACCCGTACAACTTTACATTATCGCATAGTAACTTCACAGAAAATGAAAAAGGAAAGGTTTCGATTGTTATCTGTAGGGAATTTTCAAAATTAAAACTAGACTGCATGGGAAACCAGCACAGATTTCATGTTTATGATGCTCACGAAAATTGACAAAGGGAATTTAGCGGTTGTGGTTTTTGTAGCCTGGTAAGAGCCTAGACGAGACATAATAGTATGCCTCATTCCACAATAAATACAACTGTATAAAGCTTCTGTCTTTTGTGATGCCGGCGCATGCACATGCCTGAACATGCAATGGCGGAGTAGTGATTATGTTTACTGGACAGGAATGAGATTTTTCATACTTTTGTCTGAAATCAGACTTTTTAATATCAGAGACATTGCAACTTCCAGGATTGGAAGTTTTGGGTTGGGTTTCTTTAACGGATACTCGGGTACCCGTATTTTTTTCAATCGGGTAACCGGTTCTTTTACTACCCGTAAATGCACACCCCTAACAGGAAAGTTAAAACAAATTAATGTACTTGCTTTCTGTTCCCATTTTTTTTATCACTTAAGGATTGTTGTCAGCTCAAATAAAGATGACCTCTTGAGTATTTGAAGACTTCAGGCGCAAAAGCCTCTAAACACCACTTCCCAGAAAAATGAGATAACAATATCAAATGAAAGCGCTTTCACTTGACATCGTTATCTCATTTTTCTGGGAAGTGGCGTTTTATAGCGGCTTTTGCGCCTAAAGTCTTCATTTGAAGAAAGTAAGATAGTGACATAAATATTGTACATGTACCAACCTAGACAGACATTTCTATTCAGTGTGGTGCCTATTGTTTGTGTTTACGCTTCACTGCACAGCCCAGTTCTTGGCATAGCGGCCCTCATCACATCAATAACAGTTGGGGGGACACCTCTAGACTTGTCTGTCTAATACAGGGCTGGTAACAATCTTTCAGGCGTTAGCAGTGGATCAGGAACAATATTTCTGTGAAACACTTTTTGGATAACTTCATGTCGTATGATAAACTGTTAGTCCCTGTTGTGAATGTTATGGCTACATTTTGTACATGCGTACACGTAGATGGTCTCTTGTGATTTCTTAAGCCATGCGCTCATTGAACTTTTCCTCCTGGTAAATAACCATGACTCACTGTCAACATTCCTTTTGCGTAATCTTACTGCTGTTCCCATTTGGACTTTTGTGTACGCAGACAGACTGTTAAGTTTGCTGTGCGTGACTTGTCCCTGTTAAACTACCATTGCTGGGCTGAAGTCTACCATACCTGTTACAATGTGGATAAATTTACATTACGGTTGCGATAAGTTGACGGACGTTAATTGACCGCGTGTCCCCATTGGACTTCATTTTGTCATTCTACAGAAAAGTCGCAGTAGATTCACCCAAAAAAGTCCAATAGGAACACGGCTTTAGCTACTCAGGAACATTTGGTATTTGTAGCAAAACCCCCGAGGGATATAGAATGTACATAAAAAAAGAAAAAGATGACAAATATTCTTACCACTGGCCCAAGATTTCCTCCAAAGTGACACTTTTGTATGCCTGCATACGGAGCTTTTAAAGGGACATACCTGCATGCATGCAGAGGCTGAAATTTGACACAAAATGTGCCTGGCTATTATCAGCTTTGAAGTTGTTGTTTACACAAACCACAGCCATAACATACAAACCAGTCATAAACAAGGCCATGTTTTGTTCAGACAGGTAACTGCAAAATGGTCAGAACATGTCTGATGTCCCACCATAGGTTTCCCCCTCTGTGAATATACTGTACACTATACATGTACAACAGTGAACATCTGGTGGAAAACTATAAGAATGTACACGTGTAGACGTTTCTAAAATATTCTTCATTGCCTATGCTAAGAATGTCTTTAATTTACTCAACCCTCTGACCATTTGAAAGTGAAATATCCATTATGGCCTTCTCAAATTCAGGTCATCATTCCATTCCTGTTTCCCGGTATTAATGGTGCATAGCCCTGATGTCATCCTACTTACAAGATACTGTATATCATCATCCCCCTCCCCCCCTCCCCCCTCCCCCCCCCCCTCCCCCCCCCCCCCCCCCCCCCCCCCCCCCCCCCCCCCCCCCCCCCCCCCCCGCCCCCAGCAAGCACAATCAATTTTCGTCATTTGGTTTGCAGCAGAATAGAGACATAGAAAAAATAGACAGCGTGTCTTAGGGCAAGGGTAGGGGAGTCGCTCCACTGTAAGTGAAGCTGGAGAGATGAATGGGGTAGTGCATTGGGGACAACTTGGTCCATCGTGGGGGGGGGGGGGGGGGAGTGTAAAAGGAGCTAGGGGGTTTGAGAAGGGCAGACTGCGGAAGTTACAGGGAATTAATGGAAGGGTTGGGGGGGGGGGGGAAGGGGGCAAGGCAGCAAGGCAGAGAGATTATACTGTGGGACAAAGGCCTACTGTTTACATCTTGACCTTCCAATGGTGGGTGGGTGTGTCAGAAATCTTGTCCGTGTGATATCTGGAGAACTCTTTGAAGCATATCAACTTAAATGGCCATGAAATGTACACAGTCGTGTTTTCCTATACTACTGAGGACAATGCTTTGTGTTTCCTATTGCTCCTTTACTTTAAAAACCTCCAATAGACTAAGCACATATTTTTACGTCCGAGGACTGATTTTAACAAAAGACCGACTCCCGAGGACAGGAAAGATTCCTTTGTATTTTCTTTCTCTTGTCCTCGAACATAATACAGTACATATATACATACATGTACATGGGTCATTCCATAAATTTTTGTGGGGGTGTCCTTGTTACACCTGACCTGTGTAATTTCCCATCAAGTATCATTAAAATTGACTTCACACTATTTTTTACTTGTTTGGGAGGTACTTTGCTTTACACAATCACTCTTGGAGATAGAAGGCATTAAAAAATGTCACACTTTTGGACCCAAAATGTATGGAATGACCCACATGTAGGACACTGGTAATCACTTGACTTGCCCCCCCCCCCCCCTTCCCCTCAGTGACGAGCCTGCACCTACAACAATTGCGGAAACATTTAAAGTTTTTGAGGGCAACGAATTTCATTGTGGTGGCAGCCAGTTTTCATCACCAAAATCTCTCACATTTTCAGAAAACTTTCGAATTCCATTGATAATCTGCTAGGAGAAAATTACTAGAAAGTCATTTTTTTAGTTGGTTAAGAGTGCGGACATTTTTTAAGGGCTGTAGACCACCCAACCCTCCATAGAACCATGCCTGCTGCTGGTTGTAGAAAAACAAAATTTAGTGACACATTTTCCGGCTCGGTTTCCATGAAATGAACTGCATGTATTGACCAAAAGCTAATTCATACTGTAACCAGCCCAAGGGCTTAGTCACATCGTGGATTGATTACTCTCCTAAAAGCTTAACTGCTGTCGTAGAGAGGACGGGTTGCACTATCATTGTATATATCATTCATGATTTCATACATCTTATCAACGTACATGTATGCATTAAGTTAGTGCAGTGAGTGATGGTTCAATTTGTCTACCTTAATGGCACTGTTATGGGAAAAACAAAATTGATTTTCCAAGCAAGACGGCCGAGACGGCTCATTAATTGGCGACAGGGAAGAACAAACAGCGTTTTTCCCCCAAGCTAGAATAATTGGGGACATGCAATGCTTCTCCTAAAAACAAATAGTGGCGCGTGTCTCAGACACTCATTTTGAAGAAAAAAAATGTCGGACGACTGGAAGGAAAACCTGTACAGTGCCGGCAGGTTTTTTTTCGGAAAGCGTAGTTACAAAATGAAATATGAGTAATTATTTTGTCTGTACCGCTGTACAGGGAGATGGCACAATTGACTTATCACAGTAGAATTGCATGAATGCTGAAATATTAGAGGATGTTGACTGCTGAGAGAGAAGTCTGCGTAATTTTTTAGTTTTACATGTATGTATAGATTGCATATTGTAAAATAAAACGGCCAATTATTTCTGCCATGAAATAACAAAGAAAATAGCTCCCAAAGTCACTTTTTTGTTATTTCATGACAGAAATAATTGGCTGTTCTATTTTACAATACGCAATCTACATAAAACTACAAAGTGACGCAGACGTCACGCAGCAGTCAACATCCTCTTTAAAATATTGAAAACTCAATGTGATGTGTATACTAAAAGCAGACAACAGCTGAATACCAGTCACAAGCAATATGCATCACATGAACGTTTGGCTGGTAATCTTATTTTTTACCAATGAAAACTTTTCATGCTACGTTTTTGTGCTAAGCAACTCCATTAAATGGACCCAGAGAGGAAGTTAGTATTTACCGGTTCATACTTTTTAATTCGTCAAACAATCCACAAGGGAATTCGTCAAACAATCCACAAGGGAAACTGACTAGGTAAATTTGAATACATTTTCAAAGTGAACAAAGAAACTGGCAGGAGCAGGATTCGAACCTGCGACCTCCGGGCCACCGCACCGGCGCTCTACTAACTGAGCTATCTTGCCCTATGTTGGCGGTCTTCCAAATTGTCAGTATCTTTGTTCGGGGGTGGGTTCATACTTTTAATGGACGGAGGTTTATTGTTCCTGTCCGTAAATGCTTTGGGCACTTATCAAATAATTAGGGATGTCCCGAATATACTGAATATTCGATCGTCAACCGAATATTCGGATACCTTTTTGCCGGTTCGAATATTTGATAAAAAAATATGCAAGTACAGATACGACTCTGATGCTATTTTAATAGAAAAGGTACGGCGCTTAGTAGTGTTAAATGCCGCAATTTTGACGACGGTATTTCTTTGTGGACTTAGATTTATTGTTCCCGTCCGTAAAACCTCTAATACTTATAAATAATTTACTGCAAAAACCCAGTAATTGTGCACATAAAACACCGGCATGCTTTGCGTGCATCATTTTACCGGTGCGTTATTCAATTGCAGCTGACCCGTGAAAAACTTGATTCGAATATTTGAATAGTCGGTCAAACACAGTTTTGAATAATCGAATACTAAATTATTCGAAAATGAACAGCCCTACCATTCCGTGAGAAAATAACATTAAGGGCTTCAGAAAATCTGAGATACGGCACTTTTAAATTATTACTTATACCTGAAAGGCAATTTGAGCTTCAATCCCCATCGAGCAAGAAGGGGTGACTTGGCATTTCAGCAAATTCTTCCCAGGTTTTCAGCCCCCATATATAAAATCTTCTTTTCACCTTTCCTTTCTCCAGCAATTGCAAATTCAACATCCATAATCCCCGAAGGCATGGCGCGACGCGTGTCAATAATCTCATAAAGTCCCACGCAGCATGAAATATGCACACGCTAGAATCCCTCTTCCTTGATTTGGTTCAGGTCCCGGACAGACGCGGCCGCTCATAAGCACCTTGTAATTTCCGACGATGTTGGTTCAGTCAACATGGGCGCAGGTGTCCGACAACATTTGAATTAATTCCGCAGCCAGTTGACGAAAATTGCATTTATTGCCGAGAGAATTGAGACGGAAGACTTGGTAATTACCTGTCCATCCCATGTATGCGCTGTATTAAGCGTGAACAGTCGAATAACATGCATTTTATGCATGTATGCCTACTTGCACGGCCATTTTTATATGGAGGCCGCCCCAACCTCAGCCCACTCATAACTTCAGAAGCTCAAATACAAACATTTGATTTGCTCAAGATTTTTTATTCTGAATGACAACCCAATGGAGAAGTCTATTTGTTCCTTGCATGGGTTTGCCGTACTGAAAGGAAAGCAAGCTTAAGAAAGACTACTGTGTCGTTATCATGCAGGTTGCTAAACTATTATGTAAGAATCCATTTAGGGAGCACTGCCTAACCCATGGTCGGGCCAGGCTGTTGAAAAGCCTGGCCATGCCCGGGCTTGTTATTGTGAGCCACAAATCACCTGTCAATAGAGCATCAACCAAATCAAAGGCCAGCCTCTGCCGGGCTGTGGCCCCTCCCACACTTATCTGTAGTGATTGCTTTTGTTGTCATTCCATTCACCGGCTGGAGATCAGTCTGGGTGAACAATGGGAGCTGGCTGGACTCCAGCATTAGTGGCAGTTTATTGTGTACAACCAGGGGATTATAGAAGCCTGAAGGCCCCGGCATTTGCGTGTATACACGTCATCCGACGCGAACTGGTTAAAGGTGCTACATTGCACAGTCTCTGAGGTTTCTAAACTTATTAGGCAAAAAAACAAAACATGTTTAATGTCCCCACCCGCATACTTTTTGGGGGGGCCACCAGGATTTTTTATTTCAATTTTTACCAGTTTTAAGTGAGGTGAAAGAACCCCCAAAATGTCAACTGATTCTTAAACTTTTAAAACCACTGTAAACATGTTCAATTCTCTTGTCCAACATGTCTCTTTCATTTTTGTGTCTTTGAACAGTTGAAAACCAATGGTTGTCGGAAATTTAAAAAAGAATGGCGGCCATCTTGAAAATAGAAAACGCTCAACTTTTTTTTATTAAACTCAGACACTAACACATTTTGTTTTTGGTGCTTTATTTTCAACACTTAACTTGGAAAAAGGTAAATTACTGTTGATATATGTAAAAGATCCAATTTATGTGCACCTGCTCTTTAAATCTAATCGCTTGCCTTGCAGGAAGTTGTACACGGAAACCCTAGATGGAAACATTGCAATGTGGTGAAATATATTCATTCACTCGTATGGTTTTTGCACTGACTGTAGACAATGTGCTGACGTCACAACTTTATTGATATGTGCCCGGCGGTATGCGCACGCATCGTGTTTTGCCTAAAATTTGGTTTAGGAGTGACGTTGCAGGTCAGATTGCCTTTGAATTATGTGACCCCTTATGTAACTCTTTAAAAGGTAGTATACATGATTTGCTTAATTTTCAGATATAAATGGATTTGGGGGTTAGTATTTTATAAATACTGTAACAATGACCTGTTTAAGTTATGTGTGGATAGATGCTAGGAAAACGGAGAAACAAACATGTTCCAGTAGTATGGTTCCCTGACCATACTTTAGACAAAACGTAACAATTGATGGTCGCGGAATTATCGGGTCAGGGAACCAGACTATTTCCAATGATTGTTGGCCGACAATCGCTGGAAAACAATATAAATTTCCACTTTTCTTGAAAACGACAGCACACCAGGTGCCATGATTTCACAGGATGCTTGAGACTGCTATTTACATGCACTTGGTCTAGTGTGGTATTTTGTAATAATTCAGTATTTTTGTTTTTTGATGTTTGCAAATGATGTATACTACCTTTAACCAATTTTATGCAAAACACAAAGTGTACGTATAACACATTTGAATATAGGGTGGTTCAGACAAGCAGACAAAGAACACATTGGTTTACCAGCAGTATCCTTTGACCAACAATTCCAAGCACAAACAAGATCTTATATTTTCCTGGTAGCAGTTTCCTGTATACAATGTAGTGAGCATTTTCAAGGCCACTGACTGGCCACAATGACAATTTTAACCTCTTGAAAACAGTTTGAAAAGACTACCTGGGGCCAATTTCATTGAGCTGTTAAGCACAAAAATTTGCTTAGCATGAAAATGTCTTGCTTAGTAAAAACAGGTTACCAGCCAAAAGTCCATGTTAATTTTCATGCTAAGCAAACAATGCCAGTCAAAAGCAATATTCCACAATGGAAATCTGGTTGGTAATCTAGTTTTTATCAAGGAAGCATTTGCATGCTAAGCAAATTTTTGTGCTTAACAGCTTTATGAAATTGGCCCCTGGCCGGTTGACGTCTATAGGCACATTCCTGCGCATACTCAATCCATTCATGTTTCAATTGTGTTGTTCTTGAATGGGAGTGTAATAAATAGATGGAGCTTTTCAAACAAAGCTTTCATTCACACGAAAGGGGGTCTCTAAGTGCGATGAATAGGACCACTCTATTCAGTGTGGTGCCTATAGATTGTTTGCATTTACACTCGGCTGCACAGCCCATTCTTGGCATCTGAGGACCTTTTCAATAACAGCGGGTTTTCTTCCACTACAGATTTCCCCGGGAAAACAAAGCTGAACATCATACGCATGTGTATACATCCATATCCTGATGATCCACCCTGGCACATTGCCAAGCAGTTTATTTATTGATCCCAGTGTTGTGAAATTCTGGCTTGGACGTAAACATGTTTTTGTTCTTTGCAGTCCTGGATACCGGGTGTCATATGAAAAATTGTCCGACTCCGATGAATAGCTGACTCTTTAACCATGATGCATTGCAATGCAATTTCTCTTTTATAATGAACACAATAATTGTTGTCACCTACCTGTGATATTATTGAATGCTTCTAAGGATTTTTTTTTTCTTCAAATCTACATTTTTCCTCCCCCCTTCCTACGTTTCTGTCTTTGGACAGTTAAACCAATTTAAAAAAGAATGGCGGACAACTTGAAAATATAAAGCCCCTCCTCCTTCCTTTTTGTAAAAAAAAAACCTGGACGCTAAACTTTAGTTTTTTTACTTTATTTACCTTGGGGAAAAAATAAAGTAACAGTAGATATGTAAAAGATGCAATTAATGTGCCCTTGCTCTTTCATTTTAATCGATTGCTTTGTTTTATAAGTTTTACGACGTTGGAACCTAGATGTAAGTTGCAGTGTGGTGAAATAAATTCATTCATATTGTCTATAACTGTATAGACAATGTGCCGTCTGACGTCACATCTACAGAATGTATAAAAATGACGTCGCCGGTCAGATCGCCTTTGAATTATGTGACCTCTGATGTCACTCCTTAACCAAATTTATGCAAAATACTTCTTTCCTTTCCTCTTATGTTAGGTCGAGTGACTGTGTGCATATGGGTCCTTTCCTCCAGTGGCTCGGGAAAGAGCTATACCTGCAAGATTGCTCATGATTGCAAGCCGGAGGAC
Organism: Hippasteria phrygiana; assembly: GCA_037893225.1. Lineage (NCBI taxonomy): Eukaryota > Metazoa > Echinodermata > Asteroidea > Valvatida > Goniasteridae > Hippasteria > Hippasteria phrygiana. Next base: position 862,476 of record JAZGUH010000234.1, read on the forward strand.
ATCATCGCCGAGACGATACGCAAGCGAACGGAGAGCATGGCCCTCTCGCCCAATCAACAGCAGCGATGCGTGGAGGAGTACAAGGGCACGTACGTCCTCAAAGTCTGTGGTTGTGATGAGTATATCATGGATGACTACCCGATATCGCAGTTTAAGGTGGGTTAGTATACAAGTAAGGCCCCCAAAAAATAATCGTGTTGCCCTCCGCGACCCTAAAAGTCACAAAAGTCTGGTCGCGGTTTTTTGTTTTGTTTTTGTTTTTGTTTTTTTTTTTTTTTTTTTTAAAGGAATTTTCAAAATCTCACCTTTTCCCGCACAAAATGAACAAGTTTTACTAAAATCATTGTCTTTAAATACAGCTACATGTACAATGGCACAATCATGCATTTCGCCATCTCACTTTTAAATAATCTTACTTTTTGCCTCCCGACTTCCGAGTTTACACGAGATTGATGTAGTATTGTTTTGATGTTTCCATGGAAACAAATCAATCAACCAACCGACCCTCTCTCCTGATTTTTTCCTATTTACGTGCAACACAAGTTTTTTTGTTGGCCTAATCAATGTTCGTGAGTGCAATGGTAAAAATAATTTCATCAGGTGACAGATGCAATGTTCCATTCTATGTGGCGAAGCCAAGTTGAATGAAAAATTCCATCTGTCACCGAATGAAATTCTTTCAATTGCACGAACGTGAAACATTCATGTTTGTTTATTTGTTTGTTTTATACAACACCTGAATAAATCCTCAACTGATTGGTCAGAGCACGACCGATGATGTGACCATGCAATGGAAGTTCTATTCACCGTTGAATAGCGCCGTGCGTTGGGACGAATAATTCAATGCGCGTGATCAACGATCCGAGCAGGGATTTATTCGGGCATTGTTGTGTGCGATATATATTGAAAGATTGGTTCAAAAATCTTAAACTTGTTTTCCACTGTTCAAAGCTTGTTTCTGCAATAAGGTTCAGTGAAAATTCTACAAATAATTCTTCAAAACCCCCAAGTCTCTCCGAGTAAAGTGTGCCTAGAGCTTCAAAATAGAAGAACATGGACAAGGAGGGAACTCGGGCCTTTAGCAACACTTAATTATTACCCTGACAGTCCTGAATCCTCTAATTTTAATATGATTTTCCACATAACCTAGTGTTAGGGTTAAGGACCGGTCACACTGGCCACGATAATGAAAACGATGCAATTGAATGCCATTGATTGTCGGAATTGTTGCGCATGTAATACGTGTATGCCCTAATCTAATAGAGAGCATTCTTTTTCATTTTCGTTCTTGTTTATCGTTGCCTGTGTGACTGCCCTTTAAAATTTAATTCTGGTGATGGGCCTTTCACGGCTGTGGCCCTCCAAGCATTCCGGAACCCCTCTGGCCTCTCCGGAACCCCTCCCTCATTAAAACCTCTCCTTGCTCCCACAGTACATCCGGCAATGCATCCTTCGCAAGAAGACCCCCCAGCTGATGCTGATGTCACGTGACAGCGTCTTAAACAGCCTGCCGGAGGTCGTCTGCCCACTCCCCTCCTACATGAGGCGCGCCCCGCCCACTCTGCCCAGGGACAACTTGCAGACCAAGTGTCTCTGGGTTGCGAAGGACCTTTTTAAGGTCAAGATTAATTGTGCAATGTATGTTAACGTCAAGGAGCTTGATAAGGTATGTACATGTACATGTAAAATATAGTCAGTTCTCAAAAAAAAAGTGATTGTTTACAGATATTAAAACAAAAAATGTTTAAAAATACAAACAATATTTTTTCCTCCAAAAATATTTGTATTACATCTTGTGTTTTAGTTTTATCAAGACCTACATGCAGGAAGGGAAAAAGTCATACGTATGCCCCGCCCACAAAAAGATGTGCCCCGCCCACAAACTATTTAATTCTGATGACCCTATTTTTGGAATTTTGAACCATATCTTTTGGTGGAAAATCTAGTTTTCTTACGCATTTTTAGCAAATGCCATACAAATCAAATGCCTCCGAATGTTTTATGGATTTTTCATTTTCCTCAAATCTCGCCCCTTTTTTGAAGTCAACAAAAAAAAAATTTTCATGATAAAACAGCTTTAATGTTGGCTTTTTGGGACCATTCCTTCTCCAGATCTACGTCCGTTCAGGTATCTACCACGGCTCAGAGTCCCTCTGCCCCCAGGTCATGACGGAGCATGTCCCCTGTTCGAATCCCCGCTGGAACGAGTGGTTGACCTATGAACTCCGCATCTTTGACATCCCCCGCAGCGCCAGGCTCTGCGTGTCCATCTGCTCTACCAGCAAACGGAAAGGAAAGAAAGAGGTGGGATGGGTGGGCGGGGCTTAACATTCATGGGGGGGGAGATATTTGGACAATTATTCTCACAATTGTATCAGCACTCTTGAAATATGGTAGACACCATACGAGGGCGCTGTTTGAGTTGGGTAGATATGTGACCCGCTCTGCAAAAAGGGCACATAAGTCGCTGTATGCTTTTAGGAGTTATAGGCAGTTCAATGTAAAGAGGGTGAACAATTCTTTAAACAAGTGATTTTGAAGGGAGGGAATTTTGTGCATCTTTGATACCTATATTTTTCTATTTCATAACCCAAATCTTTGATTTCAGTGAATAAAGTTGGAAAAAGAATGTGTTTTTGTCGAGTGCTTCCATCTATTGCTTTGCTTTTTGCTTTTTTAAATGGCTTGTTTCTCCTTAAGTCATTTCAAGAAATTCCTGAAAACAAACTTCAAAATTTCCAAATATCTTGTGATTGCAAAATGCTACAGACCTTAGACATATACCATATGAAAGCTTATAAAATGACCTTTCCAGCTATATATAAAACACTATTTTCAAATTTTGCAACATATGTGCCCTTTTTGCAGAGCGGGTCACATATATATACAAAAGGGTTTACCAAACTCAAATAGTGCCTTCTTATTTTGTCTGCCGTTTCTCAAAAAGTTATCAAAGGCTAAATTTGCTAGCATGAAACATATGTGACCCGCTCCAGAAAAAGGTGATATAAGTCGCGCTATGCATTTACATGTAATGGCCCTTTCAACCCAAGAGGGTGACATTTTTCATAAAAATTAATTTTTTTGTTTTTTGTCTTTCATGATATCTTAAATATCTAAAGTTTCAGGTTTGGTGCACAACAATGTTGATTTCAGTGAATAAAGTGAAAAAATAACCTTTTTAGAGTGCATTGTTCCATTGCATTGTATTAGAACTACATATTTCACAGCCTGTTTTCTCTGTTGTGCAATTTGAACCCCATAGAACTAATTCATATGCAAAAGTGCGATATCTCCAGAACGGAAAGGGCTTTGGAGCTCTATCATGTACCAAATGAAAGCTTACATTGCAGGCTTTCCAAACATACTTAAAACTCAATTTTCATATTTTGCGACATAATATACCTTTTTTCAGAGCGGGTCACATATTTCCTTGGTAAAAAATAGAGGATCACCAACTAAATTTTAGGCCTGTTCGTGTTTTGCGTGCAGCTTTTTACAGGCGCGGCATGCAGTTGCAGCTGACGCATGAAAAACTTGATCGGCGAGTATCGAATATTCGGTCAAACACAGTTTCGAATAATCGAATACTAAATTATTCGAAAATGAACACCCCTACTAAATTTCATTTGATGTCGTATTGCTTATGAGTGCTATTCAATTCAGTTGAAAACATTTTAACAGCCAAACTGCATGTCATTTTCATATGAAGATTGACTGGTAACCCATTTTTGCAAAGCAGATTTTTGTGCCGAGCTGACTGAAGTTGACCCCTGGGGCCCAATTCATAGAGCCGCTTAAGCACAAAAATTTGCTTAAGCACCAACAAATCTTGCTTAAAATAAGGTCACCAGCCTAAACTCTATGTGATATTGCTTGTGACTGGTATTTAGCTGTTGTTTGCTTAGCCCTAAAAATCACAGTTTTGGCTGGTAACCTGATTTTACGAAGCAAGGTTTTTTGTGCTTAAGCAATTTTTGTGCTGAAGCAGCTCTGTGATATTTGCCTCGGGTGTTAAGTTAAGCTTGCCTTTAAAGGTACATGTAGTGTACACGATTGGTAATCCTCCAATTGTTTTTTTTACTGAATTATTACGAAATACCTTACTAGACTGTTAGTTAATAGTTGTCTCAATCATCCTGTGAAATGATGGCACCAGGTGTGCTGTCGTTGTCAAGAAAAGTGGAAATATATATCGTTTTCCAACGATTTCCAGCTGGAAATCGTTGGGAAAACTGCCCTGTAGCCGTTATTCAAGGCGCGTGTGGCTACCTGGACGAGTGGCGCGCCCCGGAGATGATTGCGCTATGGCATATCCGGGGTGCATCACATGCCCAGATAGCCACGCGCGCCTTGACTAAAGGCTATCATCTGCCCGATGGTTGAAAACGAGCGTCGTTTTTCTCTCTCTCAAAACTTTGAACAGGTCAGTGGAACGATATTTCCAATATAATACTAACCCCCAAATCCACCCATTTCTGAAAATTGCAACAATGACCAATCATGTACACTGCCTTTAAGCAAAGGTGTACAAGCTGCATGTGAAATAATCATGAATGAGTTTTCCTATTCTCTGGAATACTGGCGTATTCATCCAGTTAAAACTACAACAGGTTAGTTTGTGGTGCTGTAATAAGAAAAAGAAATCTCATAAGGGCTTTTAAGAATGTTGAAATACCAAACATTGCCATCAACATTAGACTGAATGATTTATCAGACGACGACAAGTCAATAACAGCTACGATTTCCTCTTGATTGTCAACTGCTGTTGATAATCCTTTTTATAGGGTGTTGGACTTTGTTATCCAAATATTTAAACAATTTTCAAGTGTTTTGATAAACTTGGTCATGCAGTCAATAGTGCAAGCGCAGTCTTGTATTTTTGGTTGACCTGACACAGAAAGACTCACTGTCTGTGGAATAAACACTTGAACTAAACTCGGTTGGTATAATCATTATTGCATTATTGCCAATCATTTATTGCATGATTCATTGATGGGTCTTGAATTTGAAACCTTATGGTTTTAAATCCATTTTTATCCGTAGTTCCATCACTTTCCTATTTTCTGTCGCCTTTCATTGCATTTTGATATTTCAGAAAAATTGTATTTTATGTGATGATACTAATGTTTATGTTCATAAACAGTGGTGTTAAAGGCAGTGTACATGATTGCTCATTGTTGCAATTTTCAGAAATGGGCGGATTTGGGGTTAGTATTTTATAGGAAATAGCATTCCACTGACCTGTTCAAAGGTTTACATTCGAACCTGCTCGAATCCCGCTCCTGCCAGTTTTCTTTGTTCACTTTGAAAATGTATTCAAAGTCAGTTTCCCTTGTGGATTGTTTGACAGTTTAATTTTAGAATGGAGGAAAGTGTGAACATGTTTGCAGATCTCATTAAGTCGCTTTTTATTTTTTCCCCGACAGTCCGTCTGCATCGCATGGGGCAATGTGAACCTCTTCGACTACACTAACCGCCTGCAGGCGGGGAGTCTCCGCCTCTACCTCTGGCCCCTCCCCCAGGGCCACGACGAGCTGCTCAACCCCTTCGGTCAGACGGGTTCGAATCCCAACAAGGACGCCCCGTGCCTGGAACTTGAGTGTGAGCGCTACAAGTACAGCCTGGTCTTCCCTCAGTTTAAGGAGATTAGTGAGCACGCCCGCTACGTGCTCCATGGTGATGAGAGCGACCCTGTCTTTGTCAATTCAGCACCGGTTAGTTTCCCATCAAACTAAGTTTGCAGCAGCCCTGTCTTTAGTTCTGCCGAGTTTAACCCTGGTTAGGCAAATGTAAACCAGGTTATTTTTGTTGCCAACCCTGTCTTTGTAAGTTTAACCCCGGTTAGCTTCCCATCAATCTAGGTTTAAGGAAACCCTGTATGTGTCCATCTTTGGTTCTGCAGAGTAGTTCAACCCTGGTTTAGGCAAATATTGACCCAGGTTATTATTGTTGCCAATCCTGTCTTTGAGCGCGTTCGATTACCTTCCCCGAGCTTACTCGCGCTTGCCCTGCGTACGATGTCGGACATGCGCAGTGGAGCAGAATAAACGAACGGTTTCGCGCAAACTCTGGGAAAGTTATGTGAACTTTGACACATTGCGACGTACAAAAATGAATTATTCACGGGCGAAATGTGCGAAATCGTTTTTATGACACACAAGTTTGGCTGGCGTGCAAAAGTACCATGCTTTGAGAATAACGCTGAGTACGTTGTGCTACTGCAGATGTTGCGGTGCACCGTGGGATACTTCCCGAAGTAACCGGCTCAGCGGGTCGCTCACTTGGGCCTGGCGCGAGTAAGCACGAATGATGACGTCAAACATAAATCGAACGGTGTCGCGCCAGCGCGAGTAAGCTCGGGGAAGGTAATCGAACGCGCTATTTGTGAGTTCAACCCGGTATAAAACTCAACTCGGGTTTGCTAGCCACTGATCAAATTAGGTTACTTTAGTCATTGGCAGCATCCCTGTCCTTTCATTCCTTTGTTTCTGGGTTGTTTAACCCTCGTTAGGCAAAAGTAAACCAGGTTGTTTTTATTAACTAGATCAACCCTGGTTTTTTTTTTTAAGTTCAACCCTGAGCAAGTTCGATCAAGGACTATAGTTAACCGTAGTTCGACTAACTCTGATCGAACGCACGCTAGTCGACGATGGTTGGACTTGTCTAGTCGACGATTCGCGACCAGCCTACCGAGGTTGGTCGCATCGCTGGTTACCGAAAGCCGTTTTTAATAGCACAGTGCAGAGAGGACCAGTTATCAGAAAAATTGCAGAAAAACAAAAGTAAATATTCAGCAGCAGTGAACGATCATTTCATGTTCAGAATATTGCTGTTTTTGTTACTTTGTCTTTCTTTGAAATAATAAATTTTGGGCAGGGCCTACTACTGTTTGTCCACAATCGTCTGAGGCACACGTTTCCACTTCTGAGATATGTAGATATACTGAGCAAATATCGTCCGTGTCGCTTTCATCTATGAACTCGTCCAAAAATGTAAACAAACTGGCCACCGCCATTTTCTCATGGTCGCGTTGACATGACAATAGTTAGACTAGAGTCGTTCGCACTTCAACTTCAGTGCGCATGCGCTACAACGTCACAAACCAACCACTAGTTAACCATTGGTCCTTGATTGAACTTGCTCCCTGTTCAACCGCTCATAAAACAAGGTTACTTTTTGCACAGCAATGCCTTTTCGTGTCTTTCTTTGTCCCTGGTTAGCAAACATTAGGTATAGTTAATAGCCCTTTTTAAACAAGGAATACATTTTTCTATTAGTTCAACACAACTGCTTAACCCTGGTTAGCTCCCTTGTAACCCCGGTTAGCTCCCTTGTAACCCCGGTTAGCTCCCTTGTAACCCCGGTTAGCTCCCTTGTAACCCCAGTTAGCTCCCTTGTAACCCCGGTTAGCTCCCTTGTGACCCCGGTTAGCTCCCTTGTGACCCCGGTTAGCTCCCTTGTCACACTGGTTTATTGCTGTTTGACCATGTTGACTGCAGGAACCCGTTCCGGAGCCGTCACTTGAAGAGGCTAAACAATTGGATGAGATCATCCGGCGTGACACGCTGCATGAAATGTCCGAGCAAGACAAGGAACTTGTGTGGAAATACAGGTGTGCACCTCCTCCATACCCATTCACAGCAGGATCCTACAAGATTACTCTTTTTGACTCATTGACATTAATACCTGTTAAGGCCGGTTTATAGTGAACGCCAGACGCTGATGGTCGCTTGATGCTGAAGCCGGTTTTGGGCAGTGTATAGTCGTCGCGCGCATTCACGATAAAGCGCACAACATGCGCATAATGCGCACCGAATTCAATTGTTAGATTGTGACGATGACACATTGAAAAAAGGGAAGAAATGGTAGCAAGTTTTATAGAAAGATCAATAGATTTGAGGGAATTTTGGACTGTGTTTCCTCAGCTTCAAGAACCGGACCAAGACTGTGTTTCCTCAGTTTCTATTACATTAGGCCTTGGAAACTGTATTTTTGTCAAATTGTCGTCTAGCATTTTGCTTCTTGCCAATGTCTCTGTAGTCCGCTCGGCCGACAGCAAAAATGCAGGGGAATCCATGCACTTCTGAGAAAATGCAGTCCTCCATTTTGTTTGCTGCTATGTAATTTGCATATTCATCGCTTTTTTTTTCCATCGTTTTTTTTTTACCAACTGCGCAATTCTATTGGTCCAATCATGAAAAGTGAGGTCCGTGACGATGTCAAAGTTCAATCATTCAAACTCTGTAGCAACGTCGCCAGCGTCCTTCGGCGACTGGTCACTAGCATTTCAGCGATAACTATAAACCGTGTGTGTGATGATCTCGCACCAATTTTTAAGTCGCGCGACCATCTTGCGACTGACTATAAACCGGCCTTTAGACTGACCTACTGTCAATCATCGATTCATCACAACTTCATGTTGAGCATACGCAACTACATAGGCAGCCTTATGACATGTCTTGGACTGTATGCAGTCAAGGGAAACTGACTAGTCCTGTCTTCAATGAGTGATCCCCACAATGTTGCTTCCCAGCTTGTATTGTAAAGTTGGGTCGTGAACCCCGGTTAACGGTATTATGGGTTTATGACTTTTGACGAGCGCCCTGAACAAAGACACCGACAATTTGTGAGACGCTAACATAGGGCAAGACGGCTCAGTTGGTAGAGCACCCGTACGGTATTCCGGAGGTCGCAGGTTCAAATCCCACTTCTGCCACTTTTCTTTATTCACTTTGACAATGTGTACAATAATTAGTTCTGTGTGTACAGGCAGCCATAATATTCCAGTCCAGTTACTGAGGTTTGTGTATTTAAATACGGAAATATCATGGGATGTTGATATTTAACTAACTGGCCGTGCCGTCCTTCAGCATTGCAAACAGCTTCAGCTCTGATATGGTGTTTTAATATTGTAGCGTGCCAAGGGGAGCGATGGCAACTTTAATCCTCTTAAAAATTCCTTAAAAGCCACAAACAAACAAAAAAATTACAACAAATTTTCCTGTAAAAAAACCCTCAAAAATGTACCTCAAATATGACTACAAAAATACAATTGCAACTCCTTAATCCATGGCGATAAAGAGGATAAATTAAGACGAGGCAACTCAACAAAAATAACAGCAAAACTCGAGTCTTAGACCCAACAGAAAACACAACATAGATGTACTTGAGTGGAGGCAGGGCAGCAACTGCTGAATTCAACATTTTCAGCAAAAGCTACCTTGCGAAACGAGGGCAGCACAACATTATTTAAATTGAAATGACGCCCTCTTGTGATAATAAAACAACATTTGTTACAATATTTGTGTTTCAGGTCATACTGTCAAGCAAGGCAGAACTCGTTGCCCAAGCTTCTTAATGCTGTCAAGTGGAACTCCAGAGATGACGTGTCACTGGTAAAACTTAGGCTCTGTAACTGTCTGAGCGATTATGATAAATGTTTGACAACGAAACCAAGTATTCCTTAAAAGCATCTATGGCAATGTAGCAGTGTTGGAGTCGAATCCTACAATCCGAGGACCAAGTTCTCCGAGTAAATTTAGAGCTGAATACGGGCCGAGTCCGAGTACATTCATGATCGAGCCCTGAGTGAAGTTTTTCAGGGTCCGAGTATGGGCCGAGTACGAATACACCATAAGAAACAAAAATACCAAGTTATGTTCTGAACATTATTATAATGTACCTGCATCATCAAGAGTCTAAACACCAACAATTCAGGAGACTGGCTATTTCACTTTATTTCCATGTTTTTTATTTACCTTTTACACAACATGATGAACCTACTCAAAAAGTTGTACATCACATGTAATTGAGCCAGAAATTTCTCCTTTTGGGAATTTACCCAACAGCCCAAGAACTGTTTATATATGCGTACTTTCGAGTCCCAAGGTGTGGTATCAAAAGAGAAAATAATCGATTGTATTCCCGAGTACGGGTTTTGAGTACCAAGTACAAAATTCAGAGTCTGGGTCTGAGTCCGAGTACAAGAAGCTGACTACGTGCAGTCCAATTTTTTTTCAAGTACTGAAAATAGAGTTTGGGCCGAGTACTTAGTGGTACTTGAGTTGTACTCGAGTACGAGTATGAGTACTCCAACACTGTAATGTAGATTTGAAGGATCTATGGAGAGAAGATGATTAACCCATTGAATATGGACGACGGCCATAGCTGCAGTTTGAAAAAAGACCACCTGGCTGGTTGTCATCTATATGCACATTCCTGCGCATATTCAATCCATTCTTTGCCTATTATGTGCGTTCTGTTTGGCTGCACAAGCCCGTATTGTCATACCAGCACCCTATTAATAACAGCCGAACAGAACGGGTAATAAGAGGTGTTAAGTTTTAGAGTTGGCAGGAAAACCCCAAAATAAATATCTAAGTGAAAACCCAACCCACATGCCGACCTCGGTGGGATTCGAACCTGGGTCACAGAGATGGAAGGCACGGAAAGTACCGCTGCATCAATCTGATTCACTTTCATAATTGTTTTAAAAAAAAAATATTTTTATGCAAATCGCCCATCACAAGCCCTAGGGCACATGAGGTGTGAGCTACAGAGGATTATGTGGAAGAACCAGCCCCTCACACTGAAACAAGACTAGCTAATCTCTTCACAGTGTGAATAGGGTCGGGATGGGTAAAATAATGCTTATATAGTGCTTTTATACAATTGTCTCAGAAACGCTTCAGAATTTTTACCCCTACCCCCACAGGTTCTGTACCCCATATTCCTGGATGGAGAAAAGCAACAGACCCAATAAGCCAGTTCGGTGTCTCAAAGGTCAAAGGTTATTCGGGATAAAATTGCCGACGTAATGTTACGCGAACGCCCATTCTGAATAAATTTAACACGTGCGCGTTGTGCGACCACCTTTTGCGTTCACACGCACGAATTAGGTCACGCGGGTCATTCGGGATAAAATGTCATTGTGCACACGCGCAGTTGAAATACCGAACTGGCTTATATGTAATGGCTTTGTTGGCATGTGCGCTTTCCTATGGGAGCCAGGCCGGGACGCCAGACAATCGTCCCCACCTGGCTCCCAGACGTCATAACGTCTTGGGTCTATTGTAGTAAAGTGTCTTGCCCGAGAACACAAGCACCGTAATCCCTGGTGTAAGCCGCCGTAAGCCGCTGCAACCTCTTAAATAAAACCCACCCTGGGGCATTCCTTTCCATCAGCTGTATATTCTCCTGAAAGACTGGGAACTGGTAGACAACGAGACGGCTCTAGGTCTGCTAGACTGTAGCTACGCCGATCTGGGCGTCAGGACGTTCGCTGTGGAGTCGCTGGAACAGAACTTAACTGATGAAGAATTGCTGCAGTACATCTTACAGCTAGTGCAGGTACCGTGTAAATTACAGGGGTATTTGTATTGCACCGTGAGTACAATGTGGGCAAGATTTCACAGGGAAGCTCCATGCATTTCGTAGACCGTAAGCTTTAAAGGTAGTATACAGAATTTGCAAATTTCAAAAAACAAAACTACTGAATTATTACAAAATTCCGTACTGGAATCGTTGGAAACCAATATAAATTTTCACTTTTCCTGAAAATGACAGCACACCATTTGCCATGATTTCACAGGATGATTGAGACTGTTATTTACTTACAGTCTAGTACGGTATTTCGTAATAATTCAGTAGTTTTGTTTTTAGATGTTTGCAGATGTTGTATACTACCTTTAATGCAAAGAAAACCAGATGGGAAACTGGCCTGATGAGTCGTATTGGCTCGAGACGACTTAGTGATTTAACCCCTTGCATACGGATGCCGCAAATATGTGCAAAAAAAACAGTGCCACTAGGCCGGATGATGCAATTGGCCGCCGTTTGTGCAGTTTCAATCCATTGTTGGATTAAACAGTGCCACCAGGCCGGATGACGCCAATGGCCGCTGTTTGTGCAGTTTCAATCCATTGTTGGATTATTGTGTATAGGTTACGCTTGACTGCACAAACACATTGTAGCGGTTCGCTTGGCTGCCAGAGCCGCTGCAGCACCCCGACGTCTCCCGTAAAATACCGTACTCAAGGGGTTAAGGGTCATTCTATAAATTTGGGGTCCAAAAGTGTGACATGTTTTGGTGTCCCTGTTACACCTGACCTGTGCAATTTCCCATCGAGTATCATTAAAATTGACTTCACACTATTTTGTTTGTTTGGCAGGTACTTTGCTTTACATAATCATCCTTGGAGATAGAAGGCATTAACCCTAACCCTGCTAAATGCAACATAATGCACCAATGGTCAAAAGTTGTTGCAAATTGTTGCATTTATCAGTCAAGGCATGTCTCCTGGTCTGATGCACAAGTTGCACATATTAGCCTCCAGCATAGTGCAACATTGCATTTGGCAGGGTTCTTATTTCAGCTGTGTTGCATTCTGTTGCATTTGGCAGGGTGCTCAGAGAATACCTCGTGGGGGTTAGGGTTAAAGAATGTGTCCTGAATTGCAAAATCCTATACATGTCCGATGTAACAGGGACACCAAAATTGGAACCCTAATTTATAGAATGACCCTTAACACACTTCTACTATCTCTCTTTTTTTCAGGTGCTGAAGTATGAGTCATATTTGGACAACCCCCTTGCTCGGTTTCTCATGAAGAGATCTCTTTTCAACCAGCGAATTGGACATTTCTTTTTCTGGCATCTACGGTAAAATTCCCATCCATAAACCTCTACCCCTTCCAGTAATACCATAAAAAAACCTTTATGTGTGATTTCATAATTTGTCAGAAAACTAATGACCATCATAACACAAGTGATGACAGCCTGTCTGTGTTTGTTCCAGATCTGAGATGCACAAACCCAAAGTCAGCCAACGCTTTGGCCTGATGCTGGAAGCCTACTGCCGAGCCCTTGGACCTTACCTGAAGCTCATCGTCAAGCAGGTGGAGGCTATTGATAAACTAACAAACCTGACAATATCGCTGAGTATGCGCAAGGATGATACAAGTAAAGTAAGTTCCAGTTGGTATTTTGGGGTTTGATTTACGATCCTGCACTGATCTCACTCGGTCTGCAAAATATGAATGCCCATGTTGCTTATCACTGCTGCCCTTATTGTCGGCCAACATTCTTTGGGTGGTTACTAGTGCCCTCATTGCCAGTCAGTATTCTTTGGCTGATACTAGTGCCCTCATTGCCAGTCAATATTCTTGGGCGGAAACTAGTGCCCTCATCACCAGTCAATAGTCTCGGGGTGGATATTTCCAGTACTTCAACTTTCTGTATTGCAAGCAATGTGAGTCCACCATTACCATTTTTTTCTACAGGACCGGCTGAAGTACCTGTCTGACCAGATGCAGCAGGCTGACTTCATCGACGCCCTGCAGCACTTCCCGCTTCCGCTCAACCCCAACTTCACCCTGGGCAAGCTGAAGGTGGAAGAGTGCCGCATCATGTCCTCGGCCAAGCGCCCTCTCTGGCTGGTCTGGGAGAACCACGACGTCATGGCCGATGCTATGTCTGCCGACATGAAGATCATCTTCAAGAAGGGCGACGGTGAGTCAAAATTTATCTTCAGTGGTAGTCTGGCAACTTGGAACCTTCCTTTTCCGTTAGGAGTGTTCCTGCTTTGAAATTGGCTCATTCCTTACACAAGCTTACATTAATTTATCTCTTACGCAAATTTATCGTGGGTTTAACCCCTTGTGTCTGGCTGTTATTGATGGGGGTCTGGTATGCCAAGAACTGGCTGTGCAGCCAAGCGTAAATGCAAACAATAGGCACCACAATGTATAGAATTTTGCTATTAATCGCATTCCCCCCCCCCCCCTTTCGTATATATACAACTTTGTTTGAAAAATCTCTATCTATTCATTACACTCCCATTCAAGAACAATATAATTGAAACATGAATGGATCGAGTACACGCAGGAATGCACATATAGGTGAGAACCGTCCAAGTGGTCTTTTTCAAACCACGCCTATCAAAGTCATCTGTATTCAAAAGGATAAATTTACATCAGCCCCGACACTTCGGCACATCTAGATAAAATCAGGAAGTATTTCCAAGGGAATGTTATAGGCAAACTCCAGAGTTAAGAGAAGCTATCGAAGGACAGACAACTTCTTTTTTAATTCCCGAAAGTTTTGAAAATATGTGACCCGCTCCAGAAAAAGGTGATATAAGTCGCGCCATGCATTTACGTGTAATGGCCCTTTCAACGTTGAGAGGGTGAACTTTTTCTTCAAAATTCATTTTTTGTTTTTAGTCTTTAATGACATCTTAAATATCTAAAGTTTCAGGTTTGGTGCACAACAATGTTGATTTCAGTAAATAAAGTAAAAAATAACCTTTTTAGAGTGCATCGTTCCATTGCATTGTATTAGAACTAGCTATTTCAAAGCCTGTTTTCTCTGTTGTGCAATTTGAACTCCATAGAACTAATTAATATGCAAAGATGCGATATCTCCAGAACGGAAAGGGCTTTGGAGCTCTATCATGTACCAAATGAAAGCTTACATTGCGGGCTTTCCAAACATACATACAACTAATTTTTCATATTTTGCGACATAATATACCCTTTTTCAGAGCGGGTCACATATATGTTGAGGATTGGGACAGCACTGTGTGTTTTTTCAATTTTTCTTTTACATTATTAGATGTAATCCTCAACAGATTTGAATTCCGACATGAATGATTCATTTTTAGATTTGCGGCAGGACATGCTGACTCTGCAGATTTTCGAGATCATGGACAACATCTGGCAGATGAATGGGCTGGACCTCAAGTGAGTGATATTCAGTTATTTTGCCCAATTGGGGTATATGACCAATTGGGGTACAAAACCAATCAGGATTTTATTACTAATGAAGTGAGTCATAGTAGAGAGGCAAATAATAGCCCGATTGGGGTATATTGTGACTGAAGATGGGCAATACCCCATTGTGACATCATGAATGGTTTTTTTCATGAATATTTATTTATCCCATGCTTTTTTGTTGGCTTGTGTATTGCAATTATGACTAAAATGGGCCATCTGTTGTAGATTTCTTGTTCTCTATATGGGTTTGAGCAGAAATGGTCTGATTTACAAACTTTATGTGTTGATTTTTGTATTATTTTTTAATTAATTAATTGATTGATTGATTAATTAATTTATTTATTAATTTATTGCTCCTTCAGTATGCAGCCGTACAAGTGTCTAGCATCCGGCAATGCTACGGGTCTGATTGAGGTGGTTCGAAACTCGCTGACGATTTATGACATCCAACACAAAGCAGGGATCATGGGTACACTGCAGTTGAAGAGCAGCGTGCTTCACCAATGGATAAAAGAGAAAAACAAAGGAGTGCAGTAAGTACATTGAACAATGGACTGATTATTAAGCCCATACATCTGGCTGTTATTGATTGGGGGGGGGGGGGGGCTGGTATGCTAAGAATGGGCTGTGTAGCCAGGCGTACAGTTATGCCCCAAATTATTCATACCCATGGCAAATTTGGGGTATTGTAAATCTTTTTTTTTTTTCCTTTTTTTATGCTAATGATGTGAAACCAAAATATATGTAGATTTGTACATGCCAACTAAAAGTCATTAAGTAAAGCCTAAGTTCCGCCAATCCAGCTTTTATGTATGAGAGGAAAGCAAACTACCAGATTTTTCATAGGGTATGAATAATTTTGAGCATAGCTGTAAATGCAAACAGTAGGCACCACACTGAATAGAGTGATCCTATTATTATCGCACCATAGTGACAGGAAAACTCTGGTGTTCCTTTTGAAGTACATTTTTGATGGTGTCACATGTGATATCGCTCCCCAGGTATGATGATGCCATTGACTTGTTCACTAAGTCCTGTGCCGGATACTGCGTGGCCACCTTCATCTTGGGCATTGGGGATCGTCATAACGATAACATCATGGTTAAAGAGAACGGACAGGTAAGGGAGGTGCCCCAGAAAGAGAACCCACAACAACCTTGTTTCTCTCGGACACTTACTTAGCTCGCCTCAAGATTGTGGGATCTTGGCCCAATTTCATGGAATCCGTAAACGGGGCCGGATAAAGTGTTTCGTAGGCCCTGAAAGCCGGTAACAAGCAGTACACCTCAAATTAAATTATGGCTGGTATCCTGTTTTTGGCTGGTAAAAAGTTGCGCGCAAAGCATGCCGGTGTTTCACGTGCGTCGATCGATATTATCGAAAATTTGTGCATGCACCTATTGTATCAAGATCATTATGCGTACGTTTTAACGTTCTGATAAGAAAAACCAAACTCCACCCTGCATTTTTGCAATAATTAGTTAATAAGCGTCAAGGAACAAAAAATCCTCCGTCCACAAAAAGTTACTGTTGACAAAAATGCAGCATTTGACACTGCTAAGCGCCGTAACTTTTCTATTAAAATAGCATGTCATATCTGTACATGCATATATATATTTTTTCGAATATTCAAATCGGCAAAAAGTATTCAAATATTCGGTTGACGATCAAATATTCATATATTCAGTATATTCAGGACAGGCCTAATAATTTGTTTTTAAAAAATCTGTTTAATTTATCCTCAATTTAGATCTGGGCCCAGGAAAACCGTAATGGTGGTAGGGTTGGCAATTCAAAATGTCGCCAACCCTACCACCTCAGATCGTAACCCTTTACCTAGAGTGGCTTTTAGCCTTGTATTGGGTGATTTCAATTTCAGAAAAGAATAGCTCCACAAAATTAGCCCCAAAAGTGTGACAGAACCCAGAATTTCCCACGTATGGGGCTTAATTTAAAACAAAAAAATTCCCCAAAAAGAAATGTGAAAATTTGAATGTTCGTTTCAGTTGTCATTTGTCTCACTTTTGTTTGCCTTTCTTTGACAGATTTTCCACATTGACTTTGGTCACTTCTTGGGACACATCAAGAAGAAGTACGGCATCAAACGAGAGCGCGTCCCGTTCGTTCTGACTGAGGACTTCCTGCGGGTCATCACCAAGGGGAACGACATCAACAAGAGCCCGGAGTTTAAAAAGTAGGTCGTTCGGAAATCCAAACATTTGATTCAGAGCCTATCATGGCACACATATGTTCACATTTTAAATTTTTGGGAGGGGATTGTCTTTCGTACAGTACCTTTGTCCCTGTATTTTTAAGGCATTTCTATACCAGCTTCGACTTATTGAAATAGCCTCCATACTTTCTAGTCGGAGTCGTTTTGTATTATTTCATCAATTTCCTTATTGCCAATTTTATACTTACTGAATTTACATTAATGCCTTTGTTATTATCTAGAGCTGAAAGTTTGGAAATAAATATTGATTTGAATTTGGATTTGGAGTTCCAGTTCTAGTTATTCCAATATTGGAATATGTGACCGGCTCTGCAAAAAGGGGTATTATGTCGCAAAATTTGAAAAATGAGTTTTATATACATAGTTGAGTTTGTCACATCCTAAGCTTTAATTTGGTGTAGGTTTGACCCCTGTGGCATGTTGTTGTTCTCGAGTATTTTCCAATGTAACAGAAGTGCGTTTAGAGATATAGACCTTTAAACACAAAAAAGTGCAAAGAAATAATTAATTTTGTTTTTATAGAAGACGACAAATGAAAAGTCAGTTTAGCCGCTAGCACCAGAAGGAAAACCCAAGTGAACAGTTATTACTTGGGAAGGAAAGAACCACAATGCCGACCTGACCATCCTGATTACATTATCATCCCTAGGTTCCAGGAGCTGTGCTGCTCGGCCTACCTCATCCTCCGCCGCTCAGCTAACCTCTTCATCTCTCTCTTCTCCATGATGCTGGCCACCGGCATCCCGGAGCTGCAGTCTATTGATGACATCTCCTACCTCCGTAAGACGATGGCCGTGGAGAAGGAGGAAGCGGAGGCGGTGGAGTACTTCATGAAGCAGCTGAATGAGGCCCACGGTGGGGGCTGGACCACCAAGATGGACTGGCTATGCCACGCCCTCAAACACGGGATATAAGAAACCGCAAGGTATGCTGTTTAAAAATCTGTACAGGATTCTTGCACTTTGGCCTCGTGGCATTATTATTATTAATGGTTTATTGTTAAAAAGAATGACATGGCAGCCCGGGGGCTGAATTACATCAAACTTTACATCAATTAGAATAATAAACACACTTGTAAGTAAATCTAGCAACAATTCTAAGACAAAACAAGATAGGAAAAAACAAAGCGTAGACAAGACAAGACAAAACCATACAAGGCAGGACAGGACAAGACATGAGTAGACAAGACTAGACAACAAAATGTGGAGGTGGAGACGGACTTGCATAAAACAATTAAATTTATCTGCAGCACCAGTCTGTAGGATACCAGTGCATGCAATTGACCTATTAAAAAGGTTATTTAAAAGGTTACTCTTTACCCCAAGAGGCCTTTTTATTAGGTACCTTTATAAGTCTGCCAAAATCCAACACTGCAGTAGCCAAATGACTCATTCTTTGTACAAGTTTACAATAATCCAGGCAGTCTAGGCTCTCCTCGGCCCATTCCTACAGAATCCTCCAAAGCATGGCATCTTGGAGAGTTCGGCCCAATACTAACTTGACAAACCATTGCCACAAGAATTAGTCAAAATGAAAGCGCATCAAACCGAGATGGCATCTACTGTATCTAATGGCAAATCCTGCATATTTTCTTAAATTCAAGAATTGAATTGAAACAAAATACACACGCAATTGACCCTTAATCACTCAGCCGTGAAACAGCTCTCTGTAGTCAATTATCATCGACTGATGAAAGTGCAAGCCAGCAATTTGCAGACCTTCTTGGGTTTGTTGCCTGCAAGGTCACTATCTGAGCCATAATATATGACCTTCAGGTCGCATTAGCCAAAAACATTTCTATAACTGTTCCTAATTACCAGGCTAATCCTTAACCGACTCTGCTTTCTAATTTCTGTCCTTGACTTGAAGTTAATCCAGTAATCGTCCACGGGTAATTACGGAATTTAATGCCAACTGTACAGGGAACGTTGTGCTGGTTAGGAAGAGCATGGTAGGAATTCACGTCAACTGTTTTATCGTTGAGAGTGGAGATGTTGACAACAATTTATCTATTTTTCGGTTGCTTCTGTCTGTTGTTTTTATTCTTGGATTGTGTAATATCTAGTTTTTTTCCTGTAGAAGAAATCAATTTGTTTGGAGAGAATGATTTGGCTGGTGTAGGCTATTGTTTGTTTTTGTATTCCTTCATTTTATTGATCAATTATTTTTTTTGATTTATTTATTTAAAGATTCCGATCACTGATTTTCTGAATTCTTAATTTGCTCAAAATATTTACCACGTATATGTGTGGCAGCAGCAAGCGAAATCAGACATTAATTGGAAATTTTTAAAAATTGAGATTTCCATTCCTTAATAAAATATCTAATGTAAGCTTTGTAATGGTGAAAAATTACTGTTAAATGTATACAATATTTTGGTTTTTTAAATAGAGCCTTAAATTCAACATTGAGAATGGAAAATAATACGTAGTTTACACAATTTTTTCGGAAGAGTGCCAGACTAAAATGTCAAATTGTACACATTTAATTGTCTCAACACAAAAGCAAACCAGGTATTTTGAATTAAATATGCTTTAAACTACAATATTTTGACAAAAACAGGAACCGTGATTTTTTTTCGATTTTCATGTAAATTGCAATTACTCAAAAATTACACCTTATGTGCGGTTTCCCTTGCGGACGCCACATATATCTACTGTTATTTTTTGACCTAAAAGTATATTATTTATTGTGTCATCAAAAAAACTTACGTAACCAATCAAAAGAAACCCAAATGAAAGCTCAATTTTGTCCTTTTTCCATTTTTGTATTCAACTTGCAAAATCAGTGGTTCGGGATTTTTTTCAGTTCAGTCAAGCTCATGGTTTTACTGTCAGGCGTGTGTTAATGTCGTATCCAAAGCGCAAACAAGATGTTTGGCAAGAGCAAGTCGATCCATTTCGTCCCACGTACAACTCATCCCAGAAAGATTTTAATCCCCCTGAAATCTACTCTACAGGGATATTCTAAGCCTCTTCATCTACAATTTCACTATCGATCTTTCATTCTACTTAATAATAAGCCTTGTTTTCAACTCCAAGATGCGCTGATAAACAGCTTGCTGTTGCGATGAACTTTACCATCTAAATTTATTTTTTAAAAACCTCCAACGGGGGGATTAACATGCTTTTTCAAACCTCATCGGGAAGATAAAATGATAGAGAAGTTTGTAAGGATCTTCAGCTATTTTTAGTCCGTTTGTGAGAGGGGGAGATTGCGGCATTTTGTAACATTTTTGTAGTGTGTGAAAACTTCAGGAAAATACACAATGGTAGTTGAATCGGTCGTTTTGAATAAGAATAAATAGGATTTTACTCCGATTTATTCGATTGTGACCATTGTAATTTTTGTTGGATGATTTGATCATGTTTAGAAAATTCTGGGGCAAGGGTATTTTGTGATGTTGAAACCGCCATTTGTTTGTAATGTTCGTCAAATTTAAAACTTTATAACAGAGTTTTAGGTTTGAGCTCAACAGAGAGCAGGGGCTTAACATTCTGTGAAATGTTCTCATCAATGCAGAGGTCATCCCTGGTTGTTTGCAAAGATTATTTCTTTTGCATAAAATATTATTGTCAAATCTTTAAAAAGTTTAAATAAATCTCACTTGTAACAAAAAGAAAATTCACGGTGTAGGATAAAACACTTGAGAAGTCACCTAGCATTCACAGCAGCTTTAAACTAGATTTCATCGCAGTAAATCTTGCCTGTTACAAACAATAAAGAGACATAACATTTATTCCTGCAACCGATCCCCAAACCCTACAAGATGTTTAAATCCACGTCTTATCACATCCCATTATCCTCGGCTTGTAAAGGTAAGGTTAAATAAGTGTCCCATCGGCCCACGTGAAACGAAGCTAAAAATAAGCCTTATCAACCCTGACTCCCCCTTAAAAAAGAAGAAATCCTCTCCGCTGACTTGACTGCAATATGTCAACATTTTTTTCCGTCCTGATCGGTCCGCCAGCGTCCGATCCTTCTGCATGAGCAGATCTCCGTGTTTTCACAAAGATGGAGTGAAGCGGGTCAGGTTTTATCGATGATTGGAGAGAAATGCAACAATGTGGGATTTGTTAGGCCAAGGCTAAGATTTTGTAGGAGAGGAACGGAGGTGGTTGAAGCGTTGAAAATTGGGAGTTCCTTGCTAGTGGCAGTGCTAGAATTTAAACCAGGTGTTGACATTGGATGCGATTGACAATGAATGGTTTATCAGCATTTTGTTGTCTTGATTTTGTTTATGTACACATTTAGAAACCGGACTCATAATCTCGAACGGCATGTCCTGCAGTATGTTTGACATTTTCAAACAAAATTTGAAATAAATCTTCAAGTACATTTTTGTTCTCTTTGAGAACCAGCTTTTTTTGTTTTGTAAATTGATTTAAATGTATACAGGGCATTCCATGATTGAAGTTGGAACACAAAGTGTGACATTTCGCTACATGTCCAGTAGCATGCCATCTATAGACTGAATTATTTGAATATTTATTGATGATATTTGTCTTGGAATTTGGCCAAGATCTGTGCCTGAGAAATTTGACATTTCAATGAAAAATGGAGGACTCGGATGTAACGGGGACACCATGTGTCTTTTACATCTTTTTGTCGTATTGCAAGATATATTTTTACAAACGTCTGCATACTTACCATACCTGTTATTGTAGATAAATTACAAGGGATATGTTGAAAAATGGATTGACACAGTTAATGTCACGCTAGGGTACGTGTTAAATCATATATAATAATAATAATAAAAATAATAATAATAATAATAAAAATAATAATAAAAATAAAAATAAAAATAATAATAATAATACAGGTTCTTATATAGCGCTTTTAGCAAGATCAAAGCACTTTACAAATATTATTCCCCCTGGTCATCGGGCACATTAATCATTCCTGAAACCTCAGCTCCCTGGGGAGTATACAGCCCCGGCTGCTATTTTAAGCGCACACGGGCTAATCAAACACAACCATCATGCCCTCACAGGTACCCATTTACTCCTGGGTAGAGAGAAGCAACTTGTGACAATGTGCCTTGCTCAAAGACACAAGCACTATGACCCCCAGCAGGTCTCGAACCCACAATCTGCAGTATCACCGAGATCTTGAGTTCAATACACTAAGCCACGAGGCTTTAAAGCTTGTATGGGCCCATGGGGTCCATTCTGTGTGTTGTACTTAAACATGCACAGCAAAGCTGTGTAGTGATATAGAAGCACTGAAATTGCCTTACAACAGGTTCTGAATAATAACAGGGACACCGTGTTCCAATTTGGTGGAATGACCCATATTGAAAATTGGGATGTTTAAAAATCACAATTTTTTTCTAAAAGATTCAAGGAAACTAGATTGTTTCCTTTCTGAGATTTACTGTTTTGGCAGTTATTGTTTGTTTGTTTGTTTGTTTGTTTGTTTGTTTTTCTTGAGGGTGATAGTGTTTCCTCTGAAGTTTGGAGTTTGACCTGATGTTTGTCAAGAAGCCCCAAGGTGTGACCTGATTCATTGACCTGATAATTGTTCAGAGCAAAAGTGGCCTTGGCCTAGTTCGCCACATTATTGCCACAGCATGTTGCTAATCCAGTGTCCTTAATCCCACTAATCTAGATTCCTTAATCCCCGGACTGATTGAGTTATTAGCTGATTCTTACCTCTTGCTAATTCGGTGTCCTTAAACCCATTGATCTAGATTCCTTAATCCCCAGAATGATTGAGTTATTTGCTGATTTCGTACAAATTCTGATGTTACAAGGCCTCTTTTTTTTTTTTCAAATTTTTCCCTTGTTTTGTTTGTATAAAGTTTCATTTTCACCCTTCTGTGTCATGATTATTTTGATTTTGGTTCTATTTTTGTTTTTTTTGTGTAAGGCACATTTTCTTTTCACTTTTTTACTTTAATCACTTTAGTCTACTCCTAGTTTGTGAATAATCTTGCCTGCTGCATGTTTCCCTTCATCTTAAGATCTTTCCTGCTTCAAGAGGAATATTTATTCCTACCTCTCATATCTTTGATTATTTTTTATTTTATTTTATTTTTTTCAGCTCTGTACCTCGAGTGGCTTTTAGCCTTGTTTGGGGCGAACTTACATGAAGAAAATTATAATAATAATAATAATAATACAAAAATAGCAAAAAATAAGCCCCCAAAATCCATAGACTCCTTATGATAAATTATAAATCTAAAATTACAGCCAGCACAATGAAACCACACCCTTGTCACAACTTTGTTTTCTCTAAATTTTCAACAACAAAAATTTCAAAAATATTTTTTTCCTCTCACATTTGGTGCAGTTGGCCTATCGCAGCAGAACCACACAAACACATCTCGGGAAAACAGTGTCCAACCACATCAACTAGAATTTGATGCACAACGCGCAAAATCTCTTGACAAGTGAAAAAAATTACCACGCAAATCTCCATAGGAGTTGCCTCCTGGGTGTGACTACATGCACGCACCAGTGAGCGATTGGTCAGTTACGGAAGACATCTTCTCAGACAATAATTTCCTCAGTGCTCAACATTTCAACACGATACCACTGATTTACGAGCACACTCTAAACCAATACCTTATGGGCAATTTCCCCACAATAGCAGGACGGCGATGACAAATGTGCATGAAGAATGGTCCCCAGGAGACTCGGATGGTTGTGGGAGTGACATAGTTAGAAATAAAGGCCAAGGATATTTTACAAGAAACGTGAATAATGTATTGGTAGGAAAGGAGTAAAAAAAATATATTTAATTCTTCAATTGTTTTTGAATTTCCATTCGTGTTTGAATTCTCAAATCGTGTAATGATTGACTTTGAAAAACTTGTTTTAAATTTGGGTACAGGCTGATATTTGCACAACTTCCTGATGAAATTTTTGGTAAACCTGACAGGAAACCTGAAAGATTTTATGAATTTCCCGTTCACACGTAGATATAGAGAGGATGCCTTTTTTTCCCGTTACACAAGATCTGAGTACAATTTATAAATCAGAAATGACATTTTTATAGCGATGTCAAATTTGAATATTAAATGTACATGTTTTAAAATGACTAGCACCCCTAAACGAAGATACTGACAATTTGGGAGAAAGTCAGTTGGTAGAGCACTGGTACGGTATTCCGGAGATCGCAGGTTTGAATCCCGCTCCTGCCAGTTTTTTGTGTTCACTTTGAAAATTGATTCAAATTTACCTAGTCAGTTTCCCTTGTGGATTGTTTGACGAATTGTAAGTTAAAAAGTCGTATCCTCATTGAGTGATCCCCAGAATGTTGCTTCCCAGGTTGTATCGTAAAATTGAGTGTGATCCCTGGCTATACGGCGTTATGGGTTTATGACTTCTGACTAGCGCCCCCGAACAAAGATAGCTCAATTATGGTATTCCGGAGGTCGAAAGTTCGAATCCCGCTCCTGCCAGTTTTCTTTGTTCGCTTTGAAAATTTGTTCGAATTTACCTAGTCAGTTTCCTGTGTGGTTTGTTTGACAAAATGCATTTCAATTTAATAGATTTTACCTCGGACTTGTTTTGGAGATTTTTGATGGTTTCTTTATTTACTTAATCAATTCCCCAATTCCGTTTGTGAATTATTGCAAATAAGTGGGAGTATTCCACGGGAAGTCATGTGATCACCAATTGTTCATCAGTTGTTCACTTCGCATCAGCATAAATGGCCCAATTTACTCCGCGTCGTAAAATCCACCCAAAATCCCGAGCCCTTCCGTCCTAGTTCCAAAACCGCTGACCGAGCGTAATTTGCCCGGAGACATCTTCTCAGTAACCTGTACATTAGAGTAGGTTTATCCCCGATAACATCAGCCAAATCTGTATTTTCTGTCCAAAAAAGGGAACTTATAGCCTTTTTTTTTGTACCCGGGGGTCATTTTGAGATGCACGGCCTGTGAGTTTGTTTGATCGCTGTGGAAATTACCATCCAACACGGTAATCTGTTTTTAGATAAATTGTATAGCTTTGGGGCTGGATTTTCTAAGATTAAGCATCCTCAAAATTGTAGTTGTGTGAATGAAAGTGTACATTTCACAGAGTGGATTGTCTGCATCTGAAGTGCTGTGGTTTGATGGAAAATCTCGTTCCTAGAGATCGGGTTGGATATAATCTCGTAGTTTTCAGTCTCGTCTTATTTCTTTAAAACAGTAATAAACTTAAAGGTAGTATACAACATTTGTTTTTTCTGTAATATTCAGAAATAAATGGATTTTGGGTTAATAGTATTTTATAGCGTGCTGGCAAATACTGTAACGCTGACCAGTTTAATGTTTTGTGTGCATGGATGCTGGGAAAACAGAAACAAAAATTGTTTTAGTAGTCTGGTACCCTGACCCTACTTTAGACAAAACGGAGCAATTTATAGACGTCAGGGAATTATCAGGTCAGGGAAGTAGACTATTTCCAAAGATTGTCTGCCGACAATCGTTGGAAACAATATAAGTTCCTACTTTTCTTGAAAACGACAGCTTACCAGGTGCCATGATTTCACAGGATGCTTGAGACTGCTATTTATTAATAGTAAAGGGAGCTTTATGTAAGACTTAATTATTTATCAAAAAATATTCTTCTCAAGGGCAAGATTGTTAATGCAGGATGATAGGCGAAATCCACTTATTGATTAATCTTATAGCAGTTCCCAGAAATCAAACCGGGAAAATAATGCTAGAAATGGTTCGGAGAAATAAATGATACATAGAATTTTTGTTTGTTTGATGTATTCTTGTGTTTAGGAAATTTATTGAGAATTAGGACTGAACAAAAAAGACCCAGTGAATGTCCTGCCCACAAAAAAGTACCCATTCTGGGGGTGATGTCACAAGTGTTAAAAAAGTATGCTTCCCATGGCCCCTATCTACACATAGTATTACACACACCATGATTTTTGTCGACTGCTTCTAACACCAGGGTATGGCAAGCAGGGTTTTTGGAGTACGCAATTCCATCGTTAACGGAGCAATGCATTTGGCCTTGGCTTGACTGGCTGTGTAAATGACCCATCTATTTTCTTTTGTTTTGCAGACTGTCTGTTGACAACAGGACTTCAGCGAGGGCCAGCCATCGAGAAGTTCCGTTTGGGGATTTGACATTGTGACGGAGCACATACTTCCTACATATCAACGTGTACACACAGTGAACAGGGCACCGACAAGTTCTTGTTCGCTATATGGTGCCTCACCAATCCGCCAGGCCTGCTAACAATTATTAGGCCTGGAAAACGTTCATTTGAGATTTGGAATTGCAGCAGCTATCATAAAACTACTTTCGCGCTCCCGAGCATCTACCTCCTGATGCTATCCTTTACCTTTACAAGACAACTATACGTCCACTTATGGAGCACTGTTCCCACATCTGGGCCGGTGCTTCTGCTTGTCACTTATCTTTATTAGAGTACAGAAGCGCATTGTTAATTTGGTTGGAGAAGAGTTGGGCTCATCCTTACAATCACTCTCTCACCGGAGATCTGTTGCTACTTTTAGTCTGTTCTACAGATATTTTCATGGTAAATGTTCCACCGGCTTGTCCAGCTTGGTTCCTCCAGTTAGGGTGTTTGAGCGTGAAACTCGGCTTTCCACCTGTTCCCACCAATATACTCTAGCTGTACCTAGATGTAGAATGAAAAGCTATGCCAATAGCTTTTTCCCTCGTTCTGTATCTCTGTGGAACTCTTTGCCTGATGCATGTTTTCTTCATCGTATGATCTCTCCTGCTTCAAGAGGAATATTAATTCCTGCCTCTTGTATTTTTGATTTTTGTTTTTCTCTTTGTAGCTCCATATCACGAGTGGCTCTTGGCCTTGTTTGAGACGAATTTGCATAAAAAAATAAAATAAAAACATTTAAAAACATTCTCACTGAATTTGATAAACTCGCAGTTACCGATCAATTTACATACTCTATGAACCAAAAGAAGTGTAATCCGGATTAGTAATCACAGCTTAGGATAATCCCACCCTCCAGGAGGATACACAGAAGCCAGGATTGAGGAGATTGCAATGCGCAATCTCTCCAGAGATAGACATTTTCCGAAATCAAAGTGACTCATGCATATGCTCTTACTTTGCCAGCGGAGAATTTGGGGAGGACTTTATCTCATTGGTTGTTGAGCCGAACATCCTGTTGCTATGAGAATTACAAAATAGTTTAAGATAAAACTGGGGGTGTGGGGAGGGGGGTGGGGAGAGCAATAACAAAACATTTCTCCTGGTGTTTGAAGCTGGGCTTTGGTTTTGCATTGATTACCTTTTTGTTTGAGAAATTAGTTTTCCAGTGCAGAGACGTGAACTGACGATCTTGTTGTGAACTTACAAAAATGATGCAAATAATGAATGTTTGTGAGTGGGATAGTAAGAATAATTTCATCAGGTGACAAATGCAATGTTCCATCTGTCACCGAATGAAATTGTTCTTTCCATTGCACGAATGTGAAACATTTATTATTTGTTTTATTTTAACACCTGAATAAATCCTTGTCATCTGATTGGTCAGAGCGCGACTGATGGTGTGACAGTGCAATGGAAGTTCTATTCACCGCTGAATAGAACTTCTGTTTTTATTCAGTGCACGTGATCAGTGATCCACCAATTGCATGGCGGGGATTTACTCAGGTGTTATACAAATATAATCTATTTACCAGTTTTCTTCACAATTTCACAGTTCTTCCTGTTAGAGGAAAGAGGAACAGGTTTGTTTATTGACAGATTTTCAAGACTTGAGGGAGCATGCGCATCGTTGTTTATAAATACCCTTGCCTCTCCGCTCAGGTTTTGAGGAATGTACATAATGTTAACTTTGGTCGTAAATTTATGATAAAAAAATCTGCTAGTCATTTTGAAGGCTGCAAATTTAACTGGATTTGTTTTAACTTTGTACTGTGATGTCAGAGGTATGTTATAATTATCACCTTACAGTTGTACCTCAGCACGAATTAAATGCAAAATCAAAATCGGCCACATGGGCCTATTGAAGCAGTATGGAACTAGAAGACTGATGCAAGTTTATTGATAAACTTGTATCAGTCTAGTGCGCATTTGTGTATACCCAACAGTATTATTTTCTGGTGGGCAACACAAAGGACTGAAGCTATTCTGTGATAAGAATAGACTTGTATTGGGCACTTCTTGGGCTAAATAATGCAAATTAAGATATGGAGGTGGCTCTGTTTTAAAATGCTACTGTATATAGACAAACTGAATTCGGTCTGGTAAACAAACATAGACTTGTGTCAGTCTGCATGGGACAGATGCTGTAAATAGATTTCAACGTATTGACTCATTCACTTGTGTGTGTGTGTGTGTATAGCAATTGTGTTCAACACACCTCATCATGTATAATTGTATACTGCAACTAAACAGCAATATCGTATTCATTGTACATAGTCACAGTGTTCAAATATGAACAGTTTAATATATCAATTATCAGTATATTGTTTTTGGTGATTGATCTTACGTTTATTGATCTTAGTGATTATTGTTTGATTGATATTGATCTGGGGAAGTTGTACATTTATCTGCAGATGCAGTGTTCAAATGTAATGTATATCCACCTAACATAGCTTTCTGAATAAGAAAGAAAACGAAAGAATGAATTTTTTTAAAATCCAAAATAAAGTGTACAAGTCTTGCGACTTCAGTCACTTTTAATGTTAACGTCTTGTACCACACCCTAGTCTAACCTCAGACCCAGTAATTTTTGGTCATTAAGCTATAGCAATGTGAACGATAGATTGATGTAGAATTGTCTATTTTGGTCATAAATTTGCATTTTTGTTAATCAAAATGTCAGAAATTGAAATGTCTCGTTTTCTATCACAAAAACCACATTATTACAGTTTGCAGGCTCAACCAAGTCGGAAGACAAACTAGTTGACAGGATAGGGAATAAACTCGCATTATAGCTCCTATACAGTACATTGCAATTCAAAGTTAACCTCAAAATAGGAATTTCTCTTCACACTTTTTCTCTTCCTAGGAAATTCATTTTCATTTCACAAAATGGAAAAAAAAATTCAAAAGTGGGAAAACATTTTCACACTTTTTCACACAAGTGGGAAAACATTTTCGCGCCTTTTCACAAAGTGGGAAAACAATTTCCCACTTGAATTCACAGGTGGGAAAAGTTGTGTGAGAAATGTGAAATGTGGATGGGAATGTAAATGTAAATTCTTTTCACAAAATGTTCCATTCCCATTCACAGTTTTAACTTTCAATTGCAATGTACTGTATGGTGTGCCCGGAAATCCTGTCTTGTAAAATCTCTCAGGATTTTCAGTTCAGCTTGCATGCTGTTTACTAGTCTTGGTTCCAAGACGTTCTTAGCGATGCGTCGTAGCACGCACGGATCAGAGCCGTACAGCACCCTCTACACATGCACGCCAAGGCCAAATCGCCAAGGACGTCTTGGCCCTTTCTTAGGGAAATACGCGCGACCTGTATATTGCATAATTTAACAGGCAGGTCAAAAGAATAATGGCACTTGCGCACTGGAGGAAATCATGTTTTAGTAATTAGCCGGCTAGTCAGGTAACATACGTACGTAAATGCGTACCTCAAGCTGTATGGTGCGGGGAAACTAGACCAGTGAGTCAGCGATTATACAATGCATGCAATGTAGGTCACGTGATTATATGCACTATGCGTCACACGCGCATGCAAATGCACACACAGTTCTGCTCGCAATTTCGCGAGCAGAACTACGAAAGGGCCAAGACGTCCTTGGCAATTTGGCCTTGGCGTGCGTGTGTAGAGGGCGTTATACGTTGCACTGCTAAGGACGTCTTGGAACCAAGACTAGCTGTTTACATGCTTGTTAGTACATATTTGTGACGCGGTATGTCAAAACCAGACCCAATAAACCTTTTCGACATTCTCAATGCATTGTGGGTATGGAGGACAAACAAACCATGTAATTTATACACAAGCCTATGGCACTGTGAACCAGTCCAAATATTAATTGATTTTATGCTAAATATCTGTCATGAGTTAAGCGAAACTCTTTTCACATATCTTTGCATGGAACATAAGGAAAATAATAACCAGAACAATTTTAAATTTCAAATGGCAATAAATTAAGGAAATAATTGGGGAATCCCTCTCAGGGTACCAGTTACTGATGAATGTAGAACTGCTAATAATGTCACATTATTAGCCAATCGGAAGAGGATTTTTGCAACCATTTTTTTTTTTTTAATGCAAATCGCCCATCACAAGCCCTAGGGCACTCGAGGTGTGGGCTACTTAAGAATATGTGGAAGAACCAGCCCCTCATACTGAAACAAGATAATCTAATCTCTTCACAGCATCTAAGCTCTTCCTACATGTTGGTATTGTAGTGTATGATACTTGTTATATTTTATTGTTATATTAGATTACTAATTTAATTATAACAACCAATTAAATGTATGGATGATTAACTTCATGAATTATTAATTATCAACTTACATGTATTTGAATTGTATGCCAACATGAAAAAAATTAATGTGTGTGTGACTATACACACACTATACAATTCCAATAGAGTCGGGATGGGTAACTAGTCCACTGCAAGGCAATAATAATGCCTCTACCCATATTAAGCGTAGAACTTGCCAAAGCCCAGGACTGGGCTCGAACCCACAACCTGCAGAATTACCCACAGACCTTGAATTCAATGTGCCAAACCACTAGGCCACAGCACTTCCACAACCAACATGTGACCAATGTGACCAATCACGTCCGTTCTAATGTGCTTGCTCTTCTAATGCCAGTAAGAGCTAATGTTGTTCCCATGATGCTTTGAGAATGTCGAAAAGGTTTTTTGGGCAAGAGGTCAATTTTGAGTTATTGGTATATTAGTAAAATATTGACCTTCCACTTTACAATGCCGCTTTCTTTTTCAAATCGGATAGTCTGAAACATCGAAACTGAGACGTAGCCCTTTAAAATTTGAGAAATAGCCCTTTAAGGTTTGAGTTTAAACAAAACAAGTCGGTCAACAATGTTACCTTAGCAACGGGCATGCAGGAGCAAAGAAACTGGTCTGTAGTTGATTTTCAAAGCAAAATTCATTTCCAAGCAAAATCTCGAACAAGGCATCATTTTGTGAAATTTCATTCCTCTCTAAAAGTGTTTACAAAAATACTTTGTCGATGAAATTTCAGTTAGAAACTCTTACAGAACATTAAAAAAATTTGTAGCATCATCAATTTCCAAAAAACTCAAAATTACTAACAATTACCCCCAAGGCATTTTGCAGCTGTTCCTCCGTTCATAGCTCTGCCCAATTCCGCCTGGTTTTGACATACCGTGTCACATTTATCAAGTAAAGAGTATTGCGAATTATAATTTGAATGTCAATGCATAAATTTTGATATTTTCTGCAGGAATTCGGATTGTGATCTTACCTGTTCTTTGTCAAATCGAGGTTTTTATGTTGATTTAACTTTCATTGAAATAAGTCCGATATTTTGAATGTTTATTAATCAGTAAGCTCAACCTTACTAAGCTATCAATCAAGTGGTCCAATCATTGGAAAGGTACTATTGTTTTTAGTAATTGCACAGTAATGTAATTCAGATGCAACTGAATGAGACTTCAATTTTGTTCATTTATCACTACCTACTCAGATGTTCATTTTGTGATTTTTTTTTTAAAGACTTTCAGATTATTTCAGATTATTTCAGATTTAAACAAATGTTTGGAGACGACAAAACAAAAATCTAATCTACAGGAAACTTAATTTTTTTCAGAAGATCCTAATTCTGACAGAAGAAACATCATTGAAGTTTCTTTCTTAACTTAGAAAAGAAAAGTTATGTAAAATATATTTTGGGGTCCGGCAATTTGAAAGCAGGTTTATTTTAGATGTTATGTCCTAACTGCCTCGCATTACTGCTTGAAATATTGCCTGCCTGGGTTTATTTCCACTCTTTTTTTATTTTTATCTTCCATGAACTTGATCTCATAATTGATGTTGCGGTGGTGACATGTTTTATTTCAGTTATGCATTCAAGTGATTTTGTACAAGTACCTATTTTGATGAACCTGTTTCAAAACTTATTTTCCATTTATGTTGTTGAATCAAAGAATAAACCCAAAAACATCAGGAAAAGGTATTTTTCTGTATATTCGCCATAAAGATTAGTTGAACAAGGCGCAAGAACGAAAAGAATTTGGTGAAAAGTAACGCATGTGCTTTTTGTATGCGCCTCTTCTCAGCACAGATTTGAAATAGCGCCCTCTCGGGGAAACTGCGTGTGCACATAATGGGTGGAATTATTTGGATCGAAGTTAGTCTTTTTAGAAAGAACCATTGAATAGGTTTGGCGAAGGGAGACACTCCCCCCCCCCCCCCCCCTTCCCCCTCTCCTACCACGGAAGGCCCACCCAGCTCCGTTCATAGTAGATCCTAGTCTCCTAAATACGGTAATTAATAACTTCCTGCAATTTTAAGGGTATGAAATAACCAAAGTTAAACTCAATGCCTAGGCATTGTAGCCCGACTGCCTCTGGAGTTGTAGTCACAAAGTTACTGTTACAGTGAACTTTCAGACAAAACAATTATAACTTCCAAAGCTTAAAAAAAAAAAAATCTGCTTAGCTTTCAAAAGAGTACCCTTCCCCCCCCCCCCCCCCTCCCCTCGCCCTCTTTAAACAAAATGGCCGGGCATTACATTTTTCTGACTGCGCTTGATATCGTAGACTGCAAGGCTTTTTGCGAAAAAACATCACTCCGTTTCTTGTAGAAATTGTGACGAATACCCAGAATTCAATTGAAGTTTTAAATATTTTCATTTCTTGTTTAATTTCAAAACTGGAACACACTCCATAACCCCTTGGGCGTCAGTGTTAGAAAACAAAACAATGCCATCATAGCCACTTCGTTTCCGACAGGTTTCTCTACGCTTGCCAGGTGGGTGCGTACAAATACAAAGTCCCAACGCGGCGCTGCCAACAAATTTAATTTCAAATTCTATTTTTTGCTTGCGAACACCTGAGCTTTGCCTACATAGGCAACGAAATATAATACAGACAGCCTTGTTTTGCTTCGTCTGGTGGTACTGGCAGTAAAATCAACAAATTAATTGAATTTGTAGGAAGAACAATAAAACGCGAACGATAACAACCCGCTATCTGGTCATTGCAAACGCGGCCTTTGAAGTCCCCAGACACCTCGTACATATACTATGCTCAAAATATAGGCCTTGGTCATGGTTTGAACATAATTAGGCTACATTAATTCTTCTCATGTGTAACCTTGACTGTATTAATTTTGCAAAATCAACTGGCAACGTATCGAGCGCGTATAATTTAACATGCGAGACGTGTATGAAGAGGGTACTATTATAGGGCCTTGAGCATCATGGTCTTGGTGGATATGTGCGCTTTACAACCAAGTACAAGTTGTGAAAGTCAGCTCGATGGGTGTTTAAACTTTTGGAGAAAACCCGCCTAAACGTATAGATGCCGTCAATTTTATTTGTAATTATTAAGCATTAGTCCTGAAATCTCTACCTTTCTTGTCAGACAAAATGAGCAATTTTAATTGCTACCGGTAACTATCACTGTTATTTTGTTTTGTAGGTCAATAGCAGTATTTTATTTTTGCTAGAGTCTTCTAATGTCTGTCTGTCGACATTGTAAATTAGAATCTTTCTTCTTTGACATCAAATTCTGATTTTCTTCCAAATGGTGCCGGGTGTGGCCGTGGAGTACCTCAGTCTTTAATCTGAGCCAGCCTTTGTGCGGTAGGTGCAGCCCCGTCGCAAGAAAAAAACACAACTAGGCCTATATATATATATTTTATGCTTTTGGTTTTTTGCCAATGGGGGGGGGGGGGATTGGTCGCCAGTCCCCCCCCCCCCCCCCCCCCACCCCCAGCTACGAGCCTGGACAGGTGTCGGGCTGATATTGGCTAATTGCACGCAAATGTTGTAATGGGCCGTTGAATTTGAATAGTTCATCATCTCTTTTTTCTGCTTCAGAAATAAATTACCAATTCATTTAAAACCTGAACATCTGCGTGACGAATTGACTTTGAATCTGAAGCCTATCTGTGTGTTTTTTTTTATTTGAAAGTAGCACAAAGCATTTATTTCGTTGCATAATATTCTAAGCAAAGTGTATAACATGTACCACACACCAGATCCCCACATAATTGCTTGATCCGATTCTGTTGATGAAGAATACATATTTGATGAAATTAATCAAATCTGCCAGTTCCCAGATGAAAGGCTGCACATGTACGTAAGCTTTTGTCTGCAGAACATTTCAAAATTGCAGGAAAGGGGATTAATGTAAAATCTGAACTCTCCGGATGAATTTTCACATAATCATGTTTGCACCTGTGTGTGCCAACAACACTGGGTATTGATAATCAGTTTGCATGTACAACTCCATTCAATCCAATACAACTTTAATGATCCATTGAATGAATCATCTCTGAACTGAAATAGTATTCCGTGAGGTGTAGGGAAGCGAAATAAGGCTACATGTAAATATTATGTTGTGGTGTCTGCTTTTCTCATTTTGCCGAGGCCTACAAATTGCATTTATTTCTTCTCCTGTGTCTGGTGTGTCTTGTTACATATAGACCATTTAACATTCGTCAAATAAGCCAGTTCGATATTTCAACTGCGCATGTGCACAATGACATTTTATCCCGAATGACCCGCGTGACCTAACGCGCGCGTGTGAACGCAAAAGGTAGTCGCGCGTGTTAGATTCAATCAGTGGGCGTCGCATAACATGGCGTGACATTACGTCAGAAATGTTATCCCGAATAACCCTTGACCTTTGAGATACCGAACTGGCTTATTGTCCTTGCAGCGTGGATGACTAAAACAAAACTGGTATTGAATCGTGTGCTGTTTTTCTTCGTTTTTCATTGATTTCAAATCATCTTTTATGACGAAAGTCCATGTAGTAAAGCTAAAGGCTGATCATTTTAGCCTTGGCTTGACATTTCCAATCACAATTCAGATCGACAAAAAGGGAAATTTTGAACGTTTAAAAAAAAAAAAAAAAAAAAAGCCCCCAAACCCCACAAATAATAACAAATGTCAGTTAAGTTGAATAGAATTCTTGGCGATAAACATAGAGATTTATCAATTGGAGTTTTGTCAATTAAAACGGGATTTTCTTTTTATGCCAGGCTAATATG
Organism: Hippasteria phrygiana; assembly: GCA_037893225.1. Classification (NCBI taxonomy): domain Eukaryota; kingdom Metazoa; phylum Echinodermata; class Asteroidea; order Valvatida; family Goniasteridae; genus Hippasteria; species Hippasteria phrygiana. Next base: position 897,619 of record JAZGUH010000234.1, read on the forward strand.
TCAAAAACTTAAATGGCAAATTAATAACAGATACATCTGTAATCAGTTATTCTGTCATTTGTGAAGTCAACAACTCATTTCTGATAACATTCGTGTAATCAGCATCCGTTCTACGCCAAATAACGCTTCGTTGTATGTTCGAATTGATCCGTATAGGTTCAATAGGTAAATTTAGCTTCTGACATTTTTTAGGATGTTAAAATGAATTATAAACGAAAGACGGCCGCTACTGAAAGCGGAATGGCGCCGGCGCTGAGGGCGCTGTTGCCGAGCCCCGTAATCCGCCAATCCACCTGTCACATCCACCAATCAGCGCAGGCTGGGTTGAGTAACGAAGAAAACACCCCCGTGGTTTGAATGGGACAGTCCCGTCATCATTCGCTGTACTCGGTACAAGCAGAGAAAGTAGGTAGGTGCGCGTGCACACTAAACTTGGAGTCAATCGAACGGGTGAAACATGGCGAAGCAAAATGGAATAAGTTTGTGGCTGTTTTTCTCCCCTTTTTGGATTTATATATACCCAGCTCTCTCCAGACAAGGTAAGATGGATTCATGTTGAGTTTGTTTATCAGAAATTCTCAGCTTTTCGGTGATGCTTCCCGGATATTTGCGGATTTTCGAGAGAAGTGTCGTTGTGAAAGACGCGGTCGTCTGCTTTTTTGTGACCGAGTGTTGTGTGTGCGTTGGCAACAGGCGCAGGCAAGAGAAATGTTTTATTTTGAAAGTTCTTCGACTTTGCTAAAATCTGAAGCGCAACGGGTGGGAATATTTCACGCTCACTTCGACAGTCCTTTCCGAGGTTGGATGTTAAAATTGGCTCTGGCATGTAACAGAGTGTGCTAGCGGTAAACAAGAACCAAACTGTGAATTTACATCGGCAGGAAAATTTGAATTTTTATTGCAGGTTCAGCAGGGAGAACTCGCACGCACGCCTTGCCTTCAAATTCAATCAAGCGGGTTCCTTTTGAATTTCGAGAGCTAGTATCGTTCACTCATAAAACCCATCAAGAAAATTAATAACAATAAAGTATGATCCAATATTTGTCCACGTGCTTCCTGTCGTGTCTGAGAGGCAATTATTTCCCTTACTCGAGTTGCCAACTGGACAGGAATCCAGCATCAATCTCGAGGCGCCAGCGCGGGTTGTCGCGCCACTCTACGCAGGGCGACACGCGGCCGCTCGCCACGCTGTATTTCCTTCCCCGGACTAGACTGCGTTCGACAATCAAAACACAAACCCGCAAATCTTGGATTTTCAGAGCGCAACAACATTCCTGGTTGTTCCTCCGTCATCCCGGGGAATTGTGGACACATATTCCGGCCCGTATGGTGGAGACTTTGTTGGAAGTGGCAATTCTGAACGCAATAATTAAAACGGTTTTGTGAAAATCGAAGCAGTTCGTTCGGCGCCGCGTGCGGCGTGACTACGGCCGTGGGGCCGCTGCTAAATAATGCAGGCGAATTTTTCTACTTGCATGCCCTGAGGGCTGGCGGTTTTGCCGTGAATGCACGGGCCTTTTCCCCCCTTGCACCGCTGTAGACTTGAAAGAGTAACGCTCCATACGGATATCTGTCATTCAGACAGTCTGTCTGTCAGATTAGACTGACCGGCTCTTGTTCGGATAATAATTTCAATGGAAATATTCCACCCTGCACAAATGAGGCGATTTGGCAGACTTAGGAAAGAGTTTAAAGGAAAGAATAGACAAATTTATTATTAGTTTTCAGGACAGTGAACTTTGTGAGTGAAAATAACCATCAAAGAATTTCATTTCAACAAGATATTGTTGAAATGAAAAATCTATGCATCATAATGTTTGCATTTGCAGATACTAGTAATGAAATACATGTACATGAAATCCTCGCATGTAATTAAGTGAATAAGTGAGAGTTATTAATAAAAACAAGGGAATTTATGTTTTTTTTTTATAGGGTATGACTATTTTGCAGACTTTTAAATCAAATTCCAGATTCTGGGCCTTGCATTTAAAGGCCGACCTCATTTGCCAAAATTATAATTTATCATGCTGATGCCAGTCAAGCAGACATTATGCAGTTGTTGTAACCCTAACTGATGGCTGTTATTAGTTGGAAACTAGGATGTCTCTATTTCACAAACCTTTAACTTGTTCTGCCTCTCACGCAATGCAACGCTATGTAATACGTTGCCGTATAGCTACCCAGCCTACCTCATTCCGTTTGCGCAGCGCTACGAAATCGATGTAAATAACCTTAAGCACGGCAAGGCAAGCATCGTGCGCTCAAACCGGTTTGAGTGTCGATAGATATTGCCTTGCTGGACGTTAAAGTGCAGTGATGGGATGTTGTTCACACAAGGAGATACAATTAAACACATGCACAAACTATGTTCGTCCCAGGGCTGTTTACTCCATGTTACTGAAGACAATTTCGGCGTCTGAATTTGCCTCAAGGTTTACACCAAAGGGTAATTTGCAGTCTCACAATTTCATCCAAGGCCTGACGTCACACTCACATTACTTGATGCTGGTAAAGTTTTCTACGTATGGATTAGTTGGTATTCTCAACGAGCCTCTCTTCAATCGCATGATAGCTCTTAATTTTTCTCGCAGTGTACATGAAATTCAAATTCTTAATCCAATTGTGTTACAACGAGTTACACACAATCATGCTTCGTAATATTCTGGTCAGACCTATCAAAAAATGAGCTTGGGTGTTCAGGGATGTGTTTGCGAGGGTCAAACTGGTGCTTTAAAGAAATTCTAACCCGCTGCATAACATTTGGGCTCAGACTAGGCAATAACAGCTCTGCACGGCCTGCGTGCATATAGTCGCGGAGTTGCGTATTGATTTTGAAAGCAGGGTAGTGCGTGGCGGCCATTTACGGAGCCCTACTGTTGCAATAAAAGGAGGCCTGCGGCCCCCAGGGTCTGATTTCCTCCAAACTCCCTCAGAAAGAGACGAAACCTCTACCTGGTCAGTCAGATCTTAAAGGGCCCCCATCAAGTGCAACTCTGCATTTTACACTAAGATCATAACAGTTGATGCAGATTTTGATGTGCTGTGAAACGCAGGGGGTTAAGATACGTGTAATTTCCTTAAAAATATTAGAAATGCAACAGGGAAGGTAGAAATTCATGTCTGTACACTGTACCTGTTAGGCACAGGTTGTCCAAACCCCTGATTTTTAGGAGGGGCGGGGGTACCCTGGTGTCATGTTACAGGTTTGCTCGGCATTGTCAACATAATAATGTACAAAATGAACTGAATTGCACTTCATAGATCAGATAACCAAATAAAAACCGGGAAGACATACATGTAAACCAAAAGAAAACCTGTTACACCAAAAGTCCGCCTATACCTGTAAATGAAAGAAACTACACGAATACATCGTTTTCCTTTCGGGTAGATTTACATGTGGGGTCTATACTATAGTGCCATGCATGCCTACATTATACATCGCTACATCATTTTATTTGAGCCCAAAACCTCTCAGAGAAATTCAAAGTGAACTCGTCCGCAGCATTTGAATGCCTCTTAAATGATCATCCATAAACCATTTCAACCTCTAAATTGCCCAGTGCGACAAAGAAAATGGGGTAAAAAATATCCAGGATGGGTAGTGGATATTTCATTAGAACGGCCACTTATCAAATTTAAGTGCCATTGGCATTTGCCGTAGGCACGCCGACCCCTTACAACATACAGACGTCATAATGACATTACTCTTTGGCATACAACTTAGCTATAGGTGTTTGTATGTGCCAAGTTTAGTTAAAATCCAAGGTTCCTTTTGGTTAACCGCGCACAAAATCTTAATGTACAAAGTCTGTGGGAAATACAGTTTGCAGAATTTCAACCTACCACTACAAGTGATGACATCATGGACCTCTTAACAGATAAGAAATTGGGCAAAGCATTCTGAGTAAAATATTCTACTACAAAGGTATTAGGCGAAGTAAAAAAACAACATGTTTAGCAATTCCGCCCGCTTCCTTTTTTGGGGGCCGCCTGGATTTTTGTTTTTATTTTTACTAGTTGAAAATTTGGTGAAAAAACCCCAAAATGTCAACCGATCCATAGGAAAATAAAATAAAAGCTTACTAAAGCCGTGTTTCCATTGGACTTATTTTTGTCAATCTACCACAACTTTTCTTTAGAATGACAAAATTAAGTCCAATGGAGACGCCCGGTAAACTAACATCCCTTTCGACTTACCGCGACCTTGATGTAAAACAACCAGGCCGAAAGTGGTTGCGGAAGATATCCGTGCGGCCTCTGAAAGTTATCAGGGACGATAAAAAGACCAATGGAAACAGCCCCTCCGTGTAGAACTACCGCGACCATGCGCAAACCACCGTGTAAACAATGCAACTTCCTGTATCGCATCAACTACACAGCGATTATCGCTAGCGTGCACGCGGAAATGGTGATATGGTTCCCTGTCTCCCTGTGTTTACATGTACATGTGTACAGTGCAGTTGCGCTAGTTTGCAGCGGAGTGAACTGACCGACGATCGGCCATGTACAGACAGCATACAACAGCTACTTTTTTCATCCGTTCACTGCTTGAAACATGGCAGATTTGATCATTTTGTGAGAGGTTTGATTGGGTTAGATGTCAGTGAAAATGTTGGGGAAGGCAGAAACAATTTTGAGGAGAACTGCCTCAATATGGAGGCACACGTGCAGGAGTTATACACCATCCCTTCGATCGAAACCCTCTTGGTGTTCACGAGACCCCCTGGTGTTCGCGAGACCCCCCAAATCGCGATCAGCCCCAACAATTTTTGCGTGGCCCCAGTTCTTTCTCTTGGAACTACATGTACCACCAGTAGGTTCGGCTTTTCATTTTTTTCTGAGGTCTTTGAACTAGGCGGTACGACATTTGAAGACGATGCCATATTTTCTACACTGGACTAGACCGATCTTTTCGCGAGCGCGTCGGTATACATGTGTACATGTATGGTAGCTGACTATACAATGCAATTTAGCGCTCGAAATAATATGCTACATGTAGGTCGCCACGTCTGTCCCATTTAGGTCAAAGGTGATTGTGCACACGTGTGACATTCTGCCAGCCTCGAAGGCGAATAAACGTTCTTGTCATGGTAAAAAAGTCTAAATAGAAACGCAATGTAGAATTACACGAAGGAATGTCGCGGCAAATTTCCGCCAAGCTGCGTAATACAAAGTCAAATGGAAACACGGCTTTAAGCTAATAAAACCACTGTAAACATGTTCAATTCTCTTGTCCAGCATTTTTGTGTCTTTGAACAGTTGAAAACCTATGGTTGTCGGAAATTTAAAAAGAATGGCGGCCATCTTGAACATAAACAAAAATAGAAAGCCCCTCCTAACTTTTTTACAAAACCTGGACGCTAAATATGTGTTTTTTTTTCACTTGGCCTTACAGTGGACGAGTTTGAATTTGTTTTCATACTATCCCAGAAAAAGAATCTGTTGTGTAAGACAGTAATAGTGTCTTTAAATTTGTTCTTTGTAACAAATTTTTGACAATTTCTTATATGAATCAAATAGACTTTACATGTAGTTTTAAAACCAAGTTGATATTAACATAACACCCAAGTCATTGTGTTAGTTTGCAATTGTGTATGTTCATCTTCACATTGATTAATAAGTGTCCTTAAAATTGACTCCAAAGTACAGCAGTCCTAATGTTTTATACCGTACTCATCCTTGACGCTGGCAAGCCCACTCAACTGACCTGAGCCTAGTACCATCAACTTCATAAAATAATTAGTGTCGTTTATCGCTGAGACATTTGAGACATATTTAAAGTTTAATTGGCTGTGTTTCTGTCGTATAAAAATCATGACAAATTCCAAATGTTGATCTCTTGGATGCTGTTGCAGACAGAAAAATGGAATTGTAATTCATTGTGTTACATTTTATGTGTAGTTTTGCATTGACAGGAAACAACTTGTTACAATTGTACACATTTTGTGTGTGTAAAGGAAGTAATGTACATGTACATGTATTAATTTGAAAACTCTCTAGGCTACTGTCTTTTCTTGTTTGTGTAAGCACAAGAAAGTTTCACTAAGTGAAAACAGGTTATCAGCTCAAAGCAGTAAACCAACGGGTCAGTTTTTCAGGGAGTCTGATATTCACGCGACACCATAATTTCTTTCCCCTAAACTCACGGCTAAATAATTTAAGCCAGGAACGCAGATGGATACCTTTAAATGGAACCAATAATCTATTCAGTCAGCAATTCACTCGTCCTATTGGCTCCATAGCAGACCAAGAGCAGACACACTGATTCAGTAGATACCCTGGACTAATGCACTAATCTCATGCATTATTCCCCACAATTACCCTTTTGTAGGGGTGCACGTTCGTCCAAGGGTGCGTAGCAGTGGCGGATATTAAACCCGGGCCGCCGTGACTCAGATGTTAGGGCGCTAATGACAATTTATTAAATACAACTTTTACGAAATTTTCAAATATGCATTAAGCACACCTGAACAATGGCATCTGGATATTGACACATTTAATTAATGCCTCTGATGACTCCATTACCAGCATTGAATACTGTATTTTTGTACGATGCGCAATACGCTTGCTGCCGGATGCTTTCCGCAGTAAGAATGAGGGGGAGGTGATTTCCAAATCATTTGCAGTCATTTTTACAAGTTGATAGATCATTGCGGATATGAACTAAGAATTTGAACAAGTAGACCGTCAAATCTGTACTAAATTGGCATAGATTGTTTTGCAGCAATTGGCTCATGTGCTATTTTCACCTACATCCTATTGCCTTGTCATTGACTGGCATTTGGATACATGAATAATGTTCATTTACGACATAGAGGGGACTCAGGGAGTTCTCGATACATAGGGAAATGCAATAACAATGTATACTTGTATTAGCAGAGTAAAGTTTCATTCATTGTGAATTTTCAATGTTTTGTGAGCTTCTCTCCCAAAGTACATACATGCGGATGGACATTTTTAAGTGGGAAGATATTCAGTCCAGTTGCAAGTTCATGGGTATAATTGTATTCAAACAGACCCCCAGTAATCAAATCAGCATGTAAGATGAGAAGGGTAGAGCATCAAGATGCTACATTGTACATGTATTTGCCTCACTGAAGCAAGCATGGAACATTAATTAAAAATTGAGCCTTTAAGTTTCAGTGGTGGTGTTGTGAAGATGAAACAAATAACAGATTTAGGTATGGCAGAAAAAAAATGGAGAAAAGAAATCTGATTGGATTGAAGGTAATGAATGACCTCTGACTTCAACCCTAAGCCACCTAGGCACTCCCCAGAAAAATGATTGATAAGGCCAATAATTAATTGCTTGTCAGGATTCAGTGACTAACCCTAAACCCAACTCTCTAATTTACCAAGAATGCCAGTTGTTACATAATTTGCTACCCAGGTCATCAAGATTTGTTATCAAGATGAGTGTCATTATAATCAGCATGGCAGGTTTTAATCTTTCACCGAAAAATCCTGGTGATAAATTTCAATAACAAGGACTACATGTAAATGTTTCAGCATTTCTTAGGCCTGTTTATCATTGACACATTTTAACTATAGCAGTTTGCACTCAGCAGTGTGAACATTTGGGTAATTGGAGAGATAATGGTAAACATTCGCCATGGTAATTACTCAGGCATTTAAGATTTATGTTGCCACGGTAATAGCTAACACGGGACATAAATTTACCTGCTGAGATTGATTCAAGTTTAATGTGTAGAAACAATCACTGATGGAAGACAAACACGTGATTTTTTTTTATTGTACACAAAGCCTTGGAACGGTGCCCCTATAATCTGGTTTTCGTGTTGCTTTTTATTATAATCAGGCCAGTCCGCTGTCACTTCTAATGCCATAAATACCAGTATTCTCTGTCAAGTGAGGTTTTTCATTTTTACAGGGAGACAGGGAAACATTTGATGCGGGGATGGCCCTTTAGGGAGGAGAACCGAGAAAACACCTGATGTAGGGTCGCGGGCAGTATATCATTATATTGTAGCTGTTAGGGGTAGAGTGAAGTTGCCCTTTTTGCGTGCGCATATTATTTAGTCAGCTTTGGGAGGTGTGCAACTTGATGGCGTTAAATGTTGAGACTGAAATTTCTGCCAAGAGCTTTTGTCATTGCTTCAGCTGCTGAGGCTTTTTAGAATGTAGGAATTAGCCCTGCTGGATTCCATGTTTCATAATACATACATTGTTTACTCGGTTATGTTACATAATGAGCATAATTTGTCAAATTTACTTACATGGAATCAAATCAGGTATTGCTGTGCAGGGGTTGACTGTTTTAAAGGCAGTGTACACGATTGGTCATTGTTGCAATTTTCAGAAATGGGCGGATTTTGGGGTTTAGTATTTTATAGGAAATATCGTTCCACTGACCTGTTCAAAGTTTTGCGTCGTTGGGTGGCGAAAAAAACCGAGAGAAAAACGGCGCTCGTTTCCAACCGTCGGGCGAATGATAGCCTTTAGTCAAGGCGTGCGTGGCTATCTGGGCGCGTGACGCGCCCCGAATGCCAGCATGTCCAGGGCGCGCCACTCGTGGGTAGCTACGCGTGCCTTGACTAAAGGCTACAGGGCAGTTTTCCACTTTTCTTGACAAGAACAGCACACCTGGTGCTATAATTTCACAGGATGATTGAGACTACTATTAGCTTACAGTCTAGTAAGGTATTTTGTAATAATTCAGTAAAAACAAATTGGACGATTACCAATCGTGCACACCCTTGAGCACAGTATTTTACGGGAGACGTCGGGGTGTTGCAGCGGTTCTGGCAGCCAAATCGAACCGCTACAATGTGTTTGTGCAGTCAAGCATGACATACACAATAATCCAACAATGGATTGAAACTGCACAAACAGCGGCCAATGGCGTCATCCGGCCTGGTGGCACTGTTTTTTGTGTGCGCCCTATGGCGTCATCTGTACGCAAGTGGTTAAGGGTGGGATATTACATGTAATTTAACAGAATGTCAGATTTTTCCAGATTTTCATGAGCTACATGTACATATAGTTGCTGAAGCAAACATAACAAATATGCAATTTCCATTGAATATATTAGTTGTTGCTATATTAAGGGAGGGGTTTACTGTTTTTGGGGAGGCATATTAATTAACCAGTTTGTAAGTTTTTTAAACCAGATTTTCAAGAGCTAAGTTGCTGACGGTGTACATAAAAATGGCATTTGCATAGTACAAAAAATAGGCCCAACAAAACCCTTTAGTGATCGTACATTACACCATGGAGGAAGGAACACTACACATACATGTGTACGTACATGTTTAAGTATTTTGTGCACTCGCATGCACGTATAAATGTATTTAAAATGTGCCTAAATTAGCCGAGCATACACGTACAAACAAAGTAGGCTGTACCTGTACATGTAGCTGTATCATGTGTTCTATTCCATGTATTCAGCTGCATATCTGAATATTTCATTGCACGGCCATTTAAGTGCTAATACATTCCGTTGCCTCTCTTTTTCCCCCAGAATACTCTGCAGTCAACAGAGGGGTATAAAAATCAATAACTGTTTACGTATGTATCTCATACACCATTGACACGGTGTTCCACGGTGTGTGTGTAATTTGCCATCTTGGTGCACATGTAGCACTGACTTTACATTGGCGATAGCTAAGATAATGGACATGCACAACAGACCTTGAATGTGACGAGTGTTGTGTTGTACGTGCACTGTATATATCTCCGAGGACAAGAGAAGAAAGGAAACACAAAGAAACCTTTCAGTCCTCGAACGTAGAGTCTTTTGTTGAAATTGGTCCTCGAACGTAAGGATACGTGCTTAGTCTATGGGGGTTGGTTATATTATAGGAACAATAGGAAACACAAAGCATTGTCCTCGGACGTATTGGGGAAGTACGACTGGGTGCACCATCCTTACATTTCTGTGGTTTTTCTTCAAATTAGCAAGTTGAAATTTTCTTGAATGTAGAATTATTTCTTTCCAAGATTTACACCAACATTTAAAGTTATTTGTTTACTCTTCAATTATGGATTTAAAATGTCAAGCAAACGAGATTTATAATTATTTTCCATTGTGTGTTGGGTGAAATTGCTAGTTAAAATCCAGTAAACACGCTTGCATCATGAAGCAGTCATAACAAAGTTGCTATTTCATAGTGTGAAATTAGAAAAAGTGCTTGGAAAACATGTACTGGCACAACAAACTTTATCATGTCATAATCGTTCTCGATTTGCCTTGTCACAAAAACCATACATAGCCATAACCAGCTGTACATGAGTCTCTCAGATACTTTTTTACAGATAGAAAATATCTGATGTCTGACCGTAATTTCACCCTCCAGTTTGTAATTGTCTTGACAATGTTTTCACTTGGGCTGTTGCAAAAATGATATTGACGGATATGTACATTGTATTTCATATTTGCCATTCATCAAATATGGATTGACAACTGCCAAGGAGGAATCATCCAAGTCCAATGCACGGTTCAACGGCCGCCATATCGATATTACAAAATGTGCGAGAAAAACACGGCAGAATCCACGACCGCTGCTGCGAAGCAGCTTTCCCGCGAGCTAGGCAGCACGAAGCACATTGATTAGATTAGAGCACCTCGTCAGCTCTTCATCATAACTAACTGTTGAGGTCGTCATTGAGGGGTAAACAAAAATTGGGAAGCCCGAGCTGTAGTCAAAATGAATTTGATTACGTACACATTTTAACTGATTTACGGCACCGCGGTAATAATCTTTCTACAATGTGTGATTGTCAAGTGGATAACTGCATGGGATGGTTATTGAATTCTTGCTGATATAATTTGTACCAATTCTGTCTTGTTTTCGTAATTGTCAGGCAATATTTACAAGTGATATGAGGTCGATACGATCAAAAACTGTATGCTTGCATTAATCAACCGGCAATGAGCAGTTGAGCATAAATTTTGCATTTTTCGGGTAAAGATTTCCTATTTTTTTTTATTACGCAGAGAGGTTTATGTTAGTTAATTTAAAGTGTAGACCTCGCCGAAGACCCTCAACATTTTCAGCTATGAGAAGTGCATGTACTTAGTCATTGATTTATAGTTATATCTTAGGAAAATCATACATGTACTTCTTAAAGGACAGGTGCATAGGAGAAATTGCTAGACATCCTATTACTGTTTTTATAATTAGAGCAGATGTGATTTATAAAGATTCATGTAGGTCTAAAAAGAAAAAAAATGCCTCACACATCAAAGAATGAAGAGACTCAACTGAAATGTTCTTTATTTTTCACCCAGCAACTCCCACATTGTACTCCTACAAAGATCAGCCAGATATATGCAAATTACAGGTAGTTCCAATCATTCAGACAATTTAACACTCACAATGCTATGTGGATTAACAAGGATTTAGTTGCCCACACATAAACTGTCCATACATGATGTATTCTGTGGCTCAACTGCCCAACAACAGCAATGACCTCACTAAAGTTTAAACACAATGAATAATTGATTCTTCCCTTAACAATAACACCTCTTGAAAGAAAAAAACAAACAGTAAATCCCTTTGTACTGTGGGATTACAACTTGGAAGGTATGTGTCCAACATGTTTGGACAATTGACCAGGCTCTTTGTAATGGTCAGTCTTTTATCAAAGTGACATGGAGGAGCTTTGGACACGGACATCTTTTTTTTCTCCATGCAGTTTGTGCACTTCATAAAATGCATGGATTGCATTTGCATGATATCCTAAGCATTACGATTTTGAAAAAGATTCTGGGCCCAAGCCAACCTGTTATATCCTGCCACTGGCCTATAACAGATTGGCACGCTGCTCAACTCAGTGATGTGCTTCCCTGATGCTAATCCCTGGCTAGTTGACACAAAGAAACACTGCTCATTGGCTAATCAAAGATCTTGACCAACTCCTACATTGTACTGCCATTGTGCATACAATTCAAAATGTTAATTATTCATACATGCGTCTTAACACATAGGCCTACAGGAACTTTGTCATAGTGTACTGGCATGTATATATGGCATGACTGTATAAATGAAACATGAAAATGTAAACAAGCCTTCTTGAAATATCCCAAACTGTTGGGTGTTTGTATTCATACAAGGCATGATGGGAATCAACATTCTTACAAATTCATGAAATAAAAAAAAAATCATCCACAATTGCAGATTTCCTCACTTACATGTACATCGTTTCAAAGTGGTTTCATAAATTTAATAATTAAATTGAGATTTTCTAGAATTTACATACATCAGTAATAATTTTAAAAATCTGACCATACAAGCGAGACTAATTTACAATAACATGCACTCTGCCCTGGATAGAGTTATTCAATGCTGTTGAGGTATGGTAATGCAATCAGAGAAAGGGTACAAGAAATTATGTCACATTTGCAATGCCGAGTATGAACCCTATACCCATAGAAAGAAAAGCAATACATTGCTTTTAACTCGAGAGCCTAGTTCCCTCCGTAATTGGATGTGAGCTCAGAAACCCCATATTTATTACTGACTTTCGGCCCTCAGAATTATCCACTCTGCACTTGTTGGTGAGGGTTTCTCCGCTGAAACCTGCCGTATCGTGTTTAGACCCGGCGACTCCACGGGTCATTCCTGTCGCGTTCGATCATCACGATCCGTGTCCTGGACTTAAAAGACATTGTACTGAGATGTTATATTGCCAACAGACGAAAGAGGGGATTGGTGGATGGAATAAGTCAGAACTCAGAAGGAAGCCCAGAACACCTGCTAGTAAATTGCCTTCGATGCTAAAAGACTTTTGTTGGTTTGGGGGGGGTGGGGGGGGGGGGGGGTGGGGGTGGGGGGTGGGTGGGGGGTGGGGGGTGGGGGGTGGGGGGGTGGGGGGGTGGGGGGGTGGGGGGGTGGGGGGTGGGGGGGTGGGGGGTGGGGGGTGGGGGGTGGGGGGTGGGGGGGGGGGTGGGGGGGGGGGGGGTTGACAAGGCTTTACTCGTTGAGTAGTTGGGGTATACTACATTTACCTTCAGTTGGCTTCTTTACGGCACTTCAGAAAGACTAACGTTTGTTTCTATTTCGGCATTGTTGATTAGTAACGGCTGATAATTAATACCATGGACGCCTACAATCACACATGAGCTGTCAAAAAAACATTGTATTGTGTATATAGTGTACACATAGACAGACATTGTCTATGTACATTGTACAACGCATCCGCCACACTTGTTTTAGTCTTCTGAAGACGAATTCGCTACACGTTAGCTGCGTGTACGTACATTGTACACTGGGAATAATACGGAAGCATTCAGTGCGGTTGTTTGCACTTGACCAAGACTACACCAATGATGGAATATGCATGCACCCACACATGTGCACTATAATGAATGGTGCAGAGATATGACAGAGAAATGTCGGGGTTTAGAAAATGATCAAAGAAACGACACATTTAGTACATAATGTATTTTTATATTCCTCCATGGTACATCATACGTTATGTACTATTCTATCATCAAATTTATTGGGAAATAACTGGAATTTCAAGCAAGGTAATCTGGACTAATCCACACTTAATACACACTTAAAGAAATCTTAAACGCTGCAAAAAGCTTTGTTGCGATATTTTTCGGTATATCAAATTCCCCTATATTCTGTTTTTTTTAAAGGGGCCGATTCGATTTTCGAAGTGAACAAAATATCGAAATATTGGGAAATATTGTCATATCGAATAGCCTTAGGTCAAGGAAACTAAACGTAGTCGTCTCTCTATAAACTGTGCGCTAACGAAACCTCTCTATTAAGATGTGAATAGTTGACTTATTTGAAAGTTGAAAAAGTTGTAGGGCATGGTGGAGGCTATCGAAATGGAGGCTATCAAAATGGAGGCTTTCAGTGCATTAATTAATATTAATCTTAAATTTTAAATATAAGTTTATATTTTTAAAAAGTGAACAAAGAAACTGGCAGGAGTGGGATTTGAACCCGGCGCTCTACCAACTGAGCTATCTTGCTCTATGTTGGCGGTCTTCCAAATTGTCAGTATATTTGTTAGGGTGCCGGTTTCTTGGTTCACTTTGAAAATGTATTCAAATTTACCTAGTCAGTTTCCCTTGTGGATTGTTTGATGAATTATAAGTTAATATTCTTTATTCCAATTACATTTTTGTAAGTTTGGAGAATGACTACTCTAATTGTTTGAATAAGGTTTCCACTGGTCTGTATTGTATGGTTGAATGAATGCTGAAATAATGACAGCTTTCTAAAAATATTTCCCAACTGCACATGTACATGTATGGATACGCATGTCATTTGGCATCATGAAATTTGGATGTTAACTAAATCATATTCCTTCCTCCATGTTCTAAATGTATCGCCAACTAAGCAGGAAGGCCATGCCCATGCCAATAAATGCATCATACTCATGTGCAGCTACATTGATGTGATGATTAACTTGTAGATCATATTTAGATTGGCTTGTTTACAGACTACACTGGCTCTGGCTCAATATTTGCTAGGAATGGAAATTGTTTGTGAACAATTTAGGGATTATAGTTGACTGGCTATTATTGGATTTGTTGCTGCATTATTTCGTTGGGGACTTAACAAAAAAATCACAGTTGAAGTTTTGACATTTTCATCAATAATTTGTGTAAATGGAAGTAATTTACTTAGTGTTACGACCACCTACTGTTTACAGTAACCCAACCAACCTATATTTTTGACGGCCAAATTGCCGACTTCAAACTTTTCATTGCCATTTTGCTTGTTGATAATTTTAAATGAAAACTAGTTTAAATTATTTTCCACAAACATAATCGTTTTCCACACTTGAAACTCAAAACAAAAACAACAACAATACAATTATTTCCCTACCTACCTTTTTTTCTCGAGCCGCTACCGTAAACTGGGGCACCGTGGTCCAATGGTTACTGTGTCTGACTCACATGGGATGGTACACTGTATGTGGGTTTGAACCCCGCCAGGGGATTATGGTGCTTGTGTGCTTGGGCAAGACACTTTACCACAATTGCCTCTCTCCACCCAGAAGTATAAATGGGTACCTATAAGGGTAGAGAACAGATTGCGCTGATCTCGAACTGCTGCATAGAACTGATCTCAAGGCCTGATGACCAGGGGTAATAATTGTGAAGCGCTTTGAGACATTTGTATAAAGCGCTATATAAGCACCGCATTATTATTATTATTATTATTATTATTATTATTATTATTATTATTATTATTATTATTATTATTATTATTATTATTATTAAATACACCATTTATTTTGTTTGGCCTTACTGATGAACATAATGCCAATACTAGCTGGCTGCAGTTGTTCTTTGAAAGAAGATGGCTGCCATTTTACTTCTGAAAATGTATTTTTTTCTTTTTCTTTGCAGTAACTCTTTATGACAGCACAAGATTTTCTGATTTAAGTTGGACAACCTATCCAATACCTCCAGGAGATGAGACGTATACCGGGGTAAGAATTTCCCTCTCCATTTTGGGGATTATTTTAAGCTACAGACATCCTGAAAAATAGCAGATTTTTTTAAAGCCTATAGGCAAACTGGCTAAGCATTACAACATTTCATAGTGATGCTTGATTGTGAATTATTCAATAGCATATAAACAACAACATCACATTAATTACTTTGGATCAGTAGTTCCTAGAAACAGCTTATCCACGGAGATAATCACCGTGTTTACACTGGAACCAGCAAGGTGGTTTTATTAGCCAGCAGGACCTGATCTCCCTTTTGCCGGATTCAATGTGAACGCGGTGATTATTGCAGCAATGCCTGCTGAATTTGTAGGCTGATCCCTTTAAAACCTAGCAGCGGGCACCTCAAGCCAACACGTGGGGCCATGCTGTCTATGGCTGGGCTCTTCCCTAGCTGTTCGAGGGCAATAAATACTCTAGAACCTGCTTCAGGCCCATCACCTTCCTGTAGTGTGTCAGAAAAGTCTGCTCATGTCCTGGGTCAGTGGGCACTTTTGTCCATGGTCAGTGATGGTCTCTGCAAGGTTGTGTGTGCAGTAGACTTCCATTTCGTTTTTCTTTTTGTGCTGACGTATGACCAGCATATGCGAAGAATAACCATGGGTGGAATGCTTAATTTAAGACTGAAAGTTTGAAAACACCTGTTGAATTTTCTACTTGTACTTGAAGCGTCTTTATTTTGCTTGGCTAGTACCTGTACATTGTACCTGTATGACTTCATGTAATGAAAACATTATATTTGTACATGAAAAGCTCTACCCTGCAGTGCAGGGTAGGGATAATTTTATTTGAGAGGAGAGAGAAAGGCCCCCCCCCCCCCCAAAAAAAAAAGTTGAATTGAGAGGTAAGGTTCCTGCACCTGCACATATCAATAACTCATTGAATTTGGAAGCTGGAGAACATGAATCTGTATGAAATGGCCACTTTGATCGATGTCCACTTTGCCTTGCTAAAAACATCCGCAGAACAACTTGAAAGAAGCCAAATCACGTACATACATGTATTGCAACTTTTTAACCTCGGTTTGAGTCCTGTGCTTCTCCCTGTGACGTGGGCCCTCTTCTCATTCACAGTCCCATATTGTTCATTGAATGTGTCCGAGGGGCAGAGTTTTAACGTTGATAATTTTTCTTGCGAGTGGGGAGAGAGAGAGGGAAAGCGGGGGAGAGTGGATGTTGTCCCCGGGGCATGTCGGATACTGCATGTAAAGCGAGCTGGCAAAGCTCGACATATCGCCGCGTTTGTTTGCATGCAGATTTCTAATTATCACGGGGTTTCTTTTTACCTATTTCGTCTTGATGTGTCGGAAAGCTGGGTTCAGCTCTGAGCTTGAGAGGTCAGGTCCTCCTGATGACAGTCCTGAGCGACAGGTTACTTGCTTTTCATTTGAGGCTTAGGTGATGGGGGGGGGGGGGGGGGGTGGGGGAGGTTTTCTTGATGCAGAGTTATTTTTTGCCATTGTTAGCACACAGGTAACTACAAGAATAAATTCATTTGTTCATGCTTAGTTAACCCCTTGAGTACGGTATTTTACAGGAGACGTCGGGGTGCCGCGGCGGCTCTGGCAGCCAAGCGAACCACTACGATGTGTTTGTGCAGTCAAGCGTAACCTATACACAATAATCCAACAATGGATTGAAACTGCACAAACAGCGGCCAATTGCGTCATCCGGCCTGGTGGCACTGTTTTTTTTGCTCCAAATTCCGTCATCTGTACGCAAGGGGTTAAAATGTGTGGGCTGCAGGCTTAAGCTGCATTTGAGTGCAAGTTTAAGGGCATTTAACCCTCCCTCTCCTGGTGCCAAAATGGAGCCAACTGTCAAACCTATCGAGTGATAGGTTGTAACACACAAGCTATGAGAGAGGAAGGGGGTTGGTTTTTTGATAGGTTGTGATAGTTATAATAGTAGGAGGATTAATTAAAGGTGTGATATAACATTGGTAATGATCATGAATAAAATTGATTAGCTTCAATCTGAAAGCTTGCGGTAACAGTAGCAATGGGATGTTTCTGTTGGAAATGCTGTCATTTTTGTGAAAATTGCACATGTATCTGATGATCTCCAAAGATGCTACACTATATTTTGATTTCAACAATTCAAATAAGCGCAAAGGCCTAATGAATGGGAACAAAACCACTGGTAAAACAAACTTTTTTTCAGTCATTAAAAAAAAAATAATAAAAAAAATAAATAAATAAAAGTCAGCTATGTTGAATCCAAAAAGTATGAACTCTGCCTGCAAAATGTTTTGTCAGCTGTACTGATGCTGTATCATACCTTTAAAGCCTAGTGTACACGATTGGTAATCCTAATTCTTTTTACTGAATTATTACGAAATACCTTACTAAACTAAGTTAATAGTCTCAATCATCCTGTGAAATCATGGCACCTGGTGTGCTGTCGTTTTCAAGAAAAGTGGAAATTTATATCGTTTTCCAACGATTGTTCGGCCGAACAATCTTTGGAAAACTGCCCTCTATTGACTGAATGTAGTTAATCCGTGTTGTGTCTAAAATGGGTTAACAATCCAAAAACGGGTGCACGCATAGTGTACCGAAGCGACACGTTGTAACCAGTGCATGCAGGGGATCTTGGACGTTCCGCTCGGCCTATGTGACCAATTGTACGGGATAGCCACACCAGGCGGTTGTACAGAAGCAAACAGATAGATTTGAAAACGATCCCATTTCCAAAAATTGGGCTTATTAACAAGAGGGCGCTATTAGAAATGCTACCCAACGGTTGAAAACGAACGCCGTTTTTCTCTTGTTTTTCCGCCATCCAAGAACGCAAAACTTTGAACAGGTCAGTGGGACGATATTTCCTATAAAATACTAACCCCCAAATCCGCCCATTTCTGAAAATTGCAACAATGACCAATCATGTACACTACTGCCGGTTTCACACTATGCTCTTACCCGGGTAATTGCTGGGTTAACGAAAAATTTAACCCGGCAATTACCCGGGTAATGTGGAGCGTTCACACTACAATTCGCCGGGTTAGAAATTCTCCGGGTTAACTGCCCAAAAACGCCACTTACCGGGTAATTTCTAACCCTGCTCGCGAGGTGGGTTAACCCACCAATCTCGGGGTTAACGACGACCTTGAGACGATTCTCCGGGTTACCATCAGTAGTGTGAATGCTCGCCGGGTTTTCTTCTACCCGGGTAGGTACGTGGGTGGTGGGTGCGTGCGCTTTGTCGTGTTTTATCGGCCAACTTTGCGAAGGTGACGTAATTTATTAGTACGGCCTCCGTGGCTGGTACTTCGCCTTAAGTTGATTTGTACGTATACTTAATGAAAGGCACCAGTCTTCCGTAGATGATGCCTCGTCTTAATAAGTACATTTTACATACACTTAATGCAAGGCACCAGTCTAGACCGCACAGTTGCAGGATGACTAGACTTGAAATCAAGTCGGTAATTAGTCGGCATTAGTCCGACTGCACCACCCCGCGTATTATAATACTTATTTCGCACTTTGCAGGGGTTACGTGTAGCGAGCGGTATAATAACATGTGGGAACGTTCGTGCAACCTTGGCCCCAAGATGCGTGTGTGTCGACTGTCCAATTACTGACTGGTATGAAAGAAAGAAGACCTGTCGGAACTTCACGAAAGGCGGGCATATTATTGCGTACCGCGCTGGTAAATGCGGCGCCTGCAGACAAAACACGACTGTCTAAACGACTTGTCTTTAAGTCTAAAGGATGACGCGTGCACGCTACATGTACCAATGCTGATCTGATTTTTTTGAATTTGCATTGCATGCTCTCGCGCCGCTCTCACTTCGCTCTTTTACGCCGACGAAACAATGGCTAGGGCAGAGGTCAAGCAATGCACATTCTCCGGGTTACCATTCGCATAGTGTGAATGCGGCTACAAGTTACCCGGGTGCGCGCTGAAGCGGGTAAGCAGAATTGCAGGGTTAATTTTGTAGTGTGAAACCGATTCTCCGGGTTAGTTTCTACCCGGGTAATTACAACTACCCGGGTAATAAATTTCCCGGGTAATAAATTTCCCGGGTAATAAATTTCCCGGGTAATAAATTTCCCGGGTAATAAATTTCCCGGGTAAGTTCAGTGTAGTGTGAAACCGGTATACCTGTAACTGACTGTACCTGTCTAACATGGTCCTTATATTCAATGATAAAGGTTTGTAGTTGTATTAATGACCACGTCATATTCTGTATCAGGAGAGCGTGTCCATTGTTGAGGCACCCCTTCCTCCATTTCCCACCCTTGAATTGAGGTAATGGACCATGCCTATCATTGCATTAGTACTATGTACCCAAAGCAAGAAAAAGACCTGCAGTCCTTGATGATTTGTGTTGTCTAGACCAGTGCCCCCAATAAACACAGGTGTGTTTGATTTTGGTAATTAACCCTGGTCAGCTTGTAAAAAGGTGTGTTTATAAATTCCAAAGGTCAGTGCAGGAATTTGGGAAAGCACTTAGGTTGTTTGCAAACTTGGTACAATGTTGTCTTATCTGATGCTTTTGTTTGAGAATGAGATTGATACCTTATTTTTGTTAAAAGGTTTGCAAAGATTAGCAGAGTTACTAAGCTTACAGGTAAGCATTTACATGGGGACCTGTGACACAAGAAATAGCAGACTGGGAAGGGGAGGGATTTCACAGAGTTTAAGGGGAGTTAAGGGGGTGGGTGGCTTGAAGAACGTTGCTCTGCTTAAACAGTCTTTATGGTTATGGTACCGGAAGGGTGAAGTATGCATTAGGCCCACGACGTAGCAATTATACACTCAAAGTTGTGTTTCCAACAGTCAGTACAATGAGTGATTCAGTGAATACAACATCTTGTTGCATTTTACATGTAGATGCATGGTTTCCCCAAAGAAGTACTTAAAAAAAACCTTCTGCTTTCCTGCAAGTCCTTATGGTGAAAGAAATAGCCTACATTTTGTATAACCTATAAATCTCCCCAGGACCCCAGTGTAACTGTGCAAACCATCTTTAACCCTAACAGTACTCAACCCATCAAAACCAAACAGCATGTTTGGTTGGAATCCGTTAGGATAGGTACTGGACCCCCAAACTGATAAGGTGTTTTCACACTATGTACGTTCGACCCGTGTCAAAATCTACACGGGCCCAACCCATGTATACTTTTTTTAAATTTCAACACGGGTCAGTTTAGCTACCTTTTCACACTACTCAACACGGTTACACGGGTTGAACTCAACCCAGAGGTGTTTTCAACACAGGTTGAACTTCTCTACACGGGTCGAAAGCTCTTAACCCACCTCCCGAGCAGGGTTAGTTTCAACCCGGGTTGAGCGCTCTACACGGGTCAGTGCCGTGTTGAAAATGTTGTAGTGTGAAAAGTCAACACGTGTCGGACCCGGGTACAACACGGAAGTTTTTCGTAGTGTGAAAAGGCCTATAGTCCTTTACACTGAGTGTGGCATACCACCAGAATCAGAGTCCAATAATTTGTTTGTACAGTTTACGATATGGTTTTGGAATTTGCAAGGATGGGTATGGTTCCTAGTAAATTATACGTACTAGGGGGGTTGGGGTTATTGTTTCAACTGCTGCATTCCATTTCATTTTAAAGAATAAGTACGAGTTGAATGACTGACGTTTAATTTAGTTTCACTGTGACATTGAAATTTTTGTAAAATATTTTTCCAAGAGCAACTCCCCCCCCCCTACCTAATCCACCCCACAGGTCCTCAGTTGAGCCCGGGCAAATTCCCAACGGCTTAAAACACACTAACATGGCCCATAGAATACTTATCCTGCCATATTTTGACAGATTTTTGAATGGGCCGAACCCCAAGCACGATTAGGTCCTTTTAAAAAGCAGTCATGAACTCCTTTTTCCATCTCTTTTCAACTTTCCTTCATGCCTGGGTGACTGTAGTGGTCATAGCCCCCTTTTTGCAGACTAGGACCACCACCCACAACTAACCACACCAGTATACCATAATATTCTTTCCATTAACCATGCCCATTGCAAGTGTGTTTCAAGCAAGTGTTGAAATACATCGTACACATTTCTCTCCAGAAATTAATTTCAGAAGCCTTGGGGTGGAACAGGGCATCAACTTGACCACAATGGGGTGTCTGGCTTATGTTTGGAGCGTGAGGTTTCTTGGTAGGGTTGCAATCCTCTGCTTTGGTTGCATGGGGTCCATAGTGTGAATCAGGCAGGGAAGGAGCAGGCACTTGCTGTGCAATCATTTAGGGGCAGGTGCAGAACGTCACTTCTCCTTACCACTTTAGGAAGTGAGATGTTCAAGCATATTGTGCCAAGAAGCTAAGGCCCCCCCCAAAAAATAGTTCTGCTTCGGATTACATGCCTTTCAAAAATACGATTTGAAATTTAATTTTTCTTGCCAATTTTTTTTGGTGCCGTTTGAATGGGGTATTCAGTTATATGTGAATTTCAGTCTGAACTATTTCCATTTACGCTACAAAAACTATGCAAAAATGGCCACAAAAAGTGATAAAAAACTTGCCTTAATTAATGTCAAAAATATTTACGGTCGATAATTCTTAAAATTAATGGAGAATTAGGTCGTGCACACCACACTATGCACAACGCTAGCCATGACGGGAAACTGGCCAACACTGTCCGTTTGTTGTGCGGTAAGCGTGCCTGATGCACTGTGTGTGGCGGCCGACGAACCTCATGTTGCGGCAGGAAATGTCGGGGAAACACGCTGTACTATCACTTCAAGTACATGTACAAGCGGTAAAACCTTGAAATAAATTCATTAACACGGAAAATACATACACGGACAAGAAAGATAAAGTTCTGTGAATTAATTTGCAGAAATCTTCTTTCTACATCGATGTTTACTTGGCATTTTTACGATGTCAGATCTGACCTGGAACTGTACATGTAGTGCCCTCTGCAGTGTTACGCTATGTTGGTCGGCCATATGCAATAGACTGGTTGCCGCATTTCCGTCATGCCTTCTTTGGCACTTTTAGTGGGCGGCGTGGCGGGAACCAGTACAGCATTGCTGCATTGAGCAATACGCACGTGTTTTCATCACGGTGATAGGAAATCACGCACCGAAGGGAACTTGTAATCGTGAAGGGAACTTGTAATCGTGAAGGGAACTTGTAATCGTGAAGGGAACTTGTAAAAACAACGGTTTCTTATCAAAAAATAAAGTAATACTTGTGCACAGTGCCTGAAACGTGTGACATTCTGCTAGCCTCGCAAAGTGAATAAACATTCTGTCACGGTTATAGAAGTCCAAATGAGAACGCACGGCAGAATTACTCGAAGGCATGTCGCGGCAAGTTTCCGCGGCTTTAGTAACTTTGTCCAAGTTCCCCTGCCTAAACCTTGTATTAGATATGGTCCTCCTTGCATTATTAACGAGTCGTTACCTTTTCTAAATGACTCGGTTTCCCTTGCTGATAAAAGATGTGTTCTTTTGTACCGCCCCTAGTGAAAGAGCAATGCCCGACCTTTGCCTCTGCACTAAACCAACACTTCCTGGTGAACAAATAGGGCCAGAATTGCCCCCAAGCAAAAACTCACTCCATCTTCAACTCCAAGAAAAACAGTTGCACAATTGTGCTTGTTGATTGGCTCAGTCATTTTTCCCCATTTTATTACGAAACAGGTGTGTTTCCTCCGAAGGTATTGTAGCTGTCAACTTTGGGGCTGAATTTGTCATCGTACAATCAGTTGCTATTGAAACTACTCCCTCACTTTAACACTGCTGGTTACCAGCTCCATTTCAATAGTGATTGTCACTACTGAGTACTTCCCTTTAGGGTACCAACCAGTAGCCCACTGTGTTTTTTCCAAGTACCCCAGACCAGAAATATTCCCCCTTAAAAAAAATGCCCATCTGTTTTTGAACCGCAAGGGTAATCAAATTTGGTAGATCCTTTGGACAGAGAGTGAAAGTTACATGTATTTTGGCAACAGTTGGCACAAACAGTAAACAACATAAGGCACTTTAACCTTGTTTCCATTGGATTTATTTTTGTAAATCTACCACGACTTTTCTGTAGAATTACAAAATTAAGTCCAATGGGGGACACGCGGTAAACAGACGTCCCTGTCAACTTACCGCGACCTTGATGTAAAACAACCAGGCGGAAAGCGGTCGCGGAAGATATCTGCGTGGCCACAGGAAAGTCTTCAGGGATGAAAAAAAGTCCAATGGAACTACTGCGATCACGCGTAAAACCATTCTGTAAATAATGCAACTTTCTGTATTATGTCAACTGCACAGCGATTATCACTAGCGTGTGCGCGAAAATGGTAGTATGGTTTTGTGTATAGTACGCCCACATGTGATTACATGCAGTTGCGCTAGCTCTTTGCAACGGAGCACTGACAGATGACCCTGTACGTGCATACAACTACTTTTTTCGTCCGTTCGCTGCTTGAAACATCGCAGATTTGATAGATTTTAGCAAGCGAAAATTTATGCTAGGTCACGGCATCTGTCCCGTTTAGGTCAAAGGTGATTTTGCACAGCGCCTGCAATGCGTGACATTCTGCCAGCCTTGCAAAGGCGATAAACGTTCTGTTGCAGTTATATAAGTCCAAATGAGAACGCACGGTAGAATTATGCAAAGGCATGTCGCGGTAAGTTTTCTCGAGGCTGCAGAGGAAAAAGTCCAATGGAAACACAGCTTTTGGCCAAGCATCACAGCATGCTTTCTCTGGTACATCATACATTGTACATGTAGCAATTTTGAGTGGAATGTTAAGCTATTTGACATCAACAGAAAAACATCTACATCAAATGCTTCATGTGTTTTACCTCTTGTACATGTAGTAATGCCTTGCAACTGAATGCAACACAGTCCCCTGCCTTCTACTTCCTCACAAAAAGGAATTTTTTGGGGGGGAATTTGCTCGTTGTCAACCAGACAACACTTTGTACATGAAGACACCCCAGGCTTGCCCGTTTCCATTTTCAGAAACTCGTTTACATGTTTTGATAAATTGTAAACAAATCCCAAATTTATTTCCCCCAATTACAAATTGCAGCCAATGTGCCTTTGATGCATGGTGTCAATTGGATGCAGTGTGGCCTTGTGCATGCAAGCGGTTCATTTCAAAAAGCTGGCCAACCATTTTTATCTTTAATCTCGAAAATGTATATATTTTTTCATCACTATCCTTGACACCAGCCCTCACCCCTAAATTCCTGTGAACCGAAATCTTCCCCAAGGATATTGTATCCTCATTCCTCAACTTCTTCCTTCTGTGCTTTCACAGCACTGTTACCTGAGGGGACGCGCCGTAAGAAGTCCACAGTTTCAATAAAATAAGGGATGATTTGTTGCCCATTTGTTACCCATTTGTTACTTTTGTAGTCAAACCCCTATCTGAAGTGTGTCCCCTTGACCCAAGCAGTAATAGGAACACAATTTTCATCCCAAGAAAAAAAACACCGAAAGTTTTTTCTATCATTGTGGTGAAAGAGGGGGATGTCGGTAGTCTGATACGGGGTTCATAAGTTCACCGAGTCAAGCAGAACTTATTCAGATGGCGTGGTAAATCGGGAGAAAAAGTAATTACATGTATTCTCAAGTACGTTGCAGACGGCAGAGGACTGTTATGTTGGACGTTTTTTGCCTCGGGATCAGAAATCTCGCCAACTACATGTAGATCTTGGAAACAGTTTCAACCTGTGGATGCTCGCCTCTAGCCTGGTTCTTTGTTCATTCGCAGTGTCTCATTTTGGGCCATTCTGACAGATGTTGACAAAGGCTACCTGTGCCACCCTGCAATTTTTTCTTTTGTGTTGCCAAGGCTGGCTGGGATTCGTTGATAGCTTAAAGTGTCAATAATGTGACAAAGAGGTTGATATTTTATGATCAGACCACATCCAAATGGTATCTGGAATTCTTTGTTCAAAATTGGCAAGCTTCAAGGTTTGTCAAGCTGAGAGGGTGTAACTAACCTGAACCTTCCTGATAATTAAGGCTAGACAGGAGGTAGACAGTGAGGGAAAATTACACCTTTTTGGTGTAGGATGGAGCCATTTTTTTTTTTAAAGTGGTAGGCTAATCATAAAATGCCCTTGAATACGTACTTTGAATATGAAAGTTGAAACTGACATTATAAAAGTATTATTGAACCCGTCTTTGTGTTATAGCATTTCTGAAAAACTACCCTTGAAAAAATTGGATAGTCAGATGGTCAGCGAAGTGCAATTCTACATCTGACATTGATATCCTGTGTTTGCATATTTTTTTCACCGGGTTTCCAGTACTCATTCATAGGTGTTTCTTGTACATGTATGCTGCATAATGTAGACTATATTAATCGTAATGAGCACTGTATAACTTTACAAGCTCAAATGCTGACTGCTGATGACGTCACATAGAATTACACATACATGTAGAATATATTAATACTAATTCCTTGTTCTGCATTCTTTGCTCCTCAAGATAAAATATAACTTTCTGAAAGATGACTTTTAAAAACTGAGCGGAAACTTTACCCAAGCGTGACTGTTGGGTGTGATTAAACCTTGCAAAGTTTGTTTGATTAGCTCATTTTTGTGCTCTTAGACATAACACCAAGCCAACCCCAACAGACAGTGCTGTATCAGGTAACAGCCACTGCACCTGTCGAACAGCTGGAGGCCTCTGATTGGCCAATTTGAAGTTCTGATTGGTGAGGGGATGGGGCAAATTTGCCAAGGTGGTAGCTCAGCGGGGTTCCTGTTTTCGCTCTCCACCACAAGGGGAGGAACTTGCAAGACTTTCTGGTTTTGATAATGGTAGCTGGGATCGGAGTGCATGCTGGGAACATTTCGAGTTAATTGGATGAGACGTGATATGTGAGAAATAAGTGTACCGGTATTCTGCTCTTTTGCTTTAACTCTGAATTATTTTGTATGATAAACCAAGCATAATTTTAGAAATAAAATGATTGCAGCAGCAGCTGTACTTTTGATCAAGTTTCCTCTGTACTTTAGTCACTTGTTTAACGTGTAGATTAACCCTAACCCTGCCAGACGCAGCACAGTGCATCTGTGGTGACAGCTTCACTTTGCTGCACTCTGCACACAAGTCAATATGACAAAGTATGCAATCTGATGCATCTGGCAGGGTTTCTAGCCAAAATACCCTGGAGGGTTAGGGTTAAAACCCTAACTCCCTGCATCATTTTTCCTACATGTAACCTGAATCCTCCGATATCCTCCGATTTCAAAGTGTTCAAGTTGCATCCTCAAAAATCATCTAATGGGGACCACTGCCCGAATCTTGCCAAATCCTCTGGGAGGTTTTGGTAAACATCCCGGTAACCTCAATCCTCCGAACTCATCCAGCACCAGATTGGGCCTGATCACCTGGATCCTCCATTTTCCTTCAGAGGCAGAATCCTCCAATGCCCTCAATCCTGCAAAATCCTCCATCCAAATTCCTCCATTTGGCAAAGAGAGTTTTGGAGGATTTGGGAAGGTTAGGAATTAGGATTAATTGGTTGTGGAGCTTATAGACAAATTCCTTCGATAAGGCATATACACATACTGCTTACAACCAAAAATGTAGAGATGTTGATATTTAATCAGTCAAGCACCTCCAGAATTTATGTGCACTTAATTTTTTCGTGAAGAATATTGAAAAGACATCATTTCGTAATCTACAGTGGAACGAAAACAGAATAACAAAATAGTTCTCAACTGTATAAATGTTGAATTTGAGCAAACGACAGGTGACATGATAGCCCCATCAAAGATTCAGCTGCTCCAGATCAAAGCCTTTCATGAATTTGTAAATGGATTCCACTGCGTCTTTGCACCATTCCATTGACGAAAAAAGGATGAATGAACTGTCTCTCAAAAAGCCTTCCTCGTGGGCAGGGGGAAAAATAGGAATGAGAAATGGTTTTCCCGGAGGTGGGAATATATTCCTCCCGTTTCCTCTAAGAAAAATGCACAGCTGCTGTTGTCATTGTGTCTGTCATTTCGTCTTTTGCCATTTCAGAGCTTTTATTCTCTGGATTGGAGAGTGAATGCTAATTGTAGGTCCGTTTTGCCCCAAGTGAACTGGGGAACTGTAGGCTTGTGATGTTTTCTTGAATGGACGCTCTCCTGCCCCAGCAGTGCTAGTGGTCAGTGATCTGATTACAGCTTCCCAACCCCTTCAAGGGATGACCTCTGCAGGTCACCCATGTACAGGATGAAGTCCTGGGTCCTTACAATCAGACCACAGCCCACCCTACTTGACCAAGGGGATGTATATTTAACCATGGATTATGCTGCTGATAATGGGGAAAATATTTCCATTTGGGCTTTTCATGTAACCTTTATCTGAATGCTAAGGCAGGCCAGTTTAATTGAAGTAAATGCACAATCAACAAAACTCAAGTAAGTTAAAAAAAATAAAATAAAAATTGTCTGTGACATTCCATCAAAACAGTACATTGTCTATTAATTCATAGGTTAAACTCGGGTAAACACAAACTTTTTAGGGGGGGGGGGGGTGGGAGACAGTAAAAATCTGATTAATTATAAACCCTCCTGTTCTCAGGGCCAAAATCGACCCAGCTGATGTGTGTACAGATCAAACCTATCAAATGACAGGTTGAAACACACACAAACTGCCAGAGTTGGTGTTTTAGAGTTTTGGATACATGTAACATGTAGGCTGTGATAGTTATAAGTATACAATGTACATGTAGGAGGGTTAAAATCTAGTCCAGAGCAGTGACAAATTCATACAAGTTGAAAAAATATACACATCCACAGGTTTAGATCTGATAGTCAAAATCAGTTATTTGAGTTTGATCAGAAGAATTATTGGCAGTCTTGGTATTTTATTGACCTTCTCCTTATCAGTGAGATGGCTTGGGTGTCAGCCCACCTGTGGGTCTGGCAAGGTTACCATGTACCATGACTGGTGACCAGTGGGGAGCTCCATGTTGGACTCCAGTACTCAGACAGCTTTGGCAGGAGTCAGATTTATAGTAACTTCAGTGTTTTAAAGAACTACAAAAGGCAGCTATAGCCCGTTTCACACGTGCGCTGGAAACACACATC
The DNA here is from genome assembly GCA_037893225.1 of Hippasteria phrygiana. NCBI lineage: Eukaryota > Metazoa > Echinodermata > Asteroidea > Valvatida > Goniasteridae > Hippasteria > Hippasteria phrygiana. The sequence goes on from JAZGUH010000234.1 coordinate 926,073, forward strand.
TGGGATGATTGCCACCGGGTGTCTGACGCCCAGGGGTGCCTGCGATCTTTCACACAATACAACACAGTCCGGTAGTGAACGTTTTGCAGGGTTTGCATGCATGGGTCCAAGGCTACACGTGTAATCGCTGGTACTACGATATTCTATGAACGATGAAATTTATAGGGTACCAGTGATTTTCCCGCACTGTAAAAAGAATTCCGTAAAATAAAAGTTTGTTTCCCTTTAAAAAACAAACAATCACCGATTTTAGTTTTAATGGATTTTGACGTAAAATTATGGTAGTTTTCGTGTTTTAACGACAATTTAAACAAAGAATGTAAATTTCCATGCACTTTCTAAAAGTAATTATAACATATTTGCTGTAAATATACTGCAACACCAATGAAATGCTGTTTATTTACAGAGAATCTACTGTTTTACATAAATCTCATTCAAGCAAGCAACTGACCAATCAAAACTGAATTTGTGTTTACAAAAGCCATATTAAATTGTAGTGTTTCCTTCCTCCATGTGTAGAGAGCAACAGCAAACTGCGCATGCGTAAAGGCGATTTCACTGCACAGTATCCCGGCGAAAATCACATCGATACATTCACACGACCAATCTCGGTGATCGTCGCACGGATGTTGGATCGATGCACAATTTTGGAGGTGTTTTTGAGACCTGTCACGAACCACATGGGACCCATGCCATTTGGTGACAGGTATATACTACTTTCACACGGCACGGAATCCGTGAGTTTGTGACACCCATGAGATTTTATCACATAGGACCCCTGTTTTCAACGCTTGTGTGAAATGGGCTTATCGGGGTGTTAAAAGCAGGGTTGGTGGGGGTGGGGCTTAAATCAATGGAAGAACCCAATTAAATACATATGTATAGGGCCTTTTCACACAAGACCAATTCTCGGGGATGGCCCCGGGGAGACGCGGGAGTGAAAATAAGCCCCGATTCACACCTGCTCTGGACCAGGGTTGAAAATCTTATCTCCAGGGGCGAGACATTTTCCCCAGGGAGAGAATGGTAGTGAGAAATGGGGTGTCACCCCGGGGCGGGGATAATCTCGTGCGAAAAGGCCTATAGGCCTATACCCTGTATTGCAAGAATCATTTTTTTAAATGCCAGTTTAGAATTGGCTGCAATAGTTGGTAGGGCTGTGCATCCGCAAAGGGTAGCCGAGTACCCGACCGCTGATGTTAGGAACTGGTTTAGATTATGGAATTGAGTACCTGTAACCGAATTAACATATGACGTAGTAATTTGTTAGACAATAGCCCTGTCCGCACTGGACTTTTTTTGGTCAAACTTACCGAGATGATGAGTACTTTTCCCATTTTAAGTCCAGTCAGACAGCCTTTAGCCGTGTCCGCACTGGACTTTTTTTTTTGAAGGTTTTACCGAGACGATGGTAAAATGAAAAATGGTCAAATGTGACCACTGTCCGCACTTGGACTTTCGACACGGGAAAATTTTACCGAGACCGTGGGAGAAGTAACCGAGCTGTCAATATAACGACTCATGAGGGCGCTTTGCGTGACCTTTCTACATTGACGCGATTGACCCAAATCACGCCTGCCTTTTCATTTTTCCGGCCGATGTGTACACGCAGGCCTACGTCTTTAGCACTAATCAAACTTCCGACTTTATCAATAATAAAATCTACCATGATTGCGACCAAAAGAGAAACGACGCACTGGAATTTGGAAACTTACCACGTGCACCGCACCGCGGTAAAACAATGCAAAGCGCATGCGTGGTTTCCCTGTGAAGCATGACCTTGCGCTCGGGCCGGATGTACATGTACGCTTGTCTGAGCCGCTTTTACCGCAACGCACTGTCCGCACTGGACTTATCGTCTCGGGAAAAATTACCTGGTCAGTTTTCCTGGGCAGCAGTTGGCCGGTAGAAGTAACCGCTGGACTCAGGAAAAGTAACTGAGAGGAAAAGGTCCTAGGCTGTCCACACTGGACTTAAAATGGGAAAAGTTCCCATCGTCTCGGTGAGTTTTACCAAAATAAGTCCAGTGCGGACAGGGCTTAGGACGTTTTCCTCTCAGTTACTTTTCCTGAGTCCAGCGGTTACTTCTACCGGGCAACTGCTGCCCAGGAAAACTGACCAGGTAACTTTTCCCGAGACGATATGTCCAGTGCGGACAGTGTGAGTCGGTAAAAGTGGCTCAGGAAAGCGTACATCCGGCCCGAGCGCAAGGTCATGCTTCACAGGGAAACCACGCATGCGCTTTACATTGTTTCACCGCAGTGCGGTGCACGTGGCAAGTTTCCAAATTCCAGTTCGTTGTTCCTCTTTTGGTCGCAATCATGGTAGATTTTATTATTGATAAAGACAGAAGTTTGATTGGTGCTAAAGACGTAGGCCTGCGTGTACACATCGGCCGAAAAAATGAAAAGGCAATTGCGTCAATGTAGAAAGGTCACGCAAAGCGCCCTCATGAGTTGTTATATTGACAGCTCGGTTACTTTTCCCACGGTCTCGGTAAAATTTGTCCTGTGTCGAAAGTCCAAGTGCGGACAGTGGTCACATTTGACCATTTTTCATTTTACCGTCGTCTCGGTAAAACCTTCCAAAAAAAAATCCAGTGCGGACACGGCTAATGAATGCATGGAAAAACAAATCCGATTAACGTTTTTGACGCTTCAAGAAAATGCAATTTAAACCTTAAAGCTATATACCTCACTGTACACACTTACATCTTGCTGCGTTGATGCACCGATGTGGTATAATTAACGTGCAGACCTTTACGAACAATATGAACAGCAATTTGCGAAATTTAATTTTTGGGATTGGCTTTCTACAATGCATCCCCCCGGGTACCCCATTCCCATACTACCCGTAAATGCACACCTCTAATAGTTGGGATAATTAGTTTTTGCCCTGAACATTTTGTCAGCAATAACAAAATATCTTCTTTGTTTCACAATAAAAAAAAAAACAGGATCTCATTGGTAAATGAGTACTTCCTGGAGTGATTTTTAATGATGTAATCCACTTTCAGTCTGCATAAACTCGAAATGCCAAATCACTTGCACCACAACGTCGTGAATGTAAATTTACAATGGAAGTATTTTGTGTTGGTTCTAGTACATTGCTACATTTAAGGCCCTTTCACTCAATTGCACATTGTCAAATATTGTTTGCACTTTCCCAATACCCAGATGGTTTAGCGCCTCATTCAGAAATGTTTACACAATCAACCCTGGCCTTCGTGGTGAACTGTAGAAAAATACAGATATTGTGGGATTTCGCCAAATGTACATGTAGAATTTGTGTTTTTCTTTCTGGCAGAGCCTAGACCTTGTCCTTGTTGTTGTGATGCTTTATTTTGATGGTAACTCAATTTCTCCAGCCATCAAAAGAAGAATATTCCTGTTTATTTATCTTGTCTTTTGTGATTTGGTCCATCCACCTTGCCCTCTGTGTGGTTGTTATTGCTTCCCCTTGTGGTCACGGTTATCGCTCTACAACTTCCTGTATTATCTTGTTCATTTCCCATCTGACTGATAATTCAAGGTTCCTGCAGTCTCTTGGGTAAAATTTGGGAAGCTCACAAAATGCGGTGATAAAAAGTCCGTAAGGAGAAAATTAATTTTTCTTGAATTAATTCTGTCCTTCAAAGTTCAGGCAATGACTACTCCAACCTAGTTGGCATGGATCTTGCAAGGTAACAGTTCATACACACTAATTCTCAATGCTTCATTTTCATGTTTCTTATTTTTATGCTTTATTTTGTGTTGGACTTTGGGGGCAGCAGACAGCTTTCTTGGTCTGAGAGAAATGCAGCAAATGAAAATTGATGTAAACTTCGTATTTTTCAGAATGCCGAAGAATCCTGTAGCCAAAATGTGATGTTCAGTGCAATGGTGGTATGGTGAATGATGGTACATACACATGTATTGTAAAAAAATGGGAGATGGGGGATGTTTGTCATAAATGTATGTACACATACATGTAGTGGCAGTGAAGAGAAGTTCTGGTGTACGTCATGTACTGTATTACTTTCGAGGACAAGAGGAGAAAGAAAATACGAAGAAATTTTTCTTGTCCTTGGGAGTCGGTCTTTTGTTAAAATCGATCCTTGGACGTAAAAATACGTGCTTAGTCTGTGGGAGTTTTTTTTTTTTTTTTTTTTTTTTTTTTTATAAAGTAAAGGAACATTAGAAAACACAAAGCATTGTCGTCAGTAGTATAGGAAAACATGACTGAGTGCACTTTCAAGTGTTGTGAGTTTGGGTAACCTTTACTGGAAATTACAATATAGCAGAGGTTGAAATCTTGTAAATTAAACCTTTATTCAGCTCTATTGTTTTCGTGTGATTTAAAATTTGTGGTCCAATTATTTTCCCTGGCTTGAAGAAAATACTACGATTCTGTAAGCTCAGAATAGGAAAAAAAAGGGCATGTATTAATGCGTACATGTATATGGGGTAGCCGGATTAACCAGGATTGCTGGCTTCAACTTCTTGAAGTCATATGCATGTTCATGTATGCACATGCAGTCCTACATGTGCGTGCCTTGTGGCTAGTTTCAATAGCGACAGCACATTCTATGTGATGGGTTTCACTGTGACTCACTTCAGACGGCCGAAGCCAGTGCAGATGGCCGAACTGTAAGCATTATTTGTAATTCAGACAGACGGAAATCCAGCCTGCATAATGCCTATTGAGGGCTGAGCCGTGTATTATTAAATAAGATTGTCTGTTAGGGACCCATACAGTCTTTGCGTCAAAAGTAGAGTAAAGTTTCAGTTTTTGATGTGAATATTTAAAGGACGAGCAACATGTGTCTCCATCAGAAGACTTCACTTAGGTCCACTGTGATGATGCAAAATATTCATGTTTTGCAACTAAACAGGTTTACTAATAAAAACCATTTCAATTTGATCAATTCGTCAAACAATCCACAAGGGATTGATCAAATAAGTTTTTTTTAAAGTTACACATCTGTTTTGCTGGTTTATCCATTTTTTGGAAGGATTTCTTCATTGACAATTTTTCTTGGCATTATTTCATGCATTGTATACATACGGTGTATGTATTACTGCATATTTTTAACATTCTAAAAGTATTTAGTTTCCAAGGCTACAGTATTTTGCCTTGACAAGGCGATAAGTGGAATTTATTACCTGTTTAATGGTACATGTAATGAAATTTCAGTTTTATCAAGCCGTTTCAACAATGAAATGCAATTTCCACATCTCTTCATGGTTAGACCCTCCTCTGTGAACAGTTGCCAGGTATCCTACAATTCTCCTTAATTTACTTTAAACAAACTCGGTTACCAGGACAGTCCCTAACCATCTGCTCGTAGTGAATGGCAGTGTTTATGCCAGACTGGATTTATGGGTGACATTAATAGTTGAAGCACCAATCACAAGGAAAGCTGTAAAATATAAAGAGAATGCGATGCATGATCCTGACAAATCCAACTCACAGTCCTCATACATCCATTCCAGAGTTGGAAAACGAACAAGTGAGGAACTGCAAAATAATTTATTTACATTTATTAAATAAAAGATGTCATGTTGCACAGCTGAATAAAAACTATGGCTTTATGAATGATGAGTTGCATTTAGAAAAGTGGATTGCAAAAATAACTCATTTTCAGTGGGAGGATATTTTTTTTTTTGGGGGGGGGGGGATGGGTTGAGGAGGGTTTGTTGGGGGTATTGGGATGGAGGTGAGGGGGTGGGAGGTTGGCATGAATGTTCCATACTCTTTTTCTGCCACATTCCAGATGGGTTGTGTTGTGTATAATATAATTTGAACTTTTGAACAGAACTTTTGGAGGAACAGCAAGACCTATCCACAACACAGAAATGTGTAAGGAATTTCAGAGTATGGCTGTGTTTATAATATGAATGCTTACAATTTTCAGAATTCTCCCCTCCTGATTTTCCTTCCCACCCCCAAAATCTTGTTCCTTGCAGATTCCCCATCCCTTCCCCATTTTGGCCTTTTTGTGCTGTTTTGTTAATAGTGGTTCTGAAATAATGCTATAAACAAGGTCTTTCAATCTAGACTTATGTAATGACCTACACATACAAGTGTCCAGTTGCCTGCTTGCTCAAACCTGACATGGTGTTGGTGGGGTTATTTATTGTCAAACAAATACCACAAGTATGGACAGACAGACAGCAGAGAGACAAAGACATTTATCCAGATACTGGACACCAAGAAGGGAACATTCTCTCCTGTCTGTGTTTAGCACATTACCATCAATCAGACACTGTATCTCTATCATGGGCATTATGGCATTCCTAACTCAATGTCTGCAATAGATTGATGGGAGGCAAGAGGAAGTGAATTATTGGTAATCCAGGAGGCATTGATGTCCCTGAAATTTCAAGGGGGGGAGGGCAAATTGTGATGATGATGAAAGAAAAGTGAGTGGTCAGTTGTTTGTCCTTGTCCAGAATGTGAAACTGATCCTCCTTTGGACCATGGAGGAATTACCCTCACCCCTCCCCAATCCCTCTCCTGTGATCCTGTTTACTTTCAAGAACTGTTGAATGGTGGAATTGATCTGAAATTATCAAACAAAATATGCTTCTAGAACATGTCAATGTAGCCTACATGTATTGATCAGTAATACATGTACTTGAGTCAAAAATAACACAAATATGTGGGCTTTTTTATTGATCTGTGGGCTTAGCGTGGGATGGCTGGGAACCTGCAGTGGCTGATGTAATGGGAGATGTTTGAGACGCTGGTGGAAGCAGACATACCGGTCCTTTTTGCTAGTTCTGAGCATGTGCGTGTAAAACGCGTAGTTCTGAACATGCGCACACTGGTGAGATAAATGGAAAAGGACCGTTGCGTCAAACTTCTCCCATTGATCTGGGAGCTACAATTATCATACATGTATTTGGGTAAAACGCTTGAGACAAATATGTACATTGTACAAATGAAAGTGTATTATAAATCTAGTTGGTCAGGCTTTGTGACTGACTTTCAAAATGGTTCATGTAGTCGGTGGCCGCAGCCATAGCAAAAAACTGCAGTGCCCATTTTGAGTGTACATTGTTAGTAAATTGGTCTATTGGTGTTATTTTTAAGAGAAAAAAATAATGCCAGTATATTTGCTTTGAAGCCAATTTTGCCAAGAATCAGCAAGATTAAGAGTACATTGTACACCGTACATGACATTGTGGCTGATAACCTGCTTTATTTGACGCATCAAAGAATTTCTCTGCTCTAAAATTTGTGCAATATGCTATAACATTTGACCCTATTTGTTTAAGCCTGTCATTTTCAAAGGTCCAAAGGGAAGTTGGATATTTAAAATTGTCTTGAACAGGCAGTAGCGTGTGGTCCCAGGGGTCATCTTCTTGTAATAAGCTAGAACCTGGGAGAAAGCATTATTTCCACCCATTATTTCCGGCAGGGAATCTGCCCTCACTTAGCCGAGCCCTGGAAATGATGCGATTTGACGCAGCTCAGCTGGTTGACATTTGGCCATCAATAAGTAACGAGAAAAATCGCTGGATGCATTGATCTGAATAGAATCGGTCTATCCCCCTCAACCGCATGGTTGGGGATTGCATTGGGAGGGGGGATGCTAGTAGCTCCGCCCTTTATTGTACACAGTAAAGTGTGTATGATGCTGATGTAGATGTTGTCTTGGTCAAGGGATTTGTCGTGCTTAGTTTGCCTGTGGTAGGAGTGCAGATGCATGAACATGTACCAGCATGGCAGCACCAGACTCCATATAATTAGGGCAAATGAAATGTGAGACTAATTCTTGCATGTGCATTTTGAATGAGGTATTCTCATAAACTGAGATTGCAGGAATGATTTGCAGGCCCGAGGAGCAGGGGTAATAATGTAGTGCATTGAGTGCCATGATTGGCAGATGTGAGAACATTAGGCCTATGAGCTCCGTGCACAACTACCCCCTCAGCGGAAAGAAAAGGCGAGTTGGGGGGTCATATCGACGCCATCTTACCTGACTTCAATTTAAGTGTCTGGTTCCCGCTGTGATATTCTTATTGAAAAAGCAATTATCGAGAGTCAGCGAACAGACAAAGCAATCCCACTGGTATACGAGTATCAAATGAACGAGGAGCGTGGTGCGTAATACCAGCGACGTACTCCCCATGGAAGTGCGGTTGCTATGTGGACAGCGCCCTCATTTGACGGCGCACGGAGCCCATAAGTCTACATGCTGTTATTACCTGGAATAAAATGAGCATACATATACACTCGTATATGTTTTCTCAGTTTATCCATTTAATTTATATTTTAGATTATTTTTATAAGTTAAAATTTTAAAATGTGTGTGTAAGTGTTTTTATTGTTTATTTTAAAGTTTTGTCAACAAAATAATTGAATATTCAAAGTCAAAATGGGATAATATCAGGACACATCAGCTACAGAAAATTGAGGAAAACTTCGCAATTATTCCAATTTCAAACACTGACATGTAGCTAAGTTTCCTTTTCTCCATGGTGTAATTGCCCTTTAACCTCCGCAGATGAATTTTCGTTTGTCCCAAATATAATTTGGCCCATGCTATCATAGTTCCGGTCTGATGAAGGCGTGGATATTGCCGAAGCTTGGAGACAGAAGCAAAATTGTAATTTGATTTTCTGGAGTGTCGCAGTCAACAATAGACTGGCACGATTTCAAAACAATATTTGGGGCCGGGAATTGTGTCAAGGTGTTTGAAGAGGCACTCATGGGGAACACCAGACCTATTAGTAATAGAATCATCTGAATAATGCATTGTACCCGACACCCAGACTTGATGAAATTTTCCCTTTGAAAACACCATCATGAAACCATAGTTGGCATATTGGGTTCGTCTCCCCTTTGTCTGGCTGTGATTAGTATTTTTTTGTACGGCCAGTAACACGGTGAATTATTAACCCGAAAACCTACAAAAAAATCACCTTTTCACACACAAAAACCCAGCATTTGTGGGATTTTATGTCATTTGCCACGGGTTTAGTGACAACGGGCGCAGCCTTGCAACTTGAATTTCACATTTTTATGAATTATTCACTCGCAGGTCGGGCACGAGGGGCTGGCTGGCTGTTGCTTCAGTAAGGAGCTAATGCAACGCTGGGGGCGAAATAAACAGTAACTTTCCAAACAATTGTGCGGGGGGCTAGAGGGGGTGAACGCGGCCGTGCACGCTCAACCGAGCTCCATCGTCCCCGGCGCAGCCCCCTTTTTGGAAACGGTTGCCATTCAGTCAATTGTGGCTGGCCCCACGTCCGATTTGACATGAAAAGGATAAGTAAACAGCCCTGTGTATTGAGGAAAAAGACCAGCAAGGCTGGGCATGAAAGGGGGGGGGGGGGGGGGGTGAGGAGGAAAGAATCAATAGAAACATAGGGACTGTATTTATATTGGGATTTGTGAATGAAAAATAAACACTTACATGTAGTAAGAATCTCATCATGCATCCATGGGCTTATAATAAAACGCAATCATATGTTATAATGCAATTCACTGCATGGCAGTGCTTTTCATCTGTCAGATACAATTCATTTTTAAAGCTCCAGGAATGTGGAATAATTTTGGCTGACATCACTCTTTCTCTATTAATCTATTAATTTTCAAAATCCTCTTCAGATAAGTTCAAATAAACTTCAGTGTACTAGTCCATTATAAATCTTGTAAGAACATTTTTGAGAAAAAAATATAGAAAATCTAGGCGGTTCATTTTTTTAATGATTTGAAATGAGAAACAACTTTATTTACAACATCGGCGTGAACACATCAATTATTTCTAGCAAACTTAGTGTACCTAGTCATCAGAATAAAAAAAATAATAAAAAATACAAACAAAATTCAAAAATGGTAATTGTGTTTGTGGTGGCTTAATCCAATGACCTTAAAATATGTACCACTTTTACATCAGAAACATTCCTCAAGTCCAAGAACCCCAGGATAAGAAGCCCAGCAATTAGTGACCACAAAAAGGAGAGCAACCATTTAAGAGTCTTTGACAACAATATTCCCCAACAAAAGGTCATGAAATGTCACTCCCTAGAATTCCCTGTCCTCCAAAGGGGAACAAAAATGACAAAAGGCTTTCTCCTGTCTGGTAAGCACCATGAAAAAAGGGCAGCTTTGGTGACCCACCAGGGGAAGGAACATGTTCATAGGGTGCTTAAAGGCTTGTGTACACCCCTTCAAAGGTGCTTGACAGCCCAGTTGGGGGCTTGGAGTTGGGCAAACCACTGGCCCTTTGAATAGAAGCAAAAATGCATGTTCATGCGAGGCGTGGGGTGCATCAGCTTAAACAAAATGGATTGCTGGCATGTGGCCTCCATAAATGGATGCTCTTAATCTCGTTGGTCTCCTGAGAATCATGTGGTGTGGGACACAAAAGGGGATTAAGGAAGAGGCTGGGAGGAGATTAAGGAACAGTATGGGTTCAGCTTTAAGTATACGGAACTTTTTTGCACCTTATGGTTTTGGAAGAACTGGTTGAACACTTGAATTATAAGTTTAAAGAGGGTATCTCATCATCCGGCCTGGTGGCACTTTTTTTTGCGCCATATTCCGTCATCCATACGCAAGGGGTTAAACTTAAAGAAAACCTGAAGGGAGTTAGGGTTAACTAAAACCTCAACAAGTTTGTTGTGTAGAAATTTGACCATGATGGAGAAGGCAGGTGACTGTACTGTATGATGTACGTGTTTCAGATTATGTAATTACAGCTAGATGGAATGTTGAAATGCTATACATGTGTACAGAAGGAAACTAAATTCATTTCCAATGTTAATGGAAAAACATTGACAGTGCTATTTGAGAAAATAATGGAAGGCTAAGTTACATCATTCAAACAGTTCATGTCCATTAATAATGTACTGTGTAATCATTAGGCTATTAAAAAGTAGCTCCATGTTATAATACAGGGTGGGTATGTTCAGACACCGTTTTAAATTTCCTTAACACTAGTTCAACTCTATTTGGGGTAACTTTTCTGCTAAAATGGTGTCTGAACAGTTTTAAAGTTACACCGAATCGGGTTTATCTCGCTGCTAAAAGTAAGGGGTACTTTAGTATTCCAGTACTCCCGCCTAAAATGTTGGGGGTTCTTCAGCAGCCCCTGTACCTTCCCATACCCACAGATTTGAAGTTGAATGGACCATTCCACTTTGAACTTTCAGATACACATTCCTGGAAATGTTATTAGAATTTTACTAACCCAGATGTATGCACACATCCTCACATATATGCACCCATACGGAGTACCTCTGTTGTAGACCTTACTTTCCTTCTATTATTCTCCTTTGTCCCAATTGAAATCTCAAACTCCATAGCGTTTTCTTCGTGGGGTACCTAGATTTCTAAAGACTACCTTGTGGGGTCCCATTGTCCCTATTGTTACCCCTTCTTCCTGATACCCCGTAAGGAGTCTAATGTAAGAACATCATTGTACATAAACTAGCAAACAAGTCTACTGCATGCATTTCCAATGTAATCTTCAAGGCCATATAGTACGTGTACATACATGTATGCATACTTGATGTGATCCAGAGTAAACTCGGAACTTAGGTTACAAAATACACAAATAATCGCTATTGAATGGAGGTGTGTTTATTTGGATGATGTAAGAATAAATGGGTATACGATGAATTATTTACATTTGTACTGTGGGACTGTTTTGGTATTGCATTGTACGGTTACAGTTACATGTAGTTTTGAAATTCCATTCAATCTAAATTTTGATTGGTTCTCTGTCCCACTTAATTGTGAATTCCCTTGTGTCTTTTGAAAGTCCTCAGTGAGTTCTTGTGCACTCAATTGTTGGTTTTTTTTGGTCAGTTAATTCACAGATTGTGAAAAGTTAATGATGAAAATGTTGGCTTATCACCTTTTTGATGCTGAGAAGTAAAAAAAAAACAAGGTTTCAAGGACTTGAGTTTTATCTTTAGGAAGTGATGCCATTTTTGGAAACGAGGAAATGGATATTTGCAACAACAGAGCTTTAGTCGCTCACTGAAAGGTTTAAATTAAGCCATACATGTACATGTAGCTTAAAGCTCAGTTGATATACTGTATCTGTCTCTTAGCTAAGTCGAGAGTCCAAAAGTTTGCTTTTATCTCCCATCCATCTTTGCACCACAAAGTGTTTTTTCCCCATATTGCCAAAATCTCCAATATCAGTCATTGATCTCCACAAACTAAGTAATCCTGCTGCAAATCTTCAATCTCAACCTCTTTTTCTGCATTACCACGGTGTCCGCTATCGACTCATTTTTTTTTTATTTAAACCCCAAAAAAAAGATTGTCCATAGCCTGCCTCAAGTTACTACGGCTATCGCCATGAAAATTTTGTCCCACGGCCCTTTTGGGCTTATGTTAGCATTGATCGGTTTAAGAGTGCATTTTTGGCCTGCCTCGGGCCGGGCAGAAGCGGTAACACCAGAAAGTTGGTGCGGACGACAATATTAGAAATGGTGTCCTGTTGCAGCGGGCCGAGATGGTGTCTGGATAATCACACGGGATGGGTGACTCTACACCATAAGCCAATATTTTTCCAGCGGTATTTCAGGCTGTATCAGATTCGGGCTGCTAATATTTTCCCATTATCGGGCTGGCCAGGACTTTCCATTAGCAGGAAAGTTTTGGGGGGTGAAAGTTGTCGGGCCCTCGCGGTGGTGTGCTGCTCTTCGGATTATTCTCCTGTTTTTTGCAGATGGCATGAGCAAGCATCTTGTCATTTAAATACTAATTGCAAACATTTGTATTCCCATCTTGATATCAAACAAATATTTAACTTAAATCCCAAGTACAGCGATTTTAAATTGGAAGCTTTATAAAATGAAAAAGAATCTGTTGATTCTATCTTTGGATTTTTTCCTGTAAAATGATACCTTAAAGTATATCACCGTTAATGTATCACATTGAAATCTTTAAAAATGGAGAGAAAAAAATTCATTGTGAATTAAAAAGGTCTTTGTAAAGTAAGATGTTGAAATATTTGTAATTGTTCTTACAATTCAACATCTACCCCTCTGCACAAAGTGTCCAATTGCTCACTTCATTAGTTATGAAATATTTATGATTCCAGTGTTTGTGCTATTGCAATAATGAATATTTATTGTTGGGCCAAGTGAAAATAGAAACATTTAAGCCTCCCCACCCACTTCTTTTTAAAAGACTACATTTTTTCTCGTCTTTTCTCCAAATAAATTTTAAGTGCAAAGGAAGAGAGGAAATGCCTCTAAAATTCACTAAATTCCTTGTTTTTAATCAATTTTGGTGGACATGGTTTTAAAAAAGTTGCTGACCATTTTGGAAAAATAACTGCCTGGCAGGCACTGAAAGTAAAATGAAGGCCAGGGTTAACTTCAATAAAAACCTGTTATGTGATTTCTCAACTTATTCAAAACCACCCCTTCCCATATGCATAAGGGTGGAAATTGATAGCTTTGGCAAAGATGACAACGAATCTGCCGAATTTTATGCATCTGATATTGGCATTTCATTTGATAGGCTGTAGTCGTTACTCTGGGCGAAAGTGTCAGAGGGAGAGCGGAGATATCGTGTGACCGCCGTCGCACCTGCACATTATTACGATGAGTCAGTCGGCCGTTTAGCGCGGGTTGTTTTCCCAAGTGAGCCCCTGTCCCCATCTTTCACCCGTCCGTCTCTATGTGTGCCCCTCTCTCACCGGGATAAAATTGACGGAGAAGCGAGATTGACTGCGGCTAGTTTTTTTTTGTTCAAGGGCTTGGATTAATTGCGAATGTTTAGTTACTCGGAACATGAGCTGCATATCTGCTCAAATATGACTGTAATGCGCTACGGTCATGATCCTTGCGTAAATATTGCCCTTCATAAAATCCAACCTTATTATTCTGTCAGGTCCTTGTGGATAGAGACTTCCTCACACTCGTTTTAATTAATCAGAGGGTTTTGAAAACTGAACTTGATTTATTTTGTGACTTTTGGATTTGAAAGAGAAAAGACGTCCATTTAATTTAACCCTAACCCCATGGGTAACTTTACTAGAAAGTATCCTGAATCCGCCAAAATCCACCTATTTTGTCATGCACAAAAAGTTGGTTTTGGTGACTGCTCAATATGGAGGTATCCTGAATCCATCAAAATCCTGCAGTACCGCTAGGCTTACAATCCTTAATCCATCAAAATCCCCCAGTTTACAATTTGGAGGTATCCTGAATCCGCCGAAATCCTCCAAAACAGAGTTTATATTTTGATGGATTTAGGTAGGTTAGGGTTAATAGAAATTTCCATCATTCTGTGGTGTTTTTATGTTTGTCCGAAGATTTGAAAGAAATGCTCAAAGGCCACATTTAAAATAGATATTCTGTTTCCAGATAAAACAACTCTCACACCAAACTTTTTTACACAGAAACTCAAAACACATCTGTTTATATGCTCGCTTTTTGCAACGACTGAGGTTTTTCTGTTCTTTACATCTAGACAGGCGCCTTTGAACGGCTTCAGAGAAACTGCGCGTTTTAAATTTTGTGGTGTTATTATTTTTATTATTATTAAACTTTGGGGTCATGATGTCATAACATTTCTTTAATTTTTTTCAATCCTGCAAAATCCTAGAAAAATCCTTCAACATGTCCTGATGGATGTTGAAGGAACTCTGAGGGTTGAGGCGATCAGATTGTCCTGTTGTGATTTTGTGTCCCGAATTGTGTCTTACCTTTTTTTCCTTCATTCATCAGTATATTTGTTTGTGTATGTAGACTAATTAATTTCTATCCCAATCATTCTTTGGTATGGGTCAAATTGAGATAACCAGGGGTTGTGAGCTACACAAATAGGGTACCTCTGAAAGTTTTTTTTTCCGGATGGTAGATGTTGAGAATATTATAGAGATTAAGGAATGACAATTTTGTTTTTATAATCTTGGTCAGATTTCTAATAGATACTTTTGCCTTTTTTCGCTTTTACAGTGGACAGAGATTGGATCCAGCTATTCCCGCTACTATGCTGTCTGTCAAGTCCGCAATCCGGATGCCAGTGATGGCTTCTGGCTCCGGATGCCTTACATCCCACGTCGTCTTGGCAACCGCATCCACGTGGAGATAGAGTTTACAATGAACTCCTGCACAGGGATTTCTGACGCCCAACAGTGCAAAGAGACATTTGAACTGTTTTACAATGAGGCACCAACAAACGAGAACCAACCCGCATGGAGCGAGCCACCATATAACCGAATCAAACGGATCGCAGCCGAAGTTCGCTTCTCGGACACGGACGGGGACACGGGCACCCAGCCCCAGACCAACACGGCCACAGAGGAGTTTGCCACGACGGCCAATGGATTCTACCTGGCCTTTCGTGACACGGGCGCCTGCATGGCTATCCTGCGGGTGCGCGTCTTCTACGAGGTCTGCGCGGCCAAGACGGAAAACTTTGCCATGTTCCCCGAGACGGTGACAGGAGCACGTCCGGTGTCACTGGTGGAGGTGGACGGCATCTGTGTGACCCACGCGGAGCAGATTGGCACGTTACCTATCGTGGCCCGGTGCCAAAAATTTGGTGTGTGGACGGCCTACCAGGGAATGTGCGGATGCTCCCCGGGATACGAAGCAGACAGACAAACCTGCAGAGGTAAGATTTCACAATTACACAAAACTTATTATCTAATGTAGGTGGGGAATTGAAAACTAACTTATCTCGAAACCTCTCAGTAAACTTCCAATATCTTGGCAGGCGAGTACACTTCAATCGGGATGTCCAGTTGTCTTAAGCCGTAGTCCGCACTGGACTTTGTTTTTGTAAAACTTACCGAGACGATGGGTACTTTTCCCATTTTAAGTCCATTGCGGACAGCCTAGGACGTTTTCCTCTCAGTTACTTTTCCTGAGTCCAGTGGTTACTTCTACCGGGCAACTGCTGCCCAGGAAAACTGACCAGGTAACTTTTCCCAAGACGATAAGTCCAGTGCGGACAGTGCGAGTCGGTAAAAGCGGCTAAGGAAAGTGTAAATCCGGCCCGAGCGCAAGGTCATGCTTCACAGGGAAACCATGCATGCGCTTTGCATTGTTTCACCGCAGTGCGGTGCATACATGTATGTGGCAAGTTTCCAAATTTCAGTGCGTTGTTCCTCTTTTGGTCGCAATCATGGCAGATTTTATTATTGATACAGTCGGAAGTTTGATTGGTGCATGCTAAAGACGTAGGCTAGGCCTGCCTGTACACATCAGCCGGAAAAATGAAAAAGTACGCGTGATTTGGGTCAATGTAGAAAGGTCACGCAAAGCGCCCTCATGAGTCGTTACATTGACAGCTCAGTTACTTCTACCACGGTCTCTGTAAAATTTTCCTGTGTCGAAAGTCCAAGTGCGGACAGTGGTCACATTTGACCATTTTTCATTTTACCATCGTCTTGGTAAAACCTTCCAAAAGAAAGTCCAGTGCGGACACAGCTTTAGCTTCTCTTCAAGGGTGCCAAGGCAAAGACCAGAGACAGTGGACTTAACTTTCCCCATTGCACCTGTGAAGTTTAGTTTTCCCTCCATACATGTATGGTTCCTCAGCAAAATGAAACAAATATTTCCTGAAGTCTCTGAGCTTAGCACTTAAATTTCAATATGCATATTAATGAAGTAAAATGTTAACTTTAAAAGAAATATCTTCATGAAGTTGTAAGCAAAAGTGCTGTCTGGGTGACCCCCTAAAAATGTCTGAAGATGTACCTTAGCATCAAAGTGTTGACTGATCTTTGAATAATAAACAAGTTTTCGAGTAATAGAAGCCAATGTTGTTGCTTTAAGCATGGACAATTTGATTGCTAAACCTAGTTACTTAGAAAGTACAGGTTTACTGTTTTCCTTTTTGTTGAAGAACTATTCTGATGCAAATTTGAATTAAAAATGCCCTTGAAATCGAATTTGTTTTTGTTGGAAAAAAAAACCAGCCACTCTCCTAGTAATGTTTTTTGGGAACAATAATTCCCAGTAGCGACTGGAAGTAATAAAGACACCAGAGAGGGTGGCTCTGCACCCAGCGCTTGTTAGCGCTGACCCCTCTACCCCTAAGATCACCGCACTATGTTGGCACTCTCTCAACCGTGCCAGGATTTATACCCCCCTGCAAATTCCGAACGCCCCTTATTTAAACAATTTACCCTGTAGAACGAAATCACTGTCTGCAGTCCTACAACTCGTTTGAGGACCTCTGACTGCATACAGGCATAAATATGGGGGGAAGTCCGTCTGGGTCTGACTTATTTATTTTTGCTTATGGAGCAAGATTTGTACTTTGCTAACTCTGACCTAAAAAGTTCAGTGCGGCTAATTTCTAAGCAGATCATGTCTGTAGTGTAATGCACATCGGTAGAGGAAAATTTAAATTTAATTTGCTGACATAAATTAACAAACAGAATATCTCTTCTCTTTTTTCTTTTTTTTAACTTTCTCTGTAAACAAAACATTAAACAAACTTCCTAACTCAGTTCCATACACGTTAGAAAAGTACAGTTTTCAAAATTTACTGCATGCAGATGTGGAGGAAAACTTTCTATTTTGTTGATGTTGGCCATTGGAAAGTGTAACTTTTAGAAATGCAAAAAAAAAATTATCCCAGAATTTGAAAAAGATAAAAAGGAAACCAAAAAATGTCTGCACGGAAATATATGTAGTTAAAAATAACTATTCAATTTAAAGTATGGTAAGAATTTGGCATCATTTAATTGTTTCAAGCATGCTGTATGATGACACAGCTTAATGCTAGACCTAATATGGTAATTAAGTAATACACATTCTTTCACGAAGCTAAACATTGCAGTGTGGCTTATCTCGATCAAGTGAACTATAAAACCCAGTCTTTGTTTACAAAGGTTTTTGTTTTCTTTGAATGGGTCTGAACTTTGGTCAGCATCATCACAGTAAACATGTCACAAAGGTCGTGAATCGGATGTGAATATTTGTTATGTCTGCCGGCTATGAGCAATAAAAAAATAATACCATAGTTGGCCGATGATAATTTGTGTTGTCAAAGAGCAAATATCAGTTGTCCTGCAGACCGGGATATATTTAACAAATTGGGTTTTGGAAGATATCCTGTAGTGTATGCCATTTAGATTTTGAAGTGGCTTGTTATTTTATAAATTTGGTCCGAATTGCTCTGGAAAGACGTGATAATATGCATTTGCGATTACATTGTGTGTGGTTTGGGTCAAGATTGAGCTAAAAACAAACAAACAAATAATGGCTTCACCAGTTCACAGAACTAGCCTGGATTGGGAAAACATCAACTTTCATCAGTCCTTCAATCTGTTTGAAAAAGGGACTCCAAATGACCTGTACATTCATAAATTAATACTTCACAATTCGGGGGGGGGGGGGGGGGGGGGGGGTGGGGGGGGGGGTGGGAGAGGAGGAATGTTGCATGTCAGAGTCCATGTTTATCCAGTGTTGAGCATGGAATGTTAGTTTGTCTTGTTCTGGAAATTTACAGTTACACCAACATTCTTAATCCTGGCTTTCCAATTCTTGGTTGTTAGAGTGAGGAGAAGGTGTAAATCATATCGTAAATCTTCCGGTCAGGACAAAAAAAATATGTAAACTTGAATGAACTATTTTTTTTTAGTCTTCCTTGAAGAATAATGTTGATTTCTGGATCTGTCATCGTGGTAATTCATCATGGCAACAGATGCCATTCGGCGTGAGAAAGACATTGACACATTTGCTCATAGTTGCACAACGCCGCTACCATTCATCAGATAAAAAGCAAAAAAAAATAATAAATGCTGCGGAGGCTGGTAGTTGCCTATTGTGGCAGGCCCATCCATCATATTTCGATCCCGCATCAGAGTTACACGTCGTTAAAACGTTGGCATCGCAGGTCCAGTTTTGGGGCGGTGTTTATTGTTGCAACTTCTCCGGTGGCCGATCATGTTGCGGGTGTTGTTCTTGGCGGGCGGGAGAGGTGAAAAAGGTTTACGAGCTGGTTACGCCGCTCATTAATCCCGTGACTTTTGGCTGGCGAGGATTTTGGGGACTTGGACTTCCCAGAACACATTCAGTATTCAAGTTATGTTCCTAGATATACACTTTATAAGTCACTGGCCGGGCATGCTGTTCTCTTTTTCTCCATCCTGACCGCTAATGATCTTGCATCACTTTACGAAGTTGAATGACCTAGGAATGTTGTGATGGGAGAAACAAGTTTGAACACTGTGAACCGACTGATTAATGGAAATGGGCTTCTTGAGTTTGAGAAATGGCCAATTTCACATGCCTCACAGCACAGCTTAAAATCGAAGGATGTGGAAGATGTCAAGTGTGAATTCTTCTGACTTATAATTATATTATCAGTGAAGCGTGCGAATGACAAAATATTTTTACTTTCTTTCTATCTTGTTGATACTCTTGAAATTTTGCCTGTTCACTGAATTTAAGAGTTGGTAACAAAATATTTCCTGTTGGGACAGTTGTATGCGAAGATATTTTTGATAAAATAATGGCCTTGGGTCACTTTATTGATTTAAAAGTAAAATAACAACATGAAGTGTCTCTGGTCTGTCAAGAAACCTTCAACAAAATGGAGATCTCTCATTCATGATCTAAAATTGGTCTCGCGGAAAAGATTCCTTGTTACTGAAAGCAGCTTTCAGAAGGATTATATGCTAGGATTAAAAGTCGAGTCTGGAGGATAAACATGATATTCAGCATTGCTAGGAAATGTTTGTATTAGGATTAGAGAAATTTAATCCTTTCCTACGGAATTAATATTAATTAAACATCTAATTCGACCATCCCATGTTTTGTGGCTTGATTGGTAGGGACGACCACTTGGTGAAATTAAAAAACTGGAGCTGTAGCAGTAAACTCTTGACATTAGTGAAGCGGCAATGATACCGCATCTCTCAGTGAATTCAGAGGAGTGGAAAAATTTCCATCAATTTCACAATTTGATTAAAAATAAAATCCAGCCGCCGTTTGGTGATTGAATAAAAAAATCCTGACTGAGATGTAGCCATTTTGTAACCGGAACAGCTGATCGGGAAATGGAGTCCCGCTGGTAACACCCTTTGGATAATTCCCCGAAGACCTAAACCTCTATCCCCCTACGCTCTGATTGGAATAGCGGGGGATATTGACTAGGACGTGGTACTTGTTGTCCGTGGCTAGTGAAGTGAACACGTACAGACAACCATTATGGAATAAAGCCGGACTGGTCGAGGCCGGCTGGTCCTCCCAAGCTGTGCGACTTTGTTCCCCTCCCCCAAAGGCCATGTTTTAAAGGATGGGCTGTGATGTCATGATACGCCAGCCCCAATCAATATGGAATGGGGTTAGGCTGGGCTATTGTCACTTATCACACATCCCCACTTTATGTATATTGTCATTTCCCCCCTCTCTTCCCGTAACCTTGATGTACAGTAACAACCTGCCCTCGGATGATATTGATCTTGTGCCTGTGTTTGATGAGTGTCTATAGTTTTTGTACTTTATTGTTGACTTTCTTGTTCCAATTTCAGCTATCCTTTGTTGTCTGGTGCGAGCATACATAGTGCCGCCCCAAGTTTGAGGCGTGAGTCTTCTTCTAGAGGGAGTGAAACTTGGTTGAAGCATGGAGGGTTAATACCTCCATGGTTGAAGTTACCCAGAAGTGGTACACATATTCAAACATGAAACAGTGACTCAATTTCGACAGCAGTAACTGCAGTATAGGACATGAATGAGCAAATCCTTAGTATTTGTATCTTAAAAGTGGGAAAGTTGAGGATGGAATGGTGTGCATGTTTAAGGTAGGCAAGAAAGAATTTTGTGTAAGACTGCAACATTATATGCTCATTATATATATTTATTTATTTATTTATTAACCATACCCAACAGCGGAAGAACTACCAATTACAGAAATGTGATTAAAAAAATGAAGACAAAATTTAAAGATAGCATACAATACACACACATACAAAAATGTATATACACACAGTCGTACTTTCCTATACTGGTGAGGACAATGCTTTGTGTTTCCTATTCTTCCTTTAATATAACCCAACCCCATAGATTAAGCACGTAGTTCTACGTCTGAGGACCGATTTCAACAAAAGACCGTCTCCCGAGGACAAGAAAGATTCCTTTGTGATTTCTTTCTCCCCTTGTCCGTCCCCTTGTCTTCGAACGTAGTACAGTACATGTACACATATAGTAAAACCATTCTCTATATTAAAAAGCAACAAATATGTAAATATAACAATGTATTAACCCTAACCCTGCTAAATCCAACAAATGAGAGAAAGAAAATTAACCCGGGGTTGGGGAAGGGGTGCGGGAGGGGTGGGAGTAGGGGTGCGGGAGGGGTGGGAGTTGGGGATAGGAGTGGAACTACCCAAAACACACATGTACACGTAGGGCAAGGGAGTAAAAAATGTAAATAAACAAATACATTCAAATGTTACACAGAAAAACTACATAAGTAACATCGGACAAGAAACACATTGCAAACATTTGCGCACAATGGTGACATGGTGCTTTGTACATGTAGTTGTGAGTTTTATAAAGGACCATGTACATGTACATACACCAAACAGAGACTGGCACTTGTGACATGAAACGGTTGAAGAATGCTTGAACACCCCCAGGTTCACACACTGTCACCCATGTGTAGACACCCCATAGAATTCACCAAGTGATAAACTACAGCATTGATACAAAGTGTCACCTCTTCAGAACTTGTTGGTAGCCTGTTGACATTGTTGCTCTTTTGTAAAACCCATAAAAACCGATTCACTTCAGCAAGTCCATGGTGTTTCCTACCTGTATGGTTCACCACTAACAGCAGGGCTTGAAATGAACGACGGCCACGACGGCCAGTGCCGTCGTTGCCTTCTTACTGGCCGCGGTGCCCCATACAAAATCTCCGTCTTCACGGCCAGTTTTGCCTTGCCCCAAATTTACCTTGGCCGTCGTGCCCTTTTTGCAAAAAACACAGCCACTACAAGTACAATCCTTCATATCATTTGTTTTTTCGATGTCATGCCAGCCCTTCATAAAATCTCGCTGCACAACACGTTGACGATCGCGCGTACAGAATCACAGTTCATGCACGTCGCACACAAACTATTAATCTGGTCCAGTTTCGGAGGAGTGTGCCGATACTTCAAGCATCAACACCCCCACCGCAAGATTAAATGTGTGTATTCGTACGTACACACAAAGCAGCAGGAGTATGTACATGTACGGCAACATTTACGTGCAGTCAACTGACTTTCTTTTTCTCAGTACTTGCACGTGCGCGCCTCACAATACGCATCGATGTTCGTGTACGAGGAAACGCGCCCTGTAGGCGGTGCTATGAAGCACGCCTTCGGCGTGCTACATACGTACAGTAACTTCATGAACTTTGGTCACAACACGCGGTGTTCCGATTGTCAAAAGTTTCGATGAATAATTAGGCCCAAAAAATCGATAGAGAAAGAAGATTTCTGCACGTTAATTCACAGAACTTGATCTATTTTGTCTGTGTATGCATTTTCCGTGTTCATGAATTTATTTCGAGGTTGTACCGCTTGTACACCGCAGCGTGTTTCCCCGACATTTCCTGCCGCAACAACACGAGGTTTATCGCCCGCCACACAAAGTGCATCACGCACGCATTACCACCGTACGATAAACCATGGAGAAATTTATTTCTCCATGGATAAACGGACAGTGTTGGCCAGTTTCCCATCGTGGTTAGCGTTATGGTTATAAATTAGCGTTGTGCATAGTGATGTGTACGACCTAAATTCTCCATGATTTTTAAGAATTATCGACCGTAAATATTTTTGCCATTAATTAGGGCAAGTTTTGATAATTTTTTTGGCAATTTTTTGTTATAGCTTTCGTAGCGTAAACGGAAATAGTTTAGGCTGGAATTCACATATAATTGAATACCCATGTGATCGGAAGCAGTATGTTTTTGGCCTCATAGTCTTACTCTTACTCTTAGTTAAATACGTTTTGAACGGAAAAACATCAACAGTGCCGCGCCCTCCGTGCCCTTTCTGCAGATATAATTTGGCCTTGGTGCCCTACTTACTGGCCTTGGTGCCCTCCATAATTTTGCTTTATCCAAGGCCAAAGTGGCCTTGCCCTAAAAATTACCAAATTCAAGGCCTGTAACAGACATCTATTCAGTTCTTTTGCGAACACACCATCAGGATAGTGCTTTCATTCACACTCCACTTTGGTATCATTGTTGACTTGAATGGCCCTGTCGCCTTGTTCTTTAGAAATCTGTCTGTAATAATTCTTGTATGTCGTGGTTGTTAACAGCAATCTGAAATCCACTATGAGTAGTGCATTTACATGTATAGACTTATTAGGCCACTCCATAGCCTCTTAAAAAAGATTTTTTTCCATTTTCAAAGCTTCGTGAAAAAAATTGTTGGTATGCAGTATTGTGCTATATCACTGTTAAAAGTACAGAGCAAACAAAATAAATTGACGAGTGGGATTAGAACCTACAACCTCTGGACCATACTGCTGGTGCTCTACCAACAGCTACAATGCCCTTAGGCTTTGTTGAAAAACCCCAAACAATTCAACTTTGCATTTGTGGTGTTAAATTGGTTTGGGATTTCAAGATTTTTTGGCTAGAAAGTTCAGAGGCTTGACAGAAATTGAAAGGAACTGGGAAAACCTGGATCTGTACATCTCATCAGGAAGGCTGTATTTGGTTGGCTTGTCCATGGCTTGACTGAATTGAAGCTTCCAAAACTTAATCAAACCATGTTTTCCTTCCTCCATGATCAAACCTAAGGGATATTACCCTGCTTAATCTAAAATTCACCGAGTTTTACTGATGATTTGACAACTAGTGGATGGTAAAGCATCGCTTGACATTTTAAAGAGTACAGTATTTCTCTTTGGTTTATTTTTTTAGGACTTAAAATCACTCAGCTGTCTATCACATCATAGCTACATGTACCAGAACTGGGTCATGTTACCTCTCCAATATATAGGGCAGGAACTGATGCCAATTCATACAACCATTTGTCAAGTGGATTTTTTTTCTACCCAAAAAATTAAAGGGGCTGTAACCGTTTGGCTAAGAAATGCATTAAAAATGACCATAATAACTCAATTTGAATGAATTTGTTAGATGAGACTTTGAGAGGTTAGGCAATTACATTACCCGTTTAGGTCCTGTGAAATCTTAAGTTCGGAACTTAAGGAATTAGTGTGCACCTTAAAAATACATTTAAAGGCCGTGTACATGATTGGTCATTGTTGCAATTTTCAAAAATGGGCGGATTTGGGGTGTTAGTATGTTATAGGAAATATCGTTCCACTCACCTGTTCAAAGTTTTGCGTTGTCGGATTGCGCAAAAACTGAGAGAAAAACGGCGCTCGTTTTCAACCGTCGGGCGGATGATAGCCTTTAGTCAAGGCGCGTGTGGCTACCAGCTGGACACGTGATGCACCCTGAATGGCCAGCATGTCCAGTGCGCCACTCGTCCGGGTAGCCAAGCGCGCCTTGACTAAAGGCTACAGGGCAGTTTTCCAACGATTTCCAGATCGTTGGAAGACGATATAAATTTCCACTTTTCTTGACAACGACAGCACACCTGGTGCCATAATTTCACAGGATGATTGAGACTACTATTAACTTACAGTCTAGTAAGGTATTTTGTAATAATTCAGTAAAACAAAAATTGGAGAATTACCAATCGTGTACACTACCTTAAGTCTTTAAGACTGTGTTAAATGATAGCTAACCATTTCAAAACTTTATACTTGTTAAATTCTACACGTTTTTGAATTCTACATGTACGGGTTTGTGTGTGAGTTTGTATAGCTATTCAAACCGTGGACCTTTAACAAAGAGGACAATAGGGTCCCCGATTGAGTCAAGGTCCACGATTGAAAATCATGTACAAAACATATGATAGGCCTTCCGGAAAAGTTAAAGTATAAACAAAAGAGGAACAATGGGAGGTCCACGATTGCACCCGTTTACATGACGGTGTGTGTGTGTGTGTACGTGCACTGTATATATCTCCGAGGACAAGAGAAGAAAGGAAACACAAAGAAACCTTTCAGTCCTCGAACGTAGAGTCT
This sequence comes from Hippasteria phrygiana, assembly GCA_037893225.1. NCBI lineage: Eukaryota > Metazoa > Echinodermata > Asteroidea > Valvatida > Goniasteridae > Hippasteria > Hippasteria phrygiana. Next base: position 951,101 of record JAZGUH010000234.1, read on the forward strand.
TTTGTTGAAATTGGTCCTCGAACGTAAGGATACGTGCTTAGTCTATGGGGGTTGGTTATATTAAAGGAACAATAGGAAACACAAAGCATTGTCCTCGGACGTATTGGGGAAGTACGACTGTGTGTGTGTGTGTGTGTGCGCGCCCCCCTTGAAGAATGTGAGTCTGTTTACAAATTGAAGTGATACTGCTACTTCAGAGATTTAAAACTGATGGATGTTTCTTGCCTAATCAGACCAAATTTAATAATTTGACGGCTGTGTCTGCCTGTGTAACACTTAAGCTTTATGAATTATATGATGTTTCTACACGCTGATTTCTATATTCGCTGAACTATGCGCTTGAGTGCACCTTTAAGACCGAGGTTCATTAATTGCCAGTTGTATGTGTCTGGCATATCTCTGTCAGTCCCATCCAATAATGCTACATTAGGCAATATTTGAGGCTGCATCACAAACCTCCCAGATCATAGACTAGCCCCAACTGCAAACCAGTCCTCCAAAAAACCCAAAAATATTAATAAAAAAAACCAATACAGGTACATGTAGTAATACAGCCAAATCGTCACCGTTTTCACGAAGAGACACACATGTCAAAAATTACAATTTTTCGATTTTCATTTTTTTCCCCACTATTTTGCTTTAAAACACTGTACTTAACCATTTTGACATGCTTCTGTAAGCAAAATATCATTAAAATTACATTAATGATGCAAGGGGCAGGCATCTCGATAATTGCATTTCGCATTTTCACGAAGAGACGCAAACATGCTTGCCCCTTGAACGCGTACAAAACGTATTGCAAGGAAAGGTGTAAAAGTAGGTCAAACGAGATTTTTGTTTTCACGAAGAGACACACATCTTTGTTACATTCTCAGCTGCGCGCACGTAAACACGCACACCCCTTCCATATGGAAAAACACATTGAACAGAAAGGGCGTCAATGTAGGAAAACATGCAGTTTTAAAATAGGAGAAACTCTTGCGATTATCTCAAAAACGCTTTTTCTTCAAAATCCACATGTGTGTCTCTTCGTGAAAACGGCGACAAAATATTTATACCATTAGAGTCTTGGCAATTTTGGAACTAGTATGACTCTTTTGTATGTTCCCGCTCCTCATATTTCCCAGCAAATGACAGGCTTCTTGAGTTGCTGTCTAGTGGTGAAAGGACTCAGACAAGTCTACCTGATGTTCTTTGTCTAGGAAACCTCCAATTTGGCCGTGATTTATGTTGCATGCCCATAACTGCATGATCTGGGCCATGGAGCAGCATTAGACCCTTTCCAATCAGGGGAAGGTACGCCCATGTGCATGATGGATTTATGTGCACCTTTGTAATTATTGTGACACTGAACTCGGCCTTAGTTTCCCCCTTTTTTCTGGTTGGACTAGGATAATTTTTTTGTGTGGATTAGTTGGAAGTTGAGCTGCCATGATGAATTTGAGCTGCTATGATGATGATTTTGATTGGTAGATATGTGTTGCATGGGCATTGATCTTTCACTTGATTGGTCAGTCTTAATTGAGCTCTTATGATGGATGTGATTGGCTGATATGTATCACCGGTACTGGCTGTTACTTTTGATTGGCTGGTCTTGATTGATTGCAAGTTTTGATCATTGGTTGAGAAATGAGCTGCTGTGCAGGGGCGGATCCAGGATTTTTTGCGGGGGAGGGGGGGGGTGGGGTGGGGTGGGGGGGGGGGGGGGGGGTGGGGTGGGGTGGGGGGGGGGGGGGGGGGGGGGGGGGGTGGGGTGGGGTGGGGGGGGGTGGGGTGGGGTGGGGGGGGGGGTGGGGTGGGGTGGGGTGGGGGGGGGGGGTGGGGTGGGGGGGGGGTGGGGTGGGTTGGGGGGGGGGGTGGGGTGGGGTGGGGTGGGGGGGGGTTTTCTATATTTATTTTCCGAACATTTGCCCAAAACGTTTCTCAATGTTGTTGGCAGCATATAACCTCTTTGTTTTGTTCTTACCTGTACATATGCAAAATAAGAACTTTACTTGGTTTTGCTTTTCTTTTCTGGTTTGCTATGGTTCCTGGGGGGGGGGGTTGACCCACAAACCCTCCCCCTCTGGGTGATTGGTTGATGTCTCATGGGGGGTTGTGTTTCACTAAATTGGACCATCTTGTTTGGTTGTCATGATTGGTAGTTTTATCAGTAAGATGAGCTGTCATTGTGCATGCCGCAGGGATACAATTAGTTGACCTGTATTACATAGTTTCAAATCTGCTATTTGATTGGCTCGTGTGGATAATAATGAATATTAATAACCCTTCCATTAGTACAATTTTGGCCATGTCCAATTGACAAGCCTTTTAAGGGAAATTTTCTAACAATTGAAGATAATACAAAATCCATTAATCCCCATTAAAACATTCAGTGTTTGTGTTTACTTGCCATTTCTGGAATTTTAATCTGGGAGATTTAGATTACAAGACATTTGTTCAGTGCTTGAGCATAATCCACAGATAATAAAGATATGGATGGTCTAATGCCTGGCCTGTGCTAGACAGTAAAATTGATGTTTGTAGTGTGATCAAGGTTATAAAAACAGTGAGGGATTTTTAACGGGAGCCGATAAACTGATTTGGGGATTTGTCTGTTGGTATTGGAATTCAAATTTACCAAGTCAGTTTCCCTTGTTTATTTGACAAATTAGAAATTAAAAAGTCGTATCCCCCATTGAGTGATCCCCACAATGTCGCTTCCATCTTAAAATTGGGCGTGATCCCTGGCTATACGGCATTCTGGTTTATGACTTCTGACTAGCGCTGACCGAACAAAGATACTTACAATTTGGAAGACCGCCAACATAGGGCAAGATAAGCTCAGTTGGTAGAGCACTGGTACGGTATTCCGGAGATCGCAGGTTCGAATCCCGCTTCTGCCAGTTTTCTTTGTTTACTTCAAAAAGTTATTGGAATTTGTGTATTGATATTAGAAAAAGCCTTAAAATTACAAAGAGGATAACAAAGCAGGATAAAAGTTAGTGGTTTTTGACAAACTATACTGGATAAAGGGATTCTTTGACCAAGAATTTTATAATATTAATAGTGGTACAGTGTTCTCCACGAGGGGTTTTAGCAGGGCAGGCCGCCCTGCCAAAATTGTATGCCGCCCCGCTAAAGTTTTACTGCCCTGCTACTTTTTTATTATTGGATTTTCCCCTTTCTCCACCGTCTTCACAGTTTATCTAAGTACGAAGAAGTTTACCGCACTCTGTGGAACGAACATGAAGAGTTTGCTAGCATTAACATTCAGCAGTATTGCAGTAGCGTTTATAGTAATCGAACAGATCTGGATGCAACGTACGCAACATATTATGCATTCACATCATAAAACTATACACGTAATATTATTCTGGACTGGTTCCAATCTCCCTGGTAATATCATTTTCACTTTGTCGCGTCGAGAACCAGTTTACCTAAATTACAATGTTTCGTAACACTTGAGGGCGTCTTTTTCTCTCGGAAAATACCTTATCCACGCGCGCTGTGCCCACGTGCATGTTTAGCTCACCGGCCGGCCGGCTTAACCCCCTAAAAATCTTGCCTTCATTTCAAGTTGTAAACACGAGCAAATTTGATTCAAAGAGTCAGAAGAAAGTGGCCAGGAAATGCTCACATTGCACCACAGAGCATCTAGAATCCAAAATTTCCCGGGCGCTTAAGCGGGCCCCGGAACCCACGCCGTAAGGGCTTCACGCTCCACGCTCGCATTGTGTCTGCCGCTCTGCTAAAATTTAAGGCCGTGGAAAACACTGGTGGTAGTACTTCTAATTCCTGTGCATGCGGCAAACGGGCGACTCTGCCCAAAATAACCCCAAAGGGGCGACGCGCAAGTCGCCCATTTAGAGCACTTTCCCCACGCACCCTGCTAAAAAACACTCCAAAGGCACAACTTTCACATGGGGCGACAGTTATGTGTCGCCCTATTAGACCGCGTCACCCAAACCCACATGTTTTTCGAGCATCATGTGTCGCCACAACCGGCAATTGAGGAAAATTCTAGATAAATTGTCCAAAAAGTGCTCCATAATTCTGCAGTCCCAAAGTGCTTCAGCAAGTATGCTGCTATTCATCTGTGCAAGCAGTCTTTCGAGCTCATGGGGACACTACTGTTGAATTTTTTTTAGCTTTTCTCCATGATTTTAACATATTATGGTTGGTTTATTGGACAACAAATATGGAAAAGGACCAATATTCTTGGATTGCAGTACACAGTGGCCCTTTAACGATGCAAACAAAAATGGTTCCAGACTCCAACTCTAGTTTGGGAATTCTCCCCCAAGAAGTTTTTATCAAGTTCTTACAGGAGTCCAAATCCTGCATGGTCAATTACCAAACAAGGAGCCATTAAATTGACAAATATTGACCTTCCCTGACACTTAAAACCACCAGACCATAGCCCAGTATTCACCTCACACTTCACCCTAGCCACAAACAAGCCTACTTCCCACCAAAGATATCCCTCCCCCACCACCAACCAATCAGCAGATAATTTTCATAATCCCTACTGGCACCAGGCTGTGGTAGCTTACAAGTCTTTGGGGTTCTCAAAAGGATTCCTGGCATATTTTTACTGAGCGTTATTGGTTGAGCTTTGTTCTAGAAATATCTCGCTTTGCCCAGGTGACCTTTTAGTTGTGATAAAATGTTGATAAAGGCTAGCTAAAGGGATCTTCAACTAAAATAATAATAATTCAAAAATCTATCAGTGGTATCCTTAACCCTAACAATCCCCATCCAAACTCCAACATCGATCAAAACCCAACAGCTATAATGGGTTTCACACTACTCTGAACTTATACATGTACCCGGGTAATTTATTACCCGGGTAATTTATTACCCGGGTAGTTGTCATTACCCGGGTAGAAACTAACCCAGAGAATTGGTTTTACACTACAAAATTAAACCCTGCAATTCTGCACTATATGCGATTCACACTATATGCGAATGGTAACCTGGAGAATGTGCATTGCTTGACCTCTGCCCTAGCCAAAGAGTGAAGTGAGAGCGAGAGCATGCAATGCAAATTGAAAAAAATCAGATCAGCGTTGGCAGTGTGCACGCGTAATCCTTCAACTGTGCGGTCTAGACTGGTGCCTTGCATTAAGTGTATGTAAAATGTTATTATTAAGACGAGGCATCATCCACGGAAGACTGGTGCCTTTTATTAAGTATAAGTAAAAATAAACTTATTAAGGCGAGGTACCAGCCACAGCGGCCGTACTATAAATTAATAAATTACGTCACCTTCGCAAAGCTGGCAGATAAAAGAAGAAGAAGCACACCCACCTACCCGGGTAGAAGAAAACCTGGCGAGCATTCACACTACTGATGGTAACCCGGAGAATCGTCTAAAGGTCGTCGTTAACCCCGAGATTGGTGGGTTAACCCACCTCGCTAGCAGGGTTAAAATTACCCGGGTTAAGTGGGGTTTTGGGGCAGTTAACCCGGAGAATTTCTAACCCGGAGAATGGTAGTGGGAATGCTCCAAATTTTTCGTTAACCCGGCAATTACCCGGGTAAGAGCATAGTGTGAAACGGGCTTAAGGGGATGTTGGAGTTTAATGGGTTGTGTACTGTTATGGAAAATGGGCTGTTGGAGTGTGATGGGTTGGGTATTGTTAACCAGCAACAGTCAAACATGGTGTTGGAATTTGACGGGTTGAGGAAAGTTTCTCGTAAAAATGATTAGGGAGTTAAAGGGTATGATAGCTTTTCAAAGTGAACAAAGGAAAGTGGCAGGTGTGGGAATTTAACCTGCGACCTCTAAATTGTCAGTAGCTTTGTTCGGCGGGCGCTAGTTGGAAGTGTGATAATTTTGGTATAGCAGACAACACAGTTACAGGCAGTCTTCATACTTTGTGTGATTCAACACTACTTAAAATAGCAAACCTGTGAAAGTTTGAGCTCAATCTTCAAAGGCGTCTTACGAGTCCCAAGAAAGTAGTAAAAAACTGTTCTTACTGTTGTTTTAACAGTGATTTTGTGCACGTTCATATGCGCTTATTTTGATTGTTGAAATTGAAATAATCCATGGCAGTAATACAATTGTCTTGAAGATGACAGCATTTCAGACGGAAACATTTCTCAGGACGACTGGTCCTGGTATCATCTTGATAAACAGTGAGCTTCCATGTTGAAACCAATCAAATGTGTGTATCATTACCAAAGCTACAATGTACATCGCGACTTTAATGGTGTGCCCTTATTTGGTGCTTTACATGTATAAAGATTGTGAACATGTCGGTAGATACCAATAATGTCCTTTCAAATGTCTTGGGGATAGTCACATGTTGTATTTTGAAACCCTACATGGAATTCTACATGGACTCGCTCCTAAAGGAAAATCTACAAATCAGAAATGGCATTAAACAGGATAATTTATGACACGGGCCTAAACAGACTAAAAATAAACTTCTGCAAAAGCTTTCAGAGAGTATATCTGCATATATCTCTCCATGAAAGCATTTACCAAAAAACATTCCCAGCACTTTGGGGAGGACACATCATATCTGATTTTGCACTTTGGACCTCGGCGGGAACAAAAAATAAAATTCCTCTTGGATTTCTCATGTGTGTACTTACACAAATAAGCACATCTGACTAAGACATGTACACCCCGAAGGCAGATATGCGGGAATTATGACCCATGCAGATACGTTGCGGTCTAGGGGGGAAAGGAGAGTCCTTCACTGATTTTGAAAATGACTCTCTGTTTGTACAATTTCAAATTATGCCACATTGGGGAGAGGGGAAAGCATATCTGATCGAGCGCTGGAGATTTATCAAATTTTGACTATTTGGAAAGCAATTTGGGGCCCAGGTGATGGGCTAAGTCCCGTTGATTAATGTGATTATCCCGGCCTAACTTGACGGGAAACATCCGCGATAGGCGTCATTTTTTTTGGTCCTGTTGTGGTGATTGATGATTTCTGGGGATTTTGAAAGCAGATACGTCTAACCAACAGTTTGAACAAATATTCCCGCTGGGACATAGACACAAATTGACATGCGTTATTGCGACATTGAGAGAAATGATGTAAATGACAAGGGTAATGCAGTTTACGTATTCTTATTAAAGCACAAATAGTGGTTTCATTATTCAACAACCAACTGTATATTTCTTTTAAGTAACAATAAAACTAAATGCACAGTAAATCCCTAAAGAGAGGTGACCAGGGATTTGCAAAGGGGAGGAGCTTGTATATGTTTTTTTTAAAGTCGGTTTGCTTTTTGAATTATGCAACTATTGAATTCTGTAAGATATGCTATCTAGAATTTCTCTTACGGATAACTGGAACATTTCTTTTGGAAAGATTTTAAGAGACAAGTTGATTATTTGTGACAATCCAGCAAAATGGGACTGTTTTGGCACAGAGATCATTTGTTTCAAGCCCCACCTCCCCAGCGATTGATCACATGCCAGTTGTCCCTCCCAAGCCCTCCTTTCATTGGACGGTATTACTAGTAATGGAATACACTAAAGTGCAATAACCAGAACCCATCCATTTACATGTCATCACTTGTTGGGGAGGGATATTGGTGTCTGTCAAGAGGGTGGAAGTTGACCCATAAAACAAGGGAGTTTTTTTTTTTGAGAATACTTGTTTTTTTTTTTTTTTTTTGAGAATACTGGATGTTGCAAGTTGGTAAAAAGTACTGCAAACTTTATGGTACACATAACAGTGCAGCCACAACCGTAATCCTCTGCTGGCCACTCTTGTGCCAACGTAGTTTCCATAACTCTGTATACATGGCTCTGAGCTGTAGGCATGAGCTTGTCAGTCAAATTTACAAACTCCTCATGTTTTTCGGGAAGAGCAAGAATCGTATTTAGCCCTGGGTCTTTGCCAATTTTTTTTCATGGTCACATTAATACTTGCCCTGATCGATCTGACAAAAACTTACCATACGCAAACCAGCAACAAATGCTTGTAGCATTTTGAAAATGCCTGCACATTAAACTCTGCAGTGCCTCCGAAAATGCATCACACCCAACAAGGACTAATCAGACATGAGCCTTTTGGACATTTTGATGTTGACTTGGGAGAAAGAATTAATTCTGGCTCACTGCCCGGCAACGGCAGCAGTGAGCCCAGGTCAATGCAAAAAAAAAAGGAAAAGGAAAAAAAGGAGAAAATGCTGTATGCCCTGAAGCCAAAAAGTTAGATTGATTAAGCCATTATTGAATGATTTCTGCAAGCCAAACACCATCAAGCAATGGAATGTGTCAACCCTGGGGCTACTGGATGAGTTAAAGGGACATTAATATCCTCAGTCTTTGTTTTCATTCCATTCTAATTAACTAACAGCAATTTAATCTTATGGAAGGATCACTGTACACGAGTGATGCATCAATTGAATGATTCTTGCATGATTGTGTGTAAGCCAAATGCTGTCTCTTAATTCAACAGTCTGATATGCAGACTTGTCTAAAAAACATTCATTTGTGTAACTTCATTTGAACAACATTCCACAAGTTGTAGGGTGGATGTAAGTTAAAACAAAAATACAGTTCAATATAACAAACCTAAAAATTGCTATCACAACACCAAGGCATGTGTAAAAAAAAGAATAAAATTTACATGAGTGAATCAGACAAACGTTAAATACCTCAGTCAGCTTTTAGGAATGTACATGTATGGTCATTAGGTTTTATGTTTGTATGCTTTGTGATCAAACCACAGATATGGTATTCAACAAAAGTGGGAAGGGGATCTAGAGATTTGCACGCAGCTAGAAAGGGGATGAACATTTGAATTATGCAGGTATACAATGTACGGAGTTGAGTTTAAAGAAGTATCCATGGGGGGAGGGGGAGGGGGAGGGGGACATCCCCCCCTAAGAGATATGAGAATACACACCAACCTTTCACATCAGTTGTGTCAGTGCAACTACATTTATATGAATAAGATTACACCCTGAAAAATTAGGCTAGTAGTGACAAGACTTCTGTTTTGGATCATGCCCTTGATTGTATTATCCGCCCTAGTTTAGTCACATTCTTTCAGTCATTGGCGCCATTTATTACAAAGTTGCAAGGACAGAGCTGCTGCTCTTTCCATTTTTGTTTCAACCTTTCTTGGAAGTCACATAATTTGGAAGTCACATAATTTGGAAAATCAGTAGGTGCAATAGACGGCCATGCATAGCGGCCATCTTTTGAGTATAAGCACAGAAGTTTTAGCCATGCCCTATCCCGGGGTAACAAAGACATTAGCCTCAAAGATGGCCGCTATGTATACGGTCTATAGAATATTCTGTACAATCTCCCTGCATTAGGCTGCATTCTGGAAGGTGTTACATCATAATTTTTGCAAAAGAGTAAAATAAAAATAAGAAATGCTTCGGTCTGTATTATGCTAATTTCACAACACTCGGAAGAACCTCTAAGAGCTCAAGGCTGTAAAGAAGAGTCCTGCAATCAGATCTGTACTGTGCATTGTAATAATATTTTTGATGTACACAATGTACATGTACAAGAACCCCCCCCCCCCCCCCCCCTCTAAAAATTTCTCTGCTTTAGAGTTTAGACTGATGCCCCGCCGATACTGTTCTGAAATCTAGACCAAGAAGTATATCGCACTGGTACAGAAATCCCAAGAGGCTTTTTGTGACAAGAAAGCCATTCTTTCTTTAAAATATTTCCAGTTTGTGTCCCTCGGTACCTTTCTGTACCCAATGTGGCCTCATACTCTGACTGTGATTCTACCCAACACTGTAGTAGTAGTAGGGGTCACAGCAAGCAAGATGTAAAAACACTGGCCTGCAACTAGTCTCGCGTCTGCGTACGAATGATTAACTGCACGCTCTCTGCAACAAGCGCTGAAAGGTCCACGCTCGGACAGGCAATCTATTTCTCTCTAATCAGCCCAGCTGCCGGTTTCAGAACGTCCTCAAATTAGCTCAGAGAGGAGCGACGGTGCCGAGAGTTAAGGGGGAAGAGAACAGAAAAGGAATCCTCGTCGTGCTGGAAGTTCATGATGTCAGTCCGAGCAGAAGCATCTGAGTGTTACGCGCTGTGCTCCATTCCCCGTCGTAGACTGAAACCCCCCACCCCAAAGCATTGTGAAATGGTAATCGTGATTTCTCAGTTTGCCGAGATTCTTGTCAGCTTTCTAATGCACTCAGCTCTCCCCTCGTTGCCTGAGGAGATGTTGAGAGATGGTTTTTGAAACAAGTCCTCGGCGCTCTGTGGCAGTTTTTATGACGTTGAATACAGAGATGAATGTGGGATACTTTGGATTGGCGAGAGCTGTAATGAGTTGACTATAATTGTCAGAAATTGAAGAGAAAAAAATATCAGAACTTCACGTGATTACATTACCTCATGCTTAAGTCAGCTTCATTTGTTGTTTGACAGTTGAACAGTTCTGCTCAAATAGTGTTATAAGTGGTTTGTAATTTATGAAGATTTATCATGAAATTGATATGTTGCATTCACCCTCTTTTTGAAGATGAGCGCTCAAAGAAAGTGCACCTCGCAGAAATGAAAAGGCAGTTTTGAAGCCAAAATGTTTATATGTAGACCTCTGCATGTAAGATTATTAGCAAATGGCGGGTTGATCTTTATCCAGTGTAACCCACTCAGAAGAGCTCAGCTCCAGGAAGGACCACTGTAGTCATCAGGAAGGAATTTGTCAGTAACTTTTACGAGCACTGATATTCAAATAGACCATTTAGAATCGGACTGCTAACCAGGGACGATCCATATTACTTACTTCAAGCATCACCAAAGACTGGAAACCTCCCCCCCCCCCCCCCCCCATTAGCGCAACTGTTCTCAATCCCTCATCCGGACTGATCAGGTCTCCCCCAATCGGCTATCTGGCTTGCTTCTGCTCGTCCTGCGAGGACAAAATAAAAATCGTCTTTGCAATTGCCCTGCGATAACGTCTAGCACAGATCTGTCACTCCAGATTACATCTGCGTCTGTGTTTCACAGAAACGGGGAAAACATTCTGTGCGACTGACCCTTTAGTATGGACCCCAGCTGATGGTAACAGCGTGGAGAAGGACACTTTAATCTGTTGTCGACACCTCTAAGATTCCTCTGTAACTGCTTCCTTCGTTTTTGCTTAAGGTTTCGCCATCGGAAATTACTTTTTAAAATTTTTCGTTGAAAAAAAGTTGCTTCATCCTCGGGCAGTGTTGTTGTGGCTTTCAGATCCAAGATGAGTTGTGAGAAGGACAAATTGCTCCTTTGGAGTGAAGGACTCATTCCTTTTTTCCCCTTGTTTTAGAAAGGTAACTAGAGTAGCAATTGAAAAAAAAAAACGCTGTAAACAGCCTCCATTTTTTTGTCTGTAGGTGTCACAAACTTTGTTGGTACGTGTTAATAATGACGAGGATGATTTAATGGGGAAGTTAACAGAAAAAAGAAATGGAATCATGGAAATGATTTTTTAATTAGATATTCGACAAATAACTTAGCATGTCATATGAACTGTTGATTGTTTGCCATCTTCTAGAATCAAGGGCAGTTCTAAGAAATATGTCACGCAGGACATTGAATTCTATCAACACAAATAATTTGTTCACTTCAGAATTAACATCTGTCATAATTACAAGAGAAATGCAACTTCTCCAGCAATACATTGTACATCCACGAGATCCCAAAAGTGTCTGCTATCACACCATGCATTGTCTACCCCAGCTTAACAAATATTCCAACCTCAGCTTAGCCCAGTCCATTCTCCTCTGATGAAATTACTGGCCGGCCAAACAATACCCCAAAGCCCTAACGATCCCTCCCCACAAATTACTACACTACAGTTGCAAAAACTTCCTCCTCAGCTCCAAAGTCGCTGTTTGATAGGGTTGCCTGCCCAGGCTGGTTAATACCCCAGACAGCTGCAGCAATATGTCCCGAGGGGGTGTTGTCTCACTCCCTTGAACCTGATATTATGGGGAGTGTGGTCATTCAACCTCAAGGGGTTGACAATCCACCCCTTTTGTGTTAGAATGGGATTGCCCGATTTAGTCTGGTACCCGAAAAAGCCATTTGTGGTGGATTATTAGAGCATGTCCAAAATGGCATTGTTTTGACCACAGCTTTGGTTTCTGCAATTTGTATTTGCTGTAACTATCCATAGTCATTAACAAAAATGCTTGGTCCTGATTTGTTCAACTTAGGAAGCCGTTCATAATGGCTAATGGAATTTTCTGTTTTGCTGGTTAGTTGTTGTGTGAACAGCTGAAATCCTCAGTACAAAAGTATAATGCGGGATTTAAGTCACACCCTGCACAAGATCCAGTAAATAAAATGCAGATTTCAAGCACGGTTCATTCTTAAGATATCAAGAAAAAATATATCTAAGTTTTAAGAGTTTTTTAGTAGCCTCAGTTGGGTGTTCTGCATCTTGAATGAAAAATTCCCAGATTAATATTTCATCAGTTGAATAAAAAAAATACCACACACGTCGTTTCATAGCACAAACATTTTAACACCCGAAAGTCTTAGAGATTCCATCAATTTTTGGATCTGGGTTCTCTAAGTACATAGACAGGAAGTGAGGGGCACATGATTCGAGGGGGGTGGGGGTTGGGGAATGTTTCAAATCAGCAATCATCATTGCTTGGCAATTATGAAATACTGGCTTCACGGAGCACCTCTTGACAATGCTGCAATATTTTCCCCATCTGTATCCTTCACCCCTCCACTATAAAACAACCGTTGCATGTTAACATTCACTCAGAGGTTGGGCAAGTTTATGGGTTGCTGCATCCATCAGTTGAAATCATGCCTCAAACTTTGGAGAAGGTCTTGTGTAGAGGATGACAAAAACAAAATGTTGGATGAGTTTGAACTTTGACCCGGGCACGATCCAACAGCTGACAAATAAATCTACGACTCCACTTGGTGTTATGTTGCTTTTTGTATTGAAGTAGGCCAGTAGCTCGTAAATTACAAGTGATAAATTTCCTCATAGCTTGCTAAGTTTTGACTGGCCAGGTTTGTTTGTTTTTAATTGACTATAAAGACAAAGATAGTTTTGATGTCCAAGTTTATGTGCAATATCAGTAAAGTTGTTTTTGGATTGAAGATGTGGGGGAAAAAGCCACTTTTTGTTGTTTTTTCCTTCCAATGGTACTTTAAGTGAATTTGACACCAGGTGTGGGTGGTCTTCATATTAAAAAAAACAATTTATGTCTGGAGTTGGTATCACCATGGGGAAAAAGGAGGGTTAAAGGGATAGCATAAAGAACAAGAAACCTGTGTCGGAGAAGGACATTGTGAAGTGCAGACATTTAGTCTTCATTATGAGCTCCCCACCAACAAAAATCAGCCAGACATGACAAAAGTAAGTTGTTATGACACTCTGAAAACATCAACAACCCTCTCCACCACTTTTAGTCAATTTGTCCTGGTCCTTACGTGAGAAATCCCCCAAGTTGAAGGCCTTCAGTACTGCCGGCGGGGAGACAGTGAACTTGTACTAACAGGCCGTACGTGCTTGTCCCGGAATGCCATCGTGCGGCGCTCGTGTGTTGCTGGCGTTGTACTCTAGCTGGGTGAGTGGTGCGGCTGGAGCGGCTGGAGCGGGCCGGCCAGCAGGGGGACAAGAGCCCTGTGTGGAGCCCAGCATGAGCTCAATCTGCTCCAGGTGCAGTTGACAAGGGGAAACCGTGCTGTCCCGACCGCACGACATGAAACTCACATGACATGAAACTTGCACCACGAAGCTTAAAATCTGACTGGCATTTGCAAGATACCAAACAACTTGTGGCTTTTTCTCATATTGGTAGAAATTTCACCTTTGCACAAATAGTGGTAATTTATAAACATTCGTAAAGTAGGAATTTACTAATGAAAACACAACAAAAATAATTTAATATAAATAGAGGATTTTTGAGAAATGTACATGTTATACCTTCAGTTATAACTTCAGAGAGTTTTGTTTTGTACATTGATGTACAAAAGAAAAAAAAATGAAGTTGAACTGTGTTGTCTTGTTCTATTTCTGGGGTGGGGGGCATATTTCTTGGGGCTTATAACAAAATGAAAACTCAGACTTTACAGATGTTGGAATTTTGAAAATGAACCACAGACAGGGCAGCAATATCAGATTAATTTGTTAAATCATGACAAGGAAAATCTCTGTTTCATATCCAGTTTCACACCAAAATCAACCACTTCTAAACATGTTTGCACGCAACAGCAAAATTGAACCGTGACAAATTGCCCTTAAACCCATCAGCAAAATCAGCAATTTTATTTTACTCCACGAGGGACTTATTATAAACCCAGTATCTCCCAGCTCAGATTTACGAGGCAACTGGATAATGTGAGAGACGTGACACTGACTTGGATCTTGGCAGCAAGCGCGTTATTAAATTTGCATTGACTCTGGCCAGTTGCCATGCAAACGAGGCAAGGTCATTGACCAGCTAGGCTCCCCTCTATCCCTCCAAAAATTCCAGCAAACTCTCTCGGTCAGGTTAATAAATTAATGACAGTCACTATTCATTTCCTCTTTATATACATATTTACTGAATTGATGAACGATTACAAATCTTTCTGATACTTACCTTAAAACAGCCTGAAAACAAAAAAAATGTGTTTAAGTTTTAAATTGCTTGAATGACTTTTTTCATGTCATCAAGCACTGCTGACCCGTATATTTTATACCAACAACAACCATCAACCTTGCTCCCTGTGGGTATGATCTTGCTGTGCCGATCTTCGACCCTGGTTCAGCCCATCAGCATTTCCCATTGTAAATTTCTGTTGATTTTGCATGGGTACTGTGCCACTCCAGTTTCAAACAAATGAAATTAATGCTCACTTGAATAAGCGTAAAACCTTTTTAAAAGTGTATGCACGTGCACGGCTCCCACAATTAGCAGAGAAATCTACAGAAAGGTGCAGATTATAGAGAAATCATTCCACTTTGTGTTCAGGGGCTAAGCAAAAAAAATTGGGTTAGCACAAAAAGATTTGCTTAGCAAAAGCAGGTTTAATACCAGCCTGAATTGCATTGAATATATACTGCTGGTGACTGGTTCTCAGCATATTGCTAAGCAGAAAAATGGTAAGTGGGTTCCAGAAACTGCGCCCTGATGTCTCTTGATTTATCTTTATTAGAAGAAAATTGAAACAAAATCATGTTACTGTCAAAATCTCCTCACAGATCCTCCATAGAAACACCTCCCAAATGGTGACGAATAGGCTACAATTTGCCCACTAGTCCTGAGGAATTCATCAGCATCTCTGCAATCACTAGGTTGGGGGGGGGGGGGGGGGGGCAGCTATCGTTCAATCACCAAATGAAAAGTCTTGATTTTTTTGTTGCCAAGTGCAATGACGAGATTGCGCATTGATTGTAGATATCAAAATGCTGTGTCAAGACTACTAGTTGTGTATGGTTCTACGTTTTAACCATGTGGCTGTTCCTAATAGTGCTAATATGTGGAAATAAATTGTTTTAATTTTTTTTAATCGGAGTGGAGTGGACCACATTTTGGGTGTAAAATGTTCCTATATTCGTGTGTGTAGTTTAGAAATGTATTTGTCTTATTTTTCTTCATGTATCCAGGTAATTTTCCAAGAAATATCTATTGTGCACAATTCGTTGTTTTTTTAATCCAACAAAATGAAAATTGTAAACACTTTGCGCACGAGTTGATGTTTTTAAACTAAAGATAAAAATGGGGAAATAAAAAAACAGGAAATTTAGTGGTGTGATTTGCCTTATTTAACCAATTTTAAATAGAGCATATTCCTTGATAGTCCAATAAATTAGTTGCTGTAATATTGAATGTAGGAAATACCGATTTAAGTGATAAATTTGCATCTTGCAGATATGTTTCTTAAAATTCAGTCCGATAAAACTTTTGTCATCAATCGCACAATTCAGCAATCTGCCCCGTCATCGACACCATCTGTCATATCGCACGGCCCTTCCTCGGTTGATACATGTTGCTGGCATTTTCAGCGGGCCGATCCGCAAGCCAGTCCCGGCCGCGGAGTCCCGGCCGCGGAGTCCCAGAAATAATATTGATAAAAGCTGGACAAACTATGCTATGCATGAGTCACGGCGCGTATACAATGCAGCCCCGGTATGGTATAGGGTCCGCTGATGATCAGCAATGCAACACTATTGATCACAGATGAGCGGCGCTTAAAGAGACTGTCTGGTAGAGAAATCTACTGGAGAAATGACGGACCTACTCTGACTTGAGCCCTCTTGTGGTGCTTTGTGGTATTTTCTTTTATAGCCTCATGAGTTATTTTAGCTCAGTGTTGCAGTTGAGTACTTTTGGATGAAGATTGTACTCAAGCATGTGTACGTGTACAACCCCTGGGTCATACATGAGTACACTTTAAATCCTCTCGCAGTACAAGTAGGAGGTAAAAAAAACAACTATACGACTAGAGAAAAATGTAATTGAGCACCAGTTTAAATATGCGTAGATTTGAGTACAACACTCATTTAGACTAAGCCATAGCCCGAACTAAAGCCAGAACTTTTTAATGAGTGTGAGTACAAGTTCAGAAACATACACCCAATTAAATTAATAGTATATTTACAAGTGCGCCACCCATTATGTAGTAGTCAATTACATCTTCACAAGGCAACAAGAAAAAAGTGCGACAGAAACAACACTGTTTTAGCCTTAGCTATAGCTCTAACCATAGCTAGTATTTTGGCAGTAGATACCCATCTCAGTGCAACATTTACCTGGTTTGTAGTGTAAATTAAGAAACTGGTAGAGTGCCTTTAATGGTCTTTGGCTTGATTGTTTCTGTTTGATAAAGTGGAGAAACAGTGCAACAGTGGCTTACAGATGGTGTACAGATGGTGTCAGGAATGTCGTTCCAGTGGGTGCATTTACCAAGTCACCATGACCCTATAAATGTTGTCTTACCATTAGTTGTTGACAGGGACGTTTTTACCAACAGTCAAATAAGCCAACTTCAAAAATACAAATCATGTAAGTTAAGTAAAGAAGGAAGCAATATTTACGCCCACACCACAGTTGGGGATTTTTCCCTTTAAAAACACCTTGACCCTAACCCTCCATGGCATTTTGGCTAGGACCCTCCAGGGCATTTTGGCTAGAACCCTGCCAGACGCATCAGATTGCATACTTTGTCACATTGACTTGTGTGGAGAGTGCAGCAAAGTGGAGCTGTATGCACTGTGCTGTGTCTTGCAGGGTTAGGGTTAACCCCTTGCGTACGGATGACGCCATATGGCGTAAAAAAAAGAAGTGCCACCAGGCCGGATGACGCCATTTGCTGCCGTTTGTGCAGTTTCAATCCATTGTTGGATTATTGTTTATGTTATGCTTGATTGCACAAACACATTGTAGCGGTTCGCTTCTCTGCCAGAACCGCCGCGACACCCCGACGTCTCCCGTAAAAAAACATGAGGCAAACAGAATCCTGCTCCAGGAAAGCTGGGAGCCAGTGTTTGTAGAAAATAAACTTGCCATCTTGAAAGGAATATGACGATTGTCCTCCTTGTAAAATATTTTCCTGCACAAGAAAAATTCAAATCAAACTGCTGCGAAAAACGCATGGCAGAAAGCAAGTGCCTGTGACATCACAAGACCACACAAATTGGTGATTTATCCGGCCCACTAACTGTGTTCACGTGAAACTTATCTCTTTTTCACCGGCGAGACACATCCCATGTATGGCCTTCTTAAACTCAATGGTAACATGCAGCTGGCCAAACGTGATGTCCCTTTAACCCGATCCCCCTATCTGAATCACAGTTCTGAGCTGTGAAAATATTGGAGATCAAATTCCAGACATCCCTTTTTTTTGGGTCTTTTAATTGCCTTGTTTTGGATTAAATTTCTCGCTTTGTTCACCAACAGCTGTCCGGCTGTTAGAGAGAATGCCTGGAATGTTTCAGTTATAATGGGTGATGAGTGGAAATTTGTAACAAGCTGATTGGGACAGGGATTAATTGTACAAATGATGAATTTGAAGAGAACCAGATGACTGATCACTTGAGAAAAGCCAGCTATTTTTAAATTAAAATTTCTGGCTATATAATTTTCTGAAGATTGTGTTTTCCCCTACACAAATTAGGCATTGTCATTTCGCATTTCCTATACAAAAAGTCGATATATTTGAGTTTGCTTTACAATTATATCGTCGACCACATTTTTTAGGAAACATAGTTTTAAAAAGCATATTTCTGAGGATTTTGCAAATGAGTGATTAATTTTTCCTCATGTAAGGACATCTTGCCAACATTGTCAAAGCGTAATAATTCTTCTATGTACAGGTTTAACCTTCTTTTAATAAGACTTTGGCTCTGGAGAATAGAGCAACATTTTTTCTCTCTTGTGCAGTACATTTACTTGACAGCCCGTACGTGTTAAAAACCACTCCTCAGCAATATTTTTTACCATAAATACATCTTTATTACAAGCGAGTATGTTTATCAGGATAAACATAAATCTGATTATTTATGGTTTTCAAAGTGATAAATTGTCTTGTAAACAAAATGAGTAGATGGCAGATATTAATAAACAAGTTTAGTGCGATGCCAAAGATTATGATATAAAGCCCCAACCATTCCGGGGTTCGCGTATTTATTTGATTATTGAACGTCCTGGCGGGAATAGGTAAAAAAGGATTTTTTTTTTTCTTCTTGTGATGCGATGTCTCAGAGTGAAACTCTGACCCACCACTCAACCCCCAAGCGCACGTGATTACACAACCTGTCACTCTGTATACAAATAATCACAACCTCTCTGATCTTTGTAAATCCTCCCTTATGTCAAAGTGGCCAAGTTTGTGTAAGCCTGGAGCAGCCCCGGACTCATTTTCATCGCAAAACCAGGTAGCGATTGATTAATGAACCTGCCGACACCCAACCAACCATTCCACAAAACAATCGCCTGACTGATATTAGCATAACACCTTAAAATAGTGTAACCAGATCTATATTTAATACATGTATAACAAACCCACGCTGGATGATACTTGCATACAAACTGTGGCACTACATAGTACATACAGGTATTGCTCATTTGTTACGTGATTAATTGATGGCATGTGGGTTCTGAACACCTGTTTCCAGTAACTCTACCTCAACCACCTTACCCTAAAAAATGAAAAATGAAGTTGTTTTATGTAAAAAAATAAACAACCTTACCCTTTTTGTGATTGAAGGTATTAAAAAACCCAACTCCTGAAATTCCATGAATCATACACGGACTTGAAATATGGACTTGTCATAAATTTGTGTTCGGTTACTTTTTACAAATTTGTTTTTGCTGTGACAAAGCATCATTATATTTCCAAGGACTACTTAGTCTTAGAAAGGAGGAAAAACAACAGTCTGGTCACATTACACTTATTCCTCAAAAAATGGAAAGAATCCACATGTTTTATTGTATTAAAAAAATGGATGTGAAACTAGATAGGGTATTGTCAGTACTTGTATGTATATATTGCACATCTAAAAAAATCAAAATGAGGAATATATCGGTTTGTTGAAATTCAAATATTCAGCAGTCTCGTCCCTTCAGGATACAAAAACAAACGGATTTTATTTTTCATGTTGTATTTCTATGAATGGATTTTATATCATTAGAATTTCATGACATAAAAATGTGCTGTACATATGTATGTGTATCCCATTCTCATCTCGACGAAAATCCTCTCCGTTTGGCCAAAATTCAGGTGAACGGTTATTCACCTTTTCGTGGCCTTTCCCGGCCGGTGTTGGTTAAATATTTGATGGGGGGATGTGTGGGTGAAGGGGATAGAGAGAAGGGGGGAATGGAGACGCATTTGCAAAACGGCGGCGCTCCTAGGGACGTGCAGCCACCCAGGCGGTATCTTCTTTCCCCTGGTTGAAAACAACGGTCCTGCTATTCCACCTGCCATGGACCCCTTGTTCTACTAATTACTCACGACCCTAATAGGGGGCCCTAAAGGGGGCCAGCGCATCATCCCATCTCGCACCCCCGAGGTTATACTCACCCGAGCCTCCTCACACAATAGAGGTGATTTGGACTCGGGGCTCCGTTACCCCTGAGACACCGAGGAAAGGAAAAAAAGACCCATTTCGAGAGGATTTTGTCAGTTGTTTAATTATCGTGTAATATTCCAAAGTGGCGGACAGAGTTGTGGACGCCACTGGAAAAAAACAAAAAACAAAAGACAGTTGGTGTTTAATTAGTATTTAGCTTGTTTTACTCGCTCGGGGGGACAGTGGAGCGATCAGAATTGAAATATCCCGGAGTCGTTACACGGCCGTTGGGAATCGGACACTGACAGACTAAAAAACATGTATCGTGTTATTGTAGTTTTTGAGTTTTTTTTGAGGTGGCTCTGAGATTGATGGCTGAGGTGATAATCAAAAAGTGTGGCTTGTGCTTGATACTACTTAAGGTTAATTAAGAAGCTATTGTTTCTCATTTGCAAGCATTGAGAAGCCTATGACTCATACATTTTGTATGCCCCAACCTGTGGAAATTGACAAAAAGCAGAACGTTATCATACAGTTCTGTAAAAGCAGAGTTGTACATGTATAACAGAGCAGTAATATTCTAACTAGGGCGCCATGGTAGAGTATGTGTCTTGGCTAAAATACTGCTCTATTTGAAAGAGCAAGAATCTGTGAGCAGCTTCAATGTGTTCGCACTAAAAGATCATAATTTAAAATTGATCTTATTCGTACTTACAAGAAATTGTCGAAGACAATATTTGTCTTAAGTCATAGATTTAATGAATGCTTTTGTAGAAAATGTTGCACATGCAGAATTTCATTTCAAATTTCTTTTTTGACTTTAGTAATTTGTTTATTGAAACAGCTGTTGACCTATGATTTTTGCGAGCGATTCTACCTACAACCCCGGCAGGTGTTTTTGAGGGAGCAAAAACCCCATGATGGGGACATCAGTCATATCAAAACATCACGATGATAATGGACAGAGAAACAAATCAAAAGAATTTTTAAAAAATCTCTCCCTCTCTATAAAAAAACACAAAAAAACACCTGTATGCTTTGTTGAGGCAAAAGGTTACTAAACGTCTTTCCGCCTGTGCCGGGAAAACAAAATCTATTGTCATTGAACTCTGGGACGGCCTGGTCAGGCCAGGTACAACGGTCCATGACTAAACATGCAAACTTGATGTGATTTATCTCGTCTCCCCCATGCATGTGTGTTGGGGGAGAAGGAAGAAGGAGGAGGGGGGGGGGGGAGGTCCATAAACCACAGGTTAGAATATTCTATCGAATTAAGTGCTCAAATTACTGGCAATTTGAAAGAGCCAAGGATGGGAATCCCTAGCCAGCGCTGTGTTGACCCTCTAACAAGGTTTCTCCTTGGGAATGAGTTGAAGGCTATGAATGAGGGTCTTGTCCTTAAGTGCTGTACTTAAAATAAGTCTTAAGGCCTTTTCACACTGCGAAAAATCTCGGTGTTGGACCCGGGTCCGACCCGTGTTAACTAGACTGACCTTTTCACACTGCAACATTTTCAACACGGCACTGACCCGTGTAGAGCGCTCAACCCGGGTTGAAACTAACCCTGCTCGGGAGGTGGGTTAAGAGCTCTCGACCCGTGTAGAGAAGTTCGACTCGTGTTGAAAACACCTCTGGGTTGAGTTCGACCTGTGTAACCGTGTTGAGTAGTGTGAAAAGGTAGCGTAATTGACCCGTGTTGACATTTTTAAAAGTCTACAACGGGTTGAAAACGCCTATTAACAGAAGCAGTAGAAACAGTTTCATGCAAGAATGACCAACACAGTTATGCAAAATGGTTGTGGAGTACGGAATACGGACATAGCAATAACATTTTGGACTTGATTTAATAATGTAACTATTTAAACCTTATTCACACTGCAAAAAAGAAAACGAGGGTCCTGTGTGATGAAATAACATTGATGTTAAAAAGTCACAAATCAAGTAGTGTGAAACCAGTCCATGTTTAAAAAAAATTACCAAGGTCCCATGTTAAAAATCAAGATCTGGGACCACAGCCCCAAAATTTCCTCAATGTTCAAATCATGTCAGAAATTGTTACGGAATTGTTGTATAAAGGAGGCCACTTCACTCGAGTTAATAAAGTGGTTAACATGTTTTCTTTGTTTTCTCTGTCTTTTTCACATATTTATTGCTGCATCTGACCCTTGACCCTTGTGACATCACATCTTTTATTGTGGCAGGTAAGAGAAATTTATTCAGTTTGCATGCCATGTCTTGTGAACAGTTATGAAAAATGTCATTTATTTTTTCAATTTTACTTTCATTCTTATTAACAGTATTATTTATTTAATGCTAACAAAATAACAATTCAGCTTGAAGATTTATTTGTCGAGGTGCCATGCCCAACAATTACAGACACAGCATCTTTAAAAAGTCAAAAAAATTGGAAGAACTAAAACAAATATGGCCACATTTCAACAGATTTTAGGTACTTGGGGAAAAAATGAACTTATTTTTTCCCACATAAAAAACGAGCTGTGGTGTCCTTGGACCACAGGCTGAATTTTCAGTTCCTCCACTCCGCCTTTATTGATGGTAATGTTGCTGTGCAGAAATCCTCTGTGCTTATTCGTCTTTGTAAAGCAACCACCCATACCCTAAGGGAAAACAAATATTGGTTTTTTCAGGGTTTTTGTGTGGTGAGGAAGGTTATTCTCGGGGTTTTCATTCAAATTTTTATTTAAATTTCCCCTGATATTTGGCAGAATTCTATGGAGCCGTTTTGGCAATTGAATTTTTGAACTACATTGACAATTGTGGTTGTTTGTGCAGAAGTTTTTGGATGGTGTGAAAATGTTGAGGCTGTGCTAAAATAATCAGAGTTGCCAGTTTTTAGAGTTGCAGGAAAATGTTACTTTAAAAAATATAAATATATGCATAAAAATGTCTTGTTTAATCCAATCTGCTAAGTACATTGCTGCATAATCTTCAGGGATTATTTGCAATTCGATTAGGTTTGTTAGTGGTTTGAAAAGACTGTTCTTGTACGCTAAGAAATGTAGAAAACGAGTGATTACCTTGTTGGAAGTGTGGACAGCAAAAAATTGTTTACGTTTGGGTTTTGTACAGGAAAAGCTGTGTTCGTAACTCTCCGAATGACCGGCTTTGAAATTTCATGTGAATGGGAAACAGGAAGTACAAAATCAGTATTGGTTTGGGTGGCAGTTGTACAATTGTACGTTAGTTGAAGTTTGAGGGAATAGTAATTTGCGTCTACGGGATGTAGTGATTTGAACCATGGGCCAGCCGAGAACAGTTTTCAAAATGGCGTGTCCTTTTACAGAAGTTGAAATTTAGGCCGTGTCCGAATAACTTGGCTATAGCTGGATGCTACACACATTTCTATAGCGGCTGCAGCCACTTCCCATAGACTCGTGTGTAATTTCAAGACGTAGCCAAGTAATTCAGACACGGCCTTATAAAGAGGCTTTCTTGTCTTGATTTTGCTCCATGGAGGACCAATGGACTTAAAGGTAGTGTACACGATTGGTAATTCTCCAAAAGATTTTTTAATGAATTATTACGAAATACCTTACTAGACTGTAAGTTAATAGTAGTCTCAATCATCCTGTGAAATTATGGCACCAGTTGTGCTATCGTTTTCCAACGATTTCCAGCTGGAAATCGTTGGAAAACTGCCGTGTAGCCTTTAGTCAAGGGGCGCGTGGCTACCCGGACGAGTGGCGCGCTAGACATGCTGGCATTCAGGGCGCGTCACGTGTCCAGCTGGTAGCCACGCGCGCCTTAACTAAAGGCTATCATCCGCCCGACGGTTGAAAAGGAGCGCCGTTTTTCTCTCGGTTTTTTCGCCATCCAACAACGCAAAACTTTGAACAGGTGAGTGGAACGATATTTCCTATAACATACTAACCCACAAATCTGCCCATTTTTGAAAATTGCAACAATGACCAATCATGTACACGGCCTTTAAATATTAATTGTGGAACCTGTTAGCCGCTTTGTTTTTGTACATTCTCACGTTACACCATTACTTGCACTTGGCTGATGTGGTTGTGAAACAGGAATAAATGCCAGTCATACATGTATGTTGAGACTTTCTGGGAGCTGCTGGAGTATTCTAGGTCAGTGTTGTAACAACATTAGAAACTCAAGAGTGTACCTTTTTAAAGAAGCTACATTGTGGATATGAGTGCTGCTGTTTATTTTCATGTGTTTCAGTTAGTGCTATATGAGATAAGAAAAGTATGAAATGGAAGCAAATGAGAGTCACTTGTGTATATGGCAAGCCTGAAGTAAGGCCGTGTCCGAATTACTTGGCTACGGTTGGATGCTACACACATGTCTATAGTAGCTGCTGCAGCCACTTCCCATAGACTCGTGTGTAATTCCAAGCCATAGCCAAGTAATTCGGACATGGTCTAAGCTGATGGAGTAGACAAGGGCAGGGCTCATCTTCGTGTAGCTGTAAAGGAAAAAAATCAGCTGAACAAATGAGCATGCTAAGCAAAAAAATCAGCTGGGGACCAGGCTCAAGTAATACTCATCATCACAAGGCTTTTTGGCCGGTAACCTCTTTTTGTTACGCAAATCATTTCTGTGCTTAGTAGCTCCTGTGAAATTGGCCGTTGGTCCAGGATGTACTTGAAAGCTCCCTAAGATTGTGGTCTTCCAGAACTGGTTCATTGACTCCTTAATATCTGAACTTGGCCGCTGACAATCTCTGGACAAATTATGCTTTGGGGGCAGAGAGGAGAGCTGTCCCCCGAAAACACTTGTTTCAAATACCTAGACAGTTTGAAATTGAGAAAAGGAGGTAAAAAAAACCACCTGTGGCTGTTTCCTGCTGAACACAAGAGGCATGCCTGGCAGCATCAAACGGGTGTCTTTTGTTCAGCCAGTGTCTTGTAAATCAATAAGGCTCACAGGGAGATGCAGCAGCCTTTTTTTCCATTGTCTTCGCTGGGGCAATGCCTGGAGCTTCCTTAGGAGAAGATATTGAAGACGCTCTCAGCTTTATTTTTTTGGTGGTGGTGGTTGGGGGGGGGGGGGGGGGGTGTTTCACTCCTGATAGTGACTGATCTGGAATAGGCCTTTTTGTTGGCTTCTTTGGGACGTGTAGTGTTTGCCGTCGGTGATTTTATGATGTTGGGGTCTTTGAAAGGGTTTGACAGTTAAACGATGATTCATTGGCTTGGAGATGATGGTAGTCTGAATTAATAGTTTCAAATGGGTGTGTGATACAATGTACTTGTATTGGCATGTGTGCAGTCTATTGAAATAAAACAAATTCCATCATAATCCATGGGATAAATCCCCGCCATCTGATTGGTGGATCGTCTATCACGCGCATTGAATTATTCGTAGCAACTCGCGGCACCTCAAAAATAATAGTTCTATACAATGGTACGCATTGAAAAGAACTTCAATAATTCCACGGTCACACTATTGGTGGTGCTACACCACAGCTGTCATTCACACAAAATGGAGGATGATGTTCGCGAATCACCATTGGTTCTCCGAACAGACAATGAAATATCGGAACTCGTAGGCGATGCTGAGGCTGCTAAAAACAAAGAAACAAATTAAATACGCAGTAAAACGATTAGATGAATTGGCAAGACACGCAGGAACAACAATTGAAGCTTTATCTGATTCAGAGCTGGGAAAATGGCGCGTTGTACACAAAGAAATCCATGCATGCAATCCGACGAGGACTTATTTAGGCCTTGTATAAAACAAATAAATAAAAGTATTTCTCCCCAAATTGAATGAACTGCTAATCCATTTTCTGAAAACTGGGGCTGCTTCCTTCAAGCATGTTAAAGTTTGTGCCAAAATCTTAAATAAAACAAAACTGGAATTCAGTCAACCTAATTCAGTCAGAAAATTTTTGTCCTGGGGTTTAACATTATGCCTATCATTTTCACATAATCTGTTTTAAAATGACAACTCAACCCGAGGAGGTATCCAGATGGTCCAATTAAGAAAACATGAGCATCCAGACAGCTGTATTGTGCCAACGTATTAAGTCCCCCCTCTCTATTTATGCTGGACACTGCCTGCAGACCCTACCCCAAACACCCACAAAAGCTCACCCTGTCTCCCCCATGTTATCACAATTGTCTTGCCGGTATTCCCGACCCGCACAGATCTTGGCCACTGCAACACAGACCCAGGGAGTTTAATGAACAAGAGATGTTGATATTGTAACATGCCAAGAGAAGTTGATCACAGCTCCCATCGTTTCCAATCCATCAGTCCTCCTAATGAAGAAGATAGTCCAAACGGCAAGAATCTTCCCTTCTTTTTTCCATTCTTTTTTCCCAGACAACTAGTACAGTCATCGCCAACCCCGGAGCCCCATTCTAAAAATAAAAAAAACGGTTCCGTGTAAACTGTCGCGCTTTGTCTCGGCAGGTGAGAGCGTATCAAGTTTCCCAACGACCGAGGGCAGTCTACAATTCAGAAAGTGGTGATGCGACCATGCAGCGTGCGGTGTGTCTACGATGCCAGTAGTTTCACAGGCAAACGACCTAAGTGTACAGCACGGGGCTGGGCTCGGGACGCTGTTTACTTTAGGCTGAAGCCGGATCCAGTATTTCTCATTTTCTGGGCCTGGAGTTTAGCTAATGTTGATGGAGTGCTTTGGAAGTATTGTACGAGAGGAGCGTTCATTCATGGTCTGGACTCCCAGGAACAGATAATGTTTGTTTAGACAAACATTATGGGTTCAGGATGCATAAAAGCCCTGTATTAGTTAACTTGGAATAATACTGCACGTATGCTTTCGATAAACCTGTGCAATGCATTCTTGGACATTCTGGACACCTTTAAATCTCGCTCACTGGGGATTTGTCTTCAAAGCTTGAAGCCCCCCCCCCCCCCCCCCCCCACTAGGCCTAAACATTAACCCTTTCAGCCCCAATGGCGACTATAGTCGCCCGTGCACTATACCCCGCTTCAGCCCCAATGGCGATTAAAGTCGACCGTGAAGTGCTTAGTGCTAACAATGTGGTCACCACAGGCTGCATGCCAATAAACAATGCGGGGCTGAAAGGGGTTAAGACAAAAGATACATTTTTATTTATTATATAGTTACGGATGACGGATGACGGATGACGTCTGTGGATGCAAAAAAAAGTGCCACCAGGCCGGATGACGCCATTATTGGCCGCCGTTTGTGCGGTTTCAATCCATTGTTGGATTATTGTTTATGATACGCTTGACTGCACAAACACATTGTAGCGGTTCGCTTGGCTGCCAGAACCGCCGCGACACCCCGACGTCTCCCGTAAAATACCGTGCCCAAGGGGTTAAGGGTGGCGGGGTTGGAAAAAAATAAAATGTAGTCAACGCTACCACCTCTGTTCATAGCCATTTGCCTGGATTAGCTTTTAGCTTTTAGCTAAAACGAAGCAAATCAAAACACAATGAAATTAAACGAAAATAATACAAATGTTTAAATATGATAGGATCATTACAAAATTAATACAACAGAAACTGAAAATTGAACTTGTGAATTATAGCATCAATAATTGCTATTTTTTAGAAAGTATCTGTGTATCATTTTAACAAAAACTAGTAACTGCCAAGAATATTAGATGTGTGCATGCACTAATATTCTGGAATCACGTACAAAGTAAAACTTGGCAACATTTCTACAAGTGCTGTCGAAAAGAAAGTATAAGGAACACTGTTCTCTGAGTCATTAATCTTCAGGATACGTCAAAATCCATCATTGGTTTTGGATTACATTTAAGCCCCGCGGGGCTTTCTGGTACGGGATTTCGCACAAATGTTGAAAATCTTGAAAGGTAGCGCATTAGGGGAATAAATATGGGTCCCGTCAATCTTGCTTAGAAATATGGCCATGTAGCTTTTCCCATATCTTTGACATTGCCTCGAACTGTAATGAACACAGCAATTGGATTCTTTGAAGAATTCAAGTAGTTTCTTTAAAAATATTATACAAAATTCTTGGTTTCCTTGCTGTGTGCTTTGAGACACATTTTATTCAACTTGCCTCAGAAATATATGCATTAACAGAGGCAAAAAAAAGTACTGTAATTATTACATTTGTACACATTTATTGAGCTTTTTCTCAGTAAGAGCAATTTTGCTTGCTCTTGCATGAGAATGCATTAAACAATCTAAACTTGAAGGTAATATACATTTGCTTTTGCTGTAATTTTCATAAATAAATGGATTTGGGGGTTAGTATTTTATAATATGCCGGCAATTACTGTAACACTGACCTGTTTAAAGTTTTGGGGAATTGTCAGGTCGGGGAACTAGACTATTTCCAACGATTGTCGGCCGAACCATAAACATTTCCACTTTTCTTGAAAACGACAGCATGAGACTGATATTTACTTAGTCTAGTACGTACGGTATTTTGTACAAATTCAGTAGTTTTGTTTTTTATGTTTGGAAATGTTGTATACTACCTTTTAAAAATGTTTTGTATTGAAAACAAAATTACAAAAATTTCAGTCTTGATTAAAAGCAAAAATCTCTACAGTGATTATACAGACTGTATTAGCTGACTGATATTCTATAGGGGCTCGCGGGAACAGAAGATCTGAGCTTGCTGTCAACCGATAACAATATTATTGTGTAAATGTGATAGTTTTTCTCTTTTGGGCGTCCTTCCAAAAAATCTTAAGTTTCAGATGTTTCACACTCCGGAGAATAACCGCCTCTGGGCATCAAGATTACATGGATTAAAGTGTTTGCTTCAATTTAAAAGTTTTTTTTCCCCTGTCGCATTGATAAAAAAGAAACTCAACAGAAACAAAGTTGTATTGCTTTTTGTGCTGCTTTTCGTATTTATACATTCTAAAAACAAATTTTTTTTAAATTTGCATTTAGTTTGGGACTATTTTTTGTTGTTGCATTCTTGCGTAACATGTTTATATTTACTTACTAGGATAAAGTTTTGAGATGAAAGTTTAAAAAGGTATAATTTCTGTGTGGCTTTACGGCCCACTGTAAAAATCAGTATTCACCTATTTTTTTATTACCAGAAATTCTATTAAATTTGTTTGCCATGGCCTAGTTCCTGCAGATGTTATTAAAGCGAATTTGACCTCAAATGATTTTTAAAAAATGTCCTCTGGAAAATGAGATTGCATAGATTGATTTTGTAACTCAACTCGCGACAAACAAAACAATCAAGAGAATGACATAGGAAATGGCTTTTTATCTGCAACAGGGGCCCTGATCGATTGTAGGGCTGTCCTGAATATATAGCGAATATTGGAATATTCGATCGTCAACCGAATATTCGAATAGCTTTTTGCCGGTTTGAATATTCAAAGAAATATGCATATACAGATACGACTCTAATGCTATTTTAATAGAAAAGTTACGGCGCTTAGCAGTGTCAAATGCCGCATTTTTGTGGACAGAGGTTTATTGTTCCTAACCGTAAAATCCTTGACACTTCTAAACTAATAATTGCAAAAACTCAAGCTGCAGTTTGGTTTCTTGTTATCAGAACGCTATACGTACTCGTAAAGATCTTGATACAATGCAAAAAATGTCCATCGGGTGGTCTATAATATCGATCGCTGCATGTAAAACACAGGCGTGCTTTGCGTGCAACTTTTTACCAGCGCGGCATGCAGTTGCAGCAGATGCCTGAAAGACTTGATCGGCGAGTATCGAATATTCAAATATTCGGTAAAGCCCAGTCTCGAATAATCGAATATTAAATTATTCGAAAATGAACAGCCCTAATATCAATTGATGGCCTTTATACAGTTCACTTCAGTTAGGAGAAAAAAATTTCCATCCGTTGTCTGAATGATGTCAGGGAGCTAAATGCAGCATTTCACAACATGTAGATGTACATGTATACTTTGAATTACACATTGTCAACAGATCTCAAAAACGCAAAGCTTGAGATTTCCCTAGTGACAGACACTAGACAAGAAATAGATTGGTGATTCAAACCCATTGCTCATAAAATCTTCAGGAAAATTCTTAAAGGAAATTTAAAAGTCAATATGAAAAGTCATTGCCTCTTTTTTGTGTTTTAGTTTGTTTGTGTTTTGTTTGTTTGTGTTTTGTGTGTTTGTGTTATTGTGTGGTTGTGTTTTTGTTTGTTTGTGTTTTTGTTTGTTTGTGTTTTTGTTTGTTTGTGTTTATTGTTTGTTTGTGTTTATTGTGTGTTTGTGTTTATTGTTTGTTTGTGTTTTTGTTTGTTTGTGTTTTTGTTTGTTTGTGTTTTTGTTTGTTTGTGTTTTTTTTTTTTTTCTTTTTTTTTCTCCATTTATTCGAAAGCAGCTTGGATATTGTAGCTTCTGGTCCCCTGAAACTATCAAGTCAAACTGGAGAAGGATCTTTCCACAATAACAGTTACAAAAGTGTGGCATTTAGAGGGAACCAAGGACAGGAGTCAATACATCAAGTCATTTGCCATGTTTTGTCTTTCTCTACATCCAATATCCTTGTCAGAACATTGCCCACCAAAAAAGTTTGATAAATTTCTTAGGTTTCAAGAAAAATACCTTCAGATTTAATGTTCATAACATGGACAGATGTTTCACCTTAAAGGGGTAGGAAGTAGCATACATTATCCCCAATTTTGTTCTAATGCAAAGCTATCATTGAAGGATTGCCACTGGCCAATCTTAGGTTAAACATCTAGGTTTTTTTTGAAGCTACAGGGTGTACATCTTCAAGATTTCATGCTCATAACAGGGACAGACATTTGTTATGAACGGTCAAGTCGCATCCTAATTTCATAAATAATAAATATGTTGCTTTAGTTCGAGTGATAACAATTCTACATTGAATGAGTAATGTAAATGGAACAAGGTCTGGATTAACTGAAACAAGAATATAACAGGATTATACAAATATTTCTGTCAAAGTTGTGAACGTTATCCTTAATTTCATCTTAAAGATGACCTAGTAATTTCCTACACATCGAGCAAATCAGCCTATTTATTTTTCAGTGCAATCACGAATGATACAGGAATGTCGAGGAAAAAAGAATTAGTAAACAAAACCTGATTTGAATTCCACCTCCCATGTCTCGCCCCAAAGTTATCAGTTGTAACCATTAGTGTGGACAGACTCATATGGTAGTTTTTTGTGAATTAAATATTGAAGTGCCGTTTTGAATTGGCCCTTTCAATGTGTAGCTATTTGCTTTAGTAGGGCAGTAAAATATTTGTTAAGATGGTTGAAAATATTGGTATGCATAACATAAGGCAAAATAATTGAATAATCGGTGCCATAATTCAGTGTAATACCCTTAAAACAACTTATTTACAATCAATCTGATACTCAAATTTGTGATAATCTCACCCATACAATGCCAAAAATATATCCCTTATTAGTGGCATTGGCCTCAGTGTATCTATTGTGCCCCCCCCCCCCCCCCTTGTCCAGTGCCTGGAGAAATTTTCGCCTGAGAGACAGATACAAAAAATACAAGGCGGAATCTCTCTCCCCGCGTTCAACTTGATTCAGTCCTTGCCTGTTTAGGCACAAATTGACCTTTGCATGGAGCTAGCTGATTCTCTAATGAAACGTGGAGGTATGTACCCGCTTGAATCCCTGGTGCTCTGTTCCGCACTCTCTCCCCCCCCCTCTCCCCCCACCATCAGGACAGTCACCTGTTTGCCAGGTCAAATGGATTTTCGAATGAGCCGTCCTGTTGTGTTATCCATTTAATTTTCATCATGCTGGGCGCTCAGAGGGCAAATTTCTCTCCACAAATCCCGGCGATTTAGAATCAGTCGTGTCGGGTTATCCGTTTCATTTCCATCGCCGTTCCAAGAGGCCCGACTCCTGAAAAGTTTCTGTTGGTTTTAATTGTGCAAGAGATTTGCGAATCATTAAATTACCTGATTTATTAAAGTTGGAAGGAAATCACATGTATTATGAAGGCCTAAACAGATTTTTAATTCGACTGTCACTGTATGGTTTAAGTTTGCAGAATTTTTTGGAGGAATTTTTGTCAGTAAACAAATGCTTCTTGTAATTGTATAGTTATTACAGCTAACCCTCGTACTATTTAAAAGGTCAAAATCAGTCAAAATTTCCTTCCACCTCCCCTGCTATACTTTACACAGACATGATCAGATTACATGTGGTTTTGTACTATGGAAGGAGGGTAAAAAACAATCACCTTGACTGATTTTGACCCATACAACAACATGGCTCAGAATGTATGTTTGCATAGGAGGGCCTTTAGAAGCTATTATATCAGGGACATTTTTTTCATCACAAAACTCAATAGTTATACCTTATTCGGTTAAATGATGTCATCGATATTTATTAGTTAGAGTTATAATTCATCAACGAATAATATAACACCTGTATTCATTCAAAGTAATGCATTGGGTTGGCTCGGCATATTTTCAGTGAACTTTGGTCTAAGCATGCTTCAAAAAGACAATTTTAATCACATGCAATGTTGTCGAAAGTCGGGCTGCAAAAAATGATCTACATGCAGCCGCACTATTGCTCAGGCTCGCTACCGAGGGAGTTGTTTGACAAAATTTAGTGGGTGAACTGGTTTAATCATGTCTTGACTCAAACTTGCAGTGAATACCTAAATCATGATACTTCCCCTGTCTCTCTCTCCTCTTCGTGGCCAGCGGTACACGTGTAGAGGCATCTTGAGAATTTAGTCGCACTAGTTTAATCACCGAAAAGAGAGAAGTAAGACGGCGGGAGAGACAAGGCCTGTTTTTCCCATAGCCGGCACAAGTGTGGGCCATCCTTAGAATTTAGTACGTGCGGTCCTTCAATCAGTATCTGTGCGCAAGCAGCGGGGAATTCAGCTGCGCTCATAGGAAATGGAGCCTGTCACACAAGACATATCCGCTTGATTGAGGTCCTGCTGAAGAATTAAAGTTCAACGTAGCGCGGCGGCCAGCGCGGCGCAAATTAACCCGATGGGGCAGCCAAGCTCCCGAGCTGGGCATTGGCCCTTCTCGTTAAAGCCCTCATCCCAGCGTCACTTTGCTACAAAGCTCTGTCGTGTCGTTCAGTTGGGACGATCTAACCCATAGATTCCAGATGAAATAAAGAAAAGCATAAAATGTGGGACTGTTTTGGTTGGCGTAGAGTAATGGATACCCATGTGGGGGGGGGGGGGGGGGGGGGGGGCTCTCAAAGGCAAGACGATGTGAGTGGCATTGACTAGATAGCAAACACATTAGCCATATTCACCTTGGATAGAATTATAATTAATTAACAGTGGAGGTGCATGTGGAGACATGCTATATATTCCCCCTTGAAGGCTTGATATCAATTAAAGGGACAGATTTTCAATTGATGTAACGATTGATTGTTTTGTTTGTGGGTAATTGACAAATGAACTGAAGATTATATTATTTGGGATTTTAAAGATTGGTGGTTTGCATTGATACAGGAATTAAGGCGTCACATTCATTGTGGATTTTTGTTTTTTCAAATGAAGGAAACATTTCAGTGCTGAACTACACAAGGCATTCAGTATGTAGGTGTATTAACCCCTTGAGTACGGTGGCTCTGGCAGCCAAGCGAAACGGCCACAATGTGTGGCACTGTTTTTTTGTGGCATAGGACGTCTTCCGTAGGCAAAGGGTTAAACATATGCACAGAGAAATAACATAAGTTCCTACATGGCATATTTCAGAATCTGGGCAAGAAATTCTGAATGATGATCATGTTACTCTTTCTGTCATAAATTACCATTCCCATTTGTGGCCACCTTGCCTCCTTGCATAGGATAATGTGTATGTACTGTAAGTACTACTCAGTCTGGTTTAGCCTCAGGAAAAGAACCTGGACCAGGTCACAAAATTAGCTTGGAAATCACAAATGGCTGTAAATGTACACCGCACTTTAGGACACTAGAGGAGCAGCCCAGTGATTCATAAACACCGAAAGCAATTTCCGAGGATTGTTATTTATATTTCTTTGTTGTGTATCTCTCGTTTAATATCATCTGCCATTATTGTCCGATCCATTAGCCGGGGCCGTAGAGGAACGTTAATCCCCCACCTGTACCCTTGCCTCACACCCCTCTGAACTGGGGAGTTAGGCTGGAAAGGCTCCCACCTGTACGCCTGACAGTCGGTGCATTGCCCCTGGGCGAAAGCTTGACAAACTACCCCTGTAAGGGTGGAGAGAAGAATCTTTAAGGCCCCTACACGAGTGGAAAGTTGGAAAAGCTGAAACCTAAGATGCCATTGATTCCCATTGTTCTTATCGAGGAAGAAATCAGTCAGCCATCTGCAGCTGGAGATTTCCTCAGCTGCAGAAATCAGAACCCGTTAGTATTGCGCAGATCGGCTGCTTATACTCTACTGAGGCCATTAAGGAAAAAAATGTCCAGGGCCTGATGATCCTTACTCATTCTCGAATTTCTTATTTGTTACCTGAATACGTATTCATCATGCAAATTTTTGACATGTACATGTATGGGAACTCTGTCAATGATAACATGGCAGAAATTACCTTTTAAACAAACTAAAGGGGAAAACAATTATCCATGAATTGTTGTGATCAAAAACTTGGTTCTTAATTATTTGAGACTTATTCAGTTTTAATATGACAGCAACTTCAGGTGGGAAAAGAAACCATCCTTGGGTATTTAGTATCCAAATTCAAACTGAATCTCCTGGGATCAAATCTAAATATTCTTCAATAAGCTTTCAGGAATGTTTCATTAGAACTTAGAGGCCTTGCTGTTGTGGCTATTTTTTCATATGTTCCCTAATTGATGTGAAGAAAGAAAAATGAATATTTGAAGCTGATATTTTTGGGGGAGCCCAAGGCTGTTCTGTTGCTAGATGATAGACAAATTGTATCCAAAATATTTTATCGTTTCCAGATGGGATCTTGCTGTCCAAACAGTCTTGTAATCCTCTCCGGTACCCCCAGGGGGGACGAACAAAATTTGTAGTTGCGGATTTGGTCGGGCTGGCTTGCGAGCTGTCTCACGAAGGGATCTGATGTTGGTGGGGCCAATTTGTAATTGCTTTGAAAACTCAGAAGTGTGGAAGATCTCGGGGATTTAGTTGTCGGTCCGCGGGTAGCCGAGCTGTCAGGAACGCTGACAGTGGCTTGCCTATCTGTCAACTGCGTCTTTGTGGGGCAACATGTGACATCTGCAGAACTCGCCAATGTTTGGCCAAAGCGGTTTTCAACGCGACCTTTTCCACAGACAGAATAGTTTTTACATCCCGCATAAAGCCTTTTCAACTGGAAGAAAATAGATTTGTGTTTGTTAAAAGCGCACTGTGTTGTTCTAGATTCCAGGTGATTTAATAATTGATTTACATGTAATAAATTTACAGCTAGTTAGATTATTCTTTAAGATAAGGGGTCACCCTCAAAGTAAGACTTCTTCCTGCATTTATGTTCACTTGCTTAAGTAAAAAATAGTTCAGCATGCGACATTTGAAAAAGAAAAAGAATCAAAGATGTAGAAGGTAGGAATTGAGATTTCTTATGGAGCAGGAAAGATCGTAAGATGAAGGGAAACATACCCCAGGCAAAGAATTCCACAGAGATACAGAACGAGGTAAGAAGCTATTGACATAGCTTTTCATTCTACATCTATGTACAGCTAGAGTATATTGGTGGGAACAGGTGGAAAGCCGAGTTTCATGATCAAACACCCTAACTGGAGGAACCAAGCAGGACAAGCCAGTAAAACATTTAACATGAAAATATCTGTAGAACAGACTAAGAGCAGCAACAGATCTCCGGTGAGAGAGTGATTGTAAGGATAAGCCCAACTCTTCTCCAACCAAATGAAATTACTGCTCATGCAGTATACATGCAGTTTGTGCCTGCAGAGCTTTTTATTTACCAGTGAAGGTTTATTGCAGTTATTCAGTGAGTGAAAATGACCAGAACCTTTCAAATAAACAAACAGGTCTGCCAGGTATACTTTATATCACAGGTAGTTCCAGGTATGGATAACACAAAATGTCTGGACGACTTGTAAACAGTGCTGCCACACACCCACAGAGTGTTGCACAAATGTTTAGACAGGACATTTGTTCCGTGGGATATCCAATCCGAAATTTCACTTCACACGCCGACGACGAATGGCGAGCGGCACCCCAGTTGCCTCAAAGAGAATTGCTCCCGGTACCCTGCGTCTCCCCGGGCTCCATGGCCTGGGTTTATTGTGTGCTCAATACCTGCACAGTGATGTCGGTCATGTTTACGAGAGTTACCAACCATCCCCTGCTGGTCTGCTGTAAATTAATAAGAGCTGTTGTACTTACACAACAAACAAAACCGGTTCCAATGACTTTGTAGTCTTTTTATCACACTGCTGTGCTAAATAGTCAGAGTACCGACTAAGTGCGTAAAGGCGACTTGCGGGGATTTGTCCGGTTGCTTTTTTTCGAGGTTGGTGAAAAACTTCGTTATAAGTGGATTGTTGGTTTTATGCCTGGTTTATTTGTAGGCCATAGTTTGATTAAAGAGTCAAATTTAGGTCTGGATTTTATACAGAAGTTAAACAATTTCAGTTTTTCACAGTCATAAAAGTGGGCGGAGTCTGATTTCCAGAGACTTAACTCGGGATGTGTATTATCTCTGTCATAGTTTAGTTTGCTAAACCTTTCTAGCTGGTTGGGGACTTGACGTTGTCAGAATATGTTTCCATTTGAGTTTGAATTCTTCAGCCTGCCAGAACAGAGTTATTGCCCAAGGGGGAACAAGAACATTCGGAAGCAAGAGACATTATCCTCTTATAAGCATCATATTTCTCGATCCAGGGAAAAACAACACTCTAATACTTTTCAATCACGCTTCAGTAAATCGCGATCGTAAAAATTTCTTGCTTGACTCTCCCAACAACACCGGAGAATTCCCAGCCGACTAAGATGCTCGGCATAGTAATCCTGTCAGGGACCAAGCAAATTGCAGGGGACCAGCTATTAACGCTGTCGGCTTAGTGCAATGGAGCGGGCAAGCGAGCTAAGATTTTTACACCGGTCTGATGTCACAATAAACCAATCAAGCGAAAGACCTACCTGTATATTCTGCTGTCCCACTGTGAAATGTCTATAATGTTGTTACAGTTGTACTTTGTAATATTATTGTGTCTTTTTTTTGGTCAGTACAATTTAAAACATTTAGTTATTACTGGATATAGGTAGTCAGTCATACCCTGATTTTCATTGTTAGGTTAATTAGGAGGAGTTTGTTTATTAGTGGCCGAGTTTCCACCAGGATTGTTTTGATGTTTGATGGAGCACAAAGCAATCTCAAATTTGGCTATGTATCAAAATGAGAATTTCAGTTTCATTGTTGTTACAGTTGCTCTGTCTCCAGCATAGTCTATTTACCCCCGTCTTTGTTCTGGAGAACAAAGCGCTGCTCATAATTCCAGAAATAATACACGTACATTTTTTGTTTGGGGTTTTTCAACACAGGCTTATTAATTTGACGAAAGTATATCAAATTTTATATTTTTCAAGGCCTAGTACTGTTTGATCTGGAGGTGTTTTTTCAGTTGCCAGCAAAAAAAAAATTAGTGCGTGCCCCAAGCTCCAAGCCACTTGCAAGATTGTACTTAAAAATAGAATGGATTAACAAAAAACAAGCCTGTTGGGGACCATGTAAATGGGAAAATGGCCAGAAATGCTTTTTGCTATTCGCCGTTATTCCATGTTGTCATAATAAAATTGATTTATTTATCAGAGTAATTGTGCCACTGGAGTAAATTCATGTTCCACTTTTCCTATTTTCAAGGGGGGAACCTTCACCCCGAATCTGAAATTCATCTGTGTCAAAAAAAGATGGTCGAGTGGAGAAATCCCAAATGTGACCGAGAGTGTCTGAAACGCCTGTGGGTCTTTCACATTCGATTCTCGCAGCTTTTTGCTACTTTTTCATTCCTTTTTTCCTCGCGCATGGACGCCGCATCCTTCCCCCCTGCCTCTCTCTTTGGCCGTTGCTAGGATTTCTTCCCCTCTGCTGGGAGTTTTTTTTCCAGACGACTCGATCGAGGTGAAGTTTAGGAACGAACAGAAAGTGCTTTTTGCATGCGGGCAGGGGAATTTTCTCGCGCCGTTTATTTGTGTGGGGACGTGTTTTTTTCCCTGTATGTGCATTTGTTTAGAGGCAAGTTTTTAATCAGCGTATAATGTGGTGTTTGAAATTGCCTTTTCCCTTGGAAGAGCATCGAGATTCAAGATTGGAGGCAGCATTTGGGAATTGTATAGACAAAGAATGAAATACATTAGTGTGGTGAATTTTTCACAAAGACTCTTGTAAAAGATACCTTGCACTAAAGTGTATAGCTTTACGTG
The DNA here is from genome assembly GCA_037893225.1 of Hippasteria phrygiana. NCBI lineage: Eukaryota > Metazoa > Echinodermata > Asteroidea > Valvatida > Goniasteridae > Hippasteria > Hippasteria phrygiana. The sequence continues at coordinate 989,319 of JAZGUH010000234.1, forward strand.
AGCTTTCTCAAGAGGAGTTGAGCCCAGTGCAATATTTGTCACAATATGTATAAATGCTAGCCAAATTCTTAAAATTAGTCAGGTTCTTGAAATGATTAGCAAAATATGACATGATATTTTGGTGAATTTTAGATAAGAATTGTATTGATTTTTAACCATACTCAATATTTTTACAATTTTTAATGCTACTGTATAGCTTGAGATACATGCATATATACAATATTTAGAAAACACATTTTGTAATATAAATTGAACTAAAAATAACTTGCTCGGCATGAATAACTCAAAAACTAATTTGGAAACTAGTTTTCATTGTTTATGAATTGGCACCTAATTATTTACGTTTTCCCAAACATACATGTAGCTCTCTTTCCCTCCCCCCCCCCTCTTTTCCTGTCTTGGAAGGCCCAAACTATCCATATTTAGCAGATCTCTGAGACTCTGAGTGACATGTTTACCGATTGAAACGGCATGATTGGGAAGGCTTCTTTTTACTGCTATTTCTCATCAATTCTGGTCGGTCAAACTGTCAGCCCTGGCCAAAATGCAGATGAAAAGAGAGAGAGAGAGAGAGAGAGAGAGAGAGGAAAAACTGTCTGGATATGTCAGGGGTACGTTGGTCGAAGGAAAAGGGGTGGGAGGGCGGCACTTTTTCTGTAAGGGTTACCAGTTTGCATAAAACATGAGAAGAGATTGAATGCATTATAGATTGCAGTGGTAAGGTATGGGTCGCTATTGTTCAACCTTTAGGGAGGAACGCTGGAAAATAGGCATTTTCAGAAATTTGTTTTACCTTGATGTAATTTTGTTCTTTATAAGCCTTTCCAACAAGAATTTTAGCTGATTTAATTTATTTTTTCTGTAATCGGGTACATTTGTAGAGCATTGGCCGTTATTCAGTCCTTTTATATAGGCAACACTTGATCACGGGTAAGGCGGCTGTTCTTGTGTTCTGACAGCGAAGATAAAGAGCATTCTCACCTTCAGACAAGATTTTTATCAAGGTCTCGATCCATGAAAGTTCAGTTTTTGATGATCTACCTGTGAAATTCAATGCATAAATTTGAAAAACATCCAGCTCGTTGGACAGTGATAATAATGAAACACTGAATTTAAACATCAGCGCTGCGTGTGATTTCACAAAAAATTGCAAAAAAATTCAAATGTTCTTTTGATGAGCCCTTTGTACATGTACACGTAAAGCCGTGTTTCCATTGGACTTTTTCTTCCGCGGCCTCGCAAAAACTTAACGCGACATGCCTTCGCGTAATTCTAAAGAACGTTTATTTGCCTTGCGAGGCTGGCAGAATGGCTCACGTTGTGGGCACTGTACATAATCACCTTTGACCTGAACGGGATAGATGTGGGGTAACCTAGCGAAATTTTGTGCATGCTAATCAATTCTGCCATGTTTCAACCAGTGAACGGACGAAAAACACAGTTGTATTCATGTACATGGGTCGTCTGTCGGTTCGCTCCACTGCAAAATGCGAGCGCAACTGCATGTAATCACAATGTGGGTGTACTATACACAAAGAGACAGAAAACCATACCACCATTTTCTCGCACACGCTTGCGATAATTGCTGTGCAATTGACGTAATACAGGAAGTTGCATTATTTACACAGCGGTTTTCCCGCGTGGTTGCGGTAGTTCTACAGTGAGGGGCTGTTTCCATTGGACTTTTTATCGTCGCTGATGACTTTCCGCAGCCGCGCGGATATCTTTCGCGACCGCTTTCGGCCTGGTTGTTTTACTTCAAGGTCACGGTAAGTGGACAGGGACATACTAGTTTACCGCGTGTCCCCATTGGATTTAATTTTAGTCATTCTACAGAAAAGTCGCGGTAGATAAAATAAGTCCAATGGAAACACGGCTTAAGATGTACGACAATATTTGCATGCTGCTTTGGATGATAAATAGGAAACTTCCACAAAACATTCATGTCACCTTTACAAACGGTTATATACCTATTTACGCATTGGTGTATTTAGTGTAAACTCTGGAACACTTTAGGAAACATTAAATGTGGAAAGGGCCAATCTGAATTGTCAGTATTTTCTAAAATTGTCTTGACCCACCCACACACCTCTGTTTTAGATTTTAAATGTACTGACTGCAATATTCTGCATATAGAACAAACTGATGCTGCAGTTGACTCCAAATCTTTCCATTACTGCTAATCCCTCTCAGTCCTGACAGATCTTTTGTCTGTGCCTTTTTCACATCCGTCACAATTAACTTTCAGTTTTAAATAAGTTTTTCATGCAGCGACCTTTTCAGAACTCAAAAACATTGATTAAATTTGAGTGACCCCTTACTCTCAGCGTACTTGTCTGTAAAAATCGTGTTAGAATTCGCACAAGATGTCAAGAAAATAGCTGTGCTGGCATGCACGGTGATAATCCAACATCTGATTTGAAATTAAAAACCAGCTTGGTGTGCCATTAACTCTTGCATGTCCCATGGTGCGTGTTTCCAGCTCATCAGCCATTCCTGGCCACGTCCCCGTATTTAGCACTCAGCGCCCGTACGACGTGCACAATAAGCACTCCCCGAGGGCGGTCTGATATCAGTACCCGCGACAGGGGACGCAGTGAGCGAATGAGAAGGGGAGAGAGTACGGTGCAAAAAAACAAAAACAGCAAAAGTTATAGAATATAAAAGTATCTGAGCTACCACTAATGTGCGAGAACAAATATGAGGCAAGAATAAAACAGCGAGCATACGTGTACATGTATATGTGTATGTAACTCAGGCATCCGTCCATCTGCATCGGGTTCTTTGCAGGGAAATAGGCTGGAAAGCAGAAAAAATTCTCCAAGTGAGCCACAGCAAATATCTATAGCGAATAACTGTATGAGCCAAAAAGCGGCCGGAATAGCCACAAACCAAGCTAGACTAAATTATTTTTGGGGCTGGGATAAGTTAATTAATCGTACCAGTTGTGCTATATTAAATCTTCCAGGTTTATTAATCAATGAGTAATTAAGTCCAAAAGTCAGAAATACTTGTGTGCTACCTCTTGAAAGCAAAACATTTCTGTAAATGATTCGTTTTTGGTTTCGCAAAGTCACACCCTTTTGCACGAGAAAGGTGTAGGGCCTACTTTGTCAAAAGCTGGGGAAAAGTGGTTTCGTGGAAAAAGCGGTTTCACAAAGTAGCACTCAAGGAGTAAACACTCAAATTGAGGTTACTTCTTGAAACCACTTCTTGTCATGTGCCTCAGAATGAGTGTAGACAGTTTTCATGGGATAGTGACTCGAGTGTTACCACGTAAAACCCGTATAATGTAGGTTAGTGGAGTAAGTTGATGTTACTAATTGACTTCCAACCTTGAAACGTGGTGTAGATGTACAAAAACAGCCAAACGCTTGGGAAAAAAATAATTTTCTGGAAAAAAATAGAATTGTTTTACACAGAGTGGTACTTTGTGGCATTGAAGATGATATAGGCCTATGTTATGCTTTTTTATGTAAAGTGTTTGTTTTAAAAATATGATAAACACCCCGAAAAACATGGTATTATATTTTGGAAACCCTCTTCATATTTATACATTATCAGTCCTTCACAGAAAGGAACTCCCAACACAGACTACAAAATGTAAGAAAAGCTGTCGGCTGTAATTCCACTTGCACAGAGATCTTGAAGCGATACTGTAGGATGGTAGATAACGTTGCCATGGTTTCTCCGCCTTATCCCATCTCAAATGGACATGAAGTAAAATGCCGAGGTTACCATGGTGATAGCTAAAGTGTAGTTCAAGCTTGATCTGACGTACTTAGATATTTTTGAGGAGTTTCACCTAAGTGTTATTTCTACGTTCTTTGAAAAGGGATTTCAAACTAACGTTATGATCAAGTTACAGCATCGAATGTGAATGGAAACCTTTTGCAAGAGTGGTTGATACCTGCGAAATAACTGAACACAGCATACTGTTGACTTGAACATATTTGGAAACTGGAAAATATGAAAATGATGTGAAAGTCTGTTTCATGTTTTATTCTTTATAGAATTAGAGACCTGATTAAAAGGAATTTGTACAATCCCCACTTTTTGTTCTGCTGCTTTCTGTACTTCGAAAAAAAGATGCCATCATTGAAATTGGATGAATTGTTGTCGCCTTGTTTAACAAGTCCTGTGGAAATGTCATTAAGGAGCGATGGTGTTGAGTTTCCAGCGCGAGGATTTAGCGGACTTCTGCACCGGTATCAGAAATCGGAAAAGCCTGTGCACCCTGAGTAATTTATTGTGAACGAAAAACCTGCTGAGCGGAGGTGTTGAATTATGCATATCATCACTTCTCTACTCTTGTCTCTCTCTCTTTCCCCCTTTGATGGAGAAACGGTTGCCATGGAGTAAAGTATCCACGTTTGTGGTCGAGATCTGTTCTCGAGATACTCATTTGGGCTTACGTGCAACTTGGCGGATTTCTTCATGTTTTCTGCACTTTTGCTAACCCTGGCACGGACCTAGGGAAATTGTACGGGAGTTGCAAAAAGAGATGGAAAATGTTCGAAAACAAAAAGTGTTTTGCGACATGCGTCCACAAAGAACGAAACAGTCTGAAATATTATAGCCCTGAGAAAATCCCGCAGAGAGCATTTACGGCTGCGCGAAAATATCATTTACAAAGGCGTCTGCCAATCACGCTGAAGGGATAAAGACAGGAAAGCTTCGGCGGGCATTGTTTTGCTATAATGGGCCCTGGAGTGCTGTACCCCATGGGTACGGCGGCCTCGGCACAAACAACATCTCGCCTTTTCTCCGGTTTCTTTAATATCTTGGCACGTGTTGATCAGAAAGCTTACACATGCTTTGCTGTATATTCCCAGTGTGGGCTGGGCATATGAAGTACTTCTGCGACTTAAAAAAAGGAGTATTTTAACTGTCATCTGATGGAAGGATAAAACTTGAAACCAGAGAGAGAAAATTATTGCTTGAATTACAGTCCCCAAGGAACGTGCTGGACGATTTGACAGCACTTAAGTTTCTAGCAGATTACTTGCCATTTTTGTTTGTGTGTTTTTGAGGAAGTATGACATTTTACCTTGTCCTTCATATGCCAAAATTGTAAAAATTACTTTTAAAAACATAGATTTCCCCCTTTCATAAATCAGGTCTAACTACAGTAGCTTCGGCCAGCAGAGCATCGCAAATTTTCTTGGCTTAAAAAAGTACAAAGCTCATAGAGCAATTTGTTTTGTGGTCAGCAGAATTAAAGTTGACATTCCAAACCAGGGTTTTAGGTTCCACCCCAGTTATATTATACTAAAAGGTTGTGAAAAGAAAAGAAATTCCTTAACCTCTTCCACTTTTCCCACAAATGTTAACCACAAGGCTGCCAGTCATATGTGCCTTTGTTGCAGTTAAATAGAAGCCAGTATCTTCAGAATGTCGAGCAGTCAATTCAGCTGTTAATGTTGGCTTTTTGGTCACTTTTTCTTCAGACCACAAGGTGTTTGATCTGCTTGAAAAATCTTGGGGTTCTGTTTTTAGAAAGAGATGTTGTCAGATTTCCTCTGTTAGCTCAAGTTTGTGGGGAATTTGGCCCGCCATTCAGTAACTTGAGTTGGTCGTTGAAATTTTGCTGCCAGTATGTCTATTTGATTGACATTTCGTGTTTGGTTTTGGTTGGAATGACCACTGGTGACCTCAATGTGGAGTTGCTGTTTCAGGAACTCTAAATGTAAAAAAAAAATGATAAAATTACTAGGAATAGTATAAATTACTAGAAATATTTGCACTTATTATGATTTAAAATCATGTCCTTAAATGCTAAAATAATGTATTTCTGATTAGTCTATAACTAGGATTGTTTGTCATAAAGATTTATATAGAAATAAGATTATTCAACAACAGTAAAAAATATACACACCTTAAATGTAGTATGCAACATTTGCAGACATCAAAAATCCAAACTTCAGAATTATTATGAAATACCTTACTTGACTGTGAAATCATGGCACCTGGTGTGTTGTCATTTTCAAGAAAAGTGGAATTTTTGTATCAATTTTCAGCAATTGTTGGCCGACAATCGTTGGATAGTCTAGTTCCCTGACCTGATAATTTCCTGACATCTATAAATTGCTCCAGTTTTTCTGAAGTAGAGTCAGGGAACCAGACTACAAGAACAGCACTTTTCCCCCTCCGTTTTCTCCGTTTTGCCAGCATCTATGCACACAAAACTTTAAACAGTTCAGTGTTACAGTAGTATTTGCTATAAAATACTAACCCCCAAATCCATTCATTTCTGAGAATTACAGCAAAAGCAAATGTTGTATACTACCTTTAACCCCTTGGGCACGGTATTTTACGGGAGACGTCGGGGTGTTGCAGCAGTTCTGGCAGCCAAATCGAACCGCTACAATGTGTTTGTGCAGTCAAGCATGACATAAACAATAAACAATAATCCAACAATGGATTGAAACTGCACAAATGGCGGCCAATGGCGTCATTCGGCCTGGTGGCACTTTTCTATTCATCCGTACGCAAGGGGTTAACAACCAATAAAAAACAACTCACCACATACATGTACTATTTAAAAAAAATCAGCTTCAAATTTGACAAAGTTTCTCTTTAATTCTGGCCATCCCAGACACCCTTTTTGAGCAGAACAACTCCACAGCCTACCTCCACCAACAATTGGCAAAGTACTCCAACAATGCAGAAAGAAAAAAAAACTGGTTTGGCCATGTTAAAAGCTAACACCAGAAAGGGTCCATTGCAAACGTGCTTTGTGCTGTAAATTGTTAGTTGTGGCGGTACCAGATTTTTTGTTATTCAATGAGTACTTCTTTGAGTACAGAATCACCCATGCAAACCCAATGTGACAGGGCCATTAGGTTTGGTGCAAGGGTGGGTTGCACTGTTGGCAGAGTGGGTCTGATGAGGTTAGCAAGTTGTATTAAAGGGGCAATTTGGCTGAGTTGCATTGCAATGCGACACCTATAGTTTGTGTTGGAGAGGCGGTTTTAATGGCGTATCATGCGAAAAGGTTGACATCAGTCAGTTCCCTCATTTTGCACACGATTTACGCAAATTTGAAGCATTTCATTTAGTTCATTTCATTAGGAAAGTACTTTAACCCTAACCCCCTACGGTGCATGCAAAATCATATTCAAATTGTTGGATTTAGCAGGGTTAGGTTAAATGATGAACAAAATATCACTTGGTCAGAGAAATTCAGACAAAGTGTCCAAAATTGAAAGTCTGTTTTTTACACCACATGACCACATATGGGATAAACTTCATTATTTAATTATTTAATTTACAACTCTGGACTTCTTTTGAACTGCAGAATCCATTGCCTAAGGGATCTTTGTACCAAGTGGAAAATTTCATGATAGAATTGACACAAAGAAAGCTTCCAAAATACCATCTGATGTTAAACTCTTTGTCGAAAAGTTCAAGTCTGATTGGAACTTTAATAAATGATTTCCACCAGATTTCCTACCAAGACCCCCTTGACAAGCCAAACAGCTACTGTGTTACTGCTGCCACTATTGGCCAAAAGATTAATGACTTCTCTTAAGCCTTCTGTCAGCCCATTAATATCTTTCAGAAGAGCTGCCCCCCCCCCCCCCCCAACCTATGGCTTAATTTCCTGGCCTGGTGGAGAATTCTCTTGGTCTGGACTTTGTAAGGAAGTTGCCTTTGTGTGGCGTTTGGTGCCAGGCATTCCTAGGAGATTAATCTGGAAGATTTGTGGGATTAACCAGATTTTTTTATTTGCAGAGTTGTGTTTCCCCCTCAATTTTTGTTGGTAGACAGAGTCCATCTTTAATTCATTTGGGAGAGTTCTTCTTTTTCTCAAAACAAACCTTGAAACCTCATCTCTTTCAGAAGTTTTACAAACATACTCCATAGTTTCGCCACGTCCAACTGTGCTGCCCCCATTTACAGGGTACAAATGCAGCAATCCAGACGGCTAATTTGCTCTCTTTGATAAAAAGAAACAAATTCATCACTTTTAAGTGCTTGTAATTGCATCCCGCCCCCCATAGCAAGAGAGTGAACACAGAACCCATGGGAGATTTTGTGTTGTCCCATCCAGGAGAATTTCTTTTAATGTTTGTGATTGTGGTTGGTGATTGGTTGGAGAGTTTGTGTGGTCAGCTCTCAACAGAATCTCTTCTTTGCTCCAGGAACATCAAACGTCCCACTTAGAGAATTGAATCCCTCTGTAGATGAACATTCTTCCCAACTGGTTGTCTGTTACAGCCGGTTCCCCTTTTCAAAAAATGTTATGACAGTGGACAATATTGGCCCAGTCAAACAATACCAGGACTGCTTAATCGTACACAATGAGCCTCTTGTCCTGTTGCACCCTTACACGACCAAGAGCCGGTTTCACAAGGGCGCTGCAAACACACATCTGCGACGATTGGCGCTGGGTGTCTGACACCTACATGTAAGGCTTTCACATGATACAACACAGTCCGGTAACGAACGTCCCTCATTTTGCAATGTTTGCACGTGTATCGCTGTTGTTGCGATATTATGAATGATGAAATTTATAGGGTACCCATTGATTTTCCCGCACTGTTAAAAATTTCGTAAAATAGGTGTTTTCCCCTTTTAAAAACAAACAATCACCGTATTTTAGTTTTAATGGATTTTGGACGTAAACTTACGGCACTAAATTTTGGAGGAGGTCTCGATCCCTGTCATTAACTGCACGGGACCCATGCGATTTGGTGACAGATACACTTTCACACAGCACGGAATCCGTGCGTTTGTGACATCGATGTAATTTCATCGCACGGGATCCGTGTTTCCAACGGTCGTGTGAAACAGGCTAATGTTTGTACTGGTGTTGAATAATGGATCCACAGGTGTCCAAAATAGGACTCTGCAATTCCTACCCCCAAGTCCACCCCTTAGCTGAATCCCCATAGCACCCCCTTACTCTCAAGCAATATCAAGTAAACAAGATCTTACATAGTATCGGGACGAGCTTTACTTACATACTGACAGTTAGGGAGCCTGCCAACATTCATGTAGGGAAGATTGCTCGGTTGGTAGAGCACCGGTGTGGTATTGCGGAGGTCGCAGGTTCAAATCTTTCTCCTGCTAGTTTTCTTTGTTCACTTTGAGAACAAAAAAATAAAAATCTTAATAATGTAAACAAGGGTTCTTAAAATTGTGGTTGTGGTATTTAATCGTATTAAATCGCTGAATTTCCACTTTGTACGTGTTAAGATATTCTGTGTTGCTGTTTGTTTTGATTCTGTGTCTTAAAGAAACCCATCTTAATTGCTGTGCTACTCAAATGCAAGATAAAACAAAGCATGTACAATAAGGCATATAAGCCACTCAAGGGGATTATTGAGGCTTGTTTGAAACTTCTTGTAATTTCTTAGTGTGATTATAACACACTCAACAATTTACAAACCTGGGAACGTTTAACCCTTTGAAGCCAGATGACGTCTGTACACGTATAAAAAAATTGCCACCTGGCCGGATGACGTTTATACACGTCATTCTCTGCATTTTCAATCCATTGTTGGATTAATGTGTATGTTACGCTTGGGTGCACAAGCCTCTTGTGTCTGTTTCGCATGGCTGCACACTCCGCCTCATAAATAACCGGCTTCAGGGGGTTAACAGGTGTATTTCCAGAACTCCATCTTAAGAGAATTACTAGTAAATAGGAACAAACTTATATAAACATCTATACTCAAGCTGTGTTGATATAGAACACTCTAAATTTAAAGTAGGGGTTCGAATCCTGCTGTAACTGCTTGTCTTTGTGCAATATAAATTAAAAATTCTCATGCAAGATAACATCTGTGCTTTGCCGGAGATACAAATATGTGCCTTATGGCTCTGAACATGTTTAAACCCCTTGGGCACGGTATTTTACGGGAGACGTCAGGGTGTTGCAGCGGTTCTGGCAGCCAAATCGAACCGCTGCAAAGCGTAACACAAACAGTTAGCAAACAATGGATCGAGTAACAACCAGCCAGATTGTCTTTTTTTCAAACGGAGGCCATGGTGTTAATAATACAGGTTGTCAATCTTGTTCACAGAGCTATAGTCTATTTAATAATGCTGATACATTCAGGAGTTCTGTGGTTAGCCATTCTGGCAGTTCCTGGCCACACTAAGTGGTGTATTGGTGTAGTGGATCATTGAAACAGGTTTGTGGTTTTCATTAAGTGGCTAAGTTCAGATTGAATTCAGATTCATCAATATTTTGCCCACTTCTGTGCTCTTTTTGTTTTTCTTGCCTTTTCTGGTCAGTCCTTGACCAGGCTGCTAGTGATTTTGTTTGCTCTCTGATTCATACCTACTCCAGTGAAGTCCAGAGAGACAGACCACTCAGTTTGCAATGAGATAAATAGACGTGGTTGTTATCTATTGGGTTTCCTGTCTTTGTTCGCGACAGATTAATGGGAAGAGCAATAGTGCCCTCTATCGGTAAGCTGCGATGCTATTTCTGTATTCTATTAGGTTGACAATTTGATCAGGTTCTAAAGGTTTCTCACAATATTTTGTACTACTCGTGCTGATACGTTGTGTTGTTTTCCAACCCCCATCCTATCATGGAATACCCCGGATACAAAACTTATCTTTTCAATGATGCCTCATTGTGTATGTGCAATATTCAAGCACTTTCTCTCTGCCTTCCAGTAACTAACAGGCATCTAATATCCTAATGCTTCGGAAATTTCCCCAAAGATTTGACAAGGGGCTTGTGGAGTGTATGACCAGGCAGTCCAACAAGTATCAGATATGGGAAAATGCATGGGGCCTAGAGGTTTGGCGGGAGAATAAAATCTTCTAGATTTTGCGAGAAAATGGAAAAAAGAACCTACATGTAGGGAGGGGGGGGATAGCATCAGATATGATAGATGAAGGAAGAAATTGAAATCTGCTGGAAATTTCCCCAAAGATTTGAGGTGTTTTTTTTGCATTGTTGCAGATCGTAGAGTTTGCGGTCTTGTAAATGCAAACAGGTTGGTTATTTTTCTGTTCTTGTTTTTTTGGTTCTTGAGGAGAGAGTGAGGGGGACTTTCTTGTGGCAAATTTGTGTGTGATCATGACTTGCGCCTCGAGCGACCGAGCTGCAGAACAAGGCAATTTCCCGGCAGATTTGCTGTACGGGAATTCAGGCTCTCACATTAAGAGAATGAAATGGCCTGGGGTTGACGATAAAAAATAAAAAGAAGAAGAAGGGGGGAAAAAAAGCAGGAAAAAACTGCCAATATGGTCAAATTGGTTACAAGGCATAGCAGATGGGATAGATTGTGACTGGTGTGAATATTTATGGTGAAAGTAATTTAGGAAGCTTTGAAAGAAAGAAATTGAGTATATATCTATCTGCCAAAGAAAAACTATTGTCGCACGTCTTGTCATGCTGTGGTTACGTAGAACAATTTACTAACTTTATTATTGTAAAAAATATGTGTGAAATAGTTGACTTCATTTGAATGGATGCTCAGGAAAATACAGGAACTTAGGAAGTAACATTTTCTTCTCAGAAATTGTGTTTGTATTAATTTGAAACAAGTACAATAATACTTTCGTAAACACCACTTCATGTTATCATAGAGTGAACTGACAGATTTTACTTACGTTTAAATTACCATTCAGAAGCAGTCAGGCAAAATACTTAAGCTCCTGCAGTCGATTTCCCTCTTAACAAAGTAATGGGCCCCCTTATGTCCGAAAACCCCCGCACCAATCCTACGTGTCAATTCCGTATTTACGGACGAGAAAACGCAATAAAAAATTGCCATGTCAAAACAAGGGCCCTGGCGCAGGCAAACACGTAATGGGAATCAATAGACAATATCCGCCGCAGCGAGATTGGTATCGGCTTCAAATGAATAACTCAAGACAAATCTGCCGCGGCACGGAGCGTGGCTACTGCATTTTCCTTTCCCTTCTCCTGTCGATGCAAATCAACCGGGCTGAAAAATGGAGACCTTAAGACTTGCAAATCGACAGTTACATGAAGTTAGACTTGCTCAGATACTTGTTCTCTGTATTTGAGCAGCGTGTTGGTTGAAGAGCGCTAGTTATTTCTACTGATTGTGCAAAACTCAGACAGGACTCGTAAAATCTACTGAATTTTTACTCGGCGTATTTTTATACCTGATATGATTGGTCGAAAAACACCTCAGTCATGGCTAGCATAGCTACCATAGCTACTTGTGCAGGCCAAACTTCAACAGTCTTTTTCTGTATTGTATACTTTTAGCTCTGTAGAATTTGTACATATTAAAAATAACAGATGCAATTCATTCCATATTTCACATGGTGTTGCCCGCAATCCCAGTCTTTCTCATCGTACCCACCATGCAAAGCTTCAAATCGTATTTAATTCATTCCATAGTTGTGTAAACTACAGGGACTTCATCCAGTTCATCTAGTCTGGTTCCCTGTCCTGAAGATTCCCTGATGTCTATATCTATAGACCACGGTTTAGAATAGATCATGACATGCAGTGTTAGTCCGAGTGACGTCAGTGGCATCATTCAAATTTAATATTCTTGCAAAATCCAGTCGGCAAAATACTGCAAGAGTAGGGCATTAATTGTTTTAGTTTTTATATATAATTGAGAATTCAAATTCCAGGATCTGTAACGGGCCTGACAGACATTTTGTTATTGCGAACATTAACGTTAACAGCATTAAACGTTAACAACATTAAATGTTACCGAAAACAAGTTCGGAAAACTTCGGATATTTTCGGAAACTGGCAAAATTCTGCCAGTTTTTGTCACGTGACATTGGCGGCTACCGGACCTAATATTCGTCAAAAATAGTCACAATATTTTGGTCTGGGAACCAGACTACAGTTCATACAGTCTGAGTCAATTCTATCCTCTCGTATAACTGACATGTCATTTCTCTATCGGTATAAAGTTTAGGCTCAAGGGAAGATATTTTGTGACGGAGTGCTTTGTACTCAGAATGGTTTCTTTGCACAACCAACAAACACTGACTGATGTAAGTCTATGCATTCTGATCTGCTACACGCTAACAGTACTCCCGTTTGCATGCTTTTCAGCTACAGTACATGTGTACCCATATGAACAAAAATTGTGTTCGTATCCGATTTGATAACAAAATCACTGTTGACATTGTGTTTTACTTCCATGCTATCAACACAGTGTTACCAGAATCCTTTGAGAGAGAAACAAATCCATAAATATTCTTGACCAGCCTAGAAATATTTTAAGTGTCCATCACATTGACAACCCACCCCATGCATTTGTTGAACTTGTTAAAAATAACAGACCCAGTCCATAAATGTCCAGAATCAGCTGCCCAGAGTAAACAGTTTCCCCCCTGAATGGTCTGGCCTCCCATCCCTTGTTGTTACAATAATGACAGGCCACTTAATTACTAATCCTAAATTATCGATACAGAGCGAGAAGGTCAGTACAAGGCTGCGCTTTCCAGACTTTTTAATTACAACCACTTTAATTATTTCGGCCCGTTTCATTCCGTTCTGGAGCCGGCTTTCCTCGGGATTTTGTGTAGGGTAGGCCTAAATATAATCAGAATATTGTTATAGTGAGGGTATCCGCAGTTTAAAAAATATCTCAATCGAGAAAAAAAGAATTAACATAGTAATAAAGTCTCTGATAACACAATAGTTGTGGGCTTATGGATTGTGGATATTTGTGAATAGTTGTAAATATCAAGCATGTATCAACAGTATTTCAAGTGTGGGAACACTTGAAAAACTGTTGTACTGTTATTTAGTTCAGCTAGCGGTTTCATTGATTTTGTGTATAGCTTGATATTATATTTGCAGGTTGGAAATATCTCTTAACCCCTTGACGAAGCCAGCTATAGAAAATTACCACCTGCCTGGATGATGGCAATACGCATTATCTGCATTTTCAATCCATTGTTGGGTTATTGTGTGCATTATGCTTGGCTGCTCAAGCCTCTTGTGTCCGTTTTGCTTGGCTGCACAAGCCGGCACCCTGGCGCCCCATTATAACAACCGTGATCAAGGGGTTAATCTAGTCTACATGTACGTACACAATATGCAAGGCTTACATTCTAGCGTCTGTTTAGTGGATCTGGACGGAGTTAGTATTTTTATAACGTATATTAGTACATGGCAGACAGATATTATATTGGAACCGTATGTACATTTGTAATACCTGATATATTTGTTTTGTCGAGTCCATTGTTTTAGTTACATTGTCAAGGGATTCTTAAAACTGTCTTTTGTAACCTTCAATCTTTTTATGGACATCACCCAATTGCTAAAATCCACTCTAGATAATAGGGTTACGATCAGAGGTGGTAGAGGTGGTGTAAGGTTGGCAACATTTTGAATTGCCAACCCTACCACCCTTACAGTTTTCCTGGCCTAGATATAAATAGAGGATAATTCTTCAACAGATTCCAGAGAAATTATCCAAATTTTCAGACTTGTAGACCCTGGCGGAATAACTTCCATTGTCGGTGAGACCAACTCACCTTCCCTATTGGATCTTGATGAAAATGTTTCCTTAAAACCCTCCTGTACTAATTGATATAACTATCACAGCCTATCAAAAACTCTAAACACCAACTCTGACAGTTTGTGTGTGTTTCAACCTGTCACTTGATATGTTTTGATATATAGGGTAGCTGGCTCTATTTTGGCCTTGAGAACAGGAGGTTTAACCCTAACCCCCTAGGCCCTTTAATATTGCTAGGAACCATCAAAAATCCTCCAAAATCCTCCGGTGCTTCAATCACCATTCATCCTCAATCCTCCAAAATCCTCCAAAACCACCATGAGGATTTTGGAGGATTGAGGAGGGTTAGGGTTAATTAATGTAGCTGTTATGTTGCTGAGTTTTTATGCAATCCCTCACACAAAATAACTTTCAGAATTTCTCTACTTCTTCCCTTTTTTTTCTCTCTGTCCTTTTGCTCCTGCCTGTCACCATTGATCTAATGACATCATCTTTCTGCATATTCATTGGCTGCCTCTCCCCCTTCAAACCCAATGACATCACTTCATTCTTGGACAATCAGGTAAGAGATATAGATTTGTTTATCAGTATTTGACAAAAAAAATTCTTACACAGCATTGGTATTGCACAGCTTACAGCAGCATTACAGGCATGGTGGTCAGCTGGTCAACTCAGAATAATACTTTGAGACACTGTCCAATTTGGTGTCTTGCAGTTGCACTCAATGTCAGGGAAACCACTCAGTTATTTATCATTGGCTATCCAGTGTCTGGCTGGTCCAGCCTTGGACCTGCTCAAGACTCCACCTGACCCTGTCCAAATGTGTGTGACCCCAAACTCTGATATATATCTGTCTCCTGGCTGACCTAACAACCCTAAGCCTTCCAATCAGTGTCAAATTCCATACCAGTTCTGGTGCAGAATTTTGTTTTGCTACATGTAGGTTAAAAAAATGAGCATTTTGTCAGTAGCTGTTAAAGGTAATATACAACATTTGCAAACATAAAAAAAAAAAACCACTGAATTATTATGAAATAGCTCACTTGATTGTAAGTCGATAATAGTCTCAAGCATCTTGTGAAATCATGGCACCTTGGGTGTGCTGTCATTTTCAAGAAATGTGGAATTTTTGTATCAATTTCCAGTGATGGTCGGCTGACCATCCTTAGAAAAACTGACCTTTTTTCAAATACTGCCCCCAATTTACCAACTTTTATAGTCCATATTTTGTTCGGCAATTGGTTACACATCCGAGAATAGGCGCAAGCAAGCCAGCTAGTCTAGCAGGGTTCCCACGGTCATGGAAAATCCTGGAAAAAAAGTTGTCCTGGAAAGTCATGGAAAAGTTACGGAAAATTGGGAAAAATATGTAAGTCATGGAAAAGTCATGGAAATCAAGACCATGCAAGCATTATTTTTGATGGGCGGCTTTTGATGTGAGGAGAAGGCCATTATTAATATTAATTAAAACTTATTTTCAAAAGCTAATAAATGGTTAGCCCAACAGATGCGCACGGTGGTTTTGGCTTGTCCCAGACGAGGAAACCCCCGCAATCACAGTTCTCTTATAGACGACCAACTGAACTTTTCAAAAGTATCAAGAACCCCGTATCATAATAACCAAACAACTTTTCTCTGAAAAATGGCGTTAAATGTCATGGAAATTGTCATATTTTAGTCCTGGAAAGTCCTGGAAAAGTCATCGAATTTCGTTTTCAGATTTCTGTGGGAATCCTGTCTAGTTCCCCGACATAATTCCCTGACGTCTATAAACTGCCCTGTTTTGTCTGAAGTAGGGTCAGGAACCAGACTACAAGAACAGCATTTTTTCTTTGTTTTCCCAGCATCTATGCACACAAAGCAGGTCAGTGTTACAGTATTTGCTATAAAATACTAAACCCCCAAATCCCCCATTTCGGAAAATTACAGCAAAAGCAAATGTTGTATACTACCTTTAACCAGGAGCTTTGAAAGAGGTCCGTAACAGCAAACTCATTCATGTCATCATCAGCTGCTATGGAAGATAAAAATGTGGATCATAGAAAGAAGTAATCTACCCACCACCAATCATGTCAACTTAACACTGCCAAGTCCCCCCTCCAGGGATGACATCCTTACTTTATATATATATATTTGGCGGTCTCAGCCCCAGCATAACTTGGGCGGGCTATGGGACATCCTTAATTGCCGCACCGCCAGTAAACGATTAATTAGAAAGGTTGTTGTTCATTCACTGGCGGAGAGCGCACGGTACACCTGCAGCAACGGCACGCCGGACGTGCCGGTCTGTATCGCGGAGTCATCTTTTTAGGTGGGTTAATTCATGAGTGAGAGATGATCGCAGGTCATTCGACTTGCAGAAAATGCATGTTTGAAAAATAGATCTGATTGTCTGGGTCCCGAGGACAATTCAGACATTTTTCTGTGGACTTGTACGAGCAGATCTTGACATTCGAAGCAGAAATTGACTGAAAGTTTCGGAATTCTGAAATAATATTTTATCAAATTTATGGAAAGTTTGTGGTTGTGTGATTTTTTTGTAATAGCATCATCTTTATTCATGCAGTACCAAGTGCTAGAAAACTGAAGATTGGGTGAAAACTGTTTCAGAGTAATAACTGAATTTTTCTATTTTATTTCATAGCATATTGGTATTATATTCAGAACCATCTTCTACTGCTTTTAACCCTAACCCCCAGACCCTTTTTGCTAGGAACCATCCTCAATCCTCAAAAATCCTCCGATTACCCTGCCCCAAAAAATGCTTTCATTCTCAATCCTCCAAAATCCTCATGTGCTTTAAACACCGTTCATCCTCAATCCTCCAAAATCCTCTGCTTAAAACACCATTCATCCTCAATCCTCCAAAATCCTCTTTAAAAAAAAAATACCATTCATCCTCAATCCTCCAAAATCCTCCTTGCTTGAAACACCATTCATCCTCAATCCTCAAAAATCCTCTTTTTTAAAAACACCATTCATCCTCAATCCTAAAAATCCTCAAAAACTGCAAGGAGGATTTTGGAGGATTGAGGTGGGTTAGGGTTAATTAACAGATCCCTATCCAACAGAAACTTCCCTTGCTCTGATTGTGCAAATAAAATATTTAAATGTTATTATAGCTTGTTGAATAATGGAATCTTTAAACATGCTCTCTAGTCTTATATATAGATGACACCCTCTGCTCTTTTCCAAGGGGACCGTTGTCTCTTGGACATATGTAAACATCCCCCATTAACTAATGATCCCCAGGGACGTGCTTCTTGTAATCCTGTAAGCCAAACACAGCTAAATTAGCTTGGGGTTCGCCCTAGGATTTTTCTTGCTGTACACACGTTTGTTCCGCTTGGAGTACAATACATGTATGATTTCTGTACATAATGACTGTTGGGTAGAGGGAGCCCACAGGGGACTCTTGTGTGGAATTTTATGATTGAATGTGATTACTGGAAGAAAGTTAATATTGGGCCAGCCTGAATGTGACCTTGGCTTAGCCCCCTTCATAAGAGGACATGTGCTTCAGCTTGCTGCCGAAGCATACACTTTCTAGAGAGCTCATTGCACATGGCTGTTATTAAAATAGTTAGTGCATGAGGGGATGCCCTAATTAACATGCACATGACAGGTATTTATAGGGGAGAGGAAAACCACATGATTGTACCTAATGAATGTAGGTGCTCTGAACTCACTCTTCGTGGTCATGGAAGTCTTGAGGAAAGTGCTGGAATAAACTCATGACATGAAGAAAAATAATTGGAAAAATTGTTAAAATTGGGACAGCATGTATAATTCAATATGAGTAGATTTGTTAGTGAATGTAGAAGCCTCGGATGTGACCTAAGAGTGATTTCTGTATACGGGCAAGTGGAAAGGAAAAGAAGAGAAAAAGCTGGAAAATAACGGGAAAATATCTTGAATACTGGAGAGAAATCTTGAATAGTGGAAGGCCCATCAATTATTAAGTCCAAGCACTCAAAAAATAATGGAAAAATCCAGAAAATAAATGGAAGGTTTAAAATTTGATTGTCATGGAAGCCTTCATATCAGAGAAGATTGAGGAATGATTTCCAGGCAGGAAAAAGTCTGGGCAAAAAAGGAAATTGGGGAGAGTAGAAAGGAAGAATATTCAGTCTTTGAATGACGTGAATGGGGTTAGAAAGAAAGAAGATAACTAGAGTAATGTGATGAACGATGACAAGTGTTCTCCCTCATGACAAGCTGTCTTTTCCCAGGAATGAAGACAAAATGGAGAGATGATTCACTCTGGAAAGTTAAAGGAAAATTTTGAATTGTTTATAGTAAGAAAAAAATACACACAATAAATACATGTAGGTGAAAAATCTGTCAACATGCATGTACGTGCGTAGGGGTTGTAAACCCTTATGGGAATGGAACCTTGGGTAAGGCAAGTGGCACTAGGTAAGGCTTACCTCATGTGAGGTTGTCATAGGCGAGGTGTCTGTTTTAAGTGAATTGAGAAATCTGCTGTTCAGAAAACTGGGATTTGTGGTGGTGGGGGAGGAGGGGGGGGGGGTGTTCTGCAAGTAGCTGAAAAACTACACCACAAACCATGCCCGTCACCAGCTCCAGGCATGGGGGGGGGGGGGCAGAGTGCTTGATAGGGGGGCCACTACACAAGAACAAAAAAACTTTATGCTTATGGTTTGACAGATGAGGGGGGCCCCGCCCCCCGGCTCCCCTTGGTGACGGGCCTGCCACAAACTGATATGAGTTCAATTCGAACCTTGACCACAGCTGGTGAAGAAAAGTGCCACCACCCGAATATGACTGATGACTCTGTCCTGTAACCCAATACCTCATGATTGCGATTCCCTGGTGGTAGCTGGTAATGAAGGCGTGAACGCATGCAAATATTGTCCGAAAAATCTGTCGTGAATTAGGAACATGTTGATCCATCTAGCCTGTGCACACAGAATTACCCGGTAAAACAAGACGAGATTCAGTTTTTTCCCCCTCCTCCTAATTTCAGCCTTCCAGCTGCCGCAGTTCCGCAGTTCATTTCACTGTGTCAATACATTCAGGATCTAACGATGTAGAATGCCTCACGAGGGGCCCCGACGAACCAACAAGGTCCCTGAAATCCCATCAGCTCTTCCAATATTGCCTGCTTGCTCTTTTGGCATGCGGTGTTTGCCTCTTGTGCTGTTAAAAATGGATACGATCTCGTTCCCCTCTACAAACTTGATGCAGCCTGCAGATGTGACAAAAATATCTGACTGCTGTCTTATGAACTTGTCTTCCCCCCTCCAGCGAGTGGGCTACTTTTATTTGCAGTCCAAAATAGTCTTCTCGAAACTCCCCGGCTGCTTGTAGCTCTATTTGGATTGGCTGTCCTGCTGCCTGATTGGAGCTTCATTTTCCAGGGAGAATCTTCTATGTTCCAGGGAGAATCTTCTATGTTCCAGTGAGTGATTGCCAGGGAAAGTGGTGGAGAGTTTGTGCACTCCCACTGGATTTGTAGTGCTACTGTCACAGATATGGACTGGCAGAAGTGATTGGTCCTTCCTCATATTGTGGCCACCTTGCTAAAGTGGTCATCTGGGCATTCCGGTCAGGGGTATAGGCTCAGGTGAATCAACACCTGTTTATTACGGCCACCCTATTCACTGCTTGAATGTCATAATGGCATCATTGGATTAATTCTTTAGATTGGGCCAACTTTGATCTATTGTACTCGGATATCATGTGAAGTGAAATTAAGCTTTTTGAATAATTGTGCTGACTTCACGAAGCTAATTCTTGATAAATGTTTCACACCCTGAAAAGTACAAGTGAAAAATCACCACAACAAATTTAACATACATCTGTACATGTGTGTGATAAATCAACATAATCTTAGCACTAGTTCTGAAATATGATAAACGCATAAAACTTCTTGATGCAAAGTTTGTCACTGAAATAGAAATTTGAAAGGCCCACAACAAAAAGCAAAACAAAAAACATAAGTATGGAGTTAATTATATTGCTTTGTGAGAATTACGCGTACAGTGAATTATATAGAAACAATTTTTTTTAACCTACACGCTATTCCTTTGTGTCCCAAGTGCTCATATTCAAAGCATTAGAACACCAGCTTCAGAACAAAAGAGAGATCTTTACGAGTACCTCAATGAGATGTTTAATAGTTCTCACTGGAGGCAGTGCTCGCGGCAATATACTCTCCCATTCTCGAGATTGTTGCCGAGAAGCTGCAGTGACCTATGTTTTCTCGCAAACCTACCCCCGAACCATTCGCTTCCCCCCTCAATTTTGCATTTGCGAAATCCCTGCCTTTTGGCAGCTGTCAAAGATTTGATGGGCCGATCTAAAGGCTCAGGCAGATTTTCCACATCGTATTGCCATTAAATCAAAAGTAAATAAATTTTTCATTACGAATTCCCTTCTGGATGTCTCCAGATACAGTAGGGCCAGAACAAAAAACAAATTATGACATTTCTACAAGGACCCGCAAGGCACGGATAAATTTGTAGATAATCTGAACACGGCTTAAAACATGTGAAAAAGGTCAGAAAAATTTGTCATTGGATTGTGCGTTCTTTTTTCATTTTTTTTTTTTTTTTCATTGTGGTGAATTTATGTAAAAAACAATTTGTAAGGAAAACAATATTGTCCCCCACTCATACCCAAAAGCAGCAAGATAAGCTATTTTTTTCCTTGAGGTGAGAAGAATGTTGCAAGAGATAAATTTAATATAAAACCCTCACAGATGCTTCAAAATCCGCAATTTTGTGTTTGGAGGATATTCTCTTTGAGAAGAGCCCAGGCATTACTATTACGTGGGGCTTTATGGCCCTTGAAAGTTAAAGTACATGTACCATTGGGTTACTGCAAAGTGGTTACTTTTAGACAATTCAGGAAGGTTTCATGCAGGAATACATAGGGGGTTATAGCTGATCAGGCTGATGTTCATACGGTTTCTTCTAGAAGTCCAGATTTATGTGATGATATCCACTTTCTTTCCAACCTGCCACTTTCATTTTAGTTTTCAGCTTCACTAATACAGGTATCAAAATGTACAAAGCTTTCTCAGAACAGTTTCCAAGCCCGTTGTTATTCAGCATGGCCTCCTTTCCTTTCCACCTCACCACCACCTCTAGCTCATTAGCCTGGAGTGAATCAAGAGCTTTGAGCCCCGATTAAGATCTAGCAACATGTTACGAATTGTCATACCTATGTAAGATGACAAGTGGACCTACATTGTATTCACGGCTGACAGCCAGGCCCCCCCCCCCCCCCCTTGATGAATTCACAGGCAGCAAAACCGAATGGCTCTCGCTGCAGACTTTCTTTGGCGCTAATCCCCATAATCGTGGCTTAAAAGGCCCCGGCACTGGTGGGGCAAGCTTCCCACAATGGCAGCCCCTGAAAAGCCATGATTGCAGATTGTTGCCAGTCCGAGGTGAACTCACTTTTCGTCTGATTCCCATTTCTGTAAATGTCAGTTGAATGAGCTGGGCGCAGTTTGATGCAGAGTGGAAAGATTTGAGTTGAACCGAGCTGAACTTGTTGCAGTGATGCATTTTCACAGAATGTTTCAAAATGTGGAAAACGTAAAACTCAGATTTCCTGCAATGTTTCCTGACCAGCGTTTTTGAGATTTCGAAATGAATTTTACATAGAGTGTAAAGCAAATTAGACAAATAAAATGAAAAACTGCTTAAATAAGTTACCCGAGCCTAATGCTGTGATCCTAGCAGAATTGCATTTTTAAAGCTTTTTGAAAGATTCCGCCAGGATAAAAAAAAATCAGACCCTCGGAAAATCAAATAAAATTCTTGAACTGTAACATCCTGACAAGGTGTGGTGCTTAAAAACATTTTTTTAAATTGCATAGAAACCCAGAAGTAATGCAGTTTCCCACTTAATCCCAAAAATATCTCATGATCTTCCACCTAATTTAAAAAGATTGCGTTCACTCCCTTTTAAATCCAACATGTCTCGCTCTAAGCTTCGCCTGTCCAACATGTGTTAGTCAGATTTGACAATAATTTCCCCAACAATCCTTCCGTAAATCATCATGCGGATTACTCTCACACAAACAGTTCATCTCCTGTAAACCTGGCTCTCGAATCAGGACACAGCTTTCCTGATCCCTCAAATCTCCAGCGGCGCTTCTAAGGATTCCTCGTCTTATTCAGACTGCTTCCGGTACGACTTACTTACCCCAGTGCTGAACGGCTTAAAGTGGGTACCTTGTTCTCATGGATTTTGGTTGTTGAGGACCCATAAACCTGCTACTCAGATTCTCCCCTCCTTTTGACTTCTTGAATTTTCTCATATGGGTTCACCACTTTCGTTTGGAAAACTACTTGATGCAACTTAAATAATAGTATGTAAGAGCTGCAAGGCTTTCAAAGTCACTGTTATTACAACTTAGGAAGACCATTTGATTAAATTTTCATTCAAAATCGCAACCAAAAGGCTGACGTGCCTGATATTAAAAAAAAAAGCTTGAATTTTGTACGCCTTAACCATCTTGTTAATTTTTGGAAACGAAATACCTTCCTGAAGTTTCCTTGAGCATATGGAAAAGAATATTGAAAGTATAATCTTTCCTGTAGTGAACTATGTTGCTGCAACATATTGACATGACTATTTTGGATGTAGGTCATATGCAAATGAGAGGTCACTTTGTTCAAGGGAAGTCAGATTTCAGCCTGTCACTGCCCCTTTAAGCCAGATGGAATCCGCATTTGCTCTGGCTGGATACAGTTGGAAACCAGTCATGTAATATATTTGCCAGCTTTGGCTCAATGATCCATAACAGCTGGTTTGAAACTGAAACATTCTCCCACGTTTTCTGAGCACACAAAGGTTATGTCCTCTTCTCCTAATAGAATCCTTGGCAAAAAAGGATGTCCAAATTTCCTCATGAAAAATATTGAACAAAGTCTTACCTCATAAATAGAGTTACTGGGATTGTAATTGGCAGGAAAGATGAATTAGCTCATTACGTAAAACCTTGGTCGTAGGGATCAAAAGAACGTAGCGATAAAACTCATTTATCCATCATCAAGGCTAAAGCATTTATCTTGGTAACGTTCACACTATTACCAGAAAAGCTGCTTGCTAGGCTTTTGTCACCTGTCCAAATTCATGTTTTTCAGTTTGTTGGTTCTTTCTTGAGTTACAAGATAACAAGCCGATATATTCATTTTCGGCACTGACCTCTAATTTTATTTTATTTTCGTCCCTACAATCACAGCTTATACACATGTATAAAGCCCATTTTGGGTCCAAAAGTGTGACATTTTTGGGGTGTCCCTGTAATTTCCCATCAAGTATCATTAAAATTGACTTCACACTATTATTTTTTACTTGTTTGGCAGGTACTTTGCTTTACACAATCACTCTTGGAGATAGAAGGCAATAAAGAATGTGTCCAGAATTGCAAAATCGTATTCATGTCACTGTGTAACAGGGACACCAAAAATGTCACACTTTTGGACCCCAAATTTATAGAATGACCCACATGCGTATCGTCTTTCATTGGTTATCACATTTGTTTTATTTGATTATTATTTGGAAATTTTGAACTGAATTTCTTGCCTTACATTCCTCTTAAAAAATACAGGATATACACGGACGGTTCTTAGAAACAGCACTTCAGGAAGGGCAAAAAATGCTGTTAAATTTACATTATCCTGATGCAGAATCCATCTTATGACATCCCATCGTACAATTTGTTCTTTGATTTCAGTCCTGAAGTGAAACCAGCATTGCCACTAAGTTACAGTGCAGGTTGAGCTATTTATAAAAAGAGAGACAGAGAGAGATATTGTGACACTGAGATGGTTGACCCCTATTGCTCTGAGATCTATAAGAAACACATAAGGTGACAAGTTGACATCATGTTACATGAGCAATACACAAGTATTTTGGGATGGTTTTGGACATGGCTTCAGTTCGTGGTACCCTGCTGACTCCAGGTGCCATGGACAAGACTGTGTCAACACTGTAGGAACCGGGCAGAAACGGAACCCATTTTGTGGGCAGAGTATCACAGTGTTGACTTCCTATTAAAACCTACTTGATATAATACATTCCACTTTATGTCCCACTCTGGTGGTGAGTTCTATTCATCCCTTTTCTTCCTGCACTCCATTCTCAGTTTCTCTACATTTTACACCAATTATTTTTCACCTAACGTCGGAGGAAATTAAAACAGAAATCACAATCCCAGCTCAGCGGAAATGATAGGATGACTGTAATCCCTTATCCATGGATGTGCACGGCACTCACAAAGATTTCGGATGTATCATTGAAAAGAATAATTTCCTTTCTGCTGATAAATACGACTGTCACTTTGTTTCCCCGACTTGAATCCTCTGCCTCACAAAACCAGCCTGCGGGGTTTGATGACAGAAGAAAGTTGTCTGCTGCAATTACTTAGAATTTTCTTTGTAAATTGTTACAGATGTCATCGAGGTTTAGTTCTGGTGCACCCGATAAGGTATAGATGAACTTGATTGAACTAGAAGTCTAAACTAGTGTCTCACAAGGCCAACAGTTATTATTTTTGTCAAAGGAAAAGTTTTTTTAATTTCCGCTTAGTTCCAGAGGCAGTTGAGGTAAAGTGCCTTGCCTAGGGACACAGTAGGGTTCCAGATTTGGGTTGAAACCTGTGGCCTATCCATTGGTGCATGCACACTCTCTATATACTTTGTACAAAGTCTGTTGAGGGCGCTGTTGAGAGCAAAACTAGTGTTAACGCTTTTGCAGGTTCATGCGCCATTGGTTCTGCCCAGGAGTGTCGTCCGTGAGCACAGACTTTACGAACCAGTTTACCATTTCACTAGCATTGGCCATGCTGTACATGTACACAGAGTAGTTAACATCGGTAAGAAACACCAATCGACCTATTGTGGTAGAATCACACAATGAAATATTGCCCAATCACATAAATTTGTGATTCAATGCGGAATGTGCAAAACAAAAACTTACTGCAAAAAAATCCACAGGATTGTCTAATGGGCGTGGTTAACTTGCAAATGACATCAGGCCAATGCCCCTACCAAAGATAGGGAATTTGAAACTTCGAAGTCGCCTGTCAGCTGAATAGGTAACTTTACTGAAAAATTCACCTGAAGTTTAATGTTGTCGGGAACTGTTGTTTGGAACTGCACCAGCAAATGTACATCATGTATAAGCATTGCATTGGCATGTAACCTATATGCCATTGCAGCAAGTTGTGAGTGTCATAAAAATTCATCCCTAGTTACTGTGGTCACAAGCCTGTGTGTTACTCGTCAAGAGCACCTGTTCGTCCCCGTCAATGATCTCAGCGCACCCATCTCCCCTTACCCCTATCTGCTAAAGTCGCATTCCTCATGACAAGTAGTGTCTAAAGACATCAGTTGATGCCAGGGATTCCCAGCATGCGGAGCCTGCTCCAATTAAAACAGAGCTGACTTAGTGCTTCCCTACCTCATCCACTCGGGAAATCCCTGTTTCAATTTAGCTGGAGTTAAATACCATCAGTGTCTCTCTTACCATTCTCCTTGTACGGATTGTAAAATGCCTGGAGATATGAAGCGCATGCTGATCACCATTAACCCAGTTTGAAATTTCAGTACATGGTTTTAACCTGGTTTTCAGCCTTGCTATTCCTTACTTAGTTGTTAATCGAATCCGCTGATTTTTTTTTTTTATACAAAGATACAAGATAAACCTCAAGCACCATTAACCTAGTTTGTATAGTTTAAACAGTTTTAACCTGGTTTTCAGTATTGCTAATCTTTGTCCTCTTGCTAACCGGATCTGGTTTTTTTTTTTTTAATAAAGATATGCGATGAACTCGAGTACCATTAACTGAGTGTATACTTGTTGATGAACTTGTAACTACGACAACCAGACATATTTTATATATTGGCAATCGGCTTTTAAGTTCAGACCTACTTTTGCAAATCCTTACTAAAGGTAAATGCTTTCACGCTAATGGAGATCGCTATAAACCTCGTTTACAACTGCCAGTTTGTTTTGCTTCCATGATTGCCAGCACGACATGTAAAATGGCACCAGGGAAAAAAATAAACCAGTTCGGTATTTCAACTGCGCATGTGCACAATGACATTTTAACCCGAATGACCCGCGTGATCTAATGCGTGCGTGTGAAGGCAAAAGATGGTCGCACAACGCGCACGTGTTAAATTCAATCAGAATGGGTGTTCGCGTAACATGTCATGACATTACGTCAGCATTTTATCCCGAATAACCTTTGACCTTTGAGATACCGAACTTTCGTATATTTAATACAGCTGCTTAAGCACAAAAATTTACTTAAGCACAAAAAACCTTGCTGAGTAAAATCAGGTTACAGCCAAAACTCTGTGTGATTGTGTTAGGGCTAAGCAAACAATAGCTGAATACCAGTCACAGGCAATATACATCACACAGAGGTTTGGCCGGTAACCTGATTTTATTAAGCACATTTGTGTGTGCGTAAGTAAATTTTTTTGCTTGACCCCACGTTTTAGATGGGAGGCGCCGGGGCACCAGGTCGGGTTATGCAGCTAAGCAAAACGGAAACAAGAGGCTTGTGCAGCCAAGCATAACGTACACAATACCCCAATAATGGATTGAAAGTGCAGAGATTGACACAAATAGAAGTCAACCAGCCTGGTGACAATTTTCAATCTGCACGTATTTGTGTCAACCGTACGCAAGGGGTTAAGAGGTTCTGTGAAATCGGCCCCTGGTTATTAGCTAGATTACTGAACTCCTTGCAGTCTGATAAATGCTTGAAAGTTTAGTTGGGTTTTATCTTTAATGGCTCCTCATTTGCAGCAGATGCCCATGTCACATGACCTTGTGATATATTCCGTTTTCATTCACCTTTAACAGTTCTGAATAGTTCCTGTAAACTTATGGTCTAACCCTGATGTCAAAGAAAATGTACTGCAGACTTGTTGAATGCTGACTTCTATTTTTAACTAGGTAAAAAAAAATCCCAACTATTTCAGCATTCCAAAGTTTGCTGATGAAAACAGACATCATTTCCTTTGAGTCTCCGTTATGCCGACAAAACAGGAAAAAACTTCTAAGTTGTTTGTTCCCAAACAAACCAAGTACTACGGTGTCTGTGAACTTGCAATTCCATTAATTTGATTTTTGACTAAATGAGCTTCCAAGCTGAGAAGCATTGTTGACAGTCCAATGATTGATGATCTTGCACAGAAGCATTGTTTGCACTGTGTTAGCAAGCACTCCACTGGATTTTTTATTATTGGGACAACTATTTTTTTTCAGCCTGCTTTTACAAATGCCGTACAATGTGATTGATTGGACAAAAGTCCCTTCCGAAATGAAAATTCCGCGGTTTTCCCTGTTTTTCTGGCATGCGGGGGAGAGACAAACACAGAGGTGACTTTGTGAAAGGTGTCTGGGGTGCCATATTGTAAAGTGGAGGGACAGTCATTCATGTGATAGCTCGGTAGTCATTATTCATAACTATGAATGCATATTTGCAGTGTTGCCCTAAGGTGTTGTAGAAATTGGATAAATCCTGCCATAATTGCTAAAAACCTTCTAGAGAGACAGAAAACACAAACAAATCATGTAAGGGCATGTGCATATTTCAACTCTTCCCGAAGGCCATTCGTCACAGTTAAAACAGACTTCCATTTATGGTCTTGATTACACTTGGCCAGCCAGCAGAGGTGAAAAAACTTCAAACACCGAAAAAGAAAATCTGCAAGACCTACATATCGCCCTTACAGTTACAAACCGCAACTTTCTTAATCCATCTACTGAACCACCCATCTCCTTTTCCAATTCAGCGCAAGCCATCTGTGACCATGCCTTGCACCTACCCATCAACAGGCCACAGATTCCTTTCCCTTTTAAAAACATTTCCCTACTTCCAAACTTTCCCATTTTACTCTCCTGGCAAATTTGTTTTCTTACCCTTTTACCCCTGGGGCTCAGAAATTATTTTCTCCGATCCCAGGTAAAACTATTTCCTATTGGCTGAGGAAAAATGATCAGGCTGGACTAGTTGCCCACCCATCTGTATAGCAATTCCAACTTCTGTTTGATTTTGAGTTTTGAGGGTAATGGAGGTCACTGGAGGTGACGGAGGTCACAGCTGTCTGCTTTTGTAGTTTTGTGAGTCGATTTCGATCCTTTATTTTTAATTAACCCCACTGACTTCATCTTTTAAAAGTTTAATGTTTTGTACAGCAAGCAGTGAAATGATTTTGCTCCTTTTTGACACGTTTGCGTGTGGTATTGAAAACTGACTTGGATCAGCAAATTAAGAACTAAGCTCATACCGGTCAGTAGAGGGCAGTGTTCCATTAAGGAAGGGGCGGCATTACAGTGAGTTTGTGATGTCATCCCCAACTTAAAACAAATGATCTTCTAGGTGGAGCTAAAATTTCCGTTGAAAAATGCAAATTAATGGAGTTGGGTTCGTGACTCCAAATTGGTCATCAACTCTGCAGCGCAAGTTCAAGAACCCAGGATGCCGATAATCCTTATCAATATTCGTGGCTGCAGCGTTAATGACCATCTGTGGTCCAGTGGCCATTACGGCTCCGACCGTTCATCCATCATTCGGTAGTGAGCTTGCGATTAACAAGTTACTCATCAAAGCCCGGATATGCTTATTGCGCTAAAGCCTAGAAACCTTTACGAGAATATGGATTCACTCGTAAAATTGGTGCTGATGGGTTTGACCTCATGGATATCAAGTAGCAAATGTACTTGGGTTTTCTTTTATGTCGCTTCTACCATCAATTCCTGATTCTAGTAAATGATATACGAGCAGGAATTGGCCGGCTTTGCTCCAGTTTTGCTCCAGTTTTGCTCGGGTTACTGGCCAGCCATTATCAGACAAGGTTTGAATCAAAAAGCAGAAGTTGCCACCCTTGGCTCTAACATTTTGACCCTAGTAGACTCCCAGTTGAACGAATTTCAGGCTCAAAAGCCACCGGAAGCAGTCCAAATGGAAATATTTGCTGAAATGACTAAACTTGCCTGAAATCGTGTTCAGCTCTGCTTTGGGAAAAAGCTTTAATCTAAAAGGCATAAATTCTGCTGAAAACTGACATAGTGTGAGTTTGACCTTTTTTATGACCAAGGTACCTGCAAGTCCCTAGACAGTAAAACGACCCAGGAAACTTAGAAGATTTGGGGTTTGTGGTGTCCAATGATGGGAATTTGAAGATATTCATTTTGTTTTTGCAAAACTATGAACTAATTAATTTAAATGATTTATTTATCAAGTATTTGAGGGAAATATCATCAGTGGTGGTATTCAGTGTATGGTAATTAGTTTCATTCTGTGGTTCATTGAGAAGTGGTAACTCAAATTGAGCTTTGATCTTCACCTCGTGTTGAAAGTTTAGCCAAAACATGGCTTTTCATGATGCTGGCAAATGAAATACTTCTGTGCTATATTTTCTATCAGTTAATCAATGCAGAGATAATAAGCTGAAAGAATTAACAGTTTACAGAATGGGGTTTGCTTAAAAGCAGAATTGCTTACAAAACACTGCCTGTGCAAGTTGTTGCATGTTGAAGTAAAAACACTGTTATCAGAAGCGTCAGTTCTCACTTTATGTGGTTAGCAGTTCTGCAAAATTCAATCTCTGGTATTCGCACATCGGCTTGACAGTGCCTCCATATATGATCATCTTTTGATTGGATTCCGTAACTGCTTCAAGTTCTTGCGATGATGCTCCCGCACCACATACGCATCCCTTCGCTTCACACATCAGGCCGCCAATGAACTCCCGGTCGGCAATATCATAGACAAATTCCGGACGCGCGGCGAAACAAGACGACTAAGAAAACACATGCAAATTGGAAAAGCATGCCGGCCAAGATGGGAGAACAGTTCACAAGTTATTTCTCCGGGGGCTCATTTTGTTTTCTTCATACTGCAAACTACTTCACCATAGTATTTGTTCGTTATGAGCAATGGCGCCCGGGGGACTGTCAGTGAGTTGCTGTCAGAATCCATATATTTTTAAAGACCCCTCTCCGATGATGATCAACGCTCATACCTCCATAAGCAGTAAACAAGAAGGAAAAGATCCCCATTGCCCTCTGACCTCACAAAACCAGGACACAAGATGGCTAACTATCCCAGTATAGTATTCAATTATCATTCCAAATTATCTTACCACGTGTACGAAATTTGATACTTTAAAACGAAATGAGCATTTCAGGTGATGTCTCGGACTTTGATGCAAACACTTTACCACGTGGTGGGCAGTTCGGGAGCAAATTTGTTTTTAAGTGGGATATTGCCAGTCAAATATGTTTTCTGAGAAACCGATGTCCTGACGAGAATTGTACAGTGCAATTTATTTGTGGGATAATAGGGAGGGGTTTAAGGTTGGGGATATCCCTTCCTACAACTTAGCCTTCCACAGTGTCCTAAGCCCGTTTCACACTATGCTCTTACCCGGGTAATTGCCATTCGCATATAGTGTGAATGCGGCTACAAGTTACCCGGGTGCGCGCTGAAGCGGGTAAGCAGAATTGCGGGGTTAATTTTGTAGTGTAAAACCGATTCTCCGGGTTAGTTTCTACCCGGGTAATGACAACTACCCGGGTAATAAATTACCCGGGTAAGTTTAGAGTAGTGTGAAACCCACTCTAGAAGTAGCAAGAAGAGCACTGTTTCTGGTGCGGTTGTGAGTACTTTCCCTTCTGACAATATTTATGTGTTTATGGCAAGTCCAAGTATTGTGGTTTTTCTGGTTTAGGAGGGGGGATCCAAACCACAGCAATATTTGCAGCACCTTGGGATAAATCACTTCATAGCAGACATTCAACAGTCATTACCCAATATTGGCTCATGATTGTATTTCAAGCAGACACTAGTCCCATGATGATAATTGTGGTCCTATTCAGCCCCTAAGGTGTCAGTTGTCCAGCAGAGACTGTAATTTTTCATTTTGTGAGGTGCCTGTTGACCAAACCCAAAGTCATACAGCTGCATGTGTCTTGCAGAAAAATGTTTTTGGAGGATTTTGCAAGATTGAGGAAAGTAGAGTCCAGCCACTATGACTTAAAGACGTCCCATGAAATAGGACGAAATACAAGAAATGCATAAAGAATAAAAAGAAAAGGACAATGAATGTGTCCGTGGGTTTCTACACCGTGGTGAACCTTGGACGATTCAGAAGTTCAGAACTCACGATCTTAACAAAACATCTACCATAGAGCAGATCCATCTCTTAGTAATTTAATGTTGTTTTAGCAGCTTATGAGTCAAATTTTCTAATGTTGCAACTTCATGTTACTTTTGGCTTTGAATTAGTTTTTATGAAATGAGTATGTAACATCTGCTTGTACAGGTTTGCCAATACAGGATGCTCAAGTAGTTTTGCTCTCATAACAGTCGAGAATATTAATCGGTATGCAGCCAGTAATGCAGTTGGTTTTGTATCTAGACAGTGCAGGAACCGGTGATTTCACCCCTCGCTGTGACATGACATATCGCGTCCTACTGTTCTGGGGACGCCGTGTCTCCTCCTGAGTCAGTCGGCGAAACGCTTGATCGGTTAATATGAGCTGTGTCTTATGGTCTGCAGGGATTGCTGGCATTGTTTTATGAGCCATATCTTGCAGTAAACGTTGATTGAATTACCCAGATTAATGAAATTGGAATGCATGACGTTGGCGAAGGCTGTAATTGTCACTTACTTTTTGCCCTATATTACTCAGCAAATGATAAAGTGAAATTTGAGCCATCAATTTATTATCATCTCGGTGTTGGTTTTAATGTGCTTCAAGTTTAACGGTTGTGTATTTTTCTTTCTCTTTCTTTTTCCATGGAAAACCTTTTGATGTTTTTTCTCCATCCATAATCTTCAAAATGCAGGTAAGTCAATTTTTCATTTTCAACAGTTCAGAACGTGTTAAATAAGTGCACCTTTTTTCAGCACAAAAGGATATGAGATGATGCCCTTTATAATTGACTTAGACAAGTCTAATTTGGGACAGAGTGCCCGACTACCTCTTGCGAGTCTAAGGTTCCCAAACGTTGACAGTTGTCCCCCTGTCCAGACATGCAGACAGTGTGCAGTCGCTGTGACGATGCTGCCAAGTTGTAGTGACGAAGATCAAAAGAACACAAAGAATGAATGTTTTAAATGATTGAGTTAGGTTGCCATTTGTAGGTGACGGGGAGACGTGCATTGTGTGCAAGCATGTGGAAATGTATCAAGAAATGTTGGGAGGGGTGTCAAAGTCACATAAGGCCTGTAGTGCTAGTTGCCTTGTGTCTTGGGGCCTTACTGACCTTGCATTTGGCCACACAAGGGAGCTGTGGCACAATTATAGCGCCAACAAGGACATTCTGTACCTTGAACATTTTCTCTGGAACATAATTTTTTGCTAAAAATTCTTCATTTTTTAAAGAGGGATATATATATTTTTTTTTTTTTTTCATGACGTGTAATTTTTTACAAAATGGTGCTAAGATATTTATGCAGGCAGGCAGAACTTGCAGCCTTACTCAACCGTAATCCTCACAGATCCCTTCAAAATCCACCAAGTGGATTTGGAGCATTTGGCTTGATTGGGAACAGTAGATACATGTACCAGCCACTGTTACTATAGACTAATCCGACGAGCAAAATTAGAAGCCATCTTTGGGTACCCAATCGGGCGGTACTGCGCTCGCGCGTGCGTCATACGCGTTCTTGCTTTTAAAGCGTGTGTTTACTTTGGCAAACCTATTGGTCAAAGGTGCAATGAGTGCGCGCGTATGACGAGCACGCGTGTATGGTATCGCTCGATTGGGTACCCAAAGATGGCTTCTAATTTTGCTCGTCGGATTAGTCTATACTGTAGGATGCTTGATGACCCTTGAAAGTAACAGTACAAGTAATCTGCCATTGGCTTTCTGCACAAGATGCCTAGGGGTTAGGGTTTAGGAAGATGATGTCATTTTCTATCAGTGCCGCACCGTGAATAGTTGAAAGTTGTTTGTCTAAGGAACAGTGCTACAGAGCGGTTGATGCTCTGTCAGATTGGGCATGGTTGTGGCTATGGCTATGGCTACCGCAGTGAATCCCGATGGCAAGATCCGGAAGCTGTAACCGAAATTGCCCTGACCCTAGCCCTGCAGATTTCTGAGTGAAGTTATTGCACTAAAAACATGAACTACTTGTACAACATGACTGTTTACGTTGAAAGACAATGCCTGAAAGCCTTGCAGCACAGTTACCACAGTGTAACGTGACCTTTCCCGCTTTGCTGCAATCCCCACCATACATTTGTAAATTCAGAATGTTCAAATTGACTATAACGAGGCATTTGAATTATTCGCAGCTCTGTCAGTATGAGAAAGGTGAGGGGAAATGGTGGGGGGAATTTTTTTTGTCAAGCTGCACTCTAAAATTTGGAATTTTCAAACCGAATTTGATATTGCCTAATTGTACCTAATTCTGCGGCAAATGACATTTAATCCCGGCGTTGCAGTAGGTTAGGAAGTATTGCCCAGGCATTCCTTCTCATTGCCCGGAGTACCAACTCGGCAACCGCATCCGTTATTACTTTTCCAGAGCTAGAGAGAGAGAAAAAAAAGATTGTATAGGAAAGTCAAAATGGAAATTTGAAGAGGCCATCTTCAAGTGTATACTGTTGCCAAATCTGCCAAAACCTGGTAATGTGAGATGTTAAAACTTCCCGTTCCAAACTGTTTTCCCTGGGGCTAGAAAAAGGAGAATATATATAAAACAAAAAAAAGAAACAAGAGATGGGTTTTGGTTTTAAAGATGCACATGACAGTTTTGAATCGCACACAAGGCATTTTGGCAAGGAAATATTGCCAGTTTAATTAATTTTAAAGTGTCAGTCAAGATTAGATTACTGTGGCAATATTGATGATGGCTGGGTGAATACCCACACAAGGTTGGAGAGGAGACAGTTGCCAAGTCGGTGTTCGTTGAGGCGTACGTTTATTTCTCCTGCCTAAAAGATTGTTGTAAGTGTGGTATCCTGTTTCGGCAGCATCCAAGGAAACATCTTTTCTGTTGCCACACTACTCCCGTACTGCCAAACTGAAAACAGCAGAACAAATATGTTGCAGTTTCATTGGTGATTTTATTTTTGATAAAAATATTGACATTGAGCTTTCCCAGGCATCAAATTTCCTTTGAATCCATCCAGCCTTTTTATAGAATTTGTGAAGCGAAAATTGATGCCGGACTAGCATAAATCCTGCATCTGCTTCTGTCATCCGATGGAAGAAGAATACCTATGCCCCTCCAACGGGACCAAGATAATCCTGGGAGAATTGTTGTTGACGCACAGGCATGACGATGTTCTTCTCCCGTTTCTCTTTAAAGTTCCTTGGCATTCATCCACAACTTCTCACATGTTTGCCTGTACTTTCCCAATCACACCCCAGAGCGTTCCTTATAATGTCAATTCTGAGAGAGGAGAAGGGGGCGATAGAGAGAAAAAGCCTACGTATTTTTTTCTCCTTTTTCAAAATCATAAATAACTGTTGCTCTGGGGCAGACGGTAGAACTTCATTCGCCGAATGAACAGTAGATTGAGCGTGATGCGAAGATGCCAGTAACATGTAGTTGGCGACAATACAGAAAACTCCACCTGTGATGTGCTATGATAGCAAATGGCATTGTGGCTAGCTGGCCCCAACTGTGAGACCAATATTGCTCTGCTGGGTGGATTTGACTCCGGCATGTTGATAGAAATATTTGCCTGGGAAGCAACTTGTTTCAGTTGTCAATTGCATACCGAGTAGGTATTGACGCAGTCGTCAGTTGCATGCACTGTAGGTATTGACGTAGGTGGTTTTACATATTTCCCAAACCATTGAATATGATGATTGCATTCAGGATATATGTATTTAAGTTTTAAGCCTGCCCTGTTGCTACTTTCAAGTTGCAATGATAAACTCTGCCTTGATTTTTGTGTCTGAGCTCGCCGATCTGCAGACCATCAGACCTTGTGATGAAATATTTTTATTAATTTCCAAGGATGAGATTTGTCAATTTTTTTTCCCCCGATTTCAAGATTTGTTTTTGTCTGGATATCAGAAATTTTTAAGAATCTCTTTTGAAATCCGGAATTCCTGAGGTACATGTACCCTAAAGGTGTTTCTATTTGTAAAAGTGGATATAGACCAATAGAAATGGATATTTTAAGGGGTGCCTTTAGGCAAATACAAACCATAGACCTGATGTTGCTCTGGGGTCCTCGTCGACCCCCAAACACTGCAGATTTCGTGGATTTTTCATTTTCAACCAATCTCACCCCTGACCTATCCCCTGAGCCAGTTTACTGTGCATTTCGCCACCCCACATGAACTTTCACTAACCCTCAAGATCAGTTTACACAAATTTTCTTTAATAGAATATCACACTTTCGTATCGGGTAGGTTGCCATTTTTTTCACTATCCCTGTGGCAACTTCAGAAGTGCATTTATACAAGCCCACAGCAGTTTAAACTAGTGTTTGTATGCTGCCCTGACAATGTGCAAACGTATGAGTAATTCATTCATGCATGATTTAATACGTGTACATGTAATTTACATGCTTTTTTTTTTTGGTAAATTGATTTTTGTTTAATGCCAAATTAGTTTTTTTCTGCAGCACGGCATATAGAGGAGTGATTTTTCTTGGTTTTTTTTCAAAATTGCTCCGAAACTTGATTTTTTTAAAAGTAATGTTTTAGCCAAGTACAAGTTCGTTTGTATGGCACGAGTAAAACTCAATGTATACTTTATCATCATATTTCCATAGAAAAGGAATTTGCATAAAATTTCTAAAGTTTTCCACCTTGCATAAATTATATCTGATATGTACCTGAAATTGAATAATTGGGATTTAATACACATGCCAATATTGCCCATTTACTAAGAAAAACTGGTTGTATATTAACATCTCTTGGTGATGTAGTCACCTGGATTGCTGTATGGTTTCATGTTGCCACCACGACTGTGATTACGCTACGTTTTTTCCCTCATCCTTGCACGCTCTCGTCTCACTGCGCTTGGTTAAACCTTGATTGATGGCTGTATATAATGCGTAATAAGTACGTGTGAATGGAAGTGGTCTGTCCGGGCTGATTACCGGTGTAGCATCGGTATCCACGCACATTTTCACACATTCTTAGGATGTGAGGGCCCCCAAAAGGTTATCGCAATGTTGGCATTGTGGCAGACTTTTAATATACAAGTTGAATTTTTTCCTTCGAGATTTGTCATACCGTTTCTTTTGTACAGTGAAATTCTTTACTTTTTTTTTTTTAGAGATGTTTAAATGTATAATATTTGAAATTGAGTTGCTGTCTAAAAGTTGTTTCTCTCTTTACTGAAGAATTAAAAAAGAATGTTGAGTTTTATTTTGCAAAAGATGTTTGTTGAGACCTCCTGCTTCAAATTTCCGACATATGCTCATTTACCTTTTCAGCAGGAAATTATTTTCTAAATATTTAATTTATTTTGAGGCTGATGATTCAACTGCAGGTTTTTTAGAGGTACACTACCTATTGAATGTGACTATTTTGGGAAAATTATAATCCCAAGATATTTGTCTAAACATATCTATGAGCTAGAATTAGGAAACCTCTGGAATTACATTTTAAGTCACTAAGTAATGGCATGGAAATAGCCTAAAGCCTGACGCGTTTGAATTCAATCCCAAGTAAAAGTGCCGCAGACAGACTGTCTGGTTCCCTGTCTGTCAACCGAAGCCTATTGTCCCAGTGCACAATACTTGACATTTCTGAAGGGATCCCTTGACCCCATCAAGACTGGTTGACCCCATCAGCCGGCTATGGCATCCAACCCCACCAGTCGACTAGGATGTACCCCTGAGCTACATGTACATCCTCCCTCCATCTCCACCATGTCTCCCTCTGGTAGCAACCGCATTGTCGGTGTCCTCCCAGAGACAACCAGAAATCAACTGTCAGGCGAATGGATGTGGCGGGGAGACAGCCAGTCTCATGTTTTATAGATCACGACTCAACGATCGCCGCCTGGACCTTCTGCCGGCTTCCTGTTAGCTCACAAAAAAAACCAAGGGGGGAGGGGGGCTTTGAAGGGGACACCGTGCCACCAATGCTTCCCTCTCCCTCTCCTACTGACCCGCTAGCTCAGACGCTAAGTCGGAGGTGTCCCGACAATCCCACATCCGAGACCCCGATACCACTGTCAGACAAGCCAACAATTGACTGTGATCCCCCCCCCCCCATCTCCCCCTTCTCCCTCGGGGGGGGGTTTCACCTCGCGGTTTAACTTTACACAACAAGCACCGCCGTTACATATTCATGTGCATAGTACACCAGTTCGTCCTCACTGTGCGTGTTTGTTGGTTGATCAGTACGTACCTCCAGGGCTGTGCAGATTGTATTTGTATATTTCTGCATGGCCGTGACCCTCTACGTATTCTCCCCCTTCCTGGACGATGTTGATGCACACAAAGAATTATTTAAGGCCTCAGGCTGCGGAGGCTAGAGAATGGGAAATTTTGATTTAAGAATTCAACCGCAATATTTATAACTTGCGCAGGACACATACAAAGTGTCAAAATGGAAAATGCATAAGTGTTGTCACCGATGTTGTGCTTTACAAGCGCATCCTCTATTTCTCTTGTTTTGAAGGATTATCATCTGTGTATTTAATATAATATTTGCCTTTGGAAATTTGTTCTGTTCTTGAGATCATCCTAAATTATGTCACATGAATTGCATCTCAAGCTTTTTTTAATGAGAGATGCAACTTGGCTGACCGAATATGTGCAGAATGGCCCTTGAACCAGTTTCGCTCTTTGGATATTCTGCAAAATGCTGGCTGCATGTCGATTTCTGTTTAGAAGAAACCTGCCTGGAGAAAATTGAGAAAACAGAGAGAGAGAGACGGAAACTGCAAGGACACAAAGTAACCGATTCTATAAGGAGTCAATTGAAAATTTCTCTATCCAACAGAGTGTGTCCGATCATAGGATCTGAGAATTTATGGGCCACCCACACTAGTAGAGTCTCCTCTGTGGACATTGAGGTGGGGACTATTGTCGCAGAGTAACCCTCATGAAAAGCCTCTCTCTTCATGAGTTACGCACGTCCTTCCCCCGTGATTCCCAGAATGCAATCTCCGGCAGATCGATGCAAGGGTAAATGTGCCATTTTGTTTGCAACACACAGATACCGCGGTGTATCTGTTGGCTCTTTCTTAACCCTATCTCTCCTTCTCCCTCTCTCTTCATCTTTATCTTCGTCGTCATCTTACGTATCCTCCTCCAGTGCACATTTGGCGTAACCCAACCCGTCCCAGGCCTGCTCAGCGCGGATCAATGGTAAACCAATTTGTTGCGTGGAGCTCTACCACACTCCAGCTGCGTGGACCTATTCACAGCTTGGGTTACACCCGGTACCCCGCGCATTCTCCAGACCCACTTTGCCTGTTACCTTCTCCTCTCGCGCTCATTCCTCTGTCTCTCTTCTCGAGGAAACCTCGAAAACAATGCTGCAGAAAGGTTGTCCCATTTAACGCCTCAAACATTCTGAGCACTCTTATGTGGATTAGCCGTTGTAGCACTGCTGGGTGCATTGCCTTGGGTGTTTCATTTTGTTGAAAAGAATTCTGCATGTATCACTGTAACGTGCACTTTTGCATGAAATTTCCTAAACAGATCTCAGTCACGTCCAGAAACAGGTGGTTTTTTTATATTAATATATAGGAATAGATATGAAAGCCAAGGTCTTCTCAGAAACTGAAATTCTCATACCTCCTTCTCACCTCAGTCGTCATTTGATTTTGAAGCCGACCATGAAGGTGTCAATTACCGATTTAGTTGGATATGTTGTCTCTTCTTCAAACTAGTTGATTGTTTGTGCTAATAGTGTTGATGAAGTATATCAGTGTTAGGAAAGATTATCCCATTGAATACGGATGAAGGCTTTAGCTGTTGTTTAAAAAATAGACCACCTGGCATTTTCTGCATATTAAATCCATTGTTCGGTTATTGTGGGCATTATGCGTGTCTGCACAAGCCTATTGTGTGAGTTATGCTTGGCTGTGCAAGCCCATCCGGCACACCATTATAACTGCCGGACAGTGTTCAGAAGTGATGTAAGGTGTGTATATGTGTGTTTGAATAGTGTTATGAAATTAGTAGTTCAGTATCCTTTAAACCTTTTGAGGATTTATTGCAATTGATTGAATGAACAAAATTTCCAATTGCAATGTCAAGAATAATGTAATTTTCTCTTAGGAAAGATGTCATACTTGGCGTTTACTGTACTTCGCTGATTTTTTCAGGAAGGAAGAAAGTAAAAAGATTGAATGCAGTAAATGTCAGCTGAACAGTCTAGTCAACCCTCCGAAGTCCACAAGGCAAATGTGTGATTTGCATTGAACTGAAAACTGCACACCGTCGAGCAATTTACTGTGAGATCCCCACCTGCCAACTGCTGGGAAATTCCTTCTCCATGATTTGCACCGATCAAGGAGCGATTCCTCCAGTACGCCCTTGGCCTGTGGCGATCTGGGCCCAGCTAGCCTGATGCTTATTGCTGTGCAGGAATGTTTTTCCCTCTCCCCTCTCCTGTGGACAAATCAAGGAAGTTGTTTTGCTGTAGTGCAGTTGTGCTGCTTGTCTTTATTTTTCATGTTTTTGGTTCTGGTCTCTGCATAGTAAATTATCAGAGTGATTCAGTTAAGTTTGGTTTATTATGGTTTGGCTAGAATTGTTTCCTCTTTGAGTGATGTGCATGATGTACAAAATGTGAGTGAAAAGATTGGAAAAATGGGTTTGATGTAGTGGTTGTGCTACTTGTCTTTTTAAGTGCAGGCTGAGGGTTCTAATCCTGCTGCAGTGGGTTCTTCTAATCCACGCTTGGCAGTTCGAGTACAGGCAGCTTTATTCTGATGGTAGTGCTAGAATATTATCTCCTTGACTGATATTTAATTATGTGCATAGATCAGATATACATGTAGTAGTGCTGTAGTAGTTCTGCTGCTTGCCGTTTGATTCAAGGTTTGGGGTTCGAATCCTCCAATCATAGTTTCTCATTCTATAGTTAATATAATGATTGCTCTGCTGAATTGAATTTCTCTTCACACCCATAGAGTGCATTAGGAAACCTGTCTGTGCATTGGTTGTGCCATTTGGGCATTAGTGCATTGTCTATGGTTCGATTCCCACAAAGGGGGTTGTTTGCAGAGCATAATTCATGTGTCATTCAGTACAGTGTGTAATGTTTTGATAGCTCAGTTTGTAGTTCAAATCTGTGATACTGGTATTTCAGCGTGTATTGCAGTTTTACATGCAGTTGTTGAGCTACTTAACTTCCATTTTAATATTGCGGTTCTAATCCATGAATGGCCATTCTGCCAAAAGATACAGCTGGGCATTTTGGAGTAATAACCCTTTAAATACCTTCATTGTATATAGAATGGGTCAGAAAAAGGGCCACACTATAAACGGCCGATTGTAACCAAAAAAATCAAGCGAACACGGTAATCTAATTTGCAGCGCTCTTGCAATCAAAAGTGCATGTATGTTGCATACAGGGACCAAGTAGTGATAGCATGCGTCCCTAGGACGGGAGCGAAGGTGTTTGCATTCTCTTTGGTTACACACTGATGAATTGATTTTACTCGCAAACCAAGGCTGTTATAGCTTGGCGTAGGGGGTCCATGCTTTGAGAGACAGTGATTGCATTAGCATTGAAGTCAGCGCAATTATGCCGGCCATAATTGCTGCACAGGGCTTTTAGTTTCTGGAGGGTGGGGGGGAAAGATCGGAAGGAGGTAGGATCGGACAGAGAAACGAGAATGCGGGAGACGGTCGCCGTCGGTTAACTGAGACATGTTGTTTGGCCAGCAAGAGAGGGAACATTTGATCCCGCCAGCAAAGACGAAACGGGGACGAACTAATTAAGTTTGATAATGAAACATGAAGAGTCAACGATTGCCGCACGTAACGGAGCCAGTGCATAGTGTGCGCCGTAACTTAATTTGCTCCACATTTTTTCCTTGTCTTAATTTTGCGCTGAGTTACTGAGTGTCCGTCGATGTAATTGATTTTGATTCCTCGTCTTCCCTATTTGGTATTTTTAATGAGCTACTTAGATGATATCTGAGTCTGTTGACAAGAACACTGGAGTCAACAGGACAAGTGGAGTCAACTCTTTCTGAGAAATATCTTAGACAAAAATTGGAACTCTTACCTTCCTTTTACACCCCCCCCCCCCCACCCACCTTCCAACAGCTTGCCAGTGACTTCTGGATAGGTGTGGTTCCTCACACGATTGGTGAATTTCCAAAACCCAGGCAATTATGATCGTTTTGCCGCCTGCGATACAAGCAGGGCCGTCAACGTCTGAGGGCGCCCTAAGGGCACGTGGCGGGCTACACGTATATTACGCGCCGAGCGAGATACAATCTCGTTATTTCTTGTCCGCCGTTGTGGTTGGCGCTCGCCGGTGTTAGGCAATTTTCCTTCCCCCGCGGCGTGTTTGGTTGGAGCGTCATTTCTCATTCATTCTGGATGAAGATTGCTGTGGAGGCTACTTCAGAAATGAAAATTGAAGAACCCCTTGTCGCGAAAAATTACGCACAGTTCAAACATGAGTAAAATTTCAGGCTTAAGAGATTTAAATATGTGAAAATCAGTTATTAGAAGATGGCTTCGATGGGATAAATTTCAATGTCAAGGAAGAGGCAGAGGTTTAAACCAGCCACCTATACTTTACCCCACCCCACCCCACCTCACCCCACCCCACCCCACCCCACCGCACCCCACCCCATTTAGATGGACTAAACTTGCATCCGGCTTTCATATCGGAGGGTCAACTACAAATATCAATTTCATCATTGACTCGGACTGAAGCCTTATAGTCCCTAAGCCCTGTCCATTGACATCGTCGGCATGTGAGTCATACTGTCGTTAAATCCCCCTCCCCCTAAAATAATTCTGATTTCCTGTATAAATTCAGTGTCCTCTCATCTCCCCCAAAATTTGACCGTAATTTGTTTTCTCTCGCTCTCTGCCTGCACCCTCCCTGGCCTCTGTAGTTGCGCATTTGGTATTGGTCTCACATCATTAAGCCCATGACTCAGTCATTGTCATGGGTCACGGACTCGGCAGAAAAAGAAGGTTAAAAAAGCGAGAACTTTGGAGTTAATTGCTCCCCTAACAAACTGGCGCGATTCCCCCAGCTGCCTAATCCATCACACCCATCAAAAATCACCCGCAAGAAAGTCATGAGAAAAATGACAGAGAATATAGAAAAAAGCTACTTTTGGGAGGTATTTGTGTATGCAGACCAGGTTTGGAGCAAATGGAGGCATCTCGCTGGGTGAGGGTCCACCCTTGTGTGGTGGCGTAATGCGATATCTTTTAATGGCAGCTTGAAGTGGGAATCAAAGTGATAGAGATGTCTTTTGGTTGTGTCATTGAAAAGAATACAGATGAGAGGGAGACGTTGGTAGTGACAGTGGAAACCTGTTTCCAGGGGAAACTGGGATAACAAAAAGAACCAATGAAATTTTTTGGAAATTTTTTTTGGAGATATATTTTTGAGATGTATGGATATTCAGTACTTGCCTTGAAAAGTCTTAGGGCCTAGTTCATAACTGTCAATACTGCAGAAAGATAAAAGTCCACTAGATTTCTTGCGATATGTATATGTGAATATTCAGTATATACTCCGAGAAATATGCTAGATATTTTTGAGATTGAATGTTTATCTAGGAGAGATTTCACTGTGGTACTTGGGATTGCTTCGTGCTATAAGATCTCTGACATTTCATTTCATGCGGTATCGCCTTTCATGTTTGGAATAGGAAGATGACTGAAAGCCCCGCACAGTTCCCATATAGAGTACTAGAACAACAAATGATTTTTTGCAGTAGCCTTGATAATGCATGATTGTGTCCACATAGTTTATTCCAATACCTCCTTTTTGAAATCCAATCCCTAACAGGAGAGACTGTGAACCCAGAATCAAGATATAAGTGACTGCTTGCGCTCGTAACTTAATACCCTAAAAATATGAAATATTCAACCTTTTTTAGAACGGAAAGTTGCAATCCGCATCTACACTTTCCTGTGGTTCTTTGACCGACCGATGCGGAGCAGTGCAATCTTGTAATGATTTACTTCACCTTTAGCCATGTACCAAAAACAATCATGTTACAAGGAATCTGCCACTGTACACCAACAGTTGGCCCGCACCCCCCGAACCTCCCCATCCATAGAGGAAATGTTACTCGTTATTCCTGAGTTTGCCCCGGGCATTAAAGTGTGGCTGTCCCTAATGACATCTTGGCGACACAAATGAACATGATGTAAAACGATCAACGTAGTTACGAGCCAGGAGAGACAAATGATTGAGCTGGCATAATCGTTTCTGGATGGAAATTTCTTTTGCATCAGGAAAAAAGACCGTCGATTCTTTGGCAATCCGACTTGGACAAAGCGATGCGAATTATACGAGTCGCGGAAAAGAGACAGTTTGTCTGGACAGCTTTGGCACCGGATTATCTTAATTGTCGCCATAGAAATGGTTAATGTTGAATAAAGACCCCTGTGCTTTTCATTGTTGTAATGAAAAGGTATTAAAATGGCTCTGAGCAGGTATTGGAATTGAATCAGGTTTTTGCAGTTAATAAGGAAGCAGGAATAGTGTATCTTTTTGTCAATTTACATTTGTGGTTTTTTTTAAGAACGCCTGTACGTGCCACACAAGGATATGTGAATACGAGAGAAACAGTTTAAAAAGCAGTAAATAAAATGAGTGCCTACACCAGATACTCTGGTTATAATTGTATATTTTAATTAAGGCTTTTAGAGTTTGCACTACATGCTACTAAAAATTGTATTTTCTTGTATGTGCAAAAGGATTATCCTTTGTCTTGTGTTTCTAAAAATGTCAGCTTCTTGGTAAAGTTTCAAAGATTAATCGTGGCAGATCATGTGGTTATATAATCTTTCAGACACTATGTTTGGAAACTTTTCTGTAGACATTTTGCAAACCTGCCATTAAACACAAGCAGAATATACTTTGCAATTTGCGTCACGTAACTCTTTGCATCACCTGGCCCAGGAATATTGCGGCACTTCCTTGCAAATAACAATCCGGTCAGCATAGCTGAGGGGGGGGGGGGGGGTGATATATGTACCCCCCCCCCCCCTTATCTGCGACAGGTAGTCCACTGCCATTATCAAGGCTTTCCATCTCTGTGATGGACAGATGAGTTGATGGGGGCGATACGGGAGCCCTCAGTCCTAAAGGTCATGTTTTAGGTTTTCAAAGCCCACTGTCTATTTGCTGAGTGGAAATAATGTTTAAAAAATGGAGAAGGACATTATTCACAAAGTAACCAAACAA
This sequence comes from Hippasteria phrygiana, assembly GCA_037893225.1. Classification (NCBI taxonomy): domain Eukaryota; kingdom Metazoa; phylum Echinodermata; class Asteroidea; order Valvatida; family Goniasteridae; genus Hippasteria; species Hippasteria phrygiana. The sequence goes on from JAZGUH010000234.1 coordinate 1,034,115, forward strand.
AGTTTTTAAAAATTGTGTATAATTGGGAGTAAATTTATCAGAAAAAAAGATACGAACACTGACACAAATAGGGAAATTAGAAATTGCACATATCAGGGAATTGATATAACATCCAAACAGTATTCATATAGGAGCCTAATTTTTCTTGTAACAGTCTTTAAATTTAGTGGATAATTCCACCAAAATACACTGCTGTCCTACAACTGATTTTGTTTATAGAATGGGCCACCTAGTGGACAAATGTCCCCCCACCCCCACCCCTTACCCCCCCCCCCCCAAAAAAAGGAAAAAAAAGAAAAAAGATTTAAAGATAAAATGCAGGAGGGACAGTTTCTTAAAAGGAAGGAGATTTTCAAATTTGTTGACTAGTATTTAAACAGCACTCCTAGTCTCTTTAAAGATAATACTGGTTGGGCCAAGTTTTTTTGCTTCCAACAAAGCAGTGTGTGCTTACCAAGCACATTAAAACCGTCCAGAAAAATTTGCATCCAGAGATTTCAATCGTCTGATCCCCGTTTTGTGTCTTGTTTTCTAAACTTGAAATGCCTGGCTTTTAACCCAGAATCTGGTGCCAATGACTTGAGCAGAAACTTCCGTCTGAAAACACCGTTGAATTAATGTCCAAAAACAACCGGTGCCCAAATGGACTAGCAGGTGCATAAACTCTTGAGTCGCTTTACGAGTAAGAATACTTGTTAGGCCAGAGTGAACAGAATTTAAGTTTCGCGGGCAGAGTACATGTAGTACCCTACAATTATTTTCTTAGTCAACTTCCTGAGAAACCAATTTAAATTGTAATGCAAAAAGTATTCAGAATTATTTACAAATGGTTTTCTCCAAGATTTTTTTTTTTTTTATCTGTGAAAATGTAAACAAAAACATTTAAAAAGAAATAAATTTAGGAAGTAAATTTAGGCTAGGCTGGTGTACAGAACAGATTCTAATTTTTGTGTGGCCATGAAGATGGTTACCCACTGTTAAGCAATCAATTATGCATGCGAGACACAGGTGCTCGGCAGACTGAAATGTCCCGACACGAATGGCACAGTCCAAGGCGAAGTGTTGCTCGCTATTTTTCTTTCTTCTGCTGTTCCGAGTTCCCTCTGACAGTGAATTAATTGTTGGAAAAACTGACTGGCAGTCATTTTCTCATCCTGGTTTCGGCCTCTATTCCAAAGCATTAGCTGCTAAGCATGTATTATGTTTCGCTTGCAAGCAAGTTACATTGTTGGTGGCCCCATCCGTGATCTGTGATTTACAGGTGCAAATTGAGAGGAGGGCCTGGCACCTTTTATTACATTTTCTCTAATACCCAGGTGTGCCCAAACAGTTTAAAACTGCTTTCCATTGGGGCCCTACATACATTTTTAATTAAAGTTGGGTCAAATCAAAAAATTAGCTGGCCTGATGTTTCGAACTTAAGCAAGTTCTTTCTCAAAGACAAATGACAGAATACAAGAAACAAACATGTAGGGAACACACATGCATGAGGGGGTGGGTGGAGAAACACAAAAGAGTGATGCAAAGGAGCCTGGCAGTGGGTAAACATCAAAGGGAGGGGGAAGGACAGCCAGGAAGAAAGGAACAAAGAAGTGTGGTTAGGGTAAGGATGAGGGAGTGGAGGGATTAAGATGAGAGGGATGAAGCTGGGGAAATGGGACAGAGGAGTGTGGTGAAGTGGGGGGGATAAATAGAAGGTGGTAATAGGGCAAGAGAAGGAACAAAGGGAAGTGGCAAGGATAAACCGGAAATAGAAAGACAACCCCAAAGTTGGGTCAAGTGAAATTCACAAGCAAAAAGTACATCTGTACAAATAAATTTATGTTGCAGCTAACTGTTTTTTGTTTGTTGTTGTTTTTTAACTTGCATGTACATAGGTGTATAAAAGTTTATACTTTTGGAGCTCACTCATTCAGGCTTTGCCCTTTGCCCTATAGATCCGCCCCTGTAAGAAATATGTGAAACTGCCCCAAAATTGATGTACAGGATTTGAACCATTTGGAAAAAAATTTGAGCGTTTTATCAGTTTAAGACTCTCGTGTCCATCTGTGGTGTATGACAACCCATTTATGTGGCGAGTTCAGATTTCTATTTTGTTGAGTTGAGAAGAACATACTTGTACTTGTTCTATTATTTGTCTTTGCTTGGCTCCCTTAAAGATATTGGAGGTTTTTCCATATCCCTCAATTCATTCTGAAGATACCATCATACTCAATACGATTACCAGAAAACCTGAACTTAATAAACTCCTTGAAGAAACTTGGCATGCTTCTATAGAAAGTGCAGAAATACTGAATGTGGCATGGCAATAATGGACGTAAGATTTGTTTCTCATAAGAAATCCATGTCCTTGGATTCTTCTTTCTCATAAGAAATTCATGTCTGCGGGGTCTTTTCAGTGAGTCTGTTATTCAGAGTCATGCATAATTGAGCTCGGAGAAGAGATAAATTACAAATGGGCAAGAGATTTCCGTAATATTCTCATTTGTTTCGGCACTGATGACTGCGTGTCCTTTCCCTCAAGGTCGGCCAGCTAGTCTGGGCTGTTCTCCCTCATTCCGTGACACGGGTTGATGCATCGGAGAAATGGCACCGTTGCCACGGTTTCACAGCCTCCAAATTTGATTGGAGAGTCATTAGTGGAGCCATTTGATGAGGGTGATTAATTTTTGATGGGGCCATTTCCCTGCTCAGTGGAAAAACAAAAAATCCTGGGAAATATTTGATGTGGCTGTGATGGAAACTGATCGGCAACTCAGAAGACCTGTTAACAGAGCGTTGCAGAGCATAAAGGATTAAAAGAGAAACTCTTGATTTTTCTCATGTTCCTCTGACAATAAAAATCGTTGTGACTATTTGCAGCATTTTTAAATTTGCCACCAAGCTCTCTTACCGCACTTTTTTTGTCATGGAAGTCACCCAATACAAGGCTAAAAACCACTCTACACATAGGTAAAGGGCTACAACATAGGTGGTGGGGTTGGCCACATATTAAGTTGCCAGCCCTACCACCAGATCTAAATAGAGGACAAATCTTCAATAGATACCAAATAAATAACCCAATTTTCAGACCTATAGACCCAGGCGGGGTAACTTCCACCATTGGTGCGACCAACTCACCCTCCCCCCCCCACTGTTTTGTGTAGATTGTTTATAACTCTGTGCAACTAATAAAGACTAACAAATTAAGCATTTTAGACTTTGAGAAACATTCTGCCAGGATTAAAATTTCAGACCCTCTGTTTTTTTTATTTAAAAAAAAGCAACATACTTTTATGCCCTGCCTTAAAAAAAAAAATTTAAAAAGGAAGTTGGAGGTAACATTTTGTTCCTCTTCTTTTCAGTAGATTTTGTGAATGAGTGAAAAATATTAAAGGTAGAACTTTTTAAAGACTAACTAAGATTTATTATATGGCATAAGCTTTCGTAGCTACTGCTATTTCATCAGACGCAATGGGTGAGATATATTTAAGTCAGAGTTCATAATAACTTGTGTAGACCTGTCCGGTATCCTGAAAATACATGTAGATAGTGGTAGTGGTGCCTACCAAATCGTTTTTAAACATGCAGTTGACGCACTAGGGGCATTTTCAATGGATTCGTTTGGAGGAATTTAGAAATAAGAAAACAAAAGCAGCCTTTTAAACGGAAGGCGGTGGGGACACTCAAAATGTTTGTTTTTTCATTTGGCTTAAGTAGTGTTTACACCCATAATCTACCTGAATTTATTTGAAAACTAAAAATTAACAACTTGGCTACTTTTGGTCAGAATATGGTTCTGTCCAAAAAACAATAGCTCAGTTGGTAGTGGAACAGTTATCCTGAGATGTGGGTTCAAATCCTGCTCCTGAAAATTCATTTAAACTTGTTGATTTAACTTGTTGATGATGTTTCTGGTGGTGTTGGGTTTTTGTTGCTTATTTATTACCAGAGTGTGAATTGTTCCGTTGAGTCTGTGGTTTAAGAACCTTTCCTGGTAGAATTATGAAAGGTGTGAAGTGGATTTACCTCAGTGGGGATTTGAAGCATTCGCTCAGTGTGCGCGTTCTGTTCGAGGGGATTATTCCCACAAATGGAAAGGGATGTCATCGTCGCGGAATCTAATGGACGGCTGGGTTAGCCAATCAGTTTCCTCTTACACTGGCCCAGATAGCCAGTTGATGGATTCCTAAGATGGCATAGCCTGTTTCTTGCTGGACTTTGAAGCACACTCTGCCGTGCAGTTTAAATAGTGGAGCGTATGTTCCAGGCTAGGAGAGGAGTTTTTACACAGAGTCTGGGTAGATTGCAAAGTGATTCAGTCAACTTTAGTGTATGTTAAGTTCAGTGGATACATCTGCTTTGGTTTAATTGAGCATCACAGTTTTCTCTCTTCAGAGAGTCTCATTCCAGAGGTCATAGAAAGTTTGAGCAGGAAAGTTTGCCATAATTGGTATTGAAGGGACTTGATGGAATGGAAATTCAAATGACAAGCTGTGAGAAACTGTTGTGTAGCAGCAGTAAGAAGATTTATAGAAGAATTGTATATTTTTTCAGACTTACACTTGCAAAAGAAATCACTTATTCTCCATAGCCATTGGGCAAATTTGTATCCAAACTGTGAAGTGGATTTCAGGATATTAGGTGAAGTTTTGGAAATGTTTGGCGACTTGAACGCTTCTGATGGCGAGAAACTTGGCTCAAACATTTGCATGGCAATTGAACAGTAACGGGGTTCGGTCAACTGGGGACAAATCAACAATTTGACTGATTTCTCTAACCCCATTTCCCCTTCTTTTTTCCCTGTGGATCGATTCTTTCCAGTGATTATTGCTTTGCGTAGAAGCCGGGATCGAGTTACCTGCACAGTAGATTGCTCTTGAGACTCTAGGTAGGAAGAAAGAAGAAGAAAAAAAAGTAGTCACACAACCAGCTGTGAATACAAAAAGGGGTCACGGTGATGAGTAGAAGGGGTCACTTTGGGTCGGTGCCTAGAATGGCGGCCATTTTGGATTGTTTACATTCAATTCTTCCGGCCCGCTCCGGCGCAGCGCCTGTGCATACATTGCTGAGATTTGGAGAGCTGTTTGCCTTTTTTTTTGTATTTTGTTTTTCACCGGTGAAAAAGGAAACCCTGTAACTCTTAAGCAGTATTCCGCCGGGAACTTCTGGCAACTTTTTTGCGGGGTGCTTTTGTTGCTGTCCGTTTCCCCAGTGGAGTGCAAAATGAAGCATTTGATGCTGAGTCACACTCCTGGAGACTAGTCGACTGTGAATCCTGAACCTATATGCTTGTTGCGGCTTAGCTAGCACCACCTCTCTTGTTCATATTTACAGAAAGGAGAAATTTTACGACCTATTTTTTTTTGTGGGAGAAAGCGAGTTCACTCACTCTTGCTTGCACTTTTTGCCAGTTTGTCTTGCAGTCACTGCAACTTTGCCAACCTAACGACACTGACTGGCCTTTCTTCCCTTGCAACTGATTGCTGCAATTTGAAATTACAAGCCAGCTTCCGCCCCTCTTTTCTCTAAACCTTTTCATACTCAAATGTGACTCAAATGTGACCCAGCCCAACAGAATGAGTCACAAATCGCCACAGCTATTTTTGAGTTGCAGCCCCTTAACCCCTGGCGTACGGATGACGCCATATGGCGTAAAAAAAAAAGTGCCACTAGGCCGGATGACGCCATTTGCTGCCGTTTGTGTAGTTTCAATCCATTGTTGGATTATTGTTTATGTTACGCTTGACTGCACAAACACATTGTAGCGGTTCGCTTGGCTGCCAGAACCGCCGCGACACCCCGACGTCACCCGTAAAAAACATACTCAAGGGGTCAAACATGAAAGTGGAAATCAATGGAAACTGTCAAGTTTTTCACCCACATGATGTCCATATTCATCAGGATGTCAAACTGAGTGATGTATCAAAATGAAGAGCCAAGCATGCTCTTCCCAATGCAAGCAAAATATTACAAACAAGTTTTAAAAGAATGACCTGAAGACTCAATTCATAGGATGAGGAAACACATGCTGTATACGAACTCAACATCTAGCCCTTTCTGCCAGAGAGGTTTTGGTAGGTTCACTTGCTCCTCGATCATCAGACAGCAATATCAGAACACCCCACACCCCCTCCCCCCCCCCCCCCCCAACAAAAACCAGCATCTTCTTTTTTCAGTCATCATTTACTGAATCTCCCTGCATGTTGTTTAACAATCATCATATCAGCCCTGGCAAAACCTCCCTTTAATAAGTAAGCTGTGTTGTAAAAACATTCAAAATTTCTCCGAGGAAAATAAAGAAATGAAAACCTCTCTCTCCTGATTTCCCCGTTCTCTGACAAAAACACATAGCCCCAAAAGCTGTGAGAGCCAGTGCATGTATACTCGGTAAATCGATACTTCGTGATTCTATTTACTGCCTTCAAGCCACTAGGAACACTGATCTCTCTCCTGTCCTCTCCCTTTTCTTGGCTCAGTAACATCCCCTTCTTCTCCCGAAGCCCTGTACTGACCTACGAAAAAAAAAGAACCTAAGAAGAAGAGGGAAAGACGCGGAAAAATAGCAACCGAAAAACACATCGTTTCTCCAGGGCATGGCGATTTTGCAAATGCATCTCTGATTGACGGCTGTTTGTTCCCTTCGGACACGAGCCGTTCTTTTGCTTTTTCTGTTCACCGTGCCCAAGCTGCCTTTTCCCGTCTCACTGACCCACGTAACCCTTCCTGCAGTCTTTTTTTTAGGGTTGCAATTATGCATTTCTTTTTTTTGCATGAGGAATAATTAAAGTTGGGATACTCTGTTGCCTAGGGACAGCAAGGGGAGAAGTTGGCATTGCGTAACCGAAATATCCGGGTATTGATTTTTTTTTTTTTTTTTTGGGGGGCAAAAACATCCTGGAGCTGCCAGCATTTGTTTGTTTGTTTGGGGAAAAATTAATGGGAAAATCATCTGTTTGTGTGTAATGGCCGAATACCTGCAAGATGGCATAACAGCTGTTGTGGTTTTACTGGATCCTTGAAATGTGTTGAGATTTTGTGTTGTCATTTGAATGTATTTGGGCTGCTTATTCAGTGTATTTGTTACATGTATCTGTAATGTAAAGTTTTTCTATTGAGGAAACCTTTTGACTCGGTTTTGAAAACAAAAATGAAATGATAGAATTTTACTTTAACCCTAACTCCCTAGTGTGTGTGGAAAATCATATTAAATTTGGATTCAGGACTGTTAAGGGCCGGTCACACTGGCCGCGATAACGAAGACGATAACGAAAACGGTGAGAATAAACGGCATTGATTGGTGGAATTGTCGTGCGGTAATACGCGCGCGTTCCATCCACCAATAGGGAGCGTTTATTCGCATAGTTTTCGTTATCGTTATCGTGGCCAGTGTGACCGGCCCTTTAGGGTTAACAAAATTACTTAGTGTATAGTAATGATATTGAATATCTGAAGGAATTAGTTTCATTGAGTTGGTGAGTTTTTTAACCAAAAAACAATTATATTATAATTAGATGTCTGAGAAAAAAGAGCTTTTTAAAGTTTGTTGGCAGAAATGAGTTTGTACCAGAGGAAGCACTGTAGCTGTGTGTGAAATTTGACGTGCTGAAAGTGGGTTTATCTTCAAAGTATTGAGTAGTAATTAAAAAAATTATGATCAAATTCTGCCGAGAATAGTGAGTTAGAAGAGATTGCACCTAAGTAGCCTGCATGCAGTTGGCATTATAAATATGATTATTTGGAAATATTTTATAAGCTTAATTTTTCTGAGTGTCATATTTCATAAGTGACAGAAAAGGGGTGGGGGAATTGTTCCGTCCCGGTTCTGTCCATTGCAGGACAACATACTCTCTTTTTTCCAAAGCGTGAAAATTCGCTCTATTCGAGTGAAAATTCACTCCCACAGTCTGAAACTAGGGACCAGACGTTTAAGAGTGACATTTATTTAATCGAAAAGATCGAATTTTCACTCGAGTGGCGACTGAATTGGTTCTTTTTTTTTTTTTTAAGAGTATACAATCTAAATACAGAGTGATTTTCACTCTAAATCGTCTAGTCCCAAATTTCACTCTTTGGGATTTAGAGAGTAACCAAGTAGCACCTTTCGCTGACCAATTATTTTGAGTATCTTTTGCCTGCGCCTTTCATCGTTGCTTAATTCCATCCATGCCCACAGTCTGACCGGCTACCGTTACCAGAACATATCCACAGATATCTTCATCAGGCTACAGACGGCCCGGATCGTGTTGCTGGCCGGGCCAATCTTCCGCCCGCCCTTTTCGGCAATTCCACTCCCCGCTACGGCGTTCCGTTACCACATTTCCTATGGCTTGACCTGGTTCCGATACCTTAATGAGCCTTGTGCGCGACACGGATACACGCGGCATATTGCACTTTGGGGCAATGATATGGCGCGTAGGTCGTTTATTGCCAGCTCTCTCTATCTCTCTCTCTGCCCGCACCTCGTGGCCTGATACCATCATATTAAGGGCATTACCAGTTTGGTGTGGCGTCCAAATGATATCTAAATACGTTGTGCTTTGTTTTACATTACTAGCCCGCAGTTATTGGGAAATCTCATATGGGTGGCAGAAACCTAATGCAAATCACCGACTTTTTAAAGAAAATTCTCACCTAGAACCATTGATATTTTTATTTGCCTGCCGTGTGATTTTTCTGTCGTATTTATTGAATCTGGCATGGGACCAAGATTTATTAAAGAACAAGTGGAAAAGAGAACCTGTGCCGGAAATACGTTCCAGTTGTGAGGTAGGGCTGTCCCGAATATACCGAATATTCGATATTCGATCGTCAAGCGAATATTCCAATACCATTTTGCCAGTTTGAATATTTGAAAAGATATATATGCACGTACAGATACGACTCTGATGCTATTTTAATAGGAAAGTTACAGCGCTTAGCAGTGTCAAATGCCGCATTTTTGTCAATCGTAACTTTTTGTGGACGGAGGTTTATTGTTTCCATCTGTAAAACCCTTGATACAACAGGGCATGCAAAAAAATGCTGTTCGAACGGTCCATAATATCAGTCGCCATACGTAAAACACCGGCATGCTTTTACGTGCAATGTTTTTTTAACCGGTGCGACATGCACTGAAAAACTTGATCAGCGAGTATCAAATATTTAAATATTCGGTCAAACAAAGTTTCGAATATTTGAATACTAAATTATTTGAAAATGAACAGCCCTATTGTGAGGAAATGTCAAAGAGAATTTTTCAAAGGGAAACCCGCATTATCAAATGGAAACAATTTGAAACATGATGTCTTTGACAACATTATGTACCTGGGTCATTAAATAGAGGAGTTTCATCAACCCAGTTGAAAAAGGATGGACATTTCTTCCTTTTTGTAATAATAAGAGTTGCATAACACAAGTTACTTGTTACTTGATATTAAATTTCACAAGTTTGGAGTAAATTGTCCTCAAAATGGTAATGTAAAAGCATGATGTACAAGACGTTTTCTATTTTTTTTTGGGGGGGGGGGTGCAGTTTGATGCATGTTTCTTGCATATGATAAGAACTGACATTCCTCCACTGCTCCAACATCCCCAGTAAACACTTGCATTCTTGGTTGGGACGTTCATGGTTGGCGGAGCGCCAGAGCTGCCATACCTCGATGGACAACGACAGCCTAATTACAGCTTCCCTAAAAATCAGAAACGGAATCCGGTATCCAGTTGAGCAGAATTGCCCCGGAGCCATTACACGTGCAAGGATGTTGCTAGTGGGGGAGTCATATGAGGTGTCATTTTTTTCGATTTGTTTCGGAAGCAATTTTGGACTTCATCGTTTGGTGCAAATTCTATAGGCATTCTCTTCCTCCTTAGTTTTTTTTTTTTTGGTCAGGTGTCAGCTTTGAAATAATGACCAGTAGTCCTTATGAAAGTTGAATATAGAGGTGTGATCTGTCGCACAAGGCATTTAAGTTTGGATAAATTGTGTTTTTGTTTTTTTTGCCCGGTCCTCCAAGTATTCTGACAGTGTTTGTGATTTGCCGAATTTCTTTTTCCATCTGTGGCACATTCAATAGAACAGTCTCTCATCGCAAAAAATAATTTCTAGATTTATATACCATTGGAAAGAACACATCATCAGCTTTGAAATCATGAAAGAATTATTAAAATCGGGGGGGGCACTACTAAAAAGTTATGATAATTTTAGTTTTATTAGATGATCCAGCACTATTGTAGGAATCAAGCAATAAAGTGTCCTTCATTTCCAAACCGCTGAACGACTCACGATTATGGGGTAGCCTTGGCATCTCCTAAAAGTGTCTCATTGGTTTATTTATGGAAATATCGGTCAGATTGGCCAATCAATCTAGAGTTTAGATCACAAGCTTTAAATTGATACCAAGTTTGTTATGATTGCATTCAAAATGGTGATGTACACGAATCAAAAAATAAAGAATCTTATAAAGAAAACTAAACACAAATTTATCAGTTACCTTACTAAAATCAATTTTTTTTCTTCATTTTATTGTACTAACATTAAAAAAACAAAAACACAGTATGATTTTATTTTACATAAACTAGCATTTTAAGCAATAAAATGAAAATCAAACATTTTGACCCTCAATGGATTTTTGCCTGTGGCTCAAATTGGAGGAATGCGACTTCCGACTGGTCAGTGCATAAAGGTGGCTCTTCACAAGAGGAGAAGACAAGAACGTTAATCGGTCATTTACTATTAACTCTATAACAATGGATAAACAACATGCCAAACAAAAGGATTGTAATTATCACCAGTTAGTCCTGAAAGTCCCATACAGCAAAGAAAGCCTTTGGTAATTTTGTTCTGAGTGCAGCTATTTTCTCCAACTAATGATGACCCACTGGCTCTGCAAAGAGGGCATCCTGACATGTAAGGTTTAGTCCCTCATTACTTCAGCCATCCATTGAAGAACCCTCCTGGCGTATCGGACAAAAGAGGCCTAGGTTTGTCAGCCTGATGCCTGGTTTGTCTAACTCGGAGTCATCCAGGCGACAGGTTTTGTCCACAATACCACCACAAGTGATAAATATGGGATTGTGTTGTTGTTTGAGACTTTTTACTAGATGGGGAGAGTAGCTCTTATTTATTCCAGCAAATTGCTCTGTCCTTCTCCAGGGAATCCAGCACCCTCGGACAGGGAAGCCCGGTCAGTGAACCAAACAAGACCAACATTTCTTAGGAAACTTGAGTGGAATTACAGGAGCAAGTTAACGATTGCTCTGATTACATCCCAAGTTAGATGAGGTTTTTTTGTAATAAAGGGAAAATTTTACTTTTAAAACAATCCATGGGTCGTTCACATAATTGAGCCGTTGGAGAAGACTTGGAGAGGGAAGAGAACATAATAACCATTTTCAAGTATTTTCTTCATAAAATTGAAGTGGCGTTAGCTTTGTAAGGGTCACAGCTCTGCTCCAGCGAGAGGATTTTGCTGCTTGAAAATGGAAAATGAGACGCTTTCAGTTCCAAAGTTGGGGAATATTGTTATGGACATCTCCGCTGGCTCATATTGATGCTGAAACACATGTTTGATCATTGAACAGCACTACGCATATTGATGTCATTTTACAGACTTTCCACCCCACCTTCTCAATTTGAGCTCATTAGTCCTGCTTAGTGAATGGAAGGGTTGAATCCTACCAGAATATTTTAATGGGCAGTTTTATCTGCAGAGTGGTCTCTTGCAATTATTCAAAGATGCTTTGGACGATTTTCCCCTCCTGGTTCTGCTTCACCGAAACCGTCCAAGAAAAAATATAAACCCTGTTCAGGGGCCACAGATCCTTGACCAATCATCTTCTCTAATTGACCATTTTGTAAATTGGCTCCTGATCGCAATTATTCCATCGCCTGCATTACATTTTGTATACCAGCACGAGGAACTCTTTGTAAGAAGTATCTGCGGAGCCAGTTGTCATTTTCGTTGTGTCCACAAACCCCCTCTTGAAAGTTTTCCTTGTTGAAAACTATCAGGGGATTATGATAATGCCATGCCAATTTGTACAAGAGACCTAAAATTTGTCTTGGGTGCAATCAAGTTAAAGGTAGTAGACAACATTTTCTTTTGCTGTTATGTTCAGAAATAGTAGGGGTTAGTATTTTGTAGCGTGCTAGCAAATACTGTAACACTGACCTGTTTAAAGTTTTGTGTGCATAGATGCTGGGAAAACAGAGAGAAAAAAATGTTGTTCTAGTAGTCTGGTTCCCTGACCCTACTTTAGACAAAACGGAGCAATTTATAGAGTCAGGGAATTATCAGGTTTGGGAACTACAGTAGACGGCTGACAATCATTGGAAAATGATATAAATTTCCACTTTTCTTGAAAATGACAGCACACCAGGTGCCATGTTTTCACAGGATGATTGAGACTGCTATTTACTTACAGTCTAGTAGGGTATTTCATAATAATTCAGTAGTTTCGTTTTTTGATTTTTGCAAATGTTGTATGCTATAGCTTTAAGTATATTGAGAAGTTGCTTTTGGTTAGTGCTCATGGTATATGTGGTACGTATGGTCCATGACATTTCATTTTTTCTCCCCTTAAATATGTTTTCATGATTCATTTTACTACATGTAGTGTAGTTCAGCAAACATCAAAATACACCCTTCCGTCATGGTATTAGTCACTCATCGCACTTGTCATCACATTGCTCATTACATCTGCAAACCAATCAGATGACTACAAAATGTTTTCAGCAACCTTAATCCCCCCAACCCATCCAATAGTATAATTTTGAGCAAAAGAAAATTGTTATATACTTTTAAATGCCAGATTTGTGAGTCCCAAAGCTTTGTTCTTGTCCAGGAGAAGTCGGAATGACTGTTGTGGCCTGCTTGACAAATTACACTACAAATTGTCAAATCCCTGGACTGGGATTAGGCAGGATTACCCTAATCCCTATCAATAACTGCCCCCCTTGGTTGATATCTGCCAAATCTGTTTCTGATTTGACCCACACTTACCTCTCCTCTTGGGAATGATAAGGGGTAAAGGGAGCTATTTTGGACAGGTTGTGACAGGGGCACAGCCTTCAGCTAACCAAGAACACTTGGCCACTAACCCTGACATGTCTAACATACTAACAGTCAACCACACCAGTGCTATCGTCCATCATTTTCAGCCAATTATTCCTGATATAAATAACAGCATTTTCCTCTTGAAGTTATAGGGAGTTCGGAATTGGAAGAGAACCATTGTAATATAATGATGCATATGGATGCGTATACATGTACATTAGAATGCCACGACAACAAATATCATGGGATCCACAAAAAATGTTTGCCACAGTGGTCGTTCGTTACAATAATGGTATGGATTTAATGTATCAATTTGGGAGCCAAAGAGGATGTTCGTTATAGCCAAATGTTCGGTATAGCGGTGTTCGTTATAGTGAATAATGGTATGTATTGAATACATCAATTTGGGAGCCAAAGAGGATGTTCGTTATAGCCAAATGTTCGGTATAGCGGTGTTCCTTATAGTGAATAATGGTATGTATCGAATACATCAATTTGGGAGCCAAAGAGGATGTTCGTTATAGCCAAATGTTCGGTATAGCGGTGTTCCTTATAGTGAATAATGGTATGTATCGAATACATCAATTTGGGAGCCAGAGAGGATGTTCGTTATAGCCAAATGTTCGGTATAGCGGTGTTCGTTATAGTGAATAATGGTATGTATTGAATACATCAATTTGGGAGCCAAAGAGGATGTTCGTTATAGCCAAATGTTCGGTATAGCGGTGTTCCTTATAGTGAATAATGGTATGTATTGAATACATCAGTTTGGGAGCCAAAGAGGATGTTCGTTATAGCCAAATGTTCGGTATAGCGGTGTTCGTTATAGTGAATAATGGTATGTATTGAATACATCAATTTGGAAGCCAAAGAGGATGTTCGTTATAGCCAAATGTTTGGTATAGCAGTTGTCGTTATAGCGAAGTTCTACTATATTGATACGAAACATCAGAAAGAGCCCATCCTATGAAAGTTGAAGTGTTTTCCCTAATTAATATATCAGAGGCATTTCTGTTGCTGCAGAACATTGTTTGTTAAAAATCTTTTGACAAATGGGGTAAGTGGGCTTTTCAACAACCTCTTGGAAAATATCAATGATATTAATTACCGGTGTGGGTTTTAGCACACGGGCAATCAACATTTTAGAAGATCCAGTCAGATTGCCTATTTAAATAGATTGCTTTGGCATTGAGAGTAACCATTGAGCCAATTCTGGAATGTCTGAGCTAAAGACGTGATTGATTTTAGTCAATGAATTTATTGTGGTCATTTGTCACACGGGTTATGCAAGGGCTTTCATCCCTGCTTTAGTTTGGAAGTACAGTAGGCAGAGGTATTGAGTGGAGCCGGAGAAGACAAATCGATACCATTTATTTGCTGTCAGTACATGAAATCGCGTAATGCGGTTAGCAAAGCAAAACATTCGATGGGTTCACAAGTAAAGGAAATTTAATTACTTCAATGAGAGGGGGTGCAGTTGAGGTGATTATATGGGGCATTCCTTCCTGGCAAAAAGTTGAACCCAGGATTCATACCAAGACTGAAGACAATATACTGACTTGTAATTATCCCCCAAATAAAGGACCCGAACCCAGTGTACTCCCAATCTGCCAGAGGTGTAACTTGCGCCCCATCCATAATACCAACACCCAAACAAACCCAGCTGACTGGAACAGGTGCATGCCCTTATCGTGGGGTCAACTGCCCCTAATCCTCTCTCTGACAGCTCGATTTCCTCTAGGATCAGAAATGAACTGGACCTCTATAATTTCAAATGAGGAAACACATGTTTGAGCAGGCTCGGATGTTATTCATTTCAGGATATCAAAAATTGGGATTGGAGATTTGTCAACCTGTGAACTTCTTTTAGCAGGTGCTATTTTTTTTTTACAATTAGTTTTAGTCTTGAAGTGTCAGATCCTTCAAACTGTTATCAATTGTGTTTCAGGTCATTCTACTATTTCTAGTAAGAAAGCAGTTTATAGCAGTATAATATTTCCTTTATTAAAGGTACAAGTAGTGTGCACGTAGTGTGCACCTGGTGTGCTGTCATTTTCCAGAAAAGTGGAAATTTATATCATTTTCCAATGATTGTCGGCCTACAATCGTTGGAAATATTCTAGTTCCCTGACCTGATAATTCCCTGACTCTATAAATTGTTAGGATTTTTCTAAAGTATAGGTCAGGGAACCAGATAACTAGAACAATTGTTTTTTCTTTTTTCCCTTAGCATCTATGCACACAAAACTTTACAGTATTTGCTAGCACGCTATAAAATACTAACCCCCAAATCCATTTATTTCTGAAAATTACAGCAAAAGCAAATGTTGTATATACTACATTAACCATATCATATGGTAGTGTGATGTGTATTTCAAATCCATCGAAAAGTGAGGGCGGAGTCAGTTAAAGGGGGGACCCAAGCTGTTTAACAGAAGGAGGGCAGTGTCATAAAAAAGGCTTATTGAAATTATTCTGTGAATTAAATTGCATTTCCATGTGATATTGTTTAGATATGTTTCCCATGGAAGAGATGGAAAGATTGTGTGCATGTAATATGAGAAGGGCTTTGCAGATCATTGCCTTTTTCACTCAGAATGACATTTCCACTTGATATCTTTGTGATACCTATAATCCATTAAACCGAGGGAGGGGCAGTGTATTGAGAAGGGCTTTGCACTCATAGCTAGTCCACCATGAATGATATTTTCATGTAATAATAATATAGATATCTATAATCCATACAACAGAGGGATGAGTAGTGCACTAACAAGAGTTCATACATGTAGCTTAGCAATTTGATATCGTCTAGATATCTATAATCCATAGAGCAGAGCTAGGTTGTGCAGTGAGAATTGCTATGTAGCTTTTTAACTATGCTTGGTGTTTTCATGTGATCTGGTTGTCCATTGTCGTATCTGATCTTGTCACTTTGACCAAAATCGAACTTGTTTACGTTGACCATCTACTTTAAGAGGCTGATTCATAAATGGCCAAAAGAGGGGGGTTCCTTCAACACAAATTCATACGGATCATCAGTTTTGAAGGTTTGTATTATAATTTCACACTGCTGCATTTTTACCTTCTTCCCCCTTTCCCGACTGAAAACCCCCAGTCTTTTCCCCCAGCTCACAGCCTCACACAGGCTGTAATCTCGGGAGTTGCTTGTCAAAATATGTACTGTACAGTTCATTGGACACTAGATTTATCTCCGGTAAAGCTTGAAGAGGTGAAACTCAATCTGACACTTCGCAGTGGCTGTGTACAAAAACACTCCAAAGCTATAACTCTTGCCGCTCTAATCTTAACCCCCATGCTAGGTATTTACTTTAGACCCAGTCCATTAGGTTTCCAGCCCTGTTTCGGAAACCAGCTGGTTTATTTATGAAATTGTCCAGCGTTTTTTTCAAGATTGAATGTTTTGTTTGCATTGGTTTACGTTACTTCTTGCTTTTAAAACCATGGATAATATGAGGAGACTTGGTATTTGAATCCTCAGCTGGCATTGGCTCCCCCCCCCCCCCCCCCCCCCCCCAGCCTCAAAAAAGCTGAGTGGCGCCTCCAAGAAAACAATTTCCAGCGGCTCTCCAATTCAGGCCGCTCCACCTTGCAGAACTTTCATCCTCAAAGTTCTCCATTTTCTAAAATTACATGAGAATTTCAATTTTGCAATCTTCGCCTTCTGTTTGATCATTTTTTTTGGGGGGGTGGGGGGAGGGGAAGGGGAATTCTGAATTAAACTAAAGTCATGATGGTGTATTTCTTTTCATGCCAATATTTGCATGGTCTTTTCAGTACCTTGTAAGTGTTATTGGCCAGTGACAATTTTGTATCCACAAAACCCTTGACAGCGTGGGGGGGAGGGGGGGGGGGTCATTCCCATGCCTACTGCCACATACTTTGTTATAAAATTCAAGGAAACTGATCCCCTTCCTCCATTTCCCAGACAGAAGATTCTTCTTCTTTTTTGGACTCAAGAGGGCTCTCTTTTATGCATTTTCCCTACTCACATTAGACCAATTTGTTCTTTTCCAATCTGTGTACTTGACTGATTCATGGATGGATTTCAGTTCTGAGAGAATCTGCCCTATGGCAGTTTCCAAAAGACCCTGTCCCAAAATTAGTGTTAATAATGCTGGATTCAACCCCCTGAGGACTTGGCAAGTCTAGCCTTAAAGGTAGTATACATGATTTGCTTTTGCTGTAATTTTCAGAAATAAATGGATTTGGTGGTTAGTATTTTATAGCCTGTTGGCAAATACCGTAACACTGACCCGTTTTAAGTTTTGTGTGCATAGATACTAGGAAAACAGAGAGAAACAAAAAACATGTTCCAATAGTCTGGTTCCCTGACCATACTTTAGACAAAACGCAACAATTGATAGAGTCGGGAATTATCGGTTCGGGGAACTAGACTATTTCCAACGATTGTCGGCCGGCAATCTTTGAAAAACGATATAAATTTCCACTTCTCTTGAAAACGACAGCACACCAGGTGCCATGATTTCACAGGATGCTTGAGACTGTTATTTACTTAGTCTAGTATGGTATTTGGTAATAATTCAGTAGTTTTGCTTTTTGATGTTTGCAAATGATGTATACTACCTTTTAAGTTGACCTCATTTGGAGGTCAGTTGGGAGAAGATTTGTCCAGAGGTCTTGGAGAGTTTTAATAGGTGCTGGTGGTTTACACATAGAGCTAGGGTTTTGTAAGAGGAAGGGAACAGATGTTTAAACCAATTCCAAACTCTCCAAAGGAACTGGGGTGGGGGACTGGTAATCAGTTAAGTTGAGGCCCTAAGGCCGGGGGCATTCGGGCTGGTGCCTTATGTATGATGGGCAACAGCCACTGATCTCCATGGATAAAATCTGAATGGATCATTGGCTGTTGAAATTGACGACACCATCCGCCATCTTTCCACTCCACACCATGCACAAATGTATTTGCAAACGAGTACAAGCATTATGTAAGCTGCCGCAAGGCTAGGCAGCAATGATTTATGGATGTTCCAGGAGTAGTAATATGGCGGCTGCTGGCAACAGTTGTTCATACAATGAGATATCCAGATTTGTATACATGGAGATCAGTGGGAACACCTCTCTTTCTTTCATGTAGATATTAGGTGACTTAGTATGGTACTCAAATGAAGGAATAAGTTGCAATAATTGCATTGATGCGATCTGTAAAATTTGATACTGTATTGCTTGTCACTATCAGAAATTCAACTATGATCTGCTCTCCTTGCGATGTGATTGTGAAAGTTCTGTGGCTGGTTTTCCAATTTGAGTCTAAATATTTTGTCCCCCTTACACTTTCGGTTCCTGCCAGTTGCAGGCCAATTACAATCTGGAAGCCAGGGTTGTAGAGGGGAGGCTTAGAAATTTGATGTGCAGTAACTGCTGATGTTATGTCTGGAAAGCGCTGAGTGATACTGACATGGCCACCTGCTACATAAAGAATGATTTGGTATTACAAGTGTGTTAAAGGTAGTGTACATGATTGGTCATTGTTGCAATTTTCAGAAATGGGCGGATTTGGGGGGTAGTATTTTATAGGAAATATCATTCTACTGACCTGTTCAGAGTTTTGCAGTCTTGGATGGCGAAAAAAACGAGAGAAAAATGGCGTTCGTTTTCAACCGTCATGCGGCATTTGTTATAGCGCCCTCTTGTAAAATATGCCCAATTTTTGTAAATGAGATCGTTTTCAATTGGTCACATAACATGTACAGAGGCCGAGACTACTATTAACTTAGTCTAGTAAGGTATTTCATAATAATTCGGTAAAACAATTTTTGGAGGATTACCCATCGTGCACACTACCTTTAACTGTGCTGAGATATTGTGCCAAGATATTGTCATAAGAATTGTAATACAACCACATTGATGATGTGCTTTTCAAGAGGATTTCCCTGAAATATATTTGTCTACAAGAAGTCCTGAAATAATGACGCATAGTGGAAAAATCATCTTGTCTGACAGACACCTTCTTTCCCAAAAGGTACAGAATTCCCCTCTGTGTCTGGAAGAACTAGCAACAATTTTTTAATAATGAAAAAGGCCCACAGCAATAAATTTACTTCACTAAAGTCAAACTGGGTTGGGAATAAAAAAATTAAGGATGTAGACCAGCTGTCTGCTTTTTCTTCTTCCTGACACAAAACGACTTCAATTCTGAGCATCTAAATCCCATTGATAACTCACCAAAGTCTCGTAACCCTATCTCCTTTTGGCCCCTCTTAAAACAAAACAAGAGAGAAGAATTCACCAGGGAGTTTTCTAAAACCTAACCCGGGGAAACCTGGCGAAAAGACCTTCCATATTTCATACGGACTTCTTGTTTTAGCATTCTACCGGGAACATTTTGCCATCCCTTTCTCTATGGCCGTCCCGACAAAGTGCACAGAAAGGCTAAAGGAGCCCATCTCGTTTGCGAGGGGGGGAAATGGTCGAGGGAATTGGGCCAATGGTGGAAATAGTTATACGGCGGGGTTGACCTACTAACTAATACTGCACCCAGCGGTGAAATGCAGCATTTTGTTTCGCTTCAGCAACTGTTGCACTTAGGAGAAGTCATTAAAGGGGTCGTGCCAACAAACCTGCAGAATGAAAAGTACATTGCATAGAATCTATGTGAAATACCCTTTAGAGAATAAAAATGTAACTATGTACTTCAAAGTGTAATCTGAGTGGGGAAATCTGTAACCAGTTTTTACATTTACAGAAATGAATCATTAAAGGTATTTCAGTTCTGTAACCATAGCTGTCTTGTTGACAGACGTTTTAAATATAGTGGTGTAAATTTCCAATGATGCGACTGCTATTTTGACCAATTGAATTACTATGCTTTAATGTTCTTTGAAATACTTTTAGATCTCATCATATTCCTCGAAATACAGTTAGTAATTTGAAATTTCATGCAAAGATAGACATGTGTCCTGATTAATTTAGAAACCATGTGTTTCATTTACATTATAAATATCCTCGTGACAGCCTTGTTTGCCCTAGATTATACAAATGCATACAATATTTAGTTTCTCTGTAACTCTACTTTCCAATCTATCTCTCAGTTCCCATGTCATAATTCCCCAACACTTGCACAATGAATGACAGATGCAGACCAGCGAATTCTGCTCCAGTCTCTCTGTCACTGAGGAGAATGAAGTTTCCCGACATTTCTCTTGGCACATCCTGGTATTGCCTTGATCAGTTTCCTTCTTTGTTGTGGGGATATTTTGGGGCCTAACCCCAAATGGACTTGGCTGGGATTTTAAGTAGAGACATTTCTTCACCTTGTCATATTTTTTTTGGCCGTTGGTGTGAGACTTTGTCTCCTCTGACCTGTGTGACTTAAGAACTAGCCAGCTTTGTATTAACTCTCTGTCTCGCCCAGGTACATACACATATTGTCATGGTTTTGTGTGATACACATTGATGTGACAGAAACGCATTTCTGAGAATGTAAAGAGGGCAAAACCTTTCATTTCTCAGACTATGCTGCCATGCCCCATAGTCATTGAATTATCATTTTTGAATGACAGTCATAAGAACTCCAATGTTAGAAATGGGTTGATGTCTGAAACAACTCTGCAACTCGCACAAGCTAGCATCTTCCCTAGACGTTAATTTCCAGGCTCTGGCATACAAGTGGGGACTGAATTTAGGAGCAGGCGAGGAAATGATCAAGTCCCCTTTTGATGGGACTACTTATTTTGACGATGACACCGTCAAATCAGAGACTCATCTTAGTCCCCTGGATTCTCTGAGATGCTGGGTGAGCTCTCCCCGACACAATGGCCCGGAGGGATGGATGCTGGCTTCATTTTCTTGGGTCTGTGCCTCTTTTTTTTTTTTTTTTTTTTTTTTTTTTTCTTCTCCCGTTTTTGAGGCCCAAGGGACCTAACCTCATTGGTGCTTCTGTCTAACTCATGTCAGTTTGCCAGCCAGGTGTGGACACGAGTCGTCAGCGAGCGGGCGGTTGCTCTGCCTCCTGAGGCCTGCTCCATCCAGTTCTTGCTTTCCTCAGCCGATTATGTTACAGGTCCTGGTGTGCATTTTTTTTAGGGATCTTGATTTTTTTGGTACTATTTAGTCAGGAGCAGGTCTCTTGGATGTGTCGGAATGTCCTTTTTTCTGGATGGGGTGGGGGGGGGGGGGGGGGGTGGTCAGGTTAGCTATGTCAATGCCGCTTTACCGTGCTAAAAAGGATAGATTTTATATGCAGTTTGGGACCAACAGAAGTAGCTTTTTCTCACGTGGTTAAAATTGTCATGTTAAATCCAAGGCTTAAGGCTTTTATGACAGTAAACTTAACATTTTACTTCGGTTTGGGAATGAGACAAATTTAATTGAAATTTACTGAACCAGATTGACCAGTTTCTGGAGTTGGTACAATGTACATAGGAATGTCTGCGGAGGTTATGAGACTAGAGAGACGTAATTCCTGAGGATTTAGGCTGCTACTGCTTATGTAAGGCTTGTGCATTTTCTTTAGGGCACTAGAGGAAGTTGGCTTGGTCTTTTCTTCAGGCTACGACAGAGGGAAAGTACTTTTTTCCCCCAAAGCACCGCCAAATCTCCCATGCTAGCCTGCTCCCCTTGAGGGAATTAGAAAGACCCGGCCGGTCTCAATAGCCGCCGGTTCACGACCGGTAATGGGAGCCCTCGACCAAATATTGTCGCTTTTATGAAATTGCCGGGCTGCTCCGAGGAAATTGTATCCCTACCACCAAGGATTGAACCCGCCTGAGAGCCCCGATCACGTTCTGCTCCTGTTCGTTCTTCTTAATTTTCATTTTTCCCCCTTTCTCTTTGGTCGGAGGGAAGGGAACAATGGGCGCCAACTACTAATGGACACTAAGCAACAAAGCGCGGAGGCTGGAGGGTTGCCAGGCCAGGCTCGGGTTTCACGCCAGGCTGGTAAGCCGAGATGGCCCCTGTTTGCTTCCAGCTCTGCCGGAACAATGGGCCGTATGAAAATAGTTCCTGTTGGCATTGTGTTGCAAGCCGATGTACGGGCGATGGTGGCCGAGGCACCAGGGGCTTGGTAAACTTGGAGGGGTTCAGCACAGTTCTTTGCGAGGGGCTCGGCGGAGTGTCTAGTTACCAGTCTGGGGGAGAACCACTCTGTTATTCCGCCTCGTGATTTTTTTTTTCAGGGAGCGGTCCTTACAATGGCTTTGGTCTGGATGGAGAGGCTTGTGAAGAAGTCACATCCCATCCACGCTGGCGAGAGGAGAGTACGACGTTTCACCAGTGTGATGACGAACATCAATTCATGACTAATTCTCAAGGATTGGAAAGGGGGGGGGGCATGATCGCCGCTAACATTCAGCCAATCGGACGTCCAACCATACCTGAGAACCCATTTTTGTAACCCGAACCCGCCATTGCGGGGGAAACCAGCAATGTTGTTTCTCAGCGTAGAGGTCCGTGGTTTTGGAACATGACAGAGGACAATACGGACCAATTTCTCAAGGCATTAAAAGGAGCCATTCTGTCAGGGAAATGTTGATTAAGACGGCCAGATCGCCTAGATTAAGTTCAACGGGGACTTAGGTCAGGCATAAACCGGTGTCTTACGGGCAACGATTAGTAACATGAGATATAGCCAGGAGACATCAATTGAGCAGAATTACAACAAATCAAAATTTAACAAATAACAGGAAACTATCTCAGCAATGTCCGCTTAGTTTTCAATTATCTTTATGTTGTAAGACAAGATAATCATTCAAAGTTTTAGCCGAGAATTAGAAACTAATGACCTTCATTGACCCTTTAGCAATATCTTGGATTTTATGCAAATATGAATTTCCATATTCATGAGGACAGAGATGATGGCCTCTTCAGAAGTGATGTAGTGAGACCATCACAAGACCCTGCAAGACCATCACAAGACCTTCAGTCAAGTCTCAAGCTATTCAAATGAACTGTAATAAAAGCATTCCTTTGTCATGGTTTATGCATATTACTTGTGCCTGTAACAAGCTGGTCTTGTGATGGTCTTTTGCCTGGTCTTGTGATGGTCTCGACTACATCACTGCTCTTTAGACAAAAGGTTGAGTACCGTAATTGATACTGCAAAACAATAGTTAGATTATTTTCTTTCAATTCAATTCAATTCAGTGGTGTGGATACTGACAAAAAATATCTTTTAATATTCATTTCATCAAGCCTTTCAGAAACACAAATGATCATGTGGAAACAAAACAACAGCCATTTGAGTGTTACACAAACAAACTTGATACTAGTTTCCAAAAAGTTACCCATGTATTGCAGTCTTTTGCCAAGTCCCCATGCTCGTATTTCCTCAAATATATTCCTAATCATTCATGCCAAATTTGTCTGATCACTCCTCTCTTAAAGAAAAGGTCCAATGTCAGATAACACAATTTTGTGCTAAATAAGCAAAAATGTGATTTGAATAAAAACTGTCTCGTCTCGTGTTGCTTTCCCGGTCCGGTTTCAGATTCTCCTTTGGTGACCCACTGGATCCATGATACACAAAAAAGTAGAATCAAAATTAATGGTTGTCCTAAATATTCATGAAATTTACGAAATTCCATACTGTTATGCCTGGTGTCGAGTCCCATGCCATCCTAACGCAACTCAACCGTGAACCATATTTTGACGAGAAGCGTGATATTTAAATCAAATTCTGAGTCATGCATGCTAATTTGAATATTCATGAGTGATTCGTTGACCACCATCCCTTCCTCCCCCCTCAATTTTTTTTTACTAAATCAGCGAGTCTTGCCCCCTCTAAACGCAACTCAACCGTGACCTGACTGAAAGCCCGCCAACTCTGTTTTGAAATGCTGATTTGTCAAAATCTCCAAAGTCAATGCATATTAACATTTTTTTTGTCTCAAGGGTTTAAATCTGAATAAATGTCCTCCTTGAATAATCCTGCCCTTTCCAATGCATGCCTCTCTTACTGTGGCTCAGAAACCTGTATGTCTGCTCAGGCGCACTTGTATTCTCGAAACAAAACAAAAAATGTGTATCTGACTCATACAAGTTGATAGTCATCCAACCGTTTGAATTAGCATGACAATAGCTGGATCTGGGTATTGCCTCATCGGTGAGATGCGGATGTGGCCACTGTTACCCTGTCTGGGGCACGTTTCATCCCATCTCATCTCCCTGGTCTTCCTTCCCACTCTGTCTCCTACTTCTCATCCCATCCTCGCTTCCCCTCTCCATCTGATTTTCCCCTTAGTGTCCAGTTTCTTTTGTGGTGTCGCGTTCCGCTCACGGGCCTGCTCTCCCACCAAGGTTGGTCACCGACCTTTTGCAGCAAACACTGATCGGGCTTAAATTATACGTTTCATATTTGGGAGCGATACAGGATTGTTGTATCACCGAGTACCGACCATGAGTCAGGGCTTAAGTCATTGTGATGCTTGTGATTTATCCGTTAAGCCCCACCCCTCCCACTAACACCCATAGTTTGACAGTAAACTCCAATTCTGATTTTCTTTGTTCAATAGCATTCAGGAGCATCGGAAGGTTCTTAAAATATTTCTGGATTCGAGATCAGTATTTAACCTCTCCAACACACGAAACCTCCTTGTAAAGTTCATTTCAAATTAGTCGTTTCTCCAACACTAGAAGTATGCAATAAAAATCCCATAAAATAGTTCCAACTAAAAGTACCCATGGTTCTTTGACTTGAAAGGATCGGATCGAGGTTATCATGGCATCTATAATTCAGTATTTTAATGTAATCATGCCATGATTGAATGCCAAACTGTCGCCGTAAGCCACTATGAACATCGTATCGAAGAAGTTTGCTTTATTGTTTAAATATACATGTACCTGTATGAATCTTTCATTGTGGGTCATTCACCCGAGAAGTTTCCTCATCCCCAAACCTGAAAACTGACAGAATCCCCTTGATGATTTGCATTCGATAGATACATGTACATCCCGGATTGAATTTGTCTTCTGGTCGGTGTAGTATTACACATGTTGGACATCATGGACAAGTGGCTATTAAGTCAGAATAAACACCGATTACAAAAAAAATGTATATAAGTGTTCACTCAAAAAAGAAAAAAACCTTCCCGAGGATTTTCGGCCTGCGAAATTGACTTAGCGATATTTGCATAAGAGTTGCACTTACGGTTGCGCTGCGCTGCTGGAATATAATTCCAATCTGTGTACACAGTTTTTAGCGATGGTACTTGATATGTGATTTTGCTTCCCATCATGTCCTCTGGTGTTTAAATTGTATTATCTGCAATGACTTGAAAATTATGGAAAAGAGGTTGAGGGGTCTTTTTACAGCTCCCAGTAAAGTCTTGCAAAGGTTTTCGGTGTTGACAAAACACACAAGTGGCTCTTCCATGGTGATTCATTGCTTCATGTTGTTCAACTATTTTTGCGCTTAAGAAAGAAACTTGCCGCGACATGCCTTCGAGTAATTCTACCGTGCGTTTCCATTTGGACTTTTATTTACCGCGACAAGAACGTTTATTAACCTTCGAGGCTGGCAGAATGTCACACATTGCGAGCCTGATGACTTTCCGCGGCCGCGCAGATATCTTCCGCGACCGCTTTCGGCCTCATTGTTTTACATCAAGGTCGCGGTAAGTTGACAGGGACGTTAGTTTACCGCGTGTCTCCACTCTCCATTGGACTTAATTTTGTTATTCTAAAGACAAGTCGCGGAAACACGGCTCAAGCTTCATTGGGTTGCATTCTTCCTCTGTGACTGACACTTGGAAGCCCGGCTCACATGGGGTTATTTCACAGATGTTTACGGAATGCTGGAGAAGCACCCTCAAAGCTGTGTCTGCTCTTTAAACCAGCTGTCTTTTGTTCGGCAAGATTTGTCACAATCACTGTGATTCCTAACTAGGACATACACCGTTGTACAACCAGCAGGAATAAATACCATCTTTTGATTTTTAAACCCCGCCCCACGGGTTACTTTCATGTATACAGTTGTTTGTCTGGGATCCTTGTTAACGGCTTGACTCCAAATGAGTGTTTTTCACACCACATGTGCTGCGGGTGGGCCTTTTGTCACTTGTCAGTTTGTCCAGGAAGGAGAGGAGGCATTCTCCAGAGCTTAAAGAAAAGCCCCGCTTGTCGATCAATTGTCCGGCCGATTTGTCCGACATGGCTTAAACACGTTTTGACCATTGTTGTGTCCAACATCTCAAGGAGGATGAGTTGTTTAGGCTGGACAATGCATGGCCCAGTGGCTGAACAAGATAGATAATGGTTATCAATGGAAGATGGGTCTGATGACAGACGTCAAGTGTAGCTAATTGTCTGCAAACGAGGCAGAAATCAAAAGTGAAAAGAAAAGATCTCTCTCCTGATATATTGAGTATTTTGAGCAAAACGAGCAGATCCTGTTGCATTTTACATGATTTTCTATCTGCAATATATTCAGAGATATAAGATTTTCCTCTTACATCAGCTAAGGCCATGAACAAAACCCACAGACTACAGCAGCGTCAACCAAAATAGGATTACAAATCTCCCTGCAATGCCTTCAAAGCCCAAAGAACGTCACCTCCTCAGTCCTGCATGCCCAAGTCATCTGACCAACTGTAGCTCTACCCCCCACCCTGTCCTTGGTACATTGATCCCCAAAATTTAAATACATGTAGCGGCAAGCTTCCTGCCGTCATGTAACCGCAGTTCTCGCCCCTCCAAAGCCGGCAAACCGTGAAGATTAGGAAGATGTACCTGTTTTGTCCCCGAACATGTTCCCCTGATGTACCCCCAGATGGTCCCTTTGTCCCCCATCTATTGTGGGCAGTGGATTTATCTGTCTGCCTGCAGCACAGATTATAAGGTCTTTTCATGTTTCGTCAGTCCTCATGAAATATGCATCCGACTCAAGGAGCTGTAGCAAGCTATTCTGGATTGTTGATTTTTTATTACAGAGGGATACATGTAGATGTATGTCTTTTTTTGTGAGGGGCCTCACTTTTTTTTATTTTAAAGGAGTTATCTTATGGATTTTTTGTGGTTGACGCTGAAGAGAAATTCTGAATTAAAGGGGCGTAGTCTGTAGAAAACACTTCTTGTAAAGTTAAGGTGGAAAGAAGTTGTTATAAAAGGATTCAGACAAGTTGCAGTCGATGTTTTGTAGTTATTGAATGATAGGCCTACATGTAAATTATATTTGATTTTTGTTTTATCGGATTAGTTTGTACCAAGGGTCCTTGTCATGTAAGGTCGTTAAAACTTGGAGGGTTAAAAAAAGTAGGCTTTGCTCAAGTACTCTAAGCAATATCAATGCCTAAAGTAAAATAAAAGGAGACATTCCGACTAGTGAATGTCATAGGTGCTTTTGGAGTTGATGTCCTTAAATAAAAGTTG
Source organism: Hippasteria phrygiana (assembly GCA_037893225.1). NCBI lineage: Eukaryota > Metazoa > Echinodermata > Asteroidea > Valvatida > Goniasteridae > Hippasteria > Hippasteria phrygiana. The sequence continues at coordinate 1,061,477 of JAZGUH010000234.1, forward strand.
CCAGTCGGTTTCTTCTGAGGATTCGTTTCTCATCAGAAGAGGGATGAGCGATGTTGTCTTTTAAACCGACATTGCAGCCCAAATTGCTTACAAATGAGAGAATTTGTTTTAAGGCTAACATGTGGCCGATGCTCTAAGCCCCATCGGGAGGAATAGAGCAAGACTGAATGAGAAAGTCCTGTTTAGGAAGGTTGGATCCGACGTCCCAACAAATTGTCTTTGCATTGGGAACAAGTTCCTCTTCAAGAAAGATGAATGATGATGTCTTTTAAACTGAAGTTGTAGCCGAGATGGCTTACATGTACAAATGAGAATGTTTCAGTCTAACACGTGAGTTGTGCATCTGGAAAAACTGTTACAGGCACTTTGGTTCTGATGCCCAAACAAATTAAATATCAGTTGAATTTGCTTTCGGGTAAAAGAAAAGAAAAAATATGAACGATTGTAAGATGAAAGATGGTAAAAATGTTAGCTGAAATGACTTACAAATGAGGTTTGTGTAAGATGAACACAAAGTTGGTATATCGGGAGGTAATAATTATGGCAGAAAAATTTGGAAGAATGTCTTTTGGATGAGACAGTTTTCAAGAACTCGTCTGTTGGATGTGTCTGTATAAACGTGGTTTGACTTCTCTTGCAGTGATAACCTACAAGTGCATGGGAACAGGCATTTTTCAGACCCACCGCTGTCCTTTGCTTCCAGTTTCCATAAGAAAAGCTTGCCCTCTTCAAGAAAACTCTCAGGAAATGAGGCAGTAGCAGTGTCTAGCAATTCAGTTAGAGTCCCAAGTTGTGTCAACAGCATACCGAGAGGAACGTGCACTCACAAAAGATGACGGTCCTTTTGGGTCTCGCTGTGGTTTTGTATGATGGCCTGAGATTTAAGTCCAGCGACAGCCCTAACCAAAAAAATACAAACTGAATGAAAACAAAATAGCCTCCATCTGCGTACCCCCTACTGGCTTGGCTGAGCAAACTTGTAACCCCATCTCAAAAATCAACAGTTTCTCTCAGGGTGACTTGAATGGATGCTCTCCGAGCACAATCCCCCTTCCCAAAGGAAGGTTCTTGTGGGTCCTTGCCGCTTGATAATCCAACTTTTGCATTCATGTCGGAGTTTGCTCTTCTCATTCTGTGTGTTTTTTGTAAGAGACAGAGAAAGAGAAGTGGAGGGGGGGGTCTCAGGGTCTCTGCTTACCAGCTATATTCGCCTTATCTTGAATGAAAATCTGCTAAATTGTGGAGACATGCATCACTCAGTGATGACTAGTTTTGGAATTTGAAGGTTTCAGAGGATGTGAATCCAGAACTAGAGGACAATTTTAGGATGCAGCACTGTCTCTGAGAGGGTGGGGAGATAAATTGGGAAAGGGAGGGGGATAAATTGTTCAAGTCTTGCAACCTTTCCAAATAAAAAGGAACATGTTCGAGTATTAATGCAGGCATTCAACTTTTCCTCGGATCAGCTGATTTTTCACTTTACACTTAAGCCATTGAAAATTTAAAAACACTGTTCAAAGTCTTGTAAAGATTGGAATTTCCTTGTTTCTTTAAATTCCAAGTTGCATGCCTGTTAATGACATACCGTTTAATTCAGTTGCTCTCTTACGCCAGTCCCGCCACAAGAATCAACAATTCAAAATTCCATCTTAAACAAGCGGGATTTGTGGAGAAGTCCGTTAAACCCGCATACAATATACGAGATCCATATTGTCCTTTTCCAGAAAGGCAATTATTTATAATCTGCGACAGATGTTTTTCAAGTGTTTTTTTTCCAGTATGAATTTGCCTCGGCATATTACGAGTGACATCCCCTACCAATCTAATTTACATGAATTTGTTTTTCCCCCCAGTCAACATATTTTTGCGTGTTTTGGACATTCATTTCTGGTGGTTTGTACATCATGGTTGGAGTCTTTATGCATCGAGTGAAATAATCCGACTCGCATCAGTGTGATCATTTATAGATGTATTTTTTTCCCAACGGTGTCTCCACTGAGTTGTATAGATCATAGATGTATCCTTGGATGACAAAAAAACACTGTCAAATGTTCCTTATGGTACATTTACTTATACTGAGTTGAAGAGGAGTCCCCACCCCCTCCCCTCGACATCTCCGCCTCTTGTCTGATTAGATCAGAGCAAGGGGTGAGTGAACGAGCGATGAACGACGCCGACCAGTCTTGGGACAGACACCTGAACTTCCCCCAAAGCATGCAAGTGACTCCCCAATTTAATCTACCATCTCTCACCAAAGAACCACACCATTTCTCCTCTTTCTTTCTGTTTTTTACGTAAAATCTGCACTTGCTTTTTTTTCTGCTGACATCAGATATACTGTAACTCAATATTCTTGATTTTTACTCCAGTCAATCGATCACGTTTGCAACAAAAATGTTCACCACTTCATTGGACAGATTTGGCTCCCTGATTACACAATGCTACTCAAATTTCACAACTTGCTGTTAAAATTTCTTTTTCATGAATTTACATTTTGGTATAAACAAAAGTCTGTATTCGATACACATGAAACATTTACAAACTAAATTTTTGCAAAATTATTCTGTGGTAAACTCCAGAAGAATGAGGGCAGAATATTACATGAGGGCAGAATATTAACAAGCATTTTAATGGTGCCAGCTTGTCTTGCCTCATAATTATAATGACTTTTTTGGGGGTAGGAAAGGTACTCATGCATTCATTTTGTGCAAGGTCAAAGCATAATATATTTAAGTAGAAATATGGTAGTGGGTTTACAGAAAATTTGTCAGCAAAAATGCGCTCTGGCCAGGAAATTTGGGTACGTAAGTTTGAGGTGCATATGAGTATTTAAAGATAACATACAGTATTTGGAAACATCAAAATACAAAACTGGTGAGTTATTATGAAATACTTGACTGTAAGTAAATAATAGTCTCAAGCATCCTGTGAAATCATGGCACCTGGTGTGCTGTCATTTTCAATTTCCAGCGATGGTCGGGTAACCATCATTGGAAATAGTCTAGTTCCCTGACCTGATAATTCAGTCTATAAATTGCTCTGTTTTGTCTAAAGTGGGGTCAGGGAACCAGACTACAAGAACAGCATTTTTTTTTCTTTGTTTTCCCAGCATCTATGCACAGGTCAGGGTTACAGTATTTGCTACAAAATACTAACCCCTAAATCCATTCTTTTCTGAAAATTACAGCAAAAGCAAATGTTGTATATATTGCCTTTAATCCCTTGCGTACGGATGACGCCATAGGGCGCAAAAGAACTAGTGCCACCAGGCTGGATGACACCACTGGCCGCCGTTTGTGCAGTTTCAATCCATTGTTGGATTATTGTTTATGTCATGCTTGACTGCACAAACACATTGTAGCGGTTCGATTTGGCTGCCAGAACCGCTGCAACACCCCGACGTCTCCCGTAAAATACCGCGCTCAAGGGGTTAAAAGAAGGAATTTTCACGGCTTTGGGAGTAGGCTTTTTTGCACGTGAGCTTGCAGTTCAAAACTGGGGCATGATAAGATCAGGGTTTGGGAGCCAATTAGGTGTGACGTTCATGAAACAGCTTTGTATGCTTTTAGGTGACCTTGTTGCCATGGTATTGGGATGACAACAATAGTACAGGGGCCAATGTCACGGCCATGCTAAGCACAAAATGTGCTTAGCCTGAAAAGTCTTCCTTGGTAAATACAGGATTACCAACCAAATTTTGATGTGAAGTGTATCGCTTGTGGCTGACATTCAGCTGTTGTTTGCTTAGCATGAAAATCCCATAGCCTTTTGGCTGGTAACCTGTTTTTACTAAGCAAGACTTTTTGGTGCTCAGCAAATTTTTGTACTTAGCAGCTCCGTGAAATGGGACCCTGGTGATTTCTTGGGTCTCTGTTACAAATTGATTCAGTTGTAAACCAAATGAAATGTCGCTGTGGATTTGCAGAATTGTGTAGTTGGTGTGGCCATACATGTAGTTGTCGAATTTTGAAAGGAGTGCATTTGCAGAGAAACTGCTTTTCAAGTGATTTTCTCCTCCTGTAGAATGTTGTTACTTGTGATAACTAGATCTTTGTATTGTTTTTATTTGTGATTTGAGTTTGATTTTTTTAGGGGGCCAACCCAAAGTTCTGTTTCGGAAAAATATCTTTGCAAGTACAAAATGTGGCATTGCAGGATATTTCAGTTATAAAACAATTTCCAGTTGAACATCTTGTACAGAGGATTTATACTTATCAATAGCTAATAATTCTTTCATGGAAAATCTGCACTTGCTTATTCCGATACGTGTACCAGGAGAATAGTCCATCCTCTGTTTTATGGCTTGGTAAAAGTTCATTCACATTTTTTTTTACAGACATCATGAGTTCATGTGGAAGGTGGGGCACGAAAGTTTAGTCATTCGAGCATCCCTGGGAAATTTTGTATACCATTAAACTGGGGCAATGGTGCGAGACCAGTGTGGCGGCACATGCCACAATCCAGCCATTTCGTAATTAGCAAAAGCACATATGCATTGATGTGTAGTAGTGTTGATGTCTGGTGTAGGCAGTTTACTACACTCGCAGCTAGTTGGTTCCCTTCTAATAGATGTCTTTGAGACTTGGGCTGCGTCCGAATCTCTTGTCTAGGGCTATTGTCTAGGTGTTCGTCCATTACAACTACGCGTGACGTAGCCGTAGCTGTAGCTCTAGATGCCCATTTCGGACACGGCCTGATACTCCTGGTACAAAATAGACCTGCCATTGGTGTGGCAACTAGTTTTCTGTTGGTCAGTGCAGCAGTCATGGCTTCAGGGATTCTGACATTGATGGCTGCTTTTCAGGAATACCTTTCGTATCATTTTGATATATGGGTCATTCCACCAGGTTGGGACACAGTGTGTGACATTTATCCATATCTTTAAAAGTACTATTACATTTGATTCAGTTATTTCATGTAACATCAGTCTTTGGGTGGGAAATATTTTAGAAAGTTTAAAATCATGTAAATTATATTTTACCAAAATTATGATTGAAAAAATGTGTCAGTTTGACATAACCAGTTTGACGTAACAGGACACGTCCATATTTCCATTTGTGTTTTTTTTCAACACTTTAAATATAAATATGGGAAATTCACAATGTGTACTAATTGAAAGATATACTATGCAACACATAGAATCATTGTGTTCACTTCAGACAATTCCCTGTGCCTTATTTGTATGAGTTCATGGAACATTTTGTGGTTGGACAAAAGTTGACAGCAGAGGGCGCTGTTTATAAATAATGTTGACTCAGGGTCTCACTCTGGGTGTTTTTGCCTCTGGTTTTGGACAAAGATGGGTCTTTGTAAACAACTTTTTTTTTTCTTTTTTTTTTACAAATGGCATACAAAACAATCTGCATTGTGTAGAATGAAGATAAATTCACTGAAATGTATCAGTTCAAAAGTGTGTTTCTCAACATTCTTCCATCTTTGTTGTATGATTTCACTTGCAGCGTGCGTGGTTGGAACCTACAAGGCTGGTGTCGGACCGGATCGGTGTAGTCCCTGCCCTGCCAAGAGCCACGCGGACCACAATGCCACCAGGCAGTGCACTTGTATACCAAAATATTTCCGTGTTCCCGAAGAAAGACCCAGTGTGGCTTGTACAGGTGGGTGGAACGAGGGGCGAGGTCAAATATATTGGAGGGATTTTTGTCTGAGCTGCTTAACCATGTATTGATGTCAGAATAGCCAGGTGGAAATTCAGTGTGCTTACATAGCAGACTATATTTAAGCAAGTTTGCTTAGCGAATTGTACTCAGTAAGCTTTTGAAACTAACCCAAAATAAGTGAAAATTCTGTGACTTTTTTGGCGATCTGTCTTTTTGCTAAGAAACTGTGTGCTAAGCACCAAGATGCTTATTGTCATTGCAAAGTACAGATTTACCTTTTGTTTAAATCTCTGGCTCCCTGTCACTTTGGCACCAACAGTAAAGGTGGGGGGGGGGGGAGGGTGTTCACTTGAGGGAAGTTGGAATGGGGGGAGCTATCAGGAAAAGTGAGAGGGAGGTTCTGTGCTGTGTTACATTATGCAAGTTAAGGAGCAAAGAAGCTCACTAAGAAACATACACACTGCTTTTGCACCTGCTGAGACTATGGAAGCCCCCCCCCACAATTGAATGATAAATAAAGCATCAATATTCCACAGGAAAAAATAATTGCTAAGTACTGAACATAATTCAAGTACAATAGCTTTCTGTTTGATAGAAGTGCCCATGCAACTTCCATACACATTTCTCCTTTTTATAGCACAAGCAAAGCTGCAGAATTAACCCCCCAAAATGCACCCAAGAGAATGCACCTAATAGCCCACTGACAGATAAGCCGAGCAGGTGTAGTCTAGTCCCCATCCTGACAGTGTGCTGGTGACCCAGCTTGACCTTTTGGTGACCTGAGGTGACCCAGGGTCAGAGGTCAATCTGTGAGAGCCCACTCTGCAGGTTGTGTTTGGTAGCAGGGCACATATCAATGTCGGAAGTAATTACTGTGATGGGAAACTCCATGTGTGCTCGGAATGTTTGCATTTTTTGGGGAAAGGTAACATTTTTTATGTTGCAGGGGGCAGACCTTGAGAAAGTTGTAAGTCTTCCTGTAGTGTAGTAGAAATACCGGTTTGTGTTAACAAAAAACACATAGTATTACACTTTGTGAATTGAATCAATTGAATAAGTTAGTGAGTTTTTGAAAAATTGGATTGTTGAAATGAGCGATTGGACAAAATTAAATTCCACAAAACATTAAAACCTATAGTAGCTTCTTTTAGGGATTCGCAAATTGGCAGAATATCCCACCAGTCAATAAGTATTTTTAGAAAAGAAAAACCAAAAATCAGATACCTCCATCCACCTGTTTAAACAGCAGCCAAGGAAAGAAAAATAACCTGTCCTTGGTCCATCACTATCCAAGATGTCTCTGCAAACATTTATTCGTGTCTTAGGTAGCGGGGTCCTGAGTGGTCCCTAATGGTACGATGACGTGCCCAGCATACTGGCTGGACTTTAAAGGAGGGAAAACACGGGGAAACTTGCATTGGGAAGTTAGAGTCCAGAGCTAAAGTTACTGGAGCTGCTAAGCATGGAATATTATTTCTTAAGTTTCCCTGCTTACAAAGTCGGCCGAGAACCAGTCATAAAGAGTATGCATAACTTGGCAATTTTGGCTGGAAACCTATTTTTGATCAAGCTGAATTTTTCTGTTCTTTGCAAAAAGAACAATAATGAGAAGCTCCATGAAATTGTCCCTAGGAGATAAGTTATATTTATTCGTATGTATTAACTGCTGGAGGAATTGTTTATGATAAATACAGAAGAGGTGATCTCAAGCTATAGTTTTATGCATTTTCCTAACAGAAAATATTTGCTGTGTAAGTTTTTTTTGGGGGGGGGGGAGGGGTGAGCAAAGTGACACTGTGAAACCAGCAAAGGTATATTTCACCCAACATTTAGCTGGTTGCTCACAATAAAGCAGAACTTTCCTATGGTTAGTACTTTGGTAGATTAACCAAAATAGTGTGGGTTTTTAAGGACTTTTTAAAACAAAATGGGGCACTAAAAAGCAATAAACTTGAACAGAGATTTTAAACTTTTTATAGGCTGCAAATGTCACAAATTGCATGGAATTACCAAAGCAGATATATTTCACTTGTCCTACATATGTAGGTATCTGTTTAGTGCAATATTTGACAGACTTATTAGCTAAGTCCTCTGTCTGCAAATAGTTCAGCTTGGGACAAGTATTCAATAAAAACCGGGAGACTGAATTTACAGCCCCACAGCTGGTATGAATTAGGTGTAGTCACAGAATAGAAATAAGGAATGATAAAAAATTGCCCGACATGTTCACCAATGGTGGAACAATCTTAAAGTTTTAAATCATCGGCCTATGGTGTGAGTTTTTGTTTTTCCCCCAGGAGTAATAACATTGAGGCGGGTCCTCATGAATGCCTTTTCATGGGAAAAGAAGCAAGTTCAGTGGCTTTTTTTTCCTTTTTTTGTTTGTTGGCAACTCGGGTGAATTTTTGGAATTGCTGTTTTGACGCTGTGCAGGCCTTGCTGCGGAGCTTAATGCCAATGGGAATTACGCCGGGTTTTACAAAACTCGTCCAAATTGAATCATCATAAAATGGCGGGCAGCACCAATTGAAAATTGAGATGTGAGAGAAATGTGTTGATGAAAACTCATATTGTTTTTCTGTGTGGTGGTCTCTTGTGTAATTTCATTTATTTATCCAAAGCGCTCGTAAAAACTGGAAATTTTGATAAACCGTGACACATGCAGGTGGCAAAGTAATAAATAACATTTTGACCCTGTTAGTAATCATGCAATGTAACTGTAAGTTAGAACATTACTTGGGGACAAGACATAAGTCAAACCAACAATCCTGGAATTTGTCTTGGACATTTGTCTTCACACCAATGAAAACCTGTTTACTAGTCGCCATTCTTTGCCAAAATTCTTTGAAATTTTGTCAGGTTTAGCATGGTTTTGATCACAGCTCTGAGAGACGATCTGGTCATGAAATTGTTTGTCCAGTTCAAGTTGACTGAAAACCCAATCCACATCTTGACCCTGGTGGGATTCGAACTGGGGTCACAGCAGTCGTAGGGGAGGAAACTACAACTAGGAAACTACAACTACAATAATGAAATGGAATGTGGAATAAAAAATGTTTCCACAGGATCCTTCATATAGACCAAGATAAGCTTCAGTAAAAGGGTTTAAGTACGGGAGAAAATTATGTTTTTAGTATGTGTTCTGCGAAACTAGAAATACTAATAAATTATAGATCATGGAATTTATTTGAAGCTGTTGTGGGTAAAAGACTAGCTTTGATTTTTTTTTTTCAAAACCAAGAGTGTGTAATGAAAAAAGAATTCCGGAAAACATAAATTGTCATGCCTTTTTTCATTGCATTCATTGTCCTTGACTGTTTATACACAGGATTCTTTGCCAACCAGCAAAAAACACATCTTGTCCGGAGCATGTATTTGCGGGCTAAAAAGTCGAGAAATATATGGAGGACACCTCACCTCCATGCAACACTTGGTGTAATGGGAAGGAACAGAAAACCTAGCGCTGCTATTTTTGGGACGCACTTCAACGCAATCACAACCCAGCACTCGGGCCTCTTCTCTGCTTGCCCGGCTGAATTCTTCTGAATTACCGGGGAAATGGGGGTACCGGTGAAGAAAATATATAAATAGTTAACGGGGAAAGGGACCACAGATATCAATAGAGGATCTATATATGTCGGTCATGTGCCAATCAAACACATGCATTTTTTTCTCTTTAGAACTGGGATGTGTTTGTTTTTATTGGGGGGGGGGGGGAGATGGGGTGGTGGAAATAAGCATGTGGGAATTTCTGTACTGGACTCCTAAAAAACCCATTCCTATTAGATTTTCCCTCAAATGTAATAGGAAATAATCAATACCTAAATGTCACAAGCATGAGCAGTACTTTCATTGCCGCTTTTAAAGTTGACAGTTTGTTCATGTAGAATGGCTTATAAAGAGGATATTGATTGCAGAGAGAAGTCTGCCTCATTTTTTTGTTTTGTGTAAATTGCTTTTTGTAAAATAAAACTACAAAATAATGCAGACTTCTCTCAGCAATCAACATCTAATTTAAAAGGAATGGATTTTTGTTGTGGGTACGTGAGAGGAACGTATTTAAAACCGAGGTTTCAGGGGGAGTAAGATGACAAAATTTGTATTTTATAAGAAAATTATTCACCAAAAATCTAACATTGTTACAGACATGATGTTGTGTCGCAAAAGGATAATGTTCTCTTATCTTTAATAGGCATATGAATATTGTTTCACTTCAGACAAAATACTGTCAACATGGATGTGTTAACATTAGAAAGATATTCAATTTTTTGGCTAGTGTCAAATTCTGTTGTTTTCCCCAAATGATTTTAACCCTAACCCCTAGACCATTTTTGCTAGGAACCATCCTCAATCCTTCAAAATCCTCTGATTGCCCTGCCCCCAAAAATGCATTCATCCTCAATCCTCCAAAATCCTCCAAATGTTTGCATTTATGTTATAAAAGGTACCCAGATCCTCAATCACCATTCACCCTCAATCCTCTAAAATCATCCCGTTTCTCAAACACCATTCATCTTCAATTCTTTCAAAATCCTCATGTGCTTAAACATTATTCATCCTCAATCCTCCAAAATCCTCTTTTTCTTGAAACACCATTCATCCTCAATCCTCCAAAATCCTCCAAAACTGCAAGGAAGCTTTTGGAGGATTGAGGTGGGTAAGGGTTAAACATACCTAAATCAGTTTACTACAAGAAGACAAAACATTGCAATTAATGCCATAATAAGCCAAACAAAGATATTGTTTATAGAAGATGTCAGGTTGTAGACTTTAACATTTTGTAGACTTTAAAATGTGTTCAGCAGTACTGCAATGCTCTTTAAAATCCGGCCTTTAGCCTGCGGCCTGCATTTCAAAGAAACCTAGCTACAGGTATGGCTAGGGTTGACCTGTTTGCAGTCTGTGGAACTATTTCCATAACCTACAAGTTCTGCCCCCCCCCCCCCCCCCCCCCTGCTAAATGGCAAGTTGCTACTCAAACACCAGTTTTTAGTTGCAGTTGTTAAGGGATCCAGCAAGAGTTTGGGCTACATTAGGTGGGAGTGTAAACAACTCTAAATTGGGTATGCACTTTGGTTCATTGAAGATTGTGGCGTGGGAACATGGATGTTGTCTTAAGATTAAAGAGAAAGGCAAAAATACTTGTGAAGCTTGTTTTCATGAAGTACAGCAATTGGTATATCTTGTATTGTTCAAGGGTTGGATTTCTAAGGACTTTTCTTGATTTCGAGATTTTTGGTAAGATGTCTTCCAGATTTCTAGAGGATTTTTAGTCTTGAAATTGTTTTTAATCATTTCAAAATTACATCTGCAACCTGAAACAGTCTTCCTTTAGTAGAATATGCAGTTTTCCTATGCATTTTCAGCAATGCCTTAACAGATCAAATGTCACCGAATGTTTTGTGGATTTTCGTTTTCCTCAAATCTCTCCCCCGATTGTTACATTGTATTTTTTTTTTTTTTTTTTTTTTTTTGGTACTTATTACTTGTACTTATTTATTTCCATCCCAGCAGAGAAATAAATACATAATTAATCACATTATAAAAGAAAAGAACAAAATTTTATTAAATAATTTGGCCGATTCCAAATTTACCAGCATTCAGAAATACCTGAGACAGTTTCATTCTTCCTATTGGTTGAGAGCCTGTTACAGGTTTAAATATTTGTTTAGTACCGGCTGGGAGTTGTTTTAGATGTAAAACTAGGGTTGCAAGAGTACTTTTTCTCCTTTTACTATTTTGTTTAATCCCCGTTTATCTAGGTTGCTAAGGCTAATTAATCCCATTCCAGGTATTCTATTGGCCCTGGAAAACACCCAGGCCATGGTTGATAACAAATCTGAGATCCCTTCTAATTTTGATCTCCTTAAATCTTGTTAATCCCCTCCCAGGTCCTCCATCAGCCCCAACAGATGCCCAAGCTATGGTGGACAACAAGTCCTCAGTGGTCACCCTCACCTGGCAGCCTCCAGCCAACAATGGTGGCCGCAATGACCTCACATACTGGATCGACTGCCCCATGTGCCCTCCGGACACCCAGTACTCACCCCGCCATCGTAACCTGCCTGGACTGGAGGTCAACGTCAGCAGGCTGGAGTCTCATACTACCTATGAATTCTTCATCTACTCTGGTAATGGTGTGTCGGAGCAGAGTATCACGTCCGGCGGCAAACAAGAAAGTGTGCTCGTCAACGCCACCACGTTCTCCTCAGGTTAGTATTGACTTGGCACTGATCAGTTTGGTTCAGAGACTACATTTTGGGGGGGACTTTTGATCCACTTGCGTAGAAAATATAACTGATGTCCGACTGGAATCTGATACCAGTGAACAACCGGTACAGTATCCTACCAACTGAGTCTACCGTATCATTTTAAAATATAATTGTTGTGGATTTTTAAAACATTTTTCTGTATTTGTTTGGAGAATAAAAAGAAGAATCCTGCAGACCCTAAAAGGGAAGCCGGCACGTTGATTTTCTTGATTGGTCCAAAGTTCTCTCAATCTTGATATGTACATGTCCTTCAACAACATCGTATGTGGAGTTTGAACTTTGACCTATCCCAAATAATATTTGCATCATGAATCAAAATCGTCTTTCTGGTTTGGGGGTCAAATTCTCAGGTCACTTTTGGAACACATGTAGGCGCTACAAGACCTTTAATTTGATATTGGCAGGAATCTTGCATGTATTGTATGCATGTGTGAGTTTAGAGAAAGCTTTGACTAGAGCAATCCTCAAGACAATTCACTGCAATTTTACAGCCCAAATACGTATGCAAAATCTCATTCCAGTGATCAAGATCACAGTCAAAAACTGTCGAGACCAGACCCCAAAATCCAGATCTTGATTTTTGCCAAAAAGCAGCTTTTGCATTTTTGCCATTCTCTCTAAACCTGGATTTACACCCCGGACAGGCAATAAAGAACCTTAAGAACCTTATCACAAAGTTCAGCCAACGTCCCCTGGTGTTACTCTAAACTCCCTCGCCACAGATCCAGTCGCATTCTGATAGACATCAAAGACGAATGCCTTGTAAATCTTGAAGAAGCAAAGAGCAAAATTAGCCTGCGGTACTCTTTGAAATTTTTCATGTTGCTTGGGAAAAAAATTGGGGCTGTGTCAAGGAATTATATATCGGATGAGAGAAGGAATGGATTGAGTAGTGCATATACAGGATGTTGAGAATCAGGAAAGTTGCCCCAAAGAAGGAGATGTCGGCCGACAATTGTTGGAAATTGTCTGTGAAAATTGTTCCTTTTTGTTTTAAGTAGGGTCAGGGAACCAGACTACTAGAACAGATTTTTTGTTGTCTGTTTTCCCAGCATCTATGCACACAAAACTTTCAACAGGTCAGTGTTACAGTATGAAATACTAACCCTCAAATTCATTTATTACTGAAAATTACGGCAAAAGCAAATGTTGTATAATACCTTTATAAGAATCTTAAAAGAAGCTGTCTTGCTACTTTTCGAAGTAGATACCACAGTGGCCTTGCTTACTCTTGCAACTCGTGTACAGCCTCATCCTGTTTCCTGATATGTTTTCAATCAGAAATATGTAGTCCTTAAATCGCATTTTGTCTAGCAAAGTAGGAGAAATGCTAAAAAGGATTTTTTTTTCATTTGTAAATTGCAAGCACCCCTAACAAAGTTACTGACCCTCTTAAGTATTTGGAGCTTGCGGGCAGCACAGACCGCAAATCAAGTGCATCTTGTAAGAGAACAAATACGGTCTGATGCGTTGCTCATAAATCTGCAGCCATGGTGTCTCTTAGTTCTCCTTAGCCGATAAACTTGAAGCTTCCCTCAACCTGAAACACAACCGATTGAATAACTGCCAGAACACCTGGTCCCTGCTTATACCCGACCCAATTGAAAGCCAATACCCCTCCGGTATTTAAGTTAATTGAACGGTGATTGGTCGGCTTGATCTGTTGAATATTTCTCCGATCTGGGGCTCTGAGAAGATGGCAAAAGCAGAAGTCCAAAGATTCCAAGCCTTCCATCAAAAAACGTTGGTCTGGTTTGGGGCATGAGAAGTTTTATCATCTGGTGTAGGGGGAGGTCTGACAAATTGGATATGATCGGCAACAAGTCGTTGGATAATGGCTGTCAGTGCTGGTTTGTGGGGTGATCGCTCTACTTTTCTCCAAAGCCATTCAACTCATGATTACGGTTATCATTTGGAGATGAACCATCATTGTGTAGGAGATGAGAGAATAACTTCATTGGGCTCCGAAGCAGAAATGTCAGAAGTGGTACACATCACATAGTGTTTTGGTTGGTAATCCCCTTTTGCAAAGCAAGACTCTTCTCAGCTCTGAATGCTAAGCAAGACTCTTCTCAGCTCTGAAATTTGCTTAGCAGCCCTGAGACATTGACACAGCTTGTAGCCGGTAGCCTGATTACAGACACCAAGTTCATTAACCCTTACCCCCTAGGGTGCATGCAAAATCATATTAAAATTGGAGGATTTGGGACTGCTGTTACATCTTTAGGTAACATTTTCTCATATCTCCGAACATTTATTCTGATTCTCTCTGTGATTAAGAAAAATTCAAAACCCATCAGAAACACAAAATGACTCCTGTAAGAATTGTTTTGGTTGACTAGTTTTTTGGGGGCAAGCGTAAGATATTTCAATTTCAAATTCCAACAAATCAGGATATTACTGCGATAAGAATTGTTTTTGAAAGGGTCTGTGACTCACATCATCTCTGGCAACATGTGACTAATTTATAAGAGAGGGTCACATCCTCTGTAACATTCCAATATTTGTTTTGCTTTGAGCAAAGGCAGAGGCAAGTTTCATTAAAACTTGAAAGCAATGCTCCATGAACTCTGCGGTGTTACCAGCCACAAATCACCGAACCTGCCTCCACTTTCCCTATGCCCCCTGCACTTAAAACAAAAAAAACCGAGCTCCCTTTTCTAACAAGGCAATCATTAGAAACCCTGGGTCTGTGTTTCAGATTTACTGCAGGGAATTGTAATAAGTCTAGAGTTGTAGAAATGAGCCCCGGGGGAACATGGTTTTTGTGTACATTGCTGCGTTCAATGTCATTGTTAGGGCCAATCTGCCAAAGTCTGGACAAAACTTTCACAAAGTGAATTTACAACCCTTTTTCTGAGTTTTGTATTTAAAAGATATGGGTTTGGGTTCACTAGACAGTTTTGAAACAAACAAGATGGGAGGGTGTTGACCCTTGCTTGTCCCTCAGAAATGCTCCGATCACCCACACCTTTTATTTTTCCTCCTGTTTTGGGGCAAACAAATTCTGTTTTCCAAAAAGTTCTGCCAGACAGGAAACGGTTTTTGTGATAGATTTGTTGGAGTTTGCCGCCTTCCTGTCCCAGATGTGTTTTGGTTTCTAGTTTCCTCGGGAGTGCCCCAAATTATTAAACATGGCTTAGGAGTTTGTCACTATTTTCTGTTCAACAGGAAACAGCAGATTGGTAAAGGGTAGATGACTTTTCTTGGGGGGTGGTGGAGGGAGTTCAAAAGATGGACAGATTTTTTAAATTTGGAGTTGGAGTTCTGGCCTGTTGAAATGAGAAGGCTTCTTACAGATTGTACCTTTCATTGAGTGGGATTGACTTACACATGTTTGGTTCGGAAATCATATTTGTATTTTGTGCCTGAAAGGACATGGGTTCGTATTGAACTGTTTGACCATTAGCCTTTTTGGGATATGGTGGACGCAGTAGGAGGGCGCTATTTGAATTGGGTAAATCTTTTGTATGGCAAAAAAGGTTTACCTAATTCAAATAGCGCCCTCCTATTGTGTCCGCCATATCCCCAAAAGGCTAATGGTAATTGTGTCCTTGGGCAAGATGCTTTACCACAATTTCATTTTGGGGTACCTGTGAAGACTAAAATGGCCTTTTGTGCATTCTAGATTACAATCCAGAGTGCCTAGTTAGGTTGACTGTGTTTGCTCCCAAAGGACTTGAGATGGATCCAATAATTACTATAAGCCTGCCAATCAGGGGTAATTAAGCCTCCAGTAAATAGTTCTTTATTGCAGATTTTTCCTTCGCATATTTATACATTTGCCTAATGGGTATGATACGCTGTTTCATTTGTAAGACTTCCAAAACTACTTTTTCTGAGGACTGCGCTGAAATGTTGTTGAAAAGTATTGTGCTAATATTGTACTTCACGGAAAATATGTCCCCAAAAAACAACAACTTGACTTCCAGAACGAGGCCCCTCTCTAGCTGTTTCTGCTTGTCAATTCCGAGCATGAATTCCCAGCCAATCTCGAGTGTCGCTTAGATACGACAGAGCATGCCCAGTCCTGCTCCATCGGCGCCGTCTGTGTCATCTCCGATGAGCCGACTGGATCACCAAAGACAAACATTCCAAAGATAGAAAATTCTTAGCACTTTTTTTCTTTCTTTCTCTCCTTGCATTTGTTATACCTGAATTGCTTCCTCTGTGCGTAGGCACTCGGGTGAGGGCTGGAAGTTGCAGGAACCTGTGAAGCGAGCAGTGTTGTTTTTACATGTCCATTAATCGTCGGCGCGCCGTCGCGGTCTTGCCCGAGATCCCCTCCCGACAGTTTTGTGTTAAAATTGTCTCCTCTCGGCTTCATCTGTTTTTGTGGTGTAACTTTCATATGTAGGAGTTAAGGGAACAATTCTGGATTTCCAGAATTTGTGAGTGTGTTGTCTTTGTTATCCTGTACTCACGAGCATGGCTGGGGCAAGATGGGGCTGTTGCCCGTATGCAACTTTTTGTTTTAACCAAAGCAGTAACCTCTCAATCTTATATCCAGCAGGAAAGCTTGCAGTAGTCAAAGGTTACATTTCAAGGATTTTCTGACTTTCTTGCAAAATGACAACTTTTATCTTTGATATTATCAATGTGATATAACAAAACAATTGAGCACTGTGTTATGGGACAAGAGTTTTTCCCCAGAGCAGGCGCGCGCAGGACCCTCCGCTTCCTTTAGTTGCCATACCGTATGTCCTTCGGGTGTAAAAAGTGCCAAGTCCCACAACCCAGCAATCAACAGTTGTAAATAAAAGCCAAATAACAGCTTTCAACTGATTTCAGAGTTGTAATCTCCTTAATATACAGTGCACATATCATGATGCAGCTAAAATAGATGAATTGCAGAAACTCATAATGGTCAATTAACCCTAACCCCCTAGGCATTTGTACTAGGAAGTGTCCTTACCTGTCAAAATCCAACACTGTGCAGTATACCTATGGTACATTCTTTGGACTTAAGACAAATTGGGGCATCATAGTTCCATGTAAAGTAATGGTGCCAAGGCGCCACAGTCCTGAACCCATCAAAATTCAACACAACCTGCTGTTGGAGTTTGTTAGGCTTGGAGTAGTTAGGGTTTTAAATAATGTACGTTTGCATTTGTACAGACGAAGTTAACTAGAGAGGGTTTTAAATAATGTACGTTTGCATTTGTACAGACGAAGTTAACTAGAGTGAGTATAACTGAAAATAACATACAAGCGATGCAGGACGGAATTGCATAACATTGTATGAGAGTATCACATTACCAAGTCATAACAGTGCTGAAAAATTCCAAGCATCCCTTACAGATGTACGATTCTTCTTTGAGTCTCGCCATAACAACACCCCAAAAAAACCAGAAGCTGCGAAAATATATTTCCGAAAATCAAATTCATTCTGCCCGCATGTAAATCATATCCACGAAGGTTGCAACGCATCCCGCTCACTGTTTTTACAGCCTGCTGGTCAGAAATTCAGGGAAACAAATCTTGACCCTGCCCTCTTCGAACGTCAACGGTGGACGTGAGCGCATGGCCGCAGCTCCAATTTGTCTTACGGTGGGTGTGCATGTAATCTCGTTACCCCGCCGAGTGCTGCTGGCCTCGGCAGTGAAAATTGAAGTTTAATTCTGTTTTTGGAGGGTGTTGGAGTCCCTTTTAATATCAAATAAATTGCTGTGTTGCGCGAGGGCCCCTTGTGACATTGTAAGTAAAGCGGTTGTTTGCGCTGGGACATCCATCGGGTACATCTGATTATCGAACGATGTGCATGTAAAATGGAATGGCACTTGTTAGATCCGAGTTGGAAAGGCCTTGATGTGAACTGAAGGGACTACTCTCTGTTTAAGACAAAGAAAATGTTAAGATTGAATGTTGAATTTGGAGTTGTCAGAAATCTTTGGGTTAAAAGTAGCAGATAAGTGGGTAGAATCTGGGTTCCTTTTTTATGGTCTTAATTATGTAATACCTGAAAATGTGAAAATATTGGAACAGAAAATATGTCTGAAGATTAAAAAAAAGTCTCTGAAGCTCTTTATTTTTACGATGCCACAGATACACTTTTGGACATGGATTTGTGCCACTGAATCTAGCAATTGGCAATTTCTTACTCATTTTGTGATACTGGTTCCCAAAAATCTGTCTCCTTTATAAAGATGTGATAATTTCCATTTTTTGTGATAACAGTTCATTAATCTATGAAAAAAAATAAGATAAGTTTTGTAAAAAAAAATTGTTTACCTGAAGATATAAACATGCAGATTAAAGCTGGTATATTCAGAAACGTGGGATTACATTAATAGTTTTGCTTGGGGTCTTTTTTCTTATTCAATAATTTGTGTAAATAATTTTTGAAAAGGAAAGGGTGGCACCATTTTTTGTTAGTAATTTTAATTTTTTGGCAACACGTCTCCCACCCATGGGTCAAGTAGACATCTCGTAAATTCCACTGCAGACACAAATCAGAAACAGTTGAGTTTCTATCAAAAAACACCTCTTCAATACTGGCTCCAACTCCGAAGAGAATGAAGTCGAAATTTCATGTCACAGGCTTTGGATTTCATGGTTGGTAATAACCGCAACTATTTATTTATCCATGCCAAGTCCTCCCCATCCGGCACCGCTCAAGCACTGGTTCCCTGCTCATTAAATGGTCCCAATAGCCTGCCATAACATTCTGCATGGATGAATGTAAACAAACCAGGCCTGGGGGTGGGGGGGGGGGTCACATTAAAAACTGGTGCAGACATCATAATGTATTACAAGGGTGGCAAATATTCTTTGAGTGTGGTTGAGAGAAAGTTATACGTTGTATCTTCTACAGCCACACAGAAATCTTGCCAATCCTGTGCATTTCCATCCATCCAAGATTTCGTGAATATACATGTAGATTTGATTTTTTTTTACTTTAAACTGCGATTGTAATTCCTGAAAAGATTTGCCAATTTTGAAAAGTGTAATATTCTAACTCCTTCACGCTTGTAAAAAGAAAGGTTGGAGTTTTCAGAGTGAATTTAACCAAGAATAGTTCAACCTGATGTTTTACAAAGTGGCAGTAATCAAAAACACAATATTACAACACAGTGTGCTTTCCTCCACCCACCGCCCACACATGGGTTATCAACTTGGGTGACAAAATCGTCCCTCAAGGTTAACATTTAGGAACACCTTGGGGCCCATTTAAAAACAAGCCCATTTCTTTTTCACCCAGGAAACATAAAACCCATGCAATTACCAGGGATGCACACCAAATGGTTCCCTTTTTGATGAAAATGTCACACTCCCCCAATACAACTCGAGGTTAAAATGTAGCCACCAGCAAACTGATCAGCTTCCCATGTGCTTTGTTGTATACATAAAATGTCTCCAAGCACCATTGGCATAAAAAAAATGATGTTGTCTGTAAAGGTGAACCTCAATAAATTAAAACTTAAGGTCCAAACATAATGGGTACCACATCTGTGGTTGTTGTTGTTTAAGTCGGGAGAAAATGTTAAAAATGTGCTGTCCATGTTTAATACATTCTCTCTGTCTTCTCACTTCACAGCAGAGTGTGAATTTTATTTAACAAGTGATGAATATTGCTTTAGTGTTTTTGCTATGCTGTGAAGACAAATTGTTTGTTGTTCGCGCCTGGTGGTAAAAACATTCCTTGCTATGTTTACAAAACTTTATACATGTGAGTGCAGGGTCATGGCAAGCAGTATTTATGATTTCAGTCCTAAGTTTCGATAAATTACGTCTTCGTTGTTCAGAACCACTTAGAGCATTGTGATCTGTGATGGTTCCAACTGTATCCGTATTCAACCTGAATAGGGTACCTGTCCAATGTGGCCAATTTTGGGCCCACTTACGTGGCCACTTGTCATATTTCGTAGATAAACTTTTGTGAAACATTTTTGTTCATGTTGTAAATGACTTTCCTTTCTACTTTGTAGTTCCGTCCGCTGTCCGTGTGGTCACGGTGGATGAAGAAACGTCTACAGAGACGTCCGTGACCTTGACGTGGAAGGCACCCATGTTCCCCAACGGTCAGATCGTCACCTACCAGATCCGGTACCGGACTACCATGGAAACAGTGGAGGATAGTAATTATCACTACCAGCAGCCGGTATCCGGGGAGACTCAGAGTACCAGCATTACTGGCCTAGAGGCCGGCAAGGACTACGTCTTTGCCGTGAGTGGCCAATAGTTGCTCGTAGTTTGTGTCATGGATTATCATGTATCTGCTTAGGAAAAACATTGTCAGGCTTTCAAGTATTCCGACTTTTCCTTAATTGCGTTACCTTGCTCCTACTTTTCCTACTTTTCCTACTTTTCCTACTTTTCCTACTTTTCCTACTTTTTCCCATTTTTCCTACTTTTTTGTCCCACAACTCTGAATTTTTTTTCGTATTGTAATACGCACTGTCGTATGAAAATCACATGATAAAAGGCTTGGGTGCAGGAGTACTGCTACTTTACTTCCAAGAGAGCACAAGTGTTGTGAGTATAGAACATGCAAAATTATGCTTGAGATGCTGTGGACATGGGTAAGTATCAACGAAAAACACTCCCAAAGGCCCGCGAAAGTCCTACTTTTACCCTTTAAAAAGAATGTTTGATCCTGCTATTCTCCTTTTTCACCTGGATCTTTTTTGAAAGCCTGCATTGTGATAAGCATTGATTAGTTGGGAACAGTCACAAGCAATCATACCTCTCTTTGCCGGGCTGTATTTTCCTCATTTTCATGTACTGGATATCATAGATCTGTTAAGCTAAAACAAAATGTTCAAAGTGAACAAAGAAACTGGCAGGAGCGGGATTCGAACCTGCGATCTCTGGGTCACCGTACCGGCACTCTACCAACTGAGCACATTGTTTGATGAAAGCTAAAAAAAACATTGGTGTTTCCCAGTTCGGCGTTGAAATAATCACTAACAAAAAGCTTTTCTGATTTCATCTGAATCCATCAATATCAATACGAATTTGCGCACACACACCATAGGGGGTTTGGGTTTTAGTAGAAGGAACTTTAAAAAAGTATCATTAAATGTGGTATACAACATTTGCAAACTTTACAAAACAAACTGCTGAATTATGAAATACTGTACTAGTAAATAGCATTCTCAAGCATCCTGTGAAATCAGTGTGCTTTTGTTTTCAATAAAAGTGGAAATTTATATAGTTTGCCAACGATGTGATAATTCCCCGACTCTATAAATTGCTCCGTTTTGTCTAAAGTATGGTCGGGGAACCAGACTACTAGAACATAATTTTTCTCTCTCTGTTTTCCCAGCATCTATACACATAAAACTTTAAACAGGTCAGTGTTACAGTATTTGGTAGCACGCTATAAAATACTAACTCCCAAATCCATTTATTTATGAAAAGTACAGCAAAAGCAAATGGTGTATACTACATTTAACCCTAACCCTGCCAGACACAGCACAGTGCATCTGTGGTGACAGCTTGACCTTGCTGCACTCTGCACACAAGTCAATGTGACAAAGTATGCAATCTGATGCGTCTGGCAGGGTTTCTAGCCAAAATACCCTGGAGGGTTAAGATGAATATAACTGTCATTGCTCCTCTGTTTAAAATTTCACAGCGAGTTGGTTTTCCGTCCTGTGGTAGCGTCCTGTTCAAGTGATCTGATCTTCTCTTGTCTAATATTCTTCCAACAGATCTCAGCCAAAACTAAAGTTGGAGTGGGAGAATATAGCGCGGAATTGAAAGTGCGGTTGAAAGGCCATCCAAAAGTTAATCCAAACGGTGGTAATCCAAAAGGTAAACAAAAAAATGCAAAGAAATGAGATAAAAGTAATTTCTATCAACATTTAGTTTTCATCTTTATTCGTCAATATTAATGTTTCTGAAAATAAATTATGAAAACATAAATATAATAGAAGCCAACAAACCAAAAATCACTTATGTGAAGAATTGTTTTCGCCCGCTTCACATAGAACAGCCCTGTGTGTGTTTTCACATTGTGCGACATTGCTCATAAAAGCATGCCGGTGTTTTACGTATGGCGATTGATATTATGGAATGTTCGAACAGCATTTCTTTTGCATGCCCTTTTTGTATCAAGGGTTTTACGGACGGGAACAATAAACCTCCCTCCACAAAAAGTTACGATTGACAAAAATGCGGCATTTGACACTGCTAAGCGCCGTAACTTTCCTATTAAAATAGCATCAGAGTCGTATCTGTACGTGCATATATATCTTTTCGAATATTCAAACTGGCAAAATGGTATTCGAATATTCGCTTGACGATCGAATATTCGGTATATTCGGGACAGCCCTAAGAGCGGGTCACAAATTTGATTGGTTTTTCTTTATTCCAGATGGTGAGAAGGATAAGATCTACAGCACGGCCATCATTGCTGGTGCCGTGGCTGCGTTCTTCGTCATTATGGTGCTCGTGGCCATCGTGATTTTCCTGCTCATTTGCTGGAGAAGGTATAGTAACCATTGGGTTTGGTTTAAAAGTAGTTTAGGGTGTCGCTTGAATGAAAATGTAACTGACAGTTTTGAGTATCGATGCGGTATCTATTATAGTAGGACATTACGTATTTTTTTCCTTCAGAAATTAGCAGTAAAGTGACAATGGAAGTTTATCTGTATGGGGACTGAAATCTCAGATCGGGGTCACTTTTTGTTGCGACAAACTTGGCAATGAACCAAGGAGGGGGGCGGTATCCCGTGAGCCTTAGTAACATTAATTCGTCACTGTGTTCCAGTGTAGCTGGGAACTTGTAGAGAGACGTCAAGGGATACCAAGACAGTTTCAGATGTCGGCGGGAAACTTGCTAATTTGGCGATTGCATTGGACTTACAATCCCTCCCCATAAAAAAGTTTGACACTGAACTAATGACAGTATATATTTATAATACGACCTATCCTATGATTTTTGTTTCCTTTATTTGAAACACCCAAAATGTATGGAATAACTTCAGTCTTTATCCGGTGAAGTGCAGTGCAAGTGATGTAATTCAGTGACTTTTGCGTGTGAAAATTGTGCTGTGTAGACTATCCCTATTGGTCAAACCAGGCCTTTGTACAGATAGGTTTCATACTCATTGTAATGTCACTGCAGTTTATGCCTTGTGACAGTGGCGTATCCAACAGGGGGGTAACTTGCCCCCCTGGCGGAATTTGAGGCGTCATAAAAAACAAAAGGAAATAGTGTTTTTGCGACGGTTTTAAGACGTTGTTTGCCGGCCCTCCCTGGCACAAAACGCTGGATACGCTACTGCCTTGTGACTAAGTGTCATTGCAATGACCTGTTGTCATAGATGTTGTGTACACTGTCAATGATTTCTCAAGAGTGTATTTGAAGAAAATGACAATTTGTCTTTGAATGCCATTTTTACATACAAACGTAGTAAAAGGCGGCCATATGTTTGTAATGCTACAGCAGGCTCAAAAATGAGTTTCCAGTTTGAATAAAAAAAAGAATTGGGTTTTAACAATCCAATACCATATACACTGATAGACTCAACAACAATGCACAACATTTTGTAATTTCATAAAAAAAATAAAAAAAATTGAACAATGCTGGTTTAAAAAGTCAAGAATTTACATATGGCTGCCTTTGTTTTGATTCTTAACATAATAACCCTCCACATCCCCCACTGTCTCGAGTAGGGCATGATCCTTGAACTTTGACCACACCCACTGAGACAAAGTGGGCGTCGGCAACTGTAGAGGGTGCTGTTGGTTCGAAACATGATAGATACAGCAGGGTTGAGATTTGTCAGGATTTTTCCTCATTTCAGGATTTGTTGTCTGGATTTTAGAATTTTTAAAGAATCTCTTTTGCAATCTGGAATTCCTGAGGCATTTTCCTAAAGGTGTTTTTATCTGTAAAAGTGAATATAGACCAATAAAAACGGATATTTTTAAGGGGTGCCTTTACTGGGGCAAATACAAACTATAGACTCTATGTTGATCTGGGGTCGTCGTGGATTTCGTGGATTTTTCATTTTTGGCCAATCTCGCCCCTGACACAGTAAAATCATCCAGTTTTGTGGTCTGTTAAAAAAAAATTTAAAAGAAAAAGACAAGAACAAAAACAGCAGCACCCCCTATGGGCCATTTCTGAAGAATTCTTTTCTCCCCATCCCATCACATGACTTACACATTTCTCCTTACTAACAAATGACCCCCTCCCTGTCCCTCCGAATCCAACCCAATGCGTCCCTCATGTTCCACAAATGAGCTATTTCATTGCCCCTCCCAAATTTTTCATTTGTTTACTTTATTCTGTTTACTAAAAACACCCCCATTCTAGTTTTTGTTGGAGACGAAGCTATATCGTTTTCTTTGACAAGCGTTTGTTTTAGGCCTTTTCCCCAAAAATGTAGGGTTCATTTTGCAGATTTAAAAATCTCAAAGTGACCTCTTAAATGAAAGATCCAGAAGTGTGCCAGGAAATGTTGTGACTTTAAAAAAAAATTATTTTCCTACCCTCGTCGCTGACGTGCCTCCTTTTATGTTTGAACTTTGTGATTCTTTTCTTTTTTCCTTCTTGCATGTACATGTATGTATTCCTTTTTTTTCGTTGCTCAGGCGTGTCATGTACAACCTTCGGAGAGATATGGCGGACATTAAGTACAGTGCCATTAGGTAATCACTACGTAATGATAGCAAACCTGCCCGACAAACAGAATATCGTTCTGTCCAAATTTGCCGCTTCCTGGTCATTCGTATGTTATTCAACTCACACTCCTGGGTATAATGAGCTGGTCATTAGTATGTTACTCAACTCATTTTCTGGGCATAAAGCATTGGTCATTACTATGTTACTCAACTCATTTCATTTTTTTTAAACCTCTGGTTATCATGTTTCTTGCTAAGGTTTAACAATTTCCGTTTTCATGTGATTGGTAATTCAACCGCCAAAAACCAACGACAAAAACACCTGCTCGTTTTTAAGTTTGTCATGCACTTGATACTAAGCTCATATTATTTTTGTTTTGTTCCGGCTGGGTGTGTCTCACACATTGTGTTTGCTGCCCCCCCATCCTGCGTGAATGTCAAGCTAGTTAAACCTCAACCTATGACCTTTGACCTCTACTTGAGGTTGGTTACCTTGTGTGGTGTGTGTCGGCCTTCTGTCTTTTCAAAGCGTTCTCCATGCTTTAAAGGCATTCAATTTTCAATCAATTTTCTTCAAAATGCCAATTGTAGTTTAAAATAGACGTGCAGCTGACTTCCCATCATGCAACATGATTGGGCGGGGCTCAATGTCTGAGTTTCCTAGGGCTGTGCAGCAGAAAAATGAGAAAATGCTGCTTTTAATCATTTTGTTTGGAAACCAGTATTTGACTACCAGCTAAAATGATATGCTTATTTTGGTAAGCTATTTCACTACGTGTAAAACTAAATGTTGGTAACTTGCCTTTGATATTTGGCTGTTGAGGAATTGCATCAACAGTCATTTCTTTATGCTTTTGGAATTGTTTCAAAATTTGTACTTGAAGGCAGCACACAGTGAAGCAATGTAATCGCCTCCCCCACCCCCTTCATTCATCATATACTCCATAACTCACTTCACCCCCTTTTCTCCAAACCCTCAGCTGTTCAACTCATTGCTCATTACTCACGACTCACTGTCTCACTCACTCTCGTTTTGCCCCCTTCTTTTACTGATTCACAACAACAAACTCTAACGACAAACGTCGTCTCGGATGTCATGCTCGTCATCGTCATGGTAACAGGCGCAAGGCTAACCAGCTTTATCTAAAGATTGCGTCCTGCCCTAACAATGGGTAAAACTGATTTCTCTCACTAACGTATGTTTGTGGATACTTCTAGCTGTCAAGAATTTTTTTTGGTCTCTGATTTGTCCCCCCATCTGTCATTAAAAGTTGTCATAAAAGAATTGTCTTGTGGGTTTGATACTTTGCTATTTAGAGTACCTGTCTATCTTGAGTTGGTTTTTAAGTAGTTCTTTTACCCCTGTTTGCCAACGTTTGTGTCGCAGAATTCTGAAAGCATCAGTGTGAAAACTAATACAAGCATGGTATTCATGCCGACAATTAAACAAAATAGTTTTTTTGTTTAAATAGTCATTGTTTGTACAATAGCTCAAGTGAATGTTTGGCATATATTTGCAATAAAGAGAAAGTGTTTATTGTATAGATTGTGTTTTATGTAGATTTTGACGAAAAATAAATGAACGGGAATAACGCATAGATTTGCACTTGCACCACTTCACTCACTTTATGCAAATATCATGCAAATTGTCGCTATGACAACGTGTGGCATCAGCTTCTTATTGGTCCATTGCGGGGATTACTTTTACGGAAAGTTTGATGTTTTATATATGGGGGGTGTTATGTTGACTTTGTCATTTTTACGTTGCAGTTATTTCATCTGCTTCTGTTTGGTGAATTGTGTGTGCCTCAAATTGGCATAAACATCATACATTTTCATTTTGCTCTATATGCAAATTTATTTGTCGCATTGATTTCTGCAGCTATTTCGTGTTTTTATTTTTACGTATTGCATTGGAAATTTCATATGGAACACAAAAGCTATCTGCGAAATTGTTTCTGGTTTTGTATCCGAAGAAATGAGTAGTAAATGCAAAGATTTGTATGGTAATTTTAAAACAGATAAATTCTTGCTGGGTGGACCTTTTGTGTTCCAAAAGAAATTTCACCCATTTCTCTTTTTTGTTGATTTCAATCAATTTTTTGGTTTTGTTATAGGATTTGTCATGTCCATTTCTTCTGGTTCACTATGCAACCTACCATTTTCTTTTAATTTTATTTTCCTTTTGAATAATGTGAAGTAATATCTAGTGATGCAGTGTGATATAAAATTGCATGTGCAATTTTCCTAATGGGAATCCAACGACGAAGTTTGTTTGTTCCATCCAGTTGAAAAAGAAAAATGACTGAAAATGCACACCTTTTTTGTTGCTCAGTAAATGTGATCCCTGCAGAATGTTGCGAGGGATGAAAGCGCCCAGCTGAAGTTAACGATGTGCGCACCATGCAGCAATTGTTCCGGTTGGCTTAAGGATGTAATGGGAATAAAAAGGGGGGCCACGTACTGCGTGGTTTGGAATTGCGGTGTATCAAAGAGAAACGCGCCCAGCACTCACTTGACCTTTTAAAATGTCTTTCGTGACTTGAATTCTTGAACATCTGTTGATATTTTGAATTCTGGGCGAATAAACTGATCTCTTTGCATAATTGAACGTATTTGCATTGTTTGATTGCATTTGTTTTGCAATATTATTTTTTTAAATACTGAAAACAAAAATTTGAATGGAAAGGCAGTGGCACAGTTTTCCAGATGGTCAAAGTCACGTGACATTGAGCGGAAGTCCTGATTGGTCAAGAGCATTTTGCATTATGCTGTTTGGAACTGTGACTCATTCTGAAAAGAAAAATAGTTATCGATTTCAGTTTCCTGTTATGAAACTGTCTGTATTACTGTGAAATCGGCATTGTTTTGGCCTTTCATTTGGTTGCTTATTTAACCCTAACCCTCCAGGGTATTTTGACTAGAAACCCTGCCAGACGCATCAGATTGCATACTTTGTCACATTGACTTGTGTGCAGAGTACAGCAAGGTCAAGCTGTCACCACAGATGCACTGTGCTGCGTCTGGCAGGGTTAGCGTTATTAAGGCATTGCTGCTTCTGCTTGGAACACAAATTTTAAAATCCATGTGTGTTTTCAGCTGATACTCTTTGTGAATTAATCTCAGAAATAATTACTGCTAATAATTGCTGCTTGCTTTGTCGTGTATATGTGTACCTCAGTTTAACCATTTAATGGAATACAGACTTTTCAACTCTCTCCAGTTTTAACTTCATTGACAGCTGCATTCAATTGTGCATAGAAATCCATTTATAACCGCTTGGGATCTTGAAAGCAAAACATTTAATGTGTAAAAGTACCTGATTATTTAACAAAATCCTGACCCTGTTTGCCCTGTAACTTTCAAAGTTGATAACACAAGTAATCCCTTCGTCGCTAATGCTTGTTGTGCCATATACTCTGCTTGTCCAGTTGTGTGTGTTAAACTGTTTACAGCGTTGATATTTGTGAATTAAAATTGCTGCTGAATTTCGAAAGGTAAAGGTGGTTTAATGTGATAGGAGAACTCGGCAAGGAACAGAAAATGATCAGGTAATATTTTGTTTCTCCAAACAGGAAAAAGGAGATGCCGCCCATACCAAATGGAATGATTTATTCCAATGGCCCCAACGGAGAAGGTAAATATTGTTCTTTAAATATAAATTCAAGTTATCAGGGGGGGGGGGGGGGGGGGGGGGCAGGTTAGAAAGGTAAGGTGTGATGCAGAAATTATGTATATTTTTCGGAGTTGTATTCGAGTCCCTGCAAGTCCTTTCACAAGTCCCTGCAAGTTCCTGCAAGTCCATCACAAGCCCTCCAATCCTAATCCTAATCACAAGCTATTCAAATGAGCTTTAACAAAGGCATTCCTTTGTCATTGTTCATCGGGTTGCTTGTGACCGGCTTTATGAAAGGACTTCTGACTGGGCTTGCCAAAGGACTCGTGAAAGGACTTGCAGGGACTCGAATACAACTCTGATATTTTTGGTATATGATGGTGATATGCAGTTTCATCTAAATCATTAAGTGAGTAGGGTTTCAAATATTTGAGCAATTAGGTTGATGTCTCCTTAACATCATGAAGAAAATCAAAACAGAAATATGAGAAATTATTAGCTAATAAAGATAAATTATTTGTAAAATAATATCTGATAACAAGTTAACTGTGATCAATTGGTATGTAATGTTATACACCTTTTTGACCTTTGGCTGAAGGAGAGATCATCAATGAATCAGAATCTTACAAATTCACAAAAGAGGGTCTTGTCACAAGGTGGTACTATACTGCAGATCTTTACATTATTGCAAACCTTCAAATCTTTTTGAATCAGAAAATGATACAAAAGTACAAAATTATGTGATGTACCCGAATTTTGTTGTTGTTAGATTGTACTCGATATTAGGGGGAAAAATTCTAATAAACTTCGCATTAGAATTAAATGGGTTGTTGCCACCGGCATCAGGAAATATACCCCCCCCCCCCCCCCCCCCCAAAGAGGATCGTTTTGTAAGAGTGTTGGCAAGGTTGTTCGGTCGGACAAAAGCCGACCACCTGCGATCCATTTCTGCTTTTGTACGGATTGAAAGCCCCGTGGATATGATTCCTCGTCCTTTGCTGTATGGAGCTTGAGGGTGCTGAAAGGATACAAGTAATGTTGATTGTTCTCTGACAGACCTTGCTTTATTTTTCATCAATTTTTGGAGACTCTTGCTGTCGGATGTGCGTTGGTCGTTTCATTCTAGACACGGGATGCAGTGATTTCACTTTTTCTCTTGTGGGGGAAGCAACAATCTATTGAAATGGTCTCTTCAGGATCTCGAATTATCGTGAAGAACGCTACCCTCTATAAAACAACCTTTTGAAGATTGTTGGGGAGCCCTAAGGGTTCTCTTGTGCTGTCCAGATTTGTTTTTGGAACAACTTTGCAAATGCTGCCGGACAAATACAGTGCTTCCTGACTCCGGTGCAAACACTCAGAGATTTGATGTACTTTTCGGGGTTTCAAAAGTGCAATGATTTTCTCGCTGTTGCAAATAGGCTAGCTAACCGCAGTGTCTTGACCATTTCCTGTTTTGATGAAGAGTGACTCCCCAAGCTGTGTCTCGGAGCGTAGCATTGATTCTTGGACTGGCACAAGCCATTCGCGGCATCTTGAGCAAACTTCCTCACAAGTGACAAGTGTCTCTCACTATTAAACAAAGAAATTATGGCAAATCCTGCCCATCCATTTTGAATTTTGTTTTTAAATGATGGTTTTGATGGAGTTGTTAGAATTGTGGCTTTAAAGGTAGTATACACGATTTGCTTTTGGTGTAATTTTCAGAAATTAATGGATTTGGGGGTTAGTATTTTATAACGTGCTAGCAAATACTGTAATACTGGGGTGTTTAAAGTTTTATGTGCATAGATGCTGGGAAAACAGAGAAATCTGTTTTGGGAGTCTGGTTCCCATACCTTTAGACAAAACAGCAATTTATAGACATCGGGGAATTAACAGGTCGGGGAACAGACTATTTCCAACAGTTTCATGTACGTCACTTTGTGGTGCAACCAGTTGTAAAACACTTGTGTTGACATCAAATAGATTATAATTCTCCAAGGTCACCGGTATGGTGTTCTGGAGGTTGCAGGTTCAAATTCCACTCTCATCAATTTTTGTTCACTTTCAAAATTGATTCTAATAAATTGTTAAAACATGTAAAAAATATTTCTTGACATTTCTCTCTGTAGCAGTGATCCTTCCTCACATCGGCAAAGCCCGTACCTACATCGATCCCTTCACTTATGAGGATCCAGTTCAGGCAGTGCGTGAGTTCGCCACGGAGATTGACGCAAGTTGTATCCGTATCTTGGACGTAATCGGAGGAGGTGAGTTTCAAAGTTAACCCAAATTGTCCCTTTCTTCTGAGATATGACCGAGTAGCCAGTGCGAATGCAAGTTTTGGGGGAAGGGTTGCCAAATTGCAGATATTTCTGAAAAAAATGTCTATGTTTTTTGGTGTTGGTTCTTTAAAACAAAATATTTAGAAAACTGGGATTACCCCAGGTGATCTGCACTATACTAGCTTCACTTTTTGTTGGAGTTTAAGGCAAGAATTTGATCTACAAAACATTTCTCGAACTAAAAGAAAAAAATTGGGGTTGATTTTTACTGATGGGTTTGTACTCTTGAAAAATAGACTAGGAAGTACTTGTTTGAGGATGGGTAAATACAGAAGCTATACACTTGACCACTGTTGTTGACCTTTGCGGTCCTCCGCTGTCCCCCACAGGTGAGTTTGGCGACGTCTGCTCAGGACTGATGCTCATGCCGGACAAGTCCACCCGGAAAGTGGCCGTCAAGACCCTCAAGACTGGCGCCTCGGACAAGGACCGTGCTGACTTCCTCTCCGAAGCCTCCATCATGGGCCAGTTTGATGACCCCAACGTGATCGAGCTACTGGGGGTGGTGACGCGTACCCGGCCGGCCATGATTGTGACAGAGTACATGGAGAACCGATCTCTAGATACCTTTCTCAAGGTGGGTGGGAACGATCTTTCAGCTAGCCTACTCCTTCAATGCAGTTGTACCCGTATTTATATACATTCTTCTGTACTCGTACAAATTCCCACAGAAACTTAAAATTTCCATGACTTTCTGTGACTTCCCAGGGGAATTTTTTTTTTCATCACCAATCCTCACTCTATTTTTTGTTTTTTACGTCTTATTTAAGATAAGAGTCTATTTAAGACACATTTGGTGACTGCTGTTTATCGGGAGTTAGTATACATGGAGTACCAAAACCGATTTTAAGCAATCCGCATGTTATCGTGGAAACTTATTTGAAAAGCATGGTAACCATGTAACGTCACTTATTCCGGATACAGTCCATCTTAGTTTAAATAATGTCTTTTTGCAACATTTTCATGGATTTCTATTCGCAATATTTTCTTGATCTTCGAAACTGCTTAAAAGCAAAGCAATTCAAGAAACAAAATCAAGAAATTCAATGGATTTGGTGAAGTAAAAAAAGAACATGATTATTGTCCCCGCCCACTTCGTTTTTGGGGGCTGCCTGGATTTTATTTTTATTTTTACCAGTGGAAAATGAAGTGAAAAACCCCCCTACCCCCCCCCCCAAAAAGTCACCGATCCATCGGAAAATATAATTGCCAGTCTTTCTAAAACTACTGTAAACATGTTTATTTCTCTTGTCCAACATGCCTCTTTCATTTTTGTGTCTTTGAACAGTTGAAAACATGTGGTTGTCGGAAATTTAAGAAGAAATGGCAGGCATCTTGAAAATAAAAAAATTTAAAATAAAAAGCATCCACATCCTTACTTTTTTAAAAGTCCCGGACGTTAAACATGTTTTTTTTTACTTGGCCTTATTGTTCAGTGGATTTCATTTCCAGCCACCACAATAATTCCTCAATCTTTGGACAGAACTTTTTAATTGCTTTGTATAGTGTAATTCACTCACAAGTTTGAAAACTAAACTATTTTGGTTTTACTTTCAATACAATTACTCTTTCCAATGTGCAGGAAAACGACGGCAAGTTCTCTGTGCCCCAGCTGATCTCCATGATGCGTGGCATCGCCTCGGGAATGCGTTACCTGTCCGAGATGAACTTTGTCCACCGCGACCTGGCTGCCCGTAACATCCTGGTCAGTAGCACACTGGTCTGCAAGGTGGCCGACTTTGGACTGTCACGTAGAAAACACGAAGGAGCCTATGAGACCAAGGTATGCGCAATGTGATTGGTTGCCAACACAGCTCAAGTTTGTCTGTCATTGGTTGCTGAAATCAGGACCATCCCATTAGTGTTAGCTAACTTCAAGCCGGTTTCGTGTTAAAGTCAGACTCAGTTAAAAGCCGACTCTGAGTTATTGTGCAAACTCGGTTGGGCCCCCCCCCCCCCCCCTGCTCTCCCCAACACGAAAAACAAAAATGAGAAACTTAGGAACTAAGGAGACGAGTACAGGTGAGGATTAACGTTAGAAATAGGCCCCCAACACGAAAAACAAATATAAGGAAGATAGGAACTAAGGAGAAGGGTAAGGGTGAGGATTAAATGTGGAAATCGGGTAAGGGATGGGCTAAGGATAGTGTTGGGGTTTACGACGAAGCTTACGATTATGCCATTTCAAATATTGCTCATGTTCATTGCAAAATCCCAATTTTACTGCAGTGTGTCAATTTGTTGGTCAAATTGCATCAAATTTAAGAGCCAGATTTCATAACTCTTGCATTGATGTTTTTTTTTTCCGGCGTTGCAGGGAGGTAAAATCCCCATCAGATGGACAGCCTCAGAGGCTATTGCCTTCAAGAAGTTCACGTCGGCCAGCGATATATGGAGCTACGGTATTGTCATGTGGGAGATTATGTCATACGGGGAGAGACCGTACTGGAACTGGCCCAATCAAGACGTAAGTTGAGATTCTGTAAAGGTCAATAACCTAGTGCATGCAGGCACTCGGTGTAGAATGTGTGCACACATACGAGCGATACAGCGCATGTATGCATTTGCGTAAGCAAAGGCTGTTGTCTGACCTTTACTACGTATTGTGCATACGGTCAACACCATCGCATGTTTGAGCAGCCTAAGACCTTTAAGTCCACTGTACCAGTCTTAACCTAAGGTCTAAGCTTATGTTGACCACTAGGACACTTAGCCTTGTGGGTGCCCAATTGAGCTACAAAACGCATTTGTCCTTAATCATATTTCACCTTTTAATGACAGGAGTGAAATTTGTCGGGATTTTTCCTGATTTCAGGATTTTTAAAGAATCTCTTTGGGAATCTGGAATTCCTGAGGTGTTTACCCTAAAGGTTTTTTACCTGTAAAAGTGGATATAGACCAATAACATTTTTAAGGAGTGCCTTTAGGCAAATATAAACCATTGACCCTACGTTGCTCTGGGGTCCTTGGCAACCCCCCCAAACGCCGCAGATTTTCGTAGATTTTTCATTTTCGGCCAATCTCGCCCCTGTAATGATCTTTCCAATCAGCAATTTTTGGACAAATGCTTATTCCGTCTCCAAGGAAATGTGTTCCTTAATCTCTTGAATACATTTGACGGCCAAAAAAATAAAAGACTACTTGGCTGGCTGTCATCTATACGCGCATTCTTCCGTGTACTCAATCCATTCATGTTTCAATTATATTGTTCTTGAATGGGAGTGTAATGAGTAGATAGAGCTTTTTTAAACAAAGCTTTCATTGACACGAAAGGGGGGAGGGGGGTGCTCCAAGTGCGATGAATAGGACCACTCTAGTCAGTGCGGTTGCCATGTTTGCATTTATGCTTGGCTGCACAGCCTGTTCATGACATACCATCCCCCCTTCAATAACAGCCGGACAAAAAAAGGATTAAACTGTCCCAGGCATAATAAGCAATAATTCATTGATTGTCATCTCAGGTGATTCGCGCTGTGGACAAGGGTTACCGCCTGCCTCCCCCCATGGACTGCCCCGAGGCCCTCCACCAACTCATGCTGGACTGCTGGCAGAAGGACCGTAACCACCGCCCCACCTTCTCCACAATCGTCTCCACGCTGGACCGCCTGACCAGAAACCCTCACGCCCTCAGACCACTGGCTAAGGCTGGGTGAGTAAACTGACCCGTCATAGTGGAATCGTGTGTTTGCAGCTTGGGAAATACTGTACATTAGTTTCAAAATTTTAGACAGAAATGAGACAAACAAATCAGAGGGTTGTCAGAGGGTTGTCTTTGTCTAGGGAGCGCTGTGGCCTTGTGGCTTAGTTTACTCAACTTATGATCTTGGTGATACTGCAGATTGTGGGTTCGAGACCGGCTGGGGGTCATGGTGCTTGTGTCCTTGAGCAAGGCACTTTGTCACAAGTTGCTTCTCTCCACCCAGGAGTAAATGGGTACCTGTGAGGGCAGTGATGGTTATGTGTTTGATTAGTCCATGTGTGCTTAACTTGCAGCTGGGGCTGTATACTCCCCAGTGAGCTGAGAAGGTTTCAGGAATGATTAATAGGCCCGATGAGCAGGGGTAATAATGTAGTGCCTTGAGCACCATGGTGGATATGTGCACTTTACAAATGTCCGTTATTATTGTCTAGTGGGTGTGGGTAACTAACCAACAGGGATTGGTCAATTGGGCTCTAATAAAATGGGAATTTATTTTCTTTGGTCATCCAGGGTCAACCAGATGAACAACAGCTTCACCGACCTGAGCCAGATCCGGTCGGTCACTGACTGGCTGGATAGCATCAAGATGGGCCGCTACAAGGACACCTTCTCCCAGGCTGGCTACGTCCGGCTGGAGGATATCGCCCGCCTGTCTCAGGGCGACCTGCCCCGGCTCGGCGTTAACCTGGTGGGCCACCAGAAGAAGATTATGAAGAGCATTCAATCCATCCGTTCCCACCTAGAGCAGGCCGAGGAGACGCTAGTATAGGGGAAAAAACGGCTGGAAAAGCAACTAGCCCCCTGTAGATATGTTGTTTTCTGTCCGGTTGTGAGAGACAAGTGTCATTCGCAGCCGCGATCTCCGCTATCGAGTTTTGTTTTTTAAGAGGTTGAGGCTGGATTTTTACTGTATATGTAAACAAACAAAAAAGCCAACATGTGATGTGACTTGGCTAGTCTGTAAAAACAGCAATGCGTTTCCAAGCGAGTCCCCTGCCACATACAATGTGTTATTTATGCCACTGTAGGATATATTGTAGCTAGACTTCACCTGCAGTTGTGCGACTAGCTCATTGGCTTAACGGCAAGAGAATAATTGGAACGGCTTTGGCACCAAGCTGTGCGGTCAAGAAGAAAATAGTGGTGACCAACTTATAGAGATGACAATTAATAGTGCCCAGATAGCTGTAATCTGATTAATTCCTCGGAAGCGCAGAAACTTACTTGACGCCTAGAAGCTGTGAAAAATCTATCTGGCAGCCGAGGCCAGATACAAAGCCAATTCTGGACTTGTGGCCATTCTGCTAGCCAAGTAGCCGCTGCCAGAAATGTCTGCCGGCTGGCCAGTAAAACCAGCCATGAAACTGCCCCACCTACAATCCACATTCGAGGAAGAGTTGGACTGATGGTTCATCAGACAAATCGGTTAAGTAGCCAAGCGGCTAGTGCCGATTTATCTGGCCGTGTGGCCCTCAAAATACTCAACAAACAGTTGCCAGGTTAATAAATATTCTTGCATTGACAGCCGGTTAGTTCCCGTATAAAAATAGCTAGCTGGCTTTCTGGCCAGTAAAACCAAGTTATCATGGCAGCCATTTTAAGTCAATCAAGGCTGCCAGCCACAATTGGCCACAAGGTGGTCAATTTCATTAGTGACACCGGGATTTGGAAAAGATGGTTCTTGCATGAATTGTCTTTACACACGTCATTCTGGTCAGTATTGGTTTTAGAACGGTATTCCAGTTGGAGATGATTGTGAATTGGCTGAACTGTTGGGTTTGTATATCTGTACAAAAAGAAGTGAAAACAAAAACGAATTATTTTCTTCCATGTTGTGAGCAAGAATTAGAAACTTGTATGTTGCTTCATAGTCCAAATTGCCTTTTTAATCGTATGTAATCATTTTTTTTTTGGTTCTACACAAAACCTTAGAAAACCTGTCAAAAAGCCTGCATGGGAATCTCTTCTGAGAAAGATTTCAAGAAACCTCATTTTGAACTGTAATTGAGATAAATATTTTTGAACTGTTTAACTTATGAAAAATGAAAAAGAAAACTCGGTTAAACGGTGAAGTGTATAATTTTTGTTTTCCAGTAATAGTGTTGGTAGCATTTTAGTACAGTTGTTTGTACATAACGATGTAAATTCTAACAGTTGTCTTCAGGGTACATATACATTATATGTACTTTTGTAACGGCTATTTATATAGCTGGGAATGGAAATATTTGATGCCATATTTAAAAGAAAAGAAAAAAGCAGAAATTGTAAAAAAAAAAAAAAAAAAAAGTACTAAAAGATAAATCATAAATCAAGGTGATGGAATCTTGTTCTGCTGGGAGCTGCCCCTATATTTAGCAAATTTAGCCAAAAACGAAGCAGACGTTTTGTTTAGTATCAGATTCAAGTTTGCATACTGGGTACCTTATTTTTCCCCTGGACTTGTAAAAGATCATTGCTTATTTTATAATGAAACAAAATCTGTTAAAATCTCAGAAAAAAAGGACAGTTACTAAGCTGACAGTCATTATGTAAAATAGGTAATCAGATGATATTATTTTGATGTGGTTTATTTTAATGGTGATGGGACAAACATACTTTTTGTTGTTAAAATATCAAGCGTAGTATATCAAACCTTTATAAGTTTTTGTTGAGTGGTCCGTGTTGTAATTATGCATGTCCTTTTCTGAAGAAGTTGCGTCTAAATGTAGCTCATATTGGCTTTGTTGGCATATCGGAGTATCAAAGTTACTTGTTTGAACGTGTGTGATTTGATCTCTCAAGACAATCATGTTCATACATGTTCGTCATCTTGAGTTTGTTAATTCAGTGATACTTTTCTTGCTTTGTAGATAATAACACATGAAACGTTGACTTCACTTTTTAAATTTAACTCCAGACTCAGCCAAACCCAAAACCATTTTTTGGTAATTATTATTATAATTTTGTTTTAATTCTAGCCTTATGTATAATATGTAACCGTA
Source organism: Hippasteria phrygiana (assembly GCA_037893225.1). NCBI lineage: Eukaryota > Metazoa > Echinodermata > Asteroidea > Valvatida > Goniasteridae > Hippasteria > Hippasteria phrygiana. The sequence goes on from JAZGUH010000234.1 coordinate 1,098,570, forward strand.
TTATAAACTACCGCCAACTGTTTTCATTTACATTGTGAAATTTGTCCTGTAAATTTTCAGAAGTTTGAAATTTGATTAATAATAATAATATAGATTTATATAGCGCACTTATCCGGTAACCCGATCAAGGCGCTAACACACAATTTATGCTCCAAACTAAGTAATAACTAACGAAGTAAATGAGATTTCAGTTCTCTTTTGAAGATGTCCAGGGATGTTATTTGACGAGTTGTGGCAGGGAGTTTATTCCAAATGGCAGGTGCTGCCTTGGCAAAGGCACGCTGACCACATAGCCTGTAAAATCACTATGTGCATGTTTTTTTATTCCATGCTATTTTCTCAAAGTCTTGGCAAATGTAACTGTGCAAATAAAATGATTTTTGCTTCATTTTAATGTTACAATTTTAGACCGATAAGCTAATATTCTCCGTCTTTCTTTTGATTTTTTTTACAGCTAGGTTTTTAGATTTTTGTTCAATATCTGGAAATCGTTACACGACAGAATTTAAATTTTTATTTCTAGTTCGGATGCCTGCATTGGTCACTCCTAACTCGGATTATAATTGTACTTAAGCTGGTTGACCTATACTTTTTAACAAATGATTACCTTAACCTTGATGTGAATAATCCTAGTTTTAAGTTTTATAAACCGTTTTAAGAGTTAACTCAGTTGAACAACAGCTATCCTGCTATGAGGACCTTTTCTATTTTGTCTGCTGTCGTTCCAATGGATTTATATATTCTGATAACCTCAGCGAGAATTTGCTTCTCACCCAGAGTATAGATTTTTCTTGCTAAAAACAAAATGTATAATGGCATGTGCTATGCTGAACCATAACCCATCAAATGGCGGATAAAATGTAATTTTCTGTGGTTTAAAAATGGCCAAGTCTTGCTATTTTTACAATCGCTAATTTCTCATTGTGGTTTTTCTTTTGGTAGAAGCGTGTTAAAATGCTTTTAGTACATCAAGTGATTTTGCAGTAGGAAGCAAGGATGATCGAAATGTTTTATGGGATAAAGTTTGTTTCAACTATTAAACGTGTTACTCGGTTGCAAAAAAACAATTTGTAAAATGGTTTCTGTAAAGAATTAAGATTTGTACATAATATATTAACCATTTGTGTTTTTCACTAAAAATCAAAACATGAGCTGTGTAATTACAAAAGAAATCTGCTGATCTGAGGTACATTGTTGATCTGTCGGATTACCCGATAATTGAGGGGATTTAGATACATGTATTGGCTGTTCGGATTAACAATTGGTGTGTTTGAGATTAACTTACGTTGACATATTTATTACGTGCCTGAAGGTCGGCCAAAATATTTGTTGGCGAAAACAATTGAGAGCATGTTTTGTGATGTAAATATCGGCAAAAGTGCATTCCACAAAAAAACGGAAGAAAGTATCGCTGCTTGTGATTGGAAATGGATAAAGCTGTACATACGCCCACCAGCGTTAAAAATGTTTAGTAGCAAGTTGTGTATGTTTTTCAGTTGTATGCTAATTGTTTATAAAGCCTCTGTCTGGGATTCCTAGGCTGCTGGTACATTAGTGGGACGCCATCTTTGTTTTGGATTTTGTTTGATTTTAGTACAAGAAACAAACTTGTGCTTTCGTTAATCTGTTTTAAGAAGGGGTTTGAGTATCTGAAACAAAATCTTGCTGAATTTGTAATAACTTGTAATCAATTGGAAGCCGTGTTGAAGTAGAAAGATCAGATATTTTCTGAGTATCTTCAGTTCATTTCTTCCAAAGTTTATAATTATTGTATCCTACACAGTTTATTTTCTGCTCGGTACATTTACAGAGGAAAAAAGTTTCTGTTCATAACAATCCCCCGTATCAAATATCAGGTGGAAAATGTCACCCTTTCCAGATCAAATGGGGAAAGTTGTCAAAAAGGGGAGAGATGGTCACAAATTCACATATGTATTTATTGTGGCATATTTATGGTTTTATATATGATAAGGCTTTCCAAACAGTACTTTTAGATCACGAACTTACTATTACTTGTATATTTCAAAAAATTGACATCAGACGTAGGTACTGATACTAGTAATAGTGATCCATTAAGCATCGCCCCTTGCAGGTTGACCATTCACGGCTGCAACGCGCCACAGGTCCGTCATTTTTTTCCTGACTTTTGTCGTCTTTGTGTGTCACTAGGAGGTGGTGGTTAATGGATCGATCTGTTTGGTCAATAACAGTACTAAAATAACAGTACAAGATGTCAGTACTAAAATGAACTCCACTCTCGTTAGGAATAGACCGATCCTTTACACACCCCTTGCCGTATTAACCAATCAGTCACGCGCGTGCTGTCTCTCACTTATGCTGAACTTCCGTCGGACCATTGTGGCTGTGATGGGTCGTCGCTTAACCCCTTGAACCCGGGCATACTGGGTATTTCATGGGGGCGCCAGGCCAAGTTATGCAGCCAAGCGAAACGGAAACAAGAGGCTTGTGCAGCCAAGTATAACGTACACAATACCCCAATAATGGATTGAAAATGCAGAAATTGGCTTGCAGACGTTAACCAACCAGGTGGCAATTTTCAATCTGCACGTATTTGTGTCAACCGTACGCAAGGGGTTAGGTCGGTGAGACTTCTTCCCCAAAGCTTGAGACTGGCATGATAATGACTGAATTTTATGCTCTAAAATTTGACAAGCATTGTATTTGTTCCCGTTAGTCAAATAATCTGACTGCTTCCTGATTATGGCAAACACTGGGTCTGTTGCAGTAATTTACTGTTAAGTTTGATGTGACCTCTGGTGTACAAGTTAGAGATTCAAAGGTCAGATCCCAGAATTATTGGTTTAGTTGTCACCCTATTGATGATAGTCAAATATTTGAACAAAGTATACTCTCTGATAGATGTTTGATTTTCCAGAAGTTGAATTACTGTTGAAGATGTGTAATTGCCTGTGATAATCTCTGTCCTTCTGATTAATTAAAAACAAAAGCACCATGTATTTTATTTGAATGAAAAAAAAACATGATGTTTGAACTGGTTATATTAAATGTAGTATACACCATTTGCTTTTGCTGTAATTTTTAGAAAATAATGGATTTGGGGGTCAGTATTTTATAGCGTGCTAGCAAATACTGTAACACTGACCTGTTTAAAGTTTTGTGTGCATAGATGCTGGGAAAACAGAGAAAAAAAAATTGTTATAATAGTAGTCTGGTTCCCTGACCATACGTTAGACAAAACGGAGCAATTTGTCAAGGAACTAGACTATTTATAAATTTCCACTTTTCTTGAAAACGGCAGCACACCAGGTGCCATGATTTCACAGGATGCTTGAGACTATTTACTTTAGTCTAGTACGGAATTTTGTAATAATTCAGCAGTTTTGTTTTTTGATGTTTGCAAATGTTGTATACTACGTTTAATTCAAACCATCCTGATGTAGAAGGCTTTTTGTGAATCAAAATCCTCAACTTGTGAATTTTAATGTGATATTTGGCAACAGAACATGTCTTGCATCTCAAATCAATCTGATCGTTTGGGCATTTTATGTATTTTTTCCCCTTTGGAAGCTAGTTCCTTTACATGTAGATTCTTTCCTCCTGAGCTAACGGCAATTTGCAAATGGATGCAAATAAAATTTTCGTAATGAAAATTATCCTGAGCTGTGTCCACCGCTGATTTTTTTGTGTCCTTTGCAGATATTATTAAATCAAGTACTAATAAATAAATTTTAAAAAAATACATCCAACAATTTGCATTGCATTGGTTTTTCCACACACACAAAAATGGCTTGTGTTTTTATGAATTTCAGGTCAAAAATTATCTTTGCTGCAAAATGAGGAATTTCAAATTTTGGGTAAAATCAATCAAAATGGCAAGGCTATAGGCTTGTGTTTTATCAATTTGGGGTCAAAAATTACTTTTTATGCAAAATGAGGAATTTCATATTTTGGGTAAAATCAATCAAAATGGCAAGGCTACAGGCTTGTGTTTTTATGAATTTCAGGTCAAAAATTACCTTTGCTGCTAAATGAGGAATTTCAAATTTTGGGTAAAATCAATCAAAATGGCAAGGCTATAGGCTTGTGTTTTATCAATTTGGGGTCAAAAATTACTTTTTATGCAAAATCAGGAATTTCATATTTTGGGTAAAATCAATCAAAATGGCAAGGCTTTTGGCTTGTGTTTTTATAAATTTGGGGTCAAAATTACTTTTTATGCAAAATGAGGAATTTCATATTTTGGGTAAAATCAATCAAAATGGCAAGGCTATAGGCTTGTGTTTTTATGAATTTCAGGTCAAAAATTACCTTTGCTGCTAAATGAGGAATTTCAAATTTTTGGTAAAATCAATCAAAATTGCAAGGCTATAGGCTTGTGTTTTATCAATTTGGGGTAAAAAATTACTTTTTATGCAAAATGAGGAATTTCATATTTTGGGTAAAATCAATCAAAATGGCAAGGTTACAGGCTTGTGTTTTTATGAATTTCAGGTCAAAAATTACCTTTGCTGCTAAATGAGGAATTTCCAATTTTGGGTAAAATCAATCAAAATGGCAAGGCTATAGGCTTGTGTTTTTATGAATTTCAGGTCAAAAATTACCTTTGCTGCTAAATGAGGAATTTCCAATTTTGGGTAAAATCAATCAAAATGGCAAGGCTATAGGCTTGTGTTTTATCAATTTGGGGTCAAAAATTACTTTTTATGCAAAATGAGGAATTTCATATTTTGGGTAAAATCAATCAAAATGGCAAGGCTACAGGCTTGTGTTTTTATGAATTTCAGGTCAAAAATTACCTTTGCTGCTAAATGAGGAATTTCCAATTTTGGGTAAAATCAATCAAAATGGCAAGGCTATAGGCTTGTGTTTTATCAATTTGGGGTCAAAAATTACTTTTTATGCAAAATGAGGAATTTCATATTTTGGACAAAATCAATCAAAATGGCAAGGCTTTTGGCTTGTGTTTTTATGAATTTCAGGTCAAAAATTACCTTTGCTGCTAAATGAGGAATTTCAAATTTTGGGTAAAATCAATCAAAATTGCAAGGCTATAGGCTTGTGTTTTATCAATTTGGGGTCAAAAATTAGTTTTTATGCAAAATGAGGAATTTCATATTTTGGGTAAAATCAATCAAAATGGCAAGGCTATAGGCTTGTGTTTTATCAATTTGGGGTCAAAAATTACTTTTTATGCAAAATGAGGAATTTCATATTTTGGGTAAAATCAATCAAAATGGCAAGGCTATAGGCTTGTGTTTTATCAATTTGGGGTCAAAAATTACTTTTTATGCAAAATGAGGAATTTCATATTTTGGACAAAATCAATCAAAATGGCAAGGCTATAGGCTTGTGTTTTATCAATTTGGGGTCAAAAATTACTTTTTATGCAAAATGAGGAATTTCATATTTTGGGTAAAATCAATCAAAATTGCAAGGCTATAGGCTTGTGTTTTATCAATTTGGGGTCAAAAATTACTTTTTATGCAAAATGAGGAATTTCATATTTTGGACAAAATCAATCAAAATGGCAAGGCTATAGGCTTGTGTTTTATCAATTTGGGGTCAAAAATTACTTTTATGCAAAATGAGGAATTTCATATTTTGGACAAAATCAATCAAAATGGCAAGGCTATAGGCTTGTGTTTTATCAATTTGGGGTCAAAAATTACTTTTTATGCTAAATGAGGAATTTCCAATTTTGGGTAAAATCAATCAAAATTGCAAGGCTATAGGCTTGTGTTTTATCAATTTGGGGTCAAAAATTACTTTTTATGCAAAATGAGGAATTTCATATTTTGGACAAAATCGGTAAAAATGGCAAGGCTATTATAGGCTTGTGTTTTATCAATTTGGGGTCAAAAATTACTTTTTATGCAAAATCAGGAATTTCATATTTTGGGTAAAATCAATCAAAATGGCAAGGCTTTTGGCTTGTGTTTTTATAAATTTGGGGTCAAAATTACTTTTTATGCAAAATGAGGAATTTCATATTTTGGGTAAAATCAATCAAAATGGCAAGGCTATAGGCTTGTGTTTTTATGAATTTCAGGTTAAAAATTACCTTTGCTGCTAAATGAGGAATTTCCAATTTTGGGTAAAATCAATCAAAATTGCAAGGCTACAGGCTTGTGTTTTATCAATTTGGGGTCAAAAATTACTTTTTATGCAAAATGAGGAATTTCATATTTTGGACAAAATCAATCAAAATGGCAAGGCTTTTGGCTTGTGTTTTTATGAATTTCAGGTCAAAAATTATCTTTGCTGCTAAATGAGGAATTTCAAATTTTGGGTAAAATCAATCAAAATTGCAAGGCTATAGGCTTGTGTTTTATCAATTTGGGGTCAAAAATTACTTTTTATGCAAAATGAGGAATTTCATATTTTGGGTAAAATCAATCAAAATGGCAAGGCTATAGGCTTGTGTTTTATCAATTTGGGGTCAAAAATTACTTTTTATGCAAAATGAGGAATTTCATATTTTGGGTAAAATCAATCAAAATTGCAAGGCTATAGGCTTGTGTTTTATCAATTTGGGGTCAAAAATTACTTTTTATTCAAAATGAGGAATTTCATATTTTGGACAAAATCAATCAAAATGGCAAGGCTATAGGCTTGTGTTTTATCAATTTGGGGTCAAAAATTACTTTTTATGCAAAATGAGGAATTTCATATTTTGGACAAAATCAATCAAAATGGCAAGGCTATAGGCTTGTGTTTTATCAATTTGGGTCAAAAATTACTTTTTATGCAAAATGAGGAATTTCATATTTTGGGTAAAATCAATCAAAATGGCAAGGCTATAGGCTTGTGTTTTTATGAATTTCAGGTCAAAAATTACCTTTGCTGCTAAATGAGGAATTTCAAATTTTGGGTAAAATCAATCAAAATGGCAAGGCTATATATAGGCTTGTGTTTTATCAAATTGGGGTCAAAAATTACTTTTTATGCAAAATGAGGAATTTCATATTTTGGACAAAATCGGTAAAAATGGCAAGGCTATAGGCTTGTGTTTTTATAAATTTGGGGTCAAAATTACTTTTTATGCAAAATCAGGAATTTCATATTTTGGGTAAAATCAATTGAAATTGAAATTGAAATAATTTTTAAAATTGAACTGAAAAATTGTCACAAATGAATTTTGGCATGTTACAAACATAATTACATACATACATACATGTATATCCGCATCAATTGTTTGACTGTGCTTTGAGTTTTATTACCCTTTCATTAAATTTCCATAATATTAATTTTCATACTATGTGATAGGAAATCTTCTTAAATGAAAAATAATCTTTATTTCATCAAAATCCGACCATCCGTTTAGGACTTGCACCCAAATTCATGAAGCAAAGTCAGGTCTCTACTGTGGAGTAATTTTTGAAGTTGATACCATGATCCTACTGACTACTTTAATAATTAATGGTATTTATGAACATGTAAGTGATTTAGTCAAACAAAACAGAACAAGAAAAAGAGCAGATTGACGGCATTGTCGAGATCGGTGTCCATGGAGGGCCTGACTTTGCTTCACTAACTTGAGTGCAAGTCCTAAACGGAAGGTCAGATTTTGATGAAATAAAGATTATTATTCATTTAAGAAGATTTCCTACCACATATTATGAAAATTAGTATTATGGATTATCCGGAAATATGGTTGTGCATTTTTTGGGGGACACCCTGTATAGACAAATCCAGCGAACAAAATTAGAAGCCATTTTGGGGTAGGCCTACCACTTGGGCGGTATACTGCGCTCGCGCGTGCTTACATTTGAAGCGCGTGTTTATTTTGGCAATCCTATTGGTCAAAGGAGCACCGAGTACGCACGTATGACGAGCGCGCGCGCGTGGTACCGCCCAATTGGGTACCCAAAAATGGCTTCTTATTTTGTTCGCTGGATGAGTCAATAGGCTTGTATAAACTTCCCATTGGTGGTCATACTTGGATTAAAAATGTTGCTGTAAAATAAATACAACTTGGCGGCAAATTGTTCTTGTGACTGGGAATAAGAATATAAAAAAAGGAGGAGCATTACATTGCACAATGGGTTACATCATTGACCTAATATGGAACTTAAGGGCGTGGTCACTAGATGATTGGCATGCATAATGCAGCAGCCAAGAATGTAGTGAGAATTTAGGAAAATCATGAACACTTCAACGCTGTACCCTGCATATATCCAGTTGAACGTTACTAACAAGTTGTGCTTACATGTACTTATCCGGAATCGGTAATATTTTTGGTGGCATACGTTGAAAAATCAAAACATGTTCAAATTGTGTGAATTTACAGCGTCAAAACTTGCCCTGACGTCACAAATTCGCATTCGCACCGAGTAATTTGATATGAAAAATGTGCCCCATACCCGGTCGACACCCGGCACATCTATATTTTTGGACTAGCTACAACTGCGGTGGATCAATCCCTAATCCGGTGAATCAAGCGGTGTCTTTACTAAAGTCATTCCTTGGTGTTGACGATTGTCATAAAGGTGAGAATCTGTTATGATGATGATCATGAGCATTTCGTGCGTTAATTAGACTATCTCTGTGCATATTTTGTTTACCCCAGAATCAGCCGTCCATACAACTGAATATTCGATCGCATGGAAGGTCGAAAATTTGAATATTCAATTGTCTGATTTGACCCAACTCTACAGTGCATTATCCTTTAACTAACAACGCTAAATCCAAAAGTGGGTCATTTCTGTTGCTTATGAAGTGAACAAAAGACCTTTTGTTCTCATAGCTCGATTCAGCAAAGTGCCCAGGGGCCAATTTCATAGAGCTGTTAAGCACAAAATTTGCTTCGCATGAAAATGCTAAGTAAAAACAGGTTACCAGCCAAAAGTCCATGTAATTTTCATGCTAAGCAAGCAACAGCTGAATGCCAGTCAAAAGCAATATTCCACACATGGAAATCTGGTTGGTAATCCAGTTTTTATCAAGGAAGCATTTGCATGCTAAGCAAATTGTTTTGCTTAACAGCTTTATGAAATTGGCCCCAGAAAGAAAAAAAACACCAAAGAGGTTAGGGTTCACAAACAGAAAGCATCTTGTAAGTAATAGACTTTAAAAAAAAATAAAAATTATGCAAATCGCCCATCACAAGCCCTAGGGCACTCGAGGTGTGGGCTACTTAGGAAAGTGTGGAAGAACCAGCCCCTCACACTTAGACAAGACAAGATAATCTGATCTCTTCACAGTGTGAATATAGGGATGGGATGGGTAAGTCGTCCACTTCAAGGCAATAATAATGCCTCTACCCATATTAGACGTAGAAGTGTCTTAGCCCAGGACTGGGCTCGAACCCACAACCTGCAGAATTACCAGCAGATCGCGAATTTAGTGCTCCAAACCACTAGGCCACAGCACTTCCACACGTATACCACTGGTCTTGTCACAGCACTGGATAGGAAGTGGAGTGAGGCTCTGGAGGCTGTCGAGCAACGGACAAACCCACGTGCTCAAGTTTCTGAAGATCCAACCGCAGGGCGTGCGTGCGATTCAACAGGTCCTGCGTTCGCTTGGAGATTCGCGATGCCTTCTCCGATGGAAAGGACGGTTCTTGTGATGGGTAGGACTGTCGAAATGAAATTTCACAGGATAAATATGTATATTCTGTATTTTACAATGAGTAAAAATATTGCAACCTATTTCAAAAAAAAAATTTGTAGAAATGAAAGAAATAACATGATTTTGAAAGAACAGTTTAAGTACACTTCTTTGCAAATCATATAACAATGAAAGAATTTTACGTTGAGACTTTAAGCAAGTTCCCCGAATTTTGTGAGTATGTAAATACTGGCAATCGTGGAGAAGGGACACAAGGGTTAGGGCGTAGATTTTTTCCACGATTGACCGAACGTCAACGACGTGTACAAAACATATGGGGGGGGGGTGTTCCGAAAAAGTTAAAGTACAAACAAAAGAGGGACAATAGGAGGTCCGCGATTGCCGGTATTTACACACTTGGGTGTGCGTGAATAAAATTAGGGAGTATCTTTTCATGTCTGAAATGACCAATCTTGCACTTCAAGTATAAACAACTCAATGAGGCCATGCCTTGAACAGAATTAGAGACAGCAAAGTCAAACATGTGTTTTAAACCTGGATGATGGCTACAGCCGCTGCTTGAGGCGAGACTACTGGGCCGGTTGACGCCTATAGCTGTAATCCCGCCTACATACGTCGGCCCATGCGGCAAATGGGCCTGTTTACGTGTATTGTACATGTACATTCCAGCACGTACTGCTCTATTCATCATTCAGCTGTGACTGGTGTGGGTTTCACAGTGAATAGAGTTCGGTGACCTATTTTGTTCTTAAACGTGAAGTGTAATGCATACATGTGGCTTTTCATTCATACTCCCTGTAAGATACCTTTGCCGCACCGCCCACAAAATCCCCGCATGCCAGGACTTTACCCACGGCCAGCGTGCCCACTCACTTTTCCGGTTCACTGCAACGCCCTCTATTGGTAATACCGGCCGGGAGTACGCACTCTCGATAACAGTGCCCCGGACGCAAGGGGTTAAAATAAGGATGTGCCAAAATGTTGCATTTCTGGCTATGGCTATGGCTTTGGCTTCTGATGGCAGTACGAACAAGTACAACACCAGGACACGACTTTACACAGAATGACCCTCAACAGAAAGATAGATGGACGGACAGACCAACAGACAGTGAGGATATTAAACTGAACAAACTTGCCATAAGATTGAGTGCATTGGATGCCATCATGTCTACAGAATCCTTCAGGTCAATGTTGGAGGCCGTGGGTAGCACAGAAGGCTTGGAGTTCTGCCAGCCAGCAAGACAATGCTGCAATTAACAATATAACGTTTTATACAATTCAGATTCAAGATTCAAAATCAATCATCGTCATGCTCAAAAATCACCAACCCGGTTCCTCCAGTTAGGGTGCAGGAAGAGTGAACGGTCTGTGGACTTGCCCACGTCCACAGAACGTTTCCCCCTCTCTGAAAAACAGCTTCAGAGGCATTTTGGGGTTAGGGTTATCTGTCGCAAAATAAAGGGGTACAATTATCACGATAAAAAATTCGGGTTGAAAGAGCCTTCACAGTGCGAGTAAAATTAGCTTTGTTCTCTGTTTTTTTCTTAACTACGTGAAAACAGGAATGTCCACACAAGGTATGCAAGGTTAGTATGAGTTTGTATAGCTATTCAAACCGTGGACCTTTAACAAAGAGGACAATAGGGTCCACGATTGAGTCAAGGTCCACGATTGAAAAGAGGAACAATGGGAGGTCTGCGATTGCCGGTGTTTACACACTTGTGTGCGTTTGTATATGCCGGCAATCGTGGACCTAGGACAAAAGAATTCGAGCGTAGACAAAGGGGTCCACGTTTGACCTAACGTCCACGATTGAAAATCGTGTACAAAACCAATGGGAGGCCTTCCGAAAAAGTTAGAGTATAAACAAAAGAGGAACAATGGGAGGTCCACGATTGCACCTGTTTACATGACTGTGTGGGTGTGTGTGAGCATGAAATCGGCTTTTCACCTGTTCCCACCAATACACTCTAGCTGTACCTTGATATAGAACAAAAAGCTATGCCTGTAGCTTTTTCCCTCATTCTGTATCTCTATGGAATTCTTTGCCTGGTTCATATTTCCCTTCATCTTTTCTATCTTCTTTATCTTTGATATTTGTTTTTGTAGTCCTGTACCTCAAGTGACTTTTTATCCTTTTTCGGGGCAAACTTTGATGAGAAAAAAAACAACAAAAAAACGCCAATTATTCTTGGGGAAACCCTTGCAATAGACAAATCCTAATCCACATAGTTCACCTAGACGGGAATCGAACCAGGGTCACCAGAGGTGGAAGGCGAGGAAAGAACCACTACACTAATGTAACCGCCCGTCCAGGAATAATACTGCATGCGCAGTCAAGGAAATATAAAGCTCTGCTGAATGGAAGATAAAGAGCAGACCAGGCGTGCATCAGGCAAGATGTTAGCAATTTAAGAAAGCTGAATGGGTTGACAGAATGCAGTGTAGGTTTAGCGTACCTTTGAGAGTCCTACGGAATCCGTTGGGTCGTAACTTTTCCTCCGATGGGGGCGGATCCTGTAAGGGGAGGCTAGAGTTGATCTTGGAATGCTCACTCTATAGTGAAATGGAAATGGAAGTAAGAAAAATCAAAATTACAAAAAAACTACAAAATCTGAGACATAAGTATACACTCATCCATTACAAGTACACATGCATATCGGACTTTTGTTAGACTTGTTAACGCGAAGTTGCTGGTGTGCTGTCGATATGTCAATGGGCGTGGCTTACTTCGGTTCATTGCCACAGAAAATGCCAAAGGGTTGTCTAAGGGGTGTGGCTACACACCAGTGAATATGTTAATTACCTGATGTAAGAGGGGGAGTTAGTGCCAAGCTGTTTGGGTTTCCGACGGTCGTTGCAGATGGCGCAGAGGCTCTCGCCGTTCTGAGTACCGTGTAGTGGAACGGCAAACAGACGAGGGTTTAAGGTGTAGTTGTGAATGCCTAACAGGAAAAGGATACAAGCAGATTCATTTGTCAGTGGGTGGCACGGTAACTTACGGTACTTGTTAGTTCTTGCTTCAGTAAATGTGAATACATGTAGGGCTGTTCATTTTCGAATAATTTAGTATTCGATTATTCGAGACTGGGCTTGACCGACTTGCCAATCAAGTCTTTCAGGCATCTGCTGCAACTGCATGCTGCGCTGGTAAAAAGTTGCACGCAAAGCACGCCGGTGTTTTACATGCGGCAATCGATATTATAGACCACCCGATGGACATTTGTTTGCATTGTATCAAGATCATTACGAGTACGTATTGGCCGAGTTCGGGCGAGCTGTTCTTGTTTGCTCAAGAACAACTCGTGTCTTCGTTCGTGTTCCGGCTGCTCGAACGCCAAAGAACGTCTGATAGCCAAGAGCGCCATCTATCGCTGGTAACCACGCAAAATGTAATGGCTGCGCCAATGTACGTTATTCAAGCATTCATTTAAAAAACCTGAATTTCAGACGCAAGATAATTTAACAGAAAGCACAATATTTCGACTGCATTTTCCCCTAGTTTGTTCAGAAAAAGCTTTAGTTTTTAAAACGTTTGGAAGGGAATATTAGGCAACATTATGCCAACTTTTTATGCTTCGTCAAATCATCCGCCATCTTTGGTCGTCTTCTACGTCGCGTCAAGTTACGTCATGTTCTTGTAAACCCCGACTGGTAGGTGGTGTGTGATCTTGTTCCGAGTGCAATGTTCACAGGTCGCGTTCCCGCTGTTCGGGCGCAAGAACAGAAAACTTGTGTTAAGAACAGACCGCCCGAACTCGGCCATAGCGTTTTGATAACAAGAAACCAAACTCCAGCTTGAGTTTTTGCAATAATTATTTTAAAAGTGTCAAGGGTTTTACGGTCGGGAACCATAAACCTCTGTCCACAAAAAATGCGCCATTTGACACTGCTAAGTGCCGTAACTTTTCTATTAATTTGTCAAACAATCCACAAGGCAAAGATACTGACAAAGATACTGACAAAGATACTGACAAAGATACTGACAATTTGGAAGACCGCCAACATAGGGCAAGATAGCTCAGTTAGATAGCTCAGGTAGAGCGCCGGTACGGTAACCCGGAGGTCGCAGGTTCGAATCCCGCTCCTGCCAGTTTCTTTGTTCACTTTGAAAACTTTTCTATTAAAATAGCATCATATATTTTTTTCAAATATTCGAACCGGCAAAAAGCTATTCGAATATTCGGTTGATGATCGAATATTCAAATATTCGCTATATTCGGGACAGTCTTAAATACATGTACGAAACAGAGTTTGTGACATCTATGATAAGGAGGCTAATCAATTTTCTAGATTTGATTTTGATTTAGTTTTGTAGAGAAAGTCATAAGAAACAATTGGATTCAAGTTTGGATTCCATCGGATTCTGCAAAGCAAAGAAAAATTGATTTAAAGCAACGATTTTTTGTCCCTGAAATGTGTAAATTAATGCAGAGTAAAAAGTGTGATTATTTTGCACACAAATTGGAGTGCAGATTCGGACAGAAATGCCTAAAACTGAAAATTGAAAAATTCACGAAACATTTGCAGGCATTTGACAGTTTTGTATGGCATTCCTGAAAAATGCAGAAGACTTGAAAACTACATATTCTACCAAAAGATACAGTTCATATTAAGGGTCATCAAAATTAAAAGATGACTGTTTCAGGTTGCAGAGGTCATTTTGAAATGATTTCTGGATGAACAATTTCTGGAAGAAAAAAATCTTCCAGAAATCTGGAAGACGCCTTATTAAAAATCCTGAAATCAGGAAATATCTGGAGGAATCTCCCACTGTATACATTTGCTTTTGCTGTAATTTTCAGAAATAAATGGATTTGGGGGTTAGTATTTTATACCGTGATAGCAAATACTGTAACACTGACCAGTTTAAAGTTTTGTAAGCATAGATTCTGGGAAAACAGAGAGAAACTAAATCTGCTCTAGTAGTCTGGTTCCCTGAACCTACTTTAGACAAAATTGAGCAATTTATAGAGTCAGGGAATTATCAGGTCAGGCAACTAGACTATTTCCAACGATTGTCGGCTGAAAAATAAAATGATATAAATGTCCACTTTTCTTGAAAATGACAGCACTTCAGGTGCCATGATTTCACAGGATGCTTGAGACTCCTATTCACTAATACAGTCTAGTATGGTATTTGGTAATAATTCAGTAGTTTTGTTTTTTATGTTTGCAAATGTTGTATACTACGTTTAAGTTAGGGGAGTATCTTGCTGTATGCAGTGATGCCTAAGTGAGGAGTGTTCATATTGCAGCAACATGTTGTTCACGACCAACAGCTAGAACAATTTCCAGTAACCTTTCTGAATAATCCAAAATACCCTGTCGTGTAGGGCTGTTCATTTTCGAATAATTTAGTATTCGATTATTCAAAACTGGGTTTGACCGAATATTCGAATATTTGATACTCGCCGATCAAGTTTTTACGCATCAGCTGCAACTGTTTGCCCCGCCGGTAAAAAGTTGCACGCAAAAGCACAGCAGTGTTTTACGTGCGGCGATCGATATTACTGCCCGATTGACCTTTGTATTGTATGCGCCTGTTGTATCCGAATCATTATTCTGATAACAAGAAACCAAACTCCAGCCTGCGTTTTTGCAGTAATTATTTGATATGTGTCAAGGGTTTTACGGACGGGGACAATAAACCTCCATCCACAAAAAGTTACCGTGCACAAAAATGAGGCATTTGAAACTGCTAAAGCGACGTAACTTTTCTATAAAAATAGCATCAAAGTCATATCTGTACGTGCATACTTTTTTTTCAATATTCGAACCGGCAAAAAGGTATTCAAATATTCGGTTGACGATCAAATATTTGGGAAAACCCAATGGCAAGCTTCGTACTTTCAGCTTCCAAGGGACTTTAAACCCATGTAAAAAGTGATAGTGGCTCAACTCTACTTTCCTCAATATTGCATAAGATCCCCAAACTTTCTGAGGGATTTCTAAGGATCTGGGAGAGTTTAGCGTTAAGGAAGACTTAATACACGTATGCTTGTCTGCATTAACTGGATCCTCGAGATCATCAAGGGGACTTGGTGTTGTCTGAAAACTTGCTGAAACATTCGGTCTGAAAAGAAAACAAGTACAGCTTTTTTCAACAACAAATTCTCTTTTTGGGATTGTAAGAAATGTCTAAATCTGATGTACATCAGGGCTTGATCCGGGGGTTGGGAGGGGGGGGGTCGGAGGGCTGGGAGTGGTGGGAGCTAGGTGGGGGGGGGGGGGGGAGGGTGTTGGAACTCCATGCTCAGCACTCAGTGCAACTTAATTTGGAGGTCTTTCTTTTATGCGTAACCATCTGAGACTACAAATACTCAGGTAGGCCTACCTATGGACCTTTTTCTAATTTACAGGTAAAAAAATTCCATACCCATCTATAATCTTAAAAATGATAAGTTCACAAAATATCAAAATGCAGAGAAGCGTTTTTGTGGTTCAAGAAACAAAAATGCTACACGGAAGAAAACGGTATGTACGCACTCTTCTGTCATTGACTTGTGAAGACATTCTTCTCTGTTCGCTTGTCGAAACTGCCGCAACTCTTCAAAGAAGGCCTCTGAATGCTCATTGGCTGGTGAGTCTGTATCCAACAGCCCTGCGATCCAATCGTATCCAAGGAGTGGTTGAGTCCGGTTGGCTAGGCTGTCGTCCGGGCACAGTGTCGCAGAGGGGCTCGGCTTACGGCGGAAGCTGACTCTGTTCCGTGACTGAAAACATTTGAAAATGTCTGCATTTATTATCTTTGGACTAAGGTGATAATCCAACTGAAATGTGCATGAACTTTTCAAATAAAGATAATATATAACATTTGCATACATCAAAAAACAAGACTACTGAATTATTATGAAATACTTTACTTGACTAAGTAAATAATAGTCTCAAGCATTCTGTAAAATCATGGCACCTGGTGTGCTGTCATTTTCAAGAAAAGTTAAATTTTTGTATAAATTTTCAGCGATGGTCGGCCGAAACTTTCGTCATAAAAGAGTTAATCGCAAATGAAATTGAATATTTTCTATCACAGCAAGTTCAATTGGTCTGTCTGTTTGTGAAAACCTTACAGTTTTGGATGCAAGGGTTAAATATGACAAAAGTACAAGTACAAGTACAAGTACAGTGTACCTTGTTCAGTCTTGCTCCGGGTGTCAGCAAAATGGACTTCGGCCTTGCTGTGACCTCATGACCTTTCTTGGCCTGCGGCCTGCTGTTCCCAGAATCCAGGAGCTGTCCGGCAAAACTCCGACTGAGTTGACCAACGTGTGCTCCGGTACCCTGCGGACCTGGACTGTCCCTACTTAACTGGTAATACGACTCCTCATGGGCTAGGTCAAGGGGTCGTCGGTACCCATACCGTGACCTCTGACCCCTCATGATTTTATCGGACACTGGTGGCGGGAGAAGGCTGGATGTCTCCAGCTGTACTGAGTAAGGTCTCTGAGGTGCTTTGTCACTCGGACTTGGAGTGAGTACGGGTACGCTTGTGCCTGATCGAGGTTTGGGTGATTTCCTCGGGGTGAAACTCTTCCGTTTAAAACTTCCACTTTTCCCTTTCCGACCACTATTAGGTGTTTTCCGTCCACTCTGGCTCTGTGCCACCGCTTTTCCGGGTTTTCCCATTCTTCGTCCGAATGCAGAATTACTCTCAGTGAGGAAACTTTCGTATAAGCGATTTGGAGTGTCTGTTGGCAAAGGATCAATCGTTGGTCTTGGTGGGAAGGGTTGTTCCGGAGTTGCCTTGGCTGCTGAGCTGGTATACTTTGGGGTACTTGTCAAGCGTGATCGAGGAAAGTCAGTCGTCGTCCACTTGTGGCGAATTGAAGACATTTTTGAAAGATTGACTGGATCGCTGATTCAAAGATGAAAGGGAATTAACAGTAATTTAACAGTTGGTTCCCAATAACTTGATTTATGGTTACATGTGAATTTTGGAAACATCTTCACATTTTGTATGTTTTTAAGAATTCTGGGATTAAATTTTGTTAATATCATTAACGCACCACAAAGAACACTAGCAGTTCATGCAATCTTTTAATCAAGACTACAAAATGTCTGTGTCAACTGCCACATGATAAGGTGTCCTAGCGCAAGAAACTGCACAGGAGGACTATGCTATAAGTTGAGGTTTAAAAATCAATTTCCTGCATGAATATTCTTGGCAACATCTCTGCTAACAGTTAAGTAGTCCGTCTTTCCCAACGGGTAGAAATATTCCTCCAAAGATGTAAAGAAAAAGAAATTGTCTTGACATGACGCTGACTTCGCAAACAAGAGGAGCAATCAATACCTCATTCTCTGCTGTGTATGTATGCACATGCAAACAATACAAGGCCAGGTTATTGTGCAGTCAGGCATAATATTTAAATACATGTAGTTGAGAACGTCGCACTGTCGCTAGTAAAGTTCGACAAGGTATTGCTCCTCTTGTTTGTGAAGTCAATGTCACGTCGAGACAATTTCGAGCTGGAAATATCTCAATTTCTTTACATCTTTGGAGGAATATTTCTACCCGTCAGGAAAGATGGACTACTAAACTGTTGGCAGAGATGATGCCAAAGAACATTTATGCGGGTCAACTGTGATTTTATTTTTACCTCAACTTCTAGCGAAATCCTCCCGTGCAGTTTCCTGCAGTAGGACGCCATGTCTTGTCGTTCTCCTGGGGCTATGTTGAACCCTGTTCTATTTCCAACTACATTGTACTACAATAACTGTGTGGTTTGGTTGTTAAGCCCAAGATTGACCCTTGCCAAAAGAGTTATTAAAAAACTTAACGGCTCTTAGACACTAACAAAATTAATTATGACTTTCATAGTTACCTCTGAAACCTTACATTCACCTCTGTGGGTTTTTCCCGAAGGACGCCGGACTGCTTTGAATGGGTCCCTCTGTTGGCCACTGCAGATCTGACAGACGCCCTCAGGTCACTTTGTCCCTTCTGTAGTTCGTTGAGCAAAGCCAAGTTCTGTACCCGCAGTCTTTCCATGTCGCTTAGATCCGACATGTTTCCTTGCTCCTTTAAAGGTAGGGTACATGATTGGTCATTGTTGCAACTTTCAGAAATGGGCGGATTTGGGGGGTTAGTATTTTATAGGAAATAACGTTCCACTGACCTGTTCAAAGTTTTGCGTTGTTGGATGGCGAAAAAACAAGAGAAAAAAAGGCGCTCGTTTTCAACCGTCGGGCGGATGATAGCCTTTAGTCAAGGCGCGCGTGGCTACCTGGACACGTGACACACCCCGAATATGCCAGCATGTCGGGGCGCGCCACTTATCCGGGCGCCTTGACTAAAGGCTACAGAATAGTTTTCCAACGATTTCCAGCTGGAAATCGTTGGAAAACGATATATATTTCCACTTTTCCTGACAACGACAGCACACCTGGTGCCATCATTTCACAGGATGATTGAGACTACTATTAACTTACAGTCTAGTAAGGTATTTCTTAATAATTAAGAAAAAAAATTAGAGGATTACCAATCGTGTACACTACGTTTAACCCCCCAAAAAACAAGTGTTTATTTTGCCGTGAACCGGTCTTGCCTTTTTTCTGCTATTCAGCCGGGAAATCCTCTGAGCATGTGCAGTCAGTCGTTTCTTGGCGTGCTCAACTTCATAATAACAATAAACTGCTCTATCTGTCAAGTTGGCACATGGTCCAGTGGTTAACGCTAGTGTCTCAAAAACGACAGTGCTACTCTCTACAGGTTCATGGTCAAATAACCACTGCCTAAAAAAAAGGCAGTGGTTATTTTGCCGCAAACCGGCATCAGTTTCATTTTGGCTATATGACCGGCACGGTACTGAATATGCGCAGTGAGTGTTTTTGGGGAATTAGAAACTTTTACCTTAACGAATTTCGTCTGGTTCCATGTCTTCGTTGTTGTTCTGACTTGGTATTCACGAGATGGGAATCAGAACAAATCAAAGTGGAAAAAGTGGGGGGGGGGGGAATATCCCCCTTGCCCACCCTGTTCCGCTGCCAGTGCTGCACATGCCCAGATGATTTCACAGCTGACAATGGCTAAATGTGTTTTGTTGGGTCACGATGTGTGACATTTTGGGTGGGAAATATTTTTAAAAAGTTTTAAATCATGTAAATTATATTTTAACAAAAATATGATAACAAAATGTGTCAGTTTGACGTAACATTGGACACTGTGTCAATCAATGTTACGTCCATATTTCCATTTTTGTATTTTTTCAACACTTTAATAAATAAATGTGTACTAATTAAAAGATGTACTAATGAGTACGCAACACAAGAAAACTTTTGTTATGGTACAGTAGTCAATGTCCAATAGCACTTTAGCAGAGACAGCAAGAATAGACGCGAGTGTGGACGTATAATAAACATGGACACTCACACACTTTGTCCACTGTTGTGTTACTAATTAAAAGAAGGGCCTTCTACAAAGCTTCTAAACCATGATAACAACAGCATGCCACGATGGACAGTAAATTTACCTTGATTATTCGGAGAAAACCAAAAACTCCAAACAGTTCGGTTCAAACATTGGTAAAATTAAATTGCCCGCATAAAAATACGCATCATAAAACGGAAACGAATTTCCCGAGGTGCAATTAGGTTGAATCCATTAATTTAAGGGTGTAACGATTATACATGTAATAGAATCCTTATAAAAAACTGACAATACTCTTAAAATTTTCACCCAAGATCCTTGTCTAATTTCTGATACCACGTACCCTTTTAAACAGATTCATTTTGTAACATTTCCATTAATTCAAATAATATTTAAGCTATCAAAATCAAATCTGATAATTACAATACTCAACCTTCTAAAATGGAAGAATCTTTATCTAAAAATTGTAACCCTTGACCTCAAAACCGACCGGCAGCGTGGTCGTGTTTCCTACACCAATTTATTACAATTACATAGTTACTTAGTTACGATATTTAACAACCAGACTATCGTGCATGTCGTGTATACATCGATTTTTTTTATGCATTTGTAATGTGTGGTTTTGGTGCGTAAAGCACGTACGTATAGCCATGGAGGTGTTCCTGCCTCCACGGTATAGCAATGTCTGAAAGTTGGCGATCCAGTTCAGTGATCACGAAGAATAAACCATATTATTTCCTTAGTCGATTGCCGGAAAGCGTAGCTATATTGCAATCTTATATTACCACCCAAGCGCGACCTTTTGCTGTGCCGCGACAACAACGCGAACAACACCCCAAATGGTTCGGCAGCGAAAACACGACAGGAACAGGAAATTGGAAAAAAAAGAGAGGGAGGACAGCGGGAATGCTGATCGGCCAGCGAAACAGGACAGCCTCCCCACGCCGAAAGATTCCCACGACAAGCCCACGGCGGACGACAACATGCAGTACGTCAGCAACTCGCGTTCCAAGGCACGGCTCCAACAACTTGGACGGTCCCCCAGCTTCCTTCGATGGCTGCTGCGGCTCCGATTGACTAAAGTTCTCTTTGTGGTGATCGCGACTGCAGGTGTTGGGTTTATGTTTGGAAGACTGTTCCACCGGGGACTCAAGGCAGGGCCTGGCATTGTTGAAATGCAGAAACAACTGAAAAGCCGTTTTGATGGCAATCATCCCATACCCAATGGATTGCATGGTCATGGCAACAATAACCTGAAAGACAGTCAACATTTGGCTGTAGATAAAGGGGCGAACAATCTCAAGCAGTATGCTGCCCAGCATAGTCAAGACACAGCACATCAACAGCCAGATGCACCTCTGCAACAGCCAGCTTTGCATCACGAGGCTCAGCAACCAGCCGTGCCAGGTGCGGCACAACCACCTGTTCTATTGAAGCAAGATGAACATCTTTCCCATGCCCAGCAAATTTATGATGAGCACATGGCCCAACATGCTGCGGGCAAAAAACGAGCACAGGACCAGCAGGCACAACAACAACCTGGCCAAGCTGCACAGCATCCCGCTCTCCAGCCACCTGTCATTAATCCCCCAGGCGTCGCTCAGTCAGCTCAGCAACCTGCCATTAACCAACCCCCTGGCCAGCAACCAGCCAATGGGATTGTACGTGTTCAAGCCAAACAGCCCCAAATACAGGATGCCCCGAGTGATGTCGAAACATACCCCTACCACATCATCCAGACTCTGACCAACACCCACAAAATGCCACATCTGAAAAACAGGTTTATTGATTGCACAAAATCCATCTTGGCCAAGGCATCCATAAACTTACACTTCTTCTTTGTCGTGGATGAGCAGAGTCGACAGTTTGTCATCGACACTTTGCAGGATATTACCAACCAGCACATTGCAAAAAGCAAATTTCAGGTAAGACCTTGGTAACTAATTCTCCTAGCTTTATATCACTTTTATGTTGAAATCAAGTATTAAATTCATTAATAAATATCCAGTATTTTTTATTATCTTAAATTATTAACTGAAAATGTGTAATATTCATTTCATCTTTCCAACAGTTCCACTTCATTGCCGTTGAAGAGCTCGCCCATCAACTTGCTCCTCTTGTCTCGATGCTCCAGGAGAGTGTGACGGGTGGTCACCCCTACTACCAAGATGCCATCTTCTTTCTCTCTGTTGCAGTCCACCGTGGTATACTCCCGAGCTACGTCCAACGCATCATCATGCTGGACACCGACCTCAAGTTTATGACGGACATCAAGGGGTTGTTTGACCGTTTTGATCTCTTCACCGGCGAGAACATCATGGGCCTGGCCCGAGAGATGCAGCCTGTGTACCGTCACCTGCTGTCACTCTACCGCAGTCAGAACCCGGGGACCAAAGTGGGCGATCCTCCTCCCAACGGCCTGACTGGATTCAACAGTGGAGTTGTCTTGCTAGACTTGGAGAAAATGCGTGCCAGCACCACCTACCGGGGATTCATCAATGCGGAAAAGGTTAAAGAGCTGTCGAGCAAGTACAGCTTCAAGGGCCATCTCGGAGACCAAGATTTCTACACCTTGATCAGCCTAGACAGGCCGGACTTGTTCCACATCCTGCCTTGTTCCTGGAACCGACAGCTGTGTGTTTGGTGGCGAGACAAGGGGTATAAAGACGTGTTTGATCAGTACTTCAGATGTGATGAGAGCATTTATGTGTATCATGGCAATTGCAATACACCAATTCCTTACAATTTAATGCCGAATAAAAAAACCAAACATGTTTTACGTCCGGATTTTCAAACAAAACGAGGAAGAGGGTTTTTTGTATAATACATAATTTGTTTGCGGTAAAAATAAAAAATCCAGGCGGCCTTCAAAAAGGAAGTGGGCGGGGACGCAAAACATGTTTTGTTTTCTTTATTTCACGTAACGCTAAGAATGAGAAGGGTAAAAATTTAAGTTTGAAAAATTGGAGTTTGTAACTTCTGAAATTCTAAGCATAGGTCAGATTAAATAAAAAAATTACTTCAAAGAAATTGTGGTTGAGGCTAAACAAGTTTAATTTTTTATCTTTAAGCAAACTTACATACAGTACTGATTTTTTAGTCATATTGGATTGACAGTTGTTGCAAAAACCATTCACGGTCAACCAACACCAGGTTCAGCTGCCTCTGCACTCCACAAGACTCTCACCTGTTATTATCAATCATCTTTACTTTTGTGCATTGGCAAAGCAAACATTGGAATTTCATAATGATGTCCTGTGACAGTGTATCGTTTTAAAATTGTGACGGGGAATTGAATTTGAATTTTGAAAATATTTTTAAAATTTTGTAGCGTTTTATCGAGAAATGTATATGTGACCCGCTCTGGAAAAAGGTATATTATATCGCAAAATATGAAAAATGAGTGTTATGTATGATTGGGAAGCCCGCAATGTAAGCTTTCATTTGGTACATGATAGAGCTCCAAAGCCCTTTCCGTTCTGGAGATATCGTGTTTTTGCATATTAATTAGTTCTATGGAGTTCAAATTGCACAATAGAGAAAACAGACTTTGAAATAGCTAGTTCTAATACAATGCAATGCAACAATGCACTCTAAAAAGGTTATTTTTTCACTTTATTCATGGAAATCAACATTGTTGTGCACCAAACCTGAAACTTTAGATATATCAGATGTCATTAAAGAAAAAAAAAATGAATTTTGACGAAAAATTTCACCCTCTCAAAGTTGAAAGGGCCATTACACATAAATGCATAGGGCGACTTATATCACCTTTTATATCACATATTTTGATTTGACTGGTTAGATTGCCTTGCTTTTTTTAACAAAGTGACAAGATTGTTTGAAGATAAATTTAGTTTATGTGCGCTACCTGGAAAAGGTATTGCAATGTATGCTAAACAATACCATACAGTTTATACAGTACGAAGTACACTTACCGGTACATGTACGATATTTGGTTTATACTAATCCTAAACTTTTTAGTTTTTACATTGGTAATTTTGTTTGTAACTGATTTTTGTGTGTATATATTTCGCAAACTGAAAAATTATGTACAGCAGTATTCAAAACTGAAGGAAAATCTAAAAAAAAAAAAAGTTTGTCGGTCAGTAAGTCACAGGTTTGAAGGTGTATTTTTTTTTAGGAAGGAGCAAAAATATTTTCTTTTGAAATAAAGTTGGGAAGCTCAAGGGGACTTCATGGTACTAACAAGATTCCGGTCCCTGTAAATATCCAAAGAAAATAATAAAAAAAAGCACTTTAAAAAGAATGAATTGGAAGAGTATTTTAAAGAATAAGTATTTTTTTGTGCTTGGGGGGTGGCTAGGTTGTAGGCTCAATAAATGAAACAAAAGTAAATTGTGTTTGATTTTCATTGAGCAACATGTTAATGGGTAAACTTTGTTGATTATTTATTTCATCAACTAAATACTTTGTATATTATATACAGTAAAGACTAAGTCGCCAAGTAAATTCCAATGGTAAACAAATTGTGTACTTAATGTAATTTACTGTGGACACTATGTACTTTATACATTTTTTGGGGGAATAATTTAAACTCGGCATAACAGGTTTCTGCTTTTCTATTTGCCAGAATAATGTTTAGATTTTGAGTTGATAGGGGCACCAGCCTCACAAGTTTATCAATCGCCAATCCTTCCCCAAATGGTCAAAAGAAGTTTTAAAATCTCGTATCCAGAAGTCCCTCTCAGAAAAGACCAAAAACAAAATTGGAAGAAATTCACATAAATCAGGAAAAATTGTTTTCAGGTGTCTTGTGTGTCCAAACTTTTGTTTAAACAAAAGTTTCCACGGTCTTTTCGATTGCATGGAACATTGCACAGAATGCAGATTCGGTTACCACGTCCCCCCATAGCCTTGTGTGCATTTATCTGCCACGTTTATCCCGAGAGAAAAATCGTCGGATCTAGTTGTGCACATGGAATACCAAACTGGCTTATTGCAAAAATTGGATCCATACAATGTATTTGTGTGGCATGTCTCATAAAAAAGCTCATGTTGTCTTATGCTGACAAATTAACATTTCAATTTGAATGCATCAAGCACGCACACATCTTTAAACTTTCAGAGTTTTGACCTTTTTGACAGTTGTATTTTTAATGTGCTTTTTTCAACTTTCTGTGACTTTTTTTCTGAAAAGTAAGCAGCTATTTAAAGCCTACAGTATTAGGATGTGTACAGTACTGAAGCAGTTTTAAATGTAGTGTACATTTGCAAAGATAAAAAAACAAAACTACTGAATTATTACAAAATACCGTACTAGACTAAGTAAATGGCAGCCTCGAGCATCCTGTGAAATCGGGTCAGTGCTACAGTATTTGCTAGCAGGCTATAAAATACTAACCCCCAAATTCATTTATTTATGAAAGTTACAGCAAAGGCAAATGTTGTATACTACCATACATTTTTTACAAGCAGGGTTTACTTTTTGCATGTATGTACCAAAGTTCTTTCAGCCATTGTTTTTTATTCCTTTTTTTAACCTTTATAATGTTAATTGCTGTAGATTTCCTAAGGTCGGTGGTATAGGTGTAATGTACACTACAAAATGTACATGTAGATTGTACAGTTGTTTAGGAGTACAATGTACCTGTTGTGCCAATTGACCCGTGACTGTGAAAATAGTTATAGTAGTGCACCTGCAGTGTGTTGAATACAATGCAGTTGGACTCTTTTCAAGGACTAGCCTTTTATTTCTTTAGATTACTGACATAAAAGAGCCTAAACTTGGTTTCACATGTACACTGTGTGAGAGACCAGTATGGGTGAAGCAAAATTTTATTTTTTTGTTAGGATCGGAAATGCACATTTTTGAATCTTTGAGCCTTGCATAAATTTGTCTCCATTGCACGCATGAAAATTAATGTCAGAGCTGCCAACCTTTTCAAACTCATTTCAGTACTCAGAAAGCCCCCCAAAAAAATTCATGAAATTTAAACTTTCCCTGAAAATACGATTTATTTTTTTCTGAGCTCATGTTATGCGTGCATGCAGCGTGCCTAGTGAGTTTAACAAACCCACACGCTGGATGGACGATCGTTCCTTTCTTTTTTACTTTCTCAAAACTAAAGTTGCATAATGTTTGGTTGGGATTGCAATGAGCCAGTACACATGGTACATGCGCAGTATAATAGCATAATATGCAAGACAAAACATTATTATGATCGGATTTCACAACATTTGTTTATAACACTAAAAAATAATGCGGGCAAATGAATTGTGATCCCTCAGAAAAATTAATGTGCTGAAAGTGTGACAGTTTAATGGATCATGGTTTTATCTGCACATTTTCCTTAATTCATTAATCATGTGTCACACCTAGAGTTGGATGGAAAATGTTCAAAATTTTGCTGTTTTGTGATTGGGGCTTTAAAAAGACCCGAAATATTGACATTTCTACATTTCACTGTCCCATATTGGTGGAAGAAAGTGGGCTTTTAAGTGTTTACTACAACTACATGTATATTTTTCTACACTAAATTCAGCATTCTTATTTTTTTTAAGTCACTATTTAATGATAAAATACATGAAGATTGATTAATTTCAAACCTGTGCACTTTTCAACTTCACACCATAACATGTTTAATTTTGCGGTTTTTGTTTCGGTTTGATATTTTTATCCACTGGGATATCTCTTGAAGACTTGCATTACATGTAGTTTCTGCTGTAGGGATAAAGGTTGTCATTTTGGGTTTGAATTATGAACGTTAATAAAAAAAACAGTACATGCTCACAATTCCAATCTTTTAATAGAACAGATTTTTCATGTAGATTGCAAAGCTGGAAGTACTTAAAATTGAAAGGTATTACAACGTGAAATATTTATTTGTGAAATGTCAAAAATCAATAAAATACCAAACCAGATGGTTCAATGTCTTTCAAACAATGTGTACAATTGAATAAAAAGGTGTATTATAATATTATATCGCAAAAATGTATTCCTATTTTCCAAGTTAACGGAATTGCATTTAGAGATAGTGTATAGGCCTTTAAACACAAAAAGTGCAAAGAAATAATGGGGAAGAAATTTTTATCAACATTTATTTGTTCATCAATATTAATGTTTCTGAAAATAAGTTATGCAAATACAGATATAACGGAAGCCAAAAAGAAAAGAGAAGAAAAAATCACTTATGTGAAGATTTTTTCGCCCGCTTCACATACATTTTTTGTTTGTAGAACAGACCTGTGTGTTTTTACATAGTGCGACATAATACCCTTTTTTTGTAGAGCGGGTCACATTTGGTCTTAACTTTACACGCGATGATTGCCCAAATAATTGGAGCATCTCGCTCACATTATGAAAATTGTAACTTATTACTTACCTTCAATGTATTTTCGTGTGGAATGTCGCATTGGAGGCTCATGACTTATCTAATGCTAACAAATGAACAATTCAATTTGAAAATTTATTTTTCGTGGTGCCACACTCAAGCAGCACGGACACGGCATCCATACAGACATTGCAACTCAAGCCCAGAACTTCAGAGGCAACATAGATAACTTGCATCAGGCACCGTTAAAAATTAATTAACCCTCCTACTCTTGAGGCAATTTAAAAGAAAGTTTATTCACCATAAAAAATCATACAGTGAGTCACGAGTGTACAGCAGGTATACCATACAAAACCTGACAGCTGTCTGGTTTTGTATGGTCAAAAGACTTGCCTGTACTGAACTATGTAAGGTGATGAATGGTAAATTAACTCGACCTCTGTATGGCACTACAGGCTGTGTCTGCTGGCAGGTGCAAGGTTTTGTATGGTGAACCAACTCCATTGTGTACTGGGGAACATTGATGAATAGGCCAATACCATTTTAAAATTAGGGTGGTTTCTCTTTATACATTATATATAACTCACCATAGCCCCAAGTAGTCTGTTGATAAGCCACAATGAAGTATATTCACCACACAAAACCATTTAGCATACAGTGTACACCATAGTGAAGCATGTTTACCATACAAAACCATGTGTATGGTTTTGCCATGTCAATAAGCTTGCTACAGCATAAAGCCCGGTTCATACTTCATGCGAATGCGAAGCGAATTTGACGTCATGAAAGATTCGCACAAGTTGAAATTTGTTCAACTTTTGCAAATTTGCAGCGCGAATATTTGGCGTTGACGTCATAAATTCGCTTCGCATTCGCATGAAGTATGAACCGGGCTTTACACTGTATGGTTTTGCCATGTGTGTGTTAATGCTATGGTAAAATTTGGATATGAAAATTTGGTAAGGTTTTGTGTGGTGAAATAGTAGGAGGGTTTGGCCAACCAAACACCCTCTTTGAATGTTTGGTCAGA
Source organism: Hippasteria phrygiana (assembly GCA_037893225.1). Classification (NCBI taxonomy): domain Eukaryota; kingdom Metazoa; phylum Echinodermata; class Asteroidea; order Valvatida; family Goniasteridae; genus Hippasteria; species Hippasteria phrygiana. Next base: position 1,126,819 of record JAZGUH010000234.1, read on the forward strand.
AATTTTGAAGGGGCTCTACTTAGTAGACCACATAGAGTACCGAAGTCTGACGTCAGTTGGCACGACAACTGGCTCCAAACAAATGCAGATTTCGACTTTTTTTTTAACAGCTAGCCATGCAAACACATTAACACAACAAAAAAAAGTATTCTGGTTCTAAACACTGCATTGACCTCATCCTTTTGGTACTCTGTTATACAGGAGACAGAACTTGAATAAAGACACAAAACTCGCAGTGAATGATTTAACAATGACTGTTTATTCAGTTTTTATTTTGCTGAAAGAATAATTCAATAGAGCCAACAAAATTCCGTCATTTTAATACGAGCTGCATTGTAAAAACTGACAAGTCTGCACGTTGAAAATTTCACATATTATGCTTATCTTTTGCTTTGTGTGTTCCTATACGTACTTTCCTGATCGAGATCCACCGGTAAAATTGACATAACAGATCATAATGAAGAAATTGCGTCATTTTCCTGTTTTCCACCAGACATCCACTGTCTACGTGCAAGTTCAAAGCATAACACCCGACTTGTCCATTTCCGAATTCTGTCTATGGTTTTGAGGACAATGATACTCAGCCATATGTGACTGTAGCCTTGTGACATAGGTATTAATAGAAAGGTTGTAGCTCCAACTTTATATGATGCAATAATTGATATATCCATGACATGTATATTTTTGGAAATAGTAACCCTTTTTTTCTCGGTTTTGTTTTTAGGTTCACCCTGTACATTTCTCCCCAAGATTTCTTTTAAATTTTTAAAGGATTCCCTCTCATTGGTTTTGCCAGTTCAATTTAGTACTCTAGGGTCTCGTGCAATCCCTATTGAAAGTACATGTATGTACAAGGCATAGTCTCTATTGTCAAATTTATTGGGAACATGTATTGACCAAAAATGAAGATGTTGACCACTTAAGTTTTCTTGTCGCATACAGTAGTCCAAGTGCAAGTGACTGAAGGGGGAGTTCTACAAAGCAGATATGGAAAGTCGTGGCCTCATGGTTCAGTTCACTGCATTCACAATCTCGGTAAAAATACACATTGCGGGTTCGAGTCCGACAGAGGGGCATGGTGCTTGTGTCCTTGAGCAAGACACTTTGTCCCAAGTTGCTTCTCTCTACCCAGCAATAAATGGCTACCTGTGAGGGCAGTGATGGGTTAATTGATTAGCCCAGTGCCCTGAACTTGCATCTGGGAGTGTATATTTCCCAGGGAGCCGAGGTTTCAGGAATGATTGATGGGCCTGATGAGCAGGGGTAATAATGTAACGTCATAATCATGGTGGATATGAGCCCTTTCTAAATATAATCCATATTATGTGCAATATCCGATGGAATTTCCTCAGGATACTCCTTTCTCTTCTTTCTATTTCAAATGGTCTATGGTTCGAATCCAAGCCCCTGATGCTTTGAATCCACGGAGAAATGTTTTGGTATTGATCAAGTGAACTACTACGCTAAGTTAGTAAAATCTAAACATGAATTCAGTTATCCCTCGTAGAACCGCGGCAACTTGTTACCCAAGATCGTCTTTCGTTCTACTCCGTCTTTTGTGATGGTTGCTAGGCGAATGATGCCCCCACTGGAACCATCTCGCATCATAGCCAGGGCCAGACCTGTAAACAAAAACAGCAAAACAACAACAAATCAGGGCCCAATTTCATGGCTCTGCTAACCACAGCTTTCCGCACTTATGATCACCATTCTGCGCTAACAGCGCTAGCGAAAAAAATTCTGCACTAACCCTGTAAGCACAGAATCCTTAGTTACGGGATGTACGCATGCTCAGAAGCCAAAATTCCCCGCTAACATGTGAAATACGCTTCCCGTAAGCACATAATTTTCTGCTACAGTAAGCGGGGATTTTTAGCTAACGGTAAGCAGAGCCATTAAATTGGGCCCAGGTCACAAATAATCTGTACACGTGTAGGTGATGACAGCTTGACAGAAGTGCGTGGATACATGATGTCGGCAAGTATGGAGGAGATGTAAGTTTGTCTCATGAACGGTTTAAGTTACCCTGCCTTGGGTCTATACATGTAGGTCTGAAAATTGGGATAATTTCTTTGGTATCTACTGATTTATTCTCTATTTAGATCTGGTCCCAGGAAAACCGTAGCCCCTTCTGGCTGGCTGTTAGGGGCTTGTGCAGCCAAGCGTAATGCAAACAATAGACAATCAATGGATTGAGTATGCATAAGAATGCGCGTATAGACGACAGCCTGCTAGATGGTCTTTTTTTTTCTCCAAACCATGGCAGTCATCCGTATTCAAGCGGTAAAGGGTGGTAGGGCTGGCAACCTAAAATGTTGCCAACCCCACCACCTCTGTTGTAGCCCTTTGGCTTGAGTGGCTTGAGTGGCTTTTAGCCTTGTATTGGGCGACTTCCATTAAAAAAAACCTTTGGAACAGCTGGCAACTATTAGACAATGGGTCATTCTATAAATCAGGGGTCCAAAAGTGTGACATGTTTTGGTGTCCCTGTCTAATTTCCCATCAAGTATCATTAAAATTTACTTCACACTATTTTTAAAACTGTTTAGCTGGTACTTTGCTTTACACAACCCTTGGAGATAGAAGGCATTAGAGAATGTGTCCTGAATTGCATAATCCTATACATGTCAGATGTAACAGGGACACCAAAATTGGACCCCTAATTTATAGAAGGAAAGAGTTCCATATCCGGCCATCACTTATTTTCCCTTAATATGACTTAAAAAAAAAAAAAAAAGTGTAAATCTGATGAAGAAACTCAAATTTAGGAGGGAAAAAAATTCAACTTTTTCTTTGAAAATACTTTGACTTTTTCTGTCATGGCCCATAGACTTTGTTCACGAGGTCCAAGTGATGGCCGGATATGGAACTCTTTCCCCCACTTTACATGTATTTGTGATTTCTAAAACAAGGAGACAGTCTACTACAAATGTTTGCATCAGATCCATGTTTGCTAATTTATGCACAAACATACAGAGTGTTGAACCGACAACAGAAATAGCTTCAAAATGCCTCTTTTCTTACCATTTGTAATGAACTTGAGACATTCATCTTTGGTCATGTTCTCCTTATAGGAGGAGTCGAGGTAACCATAGAGATATGTGCTGCCCGAGCCCCCCATTGCCACAGATTGACGTACAATCATACCGCCGATCGGAACAGAATACACCTTCAAAACAGAATGAATTACACTGCAACATTAAGGAGAATGGACTAGAACGGGACGTAATGTAAAAAGTCCAATCTGCATATAGTAAGCAAGTAACCATGCCAACGACCAGCATATTTGCATATTCAGACACTGTATGATGTTCATTACTACCGAGAGTCAGAGTTCTTCTATCTTCTAGTCTGATTATCCTAAATGCAAGGTTTTAAATGAACAAGCAGGGTAGTCAACATACAGGAACACATTTCTTGAAAGAATGTCGACACTACCTACTGAAAAATAACCGTACCTGGCCTCCTTTGACCTTATCCCATCCAGCAACAAGGATCCCAGCCGATAGCGAGTCTCTGTACTCATAGCACATATTCCTAAACAGGTTGGCGGCTGTTCGGACGAGAGGTGGCTCACCCTCATTCATGCTGTTGACCAATCACAAACGACAGTTACAGAAATATCGGACATCCAACATCCGATCAGGGTTAACTTCATGAAGCTACTTAAATGCTAGAAGAAAAGTTGTGCCAATTACAGCACAAAACTGTGCTAACTTTTGGTGTACTTGAGTCTAGGTCAACGTTTGAGCACATATATATGGAGATCTTTATTACTTAAATGTAGTATACAACATTTGCAAACATCAAAAACCCAAACTACTGAATTATTATGAAATACCTTACCTGATTAAATGTCAATAATAGTCTCAAACATCCTGTGAAATCATGGCACCTGGTGTGCTGTCATTTAGGCCATCAGCCTGGGGGGTTGGTCAGTATCAAATGAGGGGAATAATGCTCATGGTGATTTTTGGCAAGGTATGCACCCTTGTAGTTGGAAAATATGTGATAGCATTGTAGAAGATGTGGCAGCCTTTTGGGTGTTATCACCCTTTTTTTTAAATGGCCGCCAAAATGCTTGTTACTACATATAATTAATCTGGTAACAAGCATATTGGCGGCCATTTTGAAAAAAAAGTTAAAAAGTGATAACACCCCAAAAAGCTGCCACCGCTCACGCTGCAATACTATCACACATTTTCCAACTCTAGTTGTGCATACCTTGCCAAAAATCGCTATGAGCATTACTCCTCTCGATCATTTGATACCGGGGGCCCAATTTTTGGACCGAGGCTGATGGCCTAATTTTCAAGAAAAGTGGAATTTTTGTATCAATAAGGCAGTTCGGTATCTCGAAGGTCAAATTGCTTATGCAATGTCACGCGATGTTACGCGAACGCTCATTCTGATTAAATTTAACACATGCGTGTTGTGCGACCACCTTTTGCGTTCACACGCGTGCGTTAGGTCACGCGGGTCAGTCGGGATAAAATGTCATTGTGCACATGCGCAGTTGAAATACCGAACTGGCTTATTACCAGCGATTGTCGGTCGACAATCGTTGGAACTAGTCTAGTTCCCCGACCTGATAATTCCCCAACATCTATAAATTGCTCCGTTTTGTCTGAAGTAGGGTCAGGACACAAGACTACAAGAACAGCATTTCCCCCCTCCGTTTTCTCTGTTTCCCCAGCATCTATGCAGACAAAACTTTAAACAGGTTAGTGTTACAGTATTTGCTATAAAACACCAACAGCCAAATCCATTCATTTCTGAAAATTACAGCAAAAGCAAATGTTGTATACTACCTTTAACATTGCTAACGAGGACCATGAAATTAGACCCGCTCCGTTGTTTTAACGTTGTTTTGTCCACCAAAAACCAACAATTTTTCAGACAAAATACTTTTCCGGCAAAAATCTGTTATATGAATGTCTGCTCATGGAGGTTAAGGCTGAAAACAGGGACAAAAAATAAGGGAATTTTTGGGGAACCTAAAAAACTTACCTATGGAAATCCAACTGATAGGTAACAATATCTGCAATGGCTTGCGTGTCTGCTGCCGAACCAGACCGGCAGCAGTAAATTGAGTCATGCACCTTGGTCAGTTTGTCCGTCACCCGGTTGCCAATGTAGGCACTGTGAAAACAAAGAAAATACAAAGCTAAGTTTGAGGAGGGAATGTTTCCAAATCTGGCACACTAATTAGAACCCTAACACTATTTAAAAGGTCAAAATCAGTCAACATTTCCAACCACCTCCCCTGCCTATACTTTTAACACAGACCAGGCACCAATAGTCAGATTATGTGGTTAGTACTATGGCAGGTCAAAATCAGTCGACTGGTTTCGACTCTTTCTGATTGGTCACAGCTTGCCAAATCATTCTCATAGCTAGTTACTGAAGCAGTCATCACAGGTCAAAAATGAAGTTCTATGCATAGAATCCCGGGTCACAAACAGTCACTTGACTGATTTTGACCCATACAACAACATGGCTCAGAATGTATTTTTGCATAGGAGGGTTAGCTAATCACCTAAGCATTTCAGAGAGAATACTACTCAAAAAGGGGAAAGCACGCTACTCTCCGGTACGGCAGTAGCCGATTTTATAGTGCATATATCTTATGGCATGGCATAGGATCTACGTATGCAAAGCAATGTTCTTCTAATCAATTTCAAGAAACACTGCATACAGGTAGCTGCACCGCATTTTCAATATCAAATAAACCACAATGGAAACTGACAGGTGTAATCATTTTTACAGTCAAACGAAGAAAATTTACAACAGTGGGATTTGAACTTTCGTCCTCTGAAACACCATACCAGCACTCTACCGAATGCGCTTCCTTGTCCTATATTCGCAGCCTCATTTTTTTGGGTCAACATTAGTTCAGGGGGTGTTGAACTCATGAACCCCTATTGCTGCCTAGCCAGGAATTATGCCCCCAACTTTACAATGCAACCTTTGATTGAAGCAGAAGTGTGTTGCAGTGTATAAGACAGCAGGTTATGACATGCATACACTTTCTTAAAAATCAATTTGAACAATGTCATAAATGTTGCAGCACTAAAGTACTAAATTCTGAAATTACATTAACCCTAAACCTTCCCAAATCCTTCAAAATCCTCTTTGCCAAATGGGGGAATTTGGAGGATTGAGGGTCTCTGAAAATTGATGATTTGGAGGATTTTGCAGGATTCAGGGCATTAGAGGATTTTGCCTCTGGAGGAAAATGGAAGATCCAGGTGTTCAGGCCCAATCTGGTGCTGGATGATTTCGGAGAATTTAGGTTACTGCGGTGTTTATTAAACCTAGTGTTTATCCAAAACCCACTGGAGGATTTTGCAATATTCAGGAAGTGGTCCCCCAGTAACAGACATTGGAGGATTTGGGAATCCGAGGATATTGGAGGATTCAGGTTACGTGTAGAAAAAAAATGATGTAAGGACTTAGGGTTAATTTTTACGAAAATAGCTAATGCATTTGGAAATTTTTGAAACCTGCATGCGTGTACGTGCACTGTATATATCTCCGAGGACAAGAGGAGAAAGGAAATACAAAGAAACCTTTCAGTCCTCTCACGTCAAGTCTTTTGTTGAAATCGGTCCTCGCACGTAGAAGTACGTGCTTAGTCTATGGGGTTGGGTTATATTAAAGGAACAATAGGAAACACAAAGCATTGTCCTCGCACGTATTGGCGAAGTACGACTGGCCGCTCTCTTTTGAAGCACTGTGTACTGTGAACATGTCAGTCATAAGATGACTTTTAACTGATTACTCACCCAGATGTTGTCCTTGAATCAGCACCAATAACAACACCACCATCAAACGCCACTGCCATAATTGTCGTCTACGAATGAAAGAACAGATACAAATTCAAACTAATTTCTAAAGAGCTTCCATTTTTTTTTTATATAATTGTAAAAAAAAATACAATAAAATGGAAAGTTTATTTTTCCATATTGACACATAGGTGAGGCCTGGAAGTGGGGCATACTGCAAGTTTGGCACTGACAGTAACTCACAGGGTTAAGAAGGTGGATTAACCATAACCCCCTAGGGTGTGTGGAAAATCATATATAATTGGAGGATTCAGGACTGTTAGGGTTAAGACATGAACCCCCTAGGCATTAACTTATGGCGAAGACCTGTGTACTACAAAATCGCGGCGACCATCGCAGTGCCGCTGGCCGATAATCGATCGGAATACATCATTCATGTTCAAACATCCGCTCCATTACTTTGTACACAGCTGGTTTGTGCATGCACTGAAGTTGCACGAAAAATTCACTCTTTGTTTGGGTTTAACTTGAGCATATTCTCATTTCACAAGCTGCATGAATTACTACTCTGCGTGTTACTAAGGTGAGTGTTTAGTTGATATAGTCGGGGAAACGAGAGATATCGGATCATATCGGCAAAACAAAAAAACACGGAAAGATTTTACTTTAATACCCCCCACAAAAATCGATCAGGAATAGCAAATGTTTGAAAATAACCATCCAACTGTGTTCAGAATTGTATAAACACTTGGCACAACCATTAAATTTGAGAATTTAGTTGGGAAATCTTCGTGCAATATAGGGGAAGAAAGCTTGTGTTTTCTGTGTTAGATGTTCTTAGCACAGTGTATGGTCACTCAAAGTGTTTACGTACATGTTAATTTCTGCCTCAATTTTACACATATTTTGCTGCCATAAATCTTGAAATAACAGGTGCCACACATTTAGATAGTTGTTATCAAGGAAGGGGTGTGCATCGGAACCAGGTACCCGAGTGCCCGACCGTTCATGTCAGGAACCGGTTCCAGATTATGGAATCGAGTACCCGTACAACTTTACATTATCGCATAGTAACTTCCCAGAAAATGAAAAAGGAAAGGTTTGAATGTTATTTGTCGGCAATTTTCAAAATTAAAACCCGACTACATGGGAAACCAGCACAGATTTCATGTTTATGACAGTGACGCTCACGAAAATTGACAATAAAGGGAATTTACCGGTTTGTGGTTTTTGTAGTCTGGGTATGGATAAAGAGCCTCGACCAGACATAATAGCATGCCTCATTCCACAATAAATACAACTGTATAAAGCTTCTGTCTTTTGTGCACATACCGGAACATGTAATAGCGGAGAAGTGATCATGTTTACTGGACAGGCATGAGATTTTTCAGACTTTTGTCTGAAATCAGACTTTTGAATCTCAGAGAAAGATATTATTGCAACTTCCGGGATTGGAAGTTTTTGGTTGGGTTTCTTTAACGGGTACCCGGGTACCCATAGTTTTTCAATCAGGTATACCCGGTTCTTTTACTACCCGTAAATGCACACCCCTAATCAAGGAGGGTTAATTATTTCCAAGTTTTTGCTATTCCTGACCGATTTTGGTGGGGGGGTATTCAAGTAAAATCTTTCCTTTTCAAGCTAACGTTAGGCAACCTAAAAAAAAATACTTGTTTCTCATCAGCGGCCGGGCGTATTTTTCGTGCCGGGTGGATATTTTTTTTATATTTTATAATTATAGAAGTTCAAATATAAATGTACCGGACGCCCAAAAATTCCGAGCAGAATTTTTTTTTTTTTTATATACGCTATAAAACACGCTGTTCTAAACAATGCCAGGTAAAACTTACGTTGGAGAGGTTTTTATAAACACCGACAATTTGACCCAAAAGCCCGGGGCCGTGTGAACTCTACTGTATATGTAATGATTGATAGTAAAGTTAGTGGCCATGTGGCAGAAGCCAGGAAAATCAATAAATCTAGGCTGGTATCAGGCAAAAGGCGCAAGGCGGATAGGACAGGAGCTAAGCCGAGTGCGAACGGTCGTCTGTGTACCTGTTCCATTCGAAAATAGGGGTGCTCGAAATAGTGGGAAAATAAATATCCGTTTTAAAGTCTTAACTGTAATCAACAAAAACAATCTGTAATTTGGAAAAAGAATGCCAAGTCACAACAAAATTTTCGTCAACCAGCGCTTTCGCTCGTGCTCACCGCCCATACTAGTACTGGGCACTGGGAAACGCTGATGAGCTTCACAGAATTTCTGTGAAGGAAAACGCACGGCATTCTGGGTAGCGTACAATGACATTTCGAATTGCATGCTGCGCAGCTAAGCCACGTTCAAGTCACAAAAAATCTATCCAATCAGAGCTGAAAGCGCATCAGCGCTAGCGCCCAGTATGCATGGGCGGCATGGTGGGCACAAGCCAACCTCGTTACCATGGGTACGATCTTACTGTGCCATGTTTCTTCCCACCATGCCTTGCGCGATCACACGCGCCCATGGAGTCGAGGCTGGGCACGAGCGAAACCAGCGCTGTGAAGTTGCATAGTCAGATACCGGTTTCAAAGAATCAGCGATATTGTTGTTTGAACATCGGAACTAGACCAGGGCAGTCTGATCTGTAGGTGCACTTCAAAGCGTTCCTCTTTTGAGGTCAGCTGTAGTGTATGTCATGTGCTAGCTTGAAAATTCCAGCTCTAGGCTCAAGATTCGCCATTAGAGCTGGAAGGAATCCTATAGGGTAGGTCAGGGTCGTTTAAGATCTTGCCGATATCTTCCGTTTCCCTGAATAAATCAACTAAACACTCACCTTGAACTGTAGAACAGTCATTCATGCAGCTTTTGATCCCCTCAAAATGAGAATATGATCAAGTTAAACCCGAAAAAAAATGAATTTTTCGTGCAAATCGGTGCATGCACAAACCAGCTGTGTACAAAGTAATGGAGCGGATTTTTGAACATGAACGATGTTTTCCGATCGATTATCGGCCAGCGGCACTACGCGCGCCTCGGGGCTCGATATCCAACGGCTGTTTGCTGAAATACTGACAGCGATCAGCAAGATATCGGCAAGATCTTAAACGACCCTGACCTACCCTATAGGATTCCTTCCAGCTCTAATGGCGAATCTTGAGCCTAGAGCTGGAATTTTCAAGCTAGTCATGTGCATTCATATCATCTTGTAAAATTTATATTTTCAAAATCCTTTTATTAAATAAATTCAGTTTCTTAAAAAATATTTAAAATATTTGTGTTCTAGCTGATGTGTAGTATGCCTACTACTAGTACTAGTATACCGAGACCATGGAGATATTATCTTTGCATAAAATACTTCCATGCCGTGAACAAATAAAATACAAAAGGTCCTGACGTACATATTTTCTTGGGTATATGGACATTTTTATTCTATAAAATATAAAATATAAATTGCCCGGACGGACCTTTTCGCCACATGGGTTCTGATGAGAAACAATTAATTTTTGTTATGCAAACTAAAGTCAAAAGTAAACGTTAACTTAGTAAAGACTAAAGTAACCGGCAGGCAAGAAATAAACACCTAACCTAGGCCTAGTATTTGACGAGGAAAAAAAAAAACTAGTAAAAAAGAATTGCAAATCGGATACGCAATTACCCCTGTTTTTTCTTCTGCCTTCATCCATTCTGGTAGCTGGGAATTTGCTTCGGAAATAGAAACTTCTTTTCCTCTGACTTGGATCATGGGTAGCGCCATCTTGCTTTACTGACTGAAATTGGTTCCCATCACTAGCACTGCTCCTTTTCCGCATTGCTTTATTTGACGGAAACCAGCGCGATAATGACACGGGTGTTTTGACTACACAGGCTGTTTTTATTCCAGAACGGTGTACACAAAATTATCATTGAATTTCATTAACATTATTTTGCAACTTGTAGTTGAAACTATTACCTCAATGTGTTTGCAGTTATGCACATTTCACACACAAAATCGTTTACGATATCATTATTTATAAACTCTACATATACTATTAAGTAGTTCTGCTTTCCAAAGACTGACTTGTTAAAAATAATCGCCTGTTAATTTGTTAAAAACCAGCAACTGGAACTGGTATACGACATACACGTTCTAAAAAGAATACTGTATCAAGTGCATTGTGGGTAAACCTAGAGATGGCGTCGCAAGGTCAGTACATCGTTACGTTTTTGTCGTAAAATTTCCATCGAAATTGTTTGAAAATCACAAAATCTTTCCATAACGAAAACTGTATCAGAAATTTGTAGAGTGTGCTGAATCCTTTTTGTTGAAAATGACTTGTGAAATCGACTAAAATTTAGACTTTTGGGGCTTTAAACGACAGGCTCGTCCCACGAAGATTATTTCGTTACTAAAAATGACGCCATCCTCGTTCGCGCTGCCGTTAAGTGGCTGTTCATTTTTCAGAGGGGTTTCTTTGGTTACTAGGGTAGCAAAGATCGTACTATCTTTGGTTATAGTATGCAGATTGCAGCCAAAGGATTTAAAGTGCGGTTTCTTGCTAGTAACCTTCAACACTTTTGACAATTTGAAGTAATTTGTTCCTGACTCTTTAGTCTTTAAAAGTAAAATTTGTTAGAGGCTTACCCCAAGGTGCAAACTGCTGAGGTTGAAAGCTCAAAATATATTTTCAAAAAGGCAACATAGGGGTAGGCCTACCGCAATTTCTTTTTTTTGGAGGGGGGGGAGGGTAATTGATATGGTACCTTGAAAAAAAAATGCCTAGATCAGGGCACTATTTTTTTAAATTCTTCTTAACCCCTTGACTTGAGCACGGTATTTTACGGGAGACGTCGGGGTGTTGCAGCGGTTCTGGCAGCCAAATCGAACCGCTACAATGTGTTTGTGCAGTCAAGCATGACATACACAATAAGCAAACAATGGATTGAGTATGTGCAGGACTGCGCATAGACGACAACCGGCCAGATGGTCTTTATCAAACTGCAGCCATGGACGTTGTCTACATACATTCAAGAGATTAACCCTAACAGTCCCAAATCCTCCAATTTCAATATGATTTTTCACACACCCTGGGGTTGAAGAATCAAAGTACGTTGTATCTGTGGGGGATGGGTGCAACTTTCCCTGTGCTGCCCCAGATGGATAAAGCACTTTTCAAGATAAATTTTACATATTGTTTTCCAGCTATAGCTACTGTCTACACAATGGCCCATTGTGTGGATTTATAGGGGTATGGGGTATGTGCACGCGGGGTGTGATTTAGGAAGAAAAAAGTAACTGTTTATCTTTCTATAAATCTAATATTCAGATGCATCAGTGACTGTCCTTACGAAGCAACCACTCACCAAAGGCCATCGCTTTGGTCCGTACAAGGGAAGGCTGAGGGCGATAGACATCAATGATGACGTGCCCTTTGGAACTTGGAAGGTTAAAATATCATTTCATTACATTTATTCAAAGACAATATATCCACTTGCACCCCCCCCCCAAAAAAAATATAAATAGAAATGATAAAGATCATTTTTGCTTGTTTTTTGGGGGGGGGTTTGGAAATGGCAGTTTGTCAACATTCAGAAAATTTCCAAAATTGGAAGAAGTTAATAAAGTTCTCCAGAATATTTAAATGTTCCAAGAAGTTGCAAAAAAATACTTTTGTTTGGGACCATGCCTGCTGATTTGAGAGATTTCAACGAAGATTTTGATATTGCAGATCTACCCCAAAGATGAGAATGACAAGACCTACACTCTGTCTAGCTTGGATCCAAGCCTCCCACAATGGCTCCACGTCATCAAACATACCCAGGATGAAGAGGAATGTAACATCACCCTCGTTCAAATTGGCCATAGGTTCTTTTTTGAGGTAAAAAACAACCACCCAACCGCCCACCCAACACCAACCCAACCCAGTTCATCCCAGTTCATCCCAGCCCAGCCCAGCCCAGTCCAGCCCAGTTCATCCCAGCCCAGTTCATCCCAGCCCAGCCCAGTTCAGCCCAGCCCAGCCCAACTCAACCCATTCCAAACTTGACCTAATTGACCATACTCAGCCCAACCAAACCCAATCGATCCTATCCAACTCGCCAAAAACAACCCAATTGACCCAAACCACCTAACCCTTTCAAGCCAAATCCAACACGTTGCCCAATGCAGTCCAACTCGACTTAATGGCCACACCCATCCCAACAACCGATCCAACCCAACACCCAACACCCAACACCCAACACCCAACACCCAACACCCAACACCCAACACCCAACACCCAACACCCAACACCCAACACCCAACACCCAACACCCAACACCCAACACCCAACACCCATTCCAACTGACCCAAACCCACCCTAACAATACCCATTCATCAAACCAACAGATGACAAAAGATGTTGGAGAAGGCGTAGAGTATGCTCTGAGAGGGTGGCGTTCGGAATCGGCAAATGAGGAAATAGAAGATCCGGTATGCAAACCACCTGTTGCTGGAAAGAAGAGAGGACGCAAGCCCAGAAAGCTCTACACACCGGAGGAACTGCAAGCACTTGAAGACGAGAAAAAGAAAGAGGTTTGAAATCATTGCGTGTTTGCTGGCCCAATCTCTTTATCAAGCCTGCGCTGTCCAACCATCAATGGGTTTGGAATATTCAAATCATCAAAGTTCCCATATGCCGATCGTGGTTTCATCTATGATTTAAAATCTGCTATTCAAAACCAAACCAAACCAAACTTTCATAGTATCTGTCCTCTCCCGGCCAACTTTTGCAAAATTCATACCGATACGGCGATACCCCATCCTGCAGTCTTAATCTATCTACCATTTTTATCACCATTTTTATTCCCCCCCCCAAAAATGCCTTGGACAGTGGCTTAAAGAGACACTATTTTGGGCACACTGTTTCACATTGATACACTGTTTCACAAGATTGACTCAACACAACAGTCCCCATTTTAATTCACGGTACATTTTCTAGTATCTGTGTCTTTCTGATCCACAGTTAGACGAGCGTATACACAGGACGTCCACCCGTGATCGCAGCAGGCGCTGCATCGAGTGCGGCGAGAAATTCACCTCGGGTGTTCTGTTCATGAGACACAGGGGGAAATGTGGGGTTCTGAAAGATGAGGATCTGATCGCGGACTCCTCTGAAGGTAAGGCCATCGCCGTGCGAAATATCCACCATCCAAAATATTAATCTTCATTGACGCTGCACACGATAGCTTATTTCTGAAAGACCAATAAATAGGTGTTTGGGGAAACCCAAGCACCTATTGTTTTTCTTCTTCTTTTTCTCAAAGATTTTTCTCCAGAGTTGTTTGACTACATGCAAACTCATATCAACTTCATTTTGAACACATGAATGCACAACCAACTGAAGATGTGCGAAAATGTAATGACGTCGTGATGACGTAATCGGGTATGAAATTACAAGCCATTTAAGAGGAATATTTTTATTCGTTAAACTCTGGTATAAAATCTACCATGAGAGACCTGATCTTGTTTTTTACGGCAATTGATAGAATAAATATAGGTCTTCATTTGTTTTGTTCTGCTTGACAAATCGCGTGACCCTTCCTTTCAGTCGAAACAGGAAGTGCCTCATAATTTGAAATTGGTAAAAGATGTGAACCTGCTTTCAACCTGTTAGTCTCCGGCAAGAGTGTGCCTTTCAAAAATGTAACAGGTGACGTCATGAAATATTCGAGCGCCCTTTAGCGGCAAGTTGAAAAATCTCAAAAATCAATTTTAAGTCTGTCTGTGGCGAAGTTTGCGGTAATCACTTCAAAGGTCATGTATCTGATGACCCCCAGGCAGACAACATGTGTGCGAGTATTTAGATTATTGACGTCATCAGGTGTCAAATTACAAGCAGAAAACCATAAAAATCACATATTACAATCAATCTGTAGAAGATATGAGAGCCTGGTTAGCACCTGCGTTGACTTATGGGCTCCGTGCGCCGTCGAATGAGGGCGCTGTCCACATAGCAACCGCACTTCCATGGGCAGTACGTCGCTGATATCCGCACCGCGCTCCTCGTTCATTTGATACTCGTATACCAGTGGGATTGCTTTGTCTGTTCGCTGACTCTCGATAATTGTGTTTTCAATAAGAATATCACAGCGTAAACCAGACACTTAAATTGAAGTCAGGTAAGATGGCGTCGATATTGACCCCCCAACTCGCCTTTTCTTTCCGCTGAGGGGGTAGTTGTGCACGGAGCCCATAGGTTTGGTGATGTGCACAGATGATGGTGTCATGAAGGTCAAATTACAAACAAAAAACTCAAAATGCACATTTATTTTTGTGAAATGTCATGTTTCATGAAACTACAGCACACAAGCTTTTCCCAGTTGGTATATGAGGTCTTATTTCTAACGTAATTAAACCAAAAAAGCCTAAACCTAGTTGGTACTGAAAATGCTCAGTTGCAGACAATCCACCGTCATTGTGGTATTTAGTATGCTTTGCAAAAATGTAGCTGTCTATTCTATGGGAGTGAAGGCGTTGCATGCAACTTGATGAACTCGCGATTGTATTTTATTTACAATTTTGATCATCAGGAGATGAAAACACAGATGACGAAGTGGACAATGAAGAAACCAACGAGGAGGGGGAAGAAGGCGGAGAGAATGGAGAAAACATGGACATGCTAGAGGGTGAAGATGCAACAGGTGATGACGAAGGAGACGGGGAGGATCAAAACAGTGTAGAGCAGCTTGGAGAAGCCGTCGACCAACTCATCGCCGGAATGGAAGCTGCCTCGGGGGAGGGAGGCGAGGCCGATGCAAACAGCCAGGAAGATGCCCCAATCATACCTAACCCTCTCCTTCAGGATGTTGGTGCTGTTGCATCATCCCCACTGCAAGTCAAACGACCCCGCGGCCGGCCACGTAAAGATGGCCTGCCGCCCATCCAACGCAAAAAGCGCTGTCGCAGGCGGAGGAAACGCCGCCGCCGCTTCGGGGATGACGACGAAGACCACCAACCCAGCAAGCAGGTTAAGGACGAGTGTCACCCAACGCAGCCTGATCCCGACAAGTTTCCCTTCACCTGTGAGACCTGTCAGAAGGTCTTTTCCACCAAGAGCTGGTTCGATTTCCACACGGAGCAGCACGGTCAGCCAGGACTTACGTACCTCCTCTGCAATCTGTGCGACATGGCCTTCCGCTTTCTGACCGAACACACCTGGCACATGGAGGAGATTCATGAGCTAGGAAAGAGAGACCAGGTGCTCTCTGAGAAGTTCCGATGCGATGCCTGCAAGAAGGCCTTCCGCTCCCCTATCCACTTGGAGAGACACAGAAGACGAGCAGCTGCTGAAGGTATTACAGTTGCTTCAAATAAAATAATATACTTGCCAACTTCATAACATCAAATTTTGAGTTCATATTAACCGTAACGTCCTAGCCATTACTTTGGTATAAAGAACTGAGTACTACAGAATACTACTTCGTATTTTGAGTCTCTCTGTGACCGATGAATAGGTGTGTAATGACAGCAGTCTAGATACTGACAACTACAAAATACTACTTCTATGTAATACAGTTAAGTTACTGGGTAAATTATATTTGTGTCAATGAATTGGATGGCTAAGATAAAAAAAATGTATCATCTCTGAAAACCAGTTAATTATACTGTGTTTCCGCCTTAGATGATAACAAACATTTTTCCTCTAAACCGAGCAACCTTAGTACTACATATTACTACGTACACTATTTGGGGTGAAGTACCAAATACTAAAAATTACTACAGGCATTGCACACAAGTAGATGAGAGTACTGCATACTACATTTTACTACGAGTAGTATTTTGTAGCTTTAGGTGATGTTAGGGTTAATCCCACAAAATTCCCCATACGTCATTGAAACGTCTTTTTCCAGTGGTAATTATCATATTTTCTGTACTTTACAGAACCCTTGCCCAAAGGTCCAGTGCAAATCAAGTGTAAGTTCTGTGAGAAGAGTTTCTCTATAGAAATTGGTCTGGAGAACCACACAGAGAAATTCCACCCTGAATACGAGAGGTACCAGTGTACAGAAAATGACTGCCTCGTCACCTTCCCAAATAAAGGTAAGCCCACAAAAAGAAGCAAATCCAAAGTGGACAAATCATCACTGACACAACTAACACTCAAGCCCCACAGCTCAAAAATAACATTTGGATATTAACCCTTTCAAGCCGGATGACAGCAATAGCCACAAAACAACATTGCCACCAGGCCGGATGACGTCTATACACGCCATTTTCTGCAGTTTCAATCCATTGTTGGATTATTGTGTATGTTACGCTTGGCTGCACAAGCACATTGTGGCCGTTTCGCTTGGCTGCAAAAGCTAGCCCGACACCCCGGCGCCTCACTGTAATAACCGTACTCGATGGATTAAGAAGCCATTTAAAATTAGTGACTCTTTAAACCAGTGGCATTTCCAATGTATCCTGAACATTTTTGTTTTTCTTCTCCCACAATTATCAGAAATCTTCCAGAATTAAGTCTCCGAATCTTGAGGTCTAGTCAGCACATAAAGTGATTTTTCTTGACTGACCAATTTTAACCATTTCCCCCCCCCCCCCCCCCCAGAGGAAAGAGCGGTTCATCTTGAGAATGATCACAAGACTGACTCTAGACAAATCTACAAATGCCCGGTCGAACTGTGTTTTAAAGGCTACACCACGATGGCCGCTCTGAACTACCACTACGAGCTAAGGCACACGGGAGCAAGGTATAAGTTGTGAAGCCGAGTCATTATTTATTGTGTTGAGAGACCAAGTCTTTATAAACACCTCAACAAAATTAAGTTCCCCCTCAATGAATCTTTATATTTCCTAAGATGTACGCGGGATTTTTATTAACCTTGGTGGAGATCATCAGTGGGACCCATGGAACAAATACTGAAGCTGACTAGCCCATACCTACTGTTATGCATGAATGAGCAGCGTAAAGGTGAAATTGACGCACTTAAAAAAATTGCAGAATGGTATGTCTCCAGTGCAGGCATAATTCAACAGCCAGTTTGACTTTATCAGTGCCAATGGACAGTTCCAGCTCTTTTGTTTAGCAAAATAATGCCTTGCTGTCAATGTCGTTGGGTGATAGAAAATCACGGTGGATATGCACGCTACTGAAGAAATGGATAGATTGAACCAATTTTTATAGTGTTTGTGTCCTGAATAAAATTTGTACTGTGGAGAACATTTTGCAATTTTTGGAAGTGTGTCAATATCTCCTTTACACTCTGCTCATTCATGCATAACAGTAGGTATGGGCTAGTCAGTTTCAGTATTTGTTCCATGGGTCCCACTGATGATCTCCAATAAGGTTAATAAATATCTTGTGTACATCTCAGGAAATATAAAGATTCATTTAGGGGGGACTTACTTTTGTTGAGGTGTAACTCGATTTAGAGTCAAGTTCGAGTCATGAGTCATACAACTATGGTTTACAATTGTAAATCTGTACTTGATATGCAGTGTTTCATTGAGGCACTAGATAGAAGGTATTCCGAGGTTTCCCACTGGCATGTCTCCGTCCGCTTTTTCCCCCCAACAGTCGGCCATTCCAGTGTGAAATCTGTGGGAAACGGTGGGTGAAGATCGGCAAGCTGAGAGAACACTTGAAGACACACAGCACGGAGAAGAACGAGCTTTGCGACATCTGCGGTAGGGCTTACAAGTCACGCCCAGAACTCAAGGACCATCGCATCGAGGCGCACACTGAGGGTAAATACATGTCCACATTGATTAACACTAATTAATTGTAACTCTGCCAGATTCTTCAAAATCCACCGTGATCTTTTTGTTTATTTTGTTTATTTATTTATTTTTTTTTTTTATTTATTTATTTATTTATTCTATTTATTTATTTTTTTTATTTATTTATTTTATTTATTTATTTTATTTATTCATTTTATTTATTTATTTATTTATTTATTTCTCTTTTTTTGGGGGGGGGGGGACTCTATTTAACATAGGTTGCACCAATTACCTGCTGTTTGCTGAGCACCTGAATTAACCATTAGGCTTAATGGCAGTTTCTGCAAGTTTGTCACTGTCCATTATAAGTAATAAAAAGACCACCCCCCCCCTCCCATCCACCCTTTCGTCACTTTTTGAGGGGAAAAAACTAAGCTTTTGACGGGTCGTCTCCAAAACTCTTGAAGCGATATTCATCTGATTTTTATTTCAGACCCAGTGGCATATGAGTAATAGTCTAGAAAGTATTAGTGTATATCAAGGATAGTGAAGAACATATAAGTACAGTATCAGTGAATGAATCCAATTAATGCATGTTCGTTGGTTTACTTCTTTCATTTAGGAGGAAAAATCAAGCTGCAGTGTCGATTCTGCCCAGCCCACTTCAGCAGACGGAGCTCGCGCTCGTATCACGAGAAGCGTCACAAGAATGATTTCCCCTATGCCTGCCCAAAGCCCGGCTGCAAGAAACGGTTCATCGCCGTGATTGACTTCAAGCGCCATTTGATCTTTCACACGGGTAAAAAAAATTTCCTGTGCTGAGCTAATTTATGTACTTAGGATCTCCATGAGATTGGGGAAGCCACTCCTTTTGTTCCGCTATCAACACTGGGCATTTTGAGCTCTCAGGATGGAGATACATGTAGTGGAAGGGGAGAGGGTTTTCCTAGCTCTTCATAATTTTCTTACCAAAATATCTTACATTTTGGAACACATGGTGCTGAGAAATTTAGTCGCTTGTCTTTGTCTGCAGGTGCCAAGCTGTACCGCTGCAGGTTTTGCTGCAACTGCTTCACCCGCAGTGACTACCTCAAGAGTCACGAGAAGAAGCACCACCTGAGAGGGGAAAAACTTATCCCAGGCCCAGCCATCGAGGAGACAGTAACTATCAAAGTAAGTGTGGGGTGCAACTAGGGCAAAACCATCTATCCAAGATATTCACAAATTGGGAGACATAGGGCTGACATAGGGAAGGTAGCTGTGTTGGTTGTGCGCCCAAGGTTGCAGGTTCAAATACTGCACTTGTCGATTTTCTTCATTCAATTTAAAAACTGTTTGATATATTTCAAACTGTTTTACATACTGAATCTTATTGTAATCTCTTTATTTGCTTCTAGGTTCCTTGGCCAATGGAAAAAGCTGTCAAAGTTCACGGTCAGAATGTGATAGTGATCATCGAGCCGGACCCAGCCTTGGCAGAGGGCCAACTGACGGAGGAAGCAATCTCGGCCTTGGAGTCATTGCATGTGAGCAATATTGCTCTCGTTTGAGTATGGTAGATCTTGTAATCATGGGTCGTGTAATTTTAAAATCTATCAAATTGTGCAACACCGTGCAACAATTTTGTCATCACTACAGTCGGTAGTAATCAATTCTTGTGTTGTGATTGGAAATATTTATTAATTTATCTTGTCAATTTGCAGGAAGGCGATGGGAACCAACCAATGCAACTGACCACTGATTCATCCGGCCAGCACATTATCACCTCCATTACTGAGGTGGCAACGCCATCAACTGACATCCTACAACAAGCTGCAGCAGAGGTCAGTGCTTTTATTCCAAGAAACGGAATTATGACACGCGCAATAACAGCCGCATTACATTGAATGCCTTTTTCATGAAATGAATTGCAGCCATTCTACAGGCATCTGTCACATGCATCTGTAATCATCTACAACTGTCACCGAAAGGCAGAGTTGTAGTCGAGTCCCTGCAAGTCCTTTCACAAGTCCAGTCGCAAGTCCTTTCATAAAGCCAGTCACAAGTAACTGGATGAACAATGACAAAGGAATGCCTTTGCCAAAGCTCATTTGAATAGCTTGTGATTGGGATTAGGACTGGAGGGCTTGTGATGGACTTGCAGGGACTTGCAGGGACTTGTGATGGACTCGACTACAGCCCTGCCTAAAGGTTTTATTCAAGTACTCATGTGTCCATCATGCTCAGCTGTGACCATTGTTGAGATCAACAATGCTGAGATCTTTAAAAGCGTGAAAACCAGTACAAATGCAGAGATTCAAAGAGATGTACTGAAAAATTCATTTACTGAATTAGAAGCTGTCCGTTGGCTCCTGTAAATGGATGGCTGTGCCTAGGAGGCTTCACTCACTATGGCGAGTTAGCGCTTTAGTACTTTAAACTCTTAAATACGGACAACGGCCATAGCCGTGGTTTGAAAAAGACCACCTGGCTGGTTGACATGTATAGGCGCATTTCTCCACTTACCAAATCCATTAATTTTTTAACTATATTGCTCTTGAATGAGAGTGTAATAAATAGATAGAGCTTTTTCAAACAAAGCTTTCATTCACACCAAAGGGGACTCTAAGTGCGATGAATAGGACCACTTTATTCAGTGTTGTACCTATTGTCTACGTTTACACTTGGCTGCACAGCCTTAAACTTGGCATACCAGGGGCCAATTTCATAGAGCTGTGCTTAAGCAAAAAATTTGCTTTAGCGCATAAAAACCTTGCTTAATAAAATCATGTTGCCAGCCAAAATTCCATGTGATTTATATTGCTTGTGACTGGTATTTAGCTGTTGTTTGCGTATCATAAAAATCACATGGGGTTTTGGCTGCTAACCTGATGTTTATTAAGCAAGGTTTTTTGTGCTTAAGCAATTTTGTTTGCTTAATGAAATTGGCCCCAGCTCACCATCAATAACAGCCAGGTGCAAGGTGTTAATGTAGCTCAATTTAACTACATCTATCATACAGGCAATGCAAGTGGAGGAGTGTCAGGAGCAACCCATACAACTACTGCAGTTTCAGCCCAACAACCAACACACCATCAACTATGTCCAGGGTAACTCGGCTACGGCGGCTATTCAGGAAGCCGTCTTCCAGGCCATGAGTTCCCAGCAGCAGAACGGTATGGACAACAGTGGCGGCGCAACCACGCATCAGATACTGCTTCAGACGGGCGATGGCGAGGAGACTGCAGCCTTCCTGCAGCAGGCTCTCGGCGGTGAGACCCAGATCATGCAGACCACCAGCAGCGAGCAGGCTGCACTCATGCTGCAGCAGCTAGCAGCAAACGGGGCCCAGGTGGTCTTCCAGCCGTCGACAGATGCCATAAACAACAGCACCACCATGCAGGCCACCCTGCAAGGGGAGAACGGTGAGACGAGCATCGTCATGGTCAACCTTGGCCCCGATATGGTGACAGATGTAAATGACGGAACCACCTCAACGATATCCATCCCGGTCATGACCTCTGACCCTTTGACCTCCACTCCTGACATGGTGGCAGAGGTGGACGGTACAACTTCAACAACCGTCATTGCTACTGAGCAAATGTCCACTGCTATGGCTGAACACGAAACACTGGTGGTAGAGACCGACACAATGGAGGTTGCGGACACAATGACCCATGACCTTGTGAACTCTGACCCCACAGAGACACTTGCCATGGAAGACGTCGCTCCTGAGAAAGATGTGCCTCAAGGAGAAGTGGACACGGATGCAGAGATGCAAGCTATCGCCGAGCAGCTGGAGAGAGGAGAGATCATCGAAGCGGAACAAGTAGAGTTAGAGGCAGTCTGAGTTACCACAGAAATGAGCATGATGTATTCAGCAGCAATATGCATGTGATTGTCTTGCATTTGTCGGGAAGAGGCTTAATGAAGACTCTTTGTGGACATACCATCTTGGCTGATGGGTAAAATTGAATGCTGTAATGCAGTGTGCCAACTATACAGCTATGTGATTCGTGCAAATGTCTTTAACCACTTGGAGCCGGCTGACGTCTACGCATTCTCTGCATTTTCAATGTATTGTGGGTTATTGTGTCAGGCATGCAACTTTTCCTCGGATCAGCTGATTTCCTCGTTTTTCACTTCACACTTATGCCATTGAAAATTGAAAAACACTGTACAAAGTCTTGTAACGATTGGAATTTCCTCATTTTTTTTTTAATCCAAGTTGCATGGCTGTTGTGTGTGTTAGTTACACTTGGCTGCACAAGCCGGCATGGTACCCCTGGCCCTGCGCCCCATTATAACACCCAGGATCAAGGGGTTAATTATCAGAATACTCCAAAACTGACCACACTTACTTGATGTCCATTATTCGAGCATCACTTAACCATTTATTTACCTTGAGGCAAAGGTCCACTTAGATCTTTGAAATTGCCAGTTTCACAAACATTCCAATGCTTTTTTTTTTTTTTTTGGAATGTGCATGGACGAAATTGCCAGTTTGTAAGTGCCTTCTGCAGTTGTGTGTGGCAAAATATGTATACATTCTATTTGTATAAAAGCTTTGCTTGAATTCTTTTCCCAATTTAGTTCTTTTCATTGTTTGGCTATTGTTGTTGCTGATTGCATTCTTTCAAAGGGAAAATTATACAAAAGTATGAACTGATTATTCTTCTTCCCTACATGGCAAAAAAACAACTTACAAGTCTAAAATTGTCCTTCATTCAATTTTGTTAAGACTGCTGTTTCCCGGCCATCCCCCCCCAAAAAAAAACAAAAAAAACTACCAATTATTTTCGTTTTAAGTGGAGATTTATTTAGTATTGCGTGACTGAAGGAATAAAACACAGATGGAGTTATAAAATAGTTTCTATTACAGAAGGATGTAGACTATGCACCTGATGTCACATCAAGGGCATGTCTTTGTTCCACAGCGATAGTACATTCCTGGTCTTGAATTTAAATAAGTAAATATGTGAGGGCCCCCTGTGCATGACCTTCAAGTTTCAGGTAATATGTGACCGGCTCTGGCAAAACCTGACACTTCTCGGCATTTCCCATTACGCAGTATGGGCCCGCAATGTTAAAAAATGGCATCGGTGATACCAAAACCCCAATATTGAAATTTGTGACCAGCTCTAACAAAACCATAGTCTATGAAACAGCCACTCGTGCAACGCGACGAGCTGCAATGCCTGCAACGTCTGATACTCAGTCTAACAAAACCCAACACTTGGGGTGAAATTTCAATATTGGGGTTTTAGATGATCACTGATAGCACTCTTTAACGTTATGCGGGCCCATACCGCGTAATGGGAAATGCCGAGAAGCGTCGGGTTTTGCCAGAGCCGGTCACATATTTATTGTATATTTTGTATTTGAAAGCACGAAAAAGAAATTAAAAAGCTACTTACATGTATAGTAAAGACATCAAACAATCCATAAGGGAAACTGACTAGTTACATTTTCTTTGTTCACTTTGAAAATTTATTCAAACTCGGCAAAAATCAACTGAAGGTCTACTCGAACACTTCAAAATTCTGCCTGAACTATCAAAACCTGAGGTTAACTAAGACAGTAAAAGTAAATTTGTGAAGTTATACCACCTCTTCCGTGGTGCCACTTTGATGAAAATTCGTGTCAAATATGGGAGGAAAGGGGTACCTCCGAAATATTTACAATGTACACCAGTGGTCTTCTGTTGGTCATTATCAACCAAGAATTTAACCAACTAACAAAAACAAACAAACGGAAAAACAAATAAAGCAAACTGCAGGGGGCGCCCTTTCCAGGTCCACCCCGCTGAATACACCACTAATTAATTCATTAAGAAACGCATTAACTTATAAACTGACAAGCTTCCTTGTGGCGGAGACAACGTCTTGCATTATTTCGCCTTCTCTGGATAAATTGCATTTTTTTGGAGACGATGTACTTTAACGATAAACCCGTTCCGTGATTAATAAGAACAGGAAGGTCACACAGGATGTTTGTAGTTCCTGTCGTCATTCGTGGTTTAATTACTACGAGACGTCAATCCTGGGTGAAACAATCCCGGGATATTGCGACTGGCATCTTTTTTGTTTTTGTAGGATGTCCTCCAGAAGAGATAACATGTCTTAAGTTAAAGGGACACATTGCCTTCAAATGTCATGAAATTTTGCTGTAAATACCACCGTCTAAATAATGCGCAAAATACAATGTAAGTCTTTAGGCTGGCGCTGCAGCCAGTGGCGTGGTAAACCTAAAAGATGATCACCAGGTACCATTCTCTACCTCGCGACACATATCGCCAGTGCTGCGCGCTGTGCCACAGTACATCAAAATGGATCAACGGAACGTACTTCAACCAGATGCGACTGGAAATACGACTGGTGAACACGGTCCGCCATTTTGAGTCAAAAATTTGGTTCTACAAAATGGCGGACCGTTATTTGTCACGAAATTAAACAAAAAACACGCAATTTGAAGGGATAGTTATGTGAATCTTTATATTCTACTTTAAAAAAAGCTTCCCAACCATATCGCAAAATCCAAAGCAATGTGTCCCTTTAAGATTTAAATTTCCCTTTATATCTCTGCGTTGAGATTCTTACAGGAAACGCCAAAATTGTCGGCCTGGGTCAGCCACTCTGACCACTCCGCCCCCACTGCTTGCTGACCCGACCAGCCTCCGTTTACTCCGTCCTTTGATAAAACCTGTAAGCAATAACATCATAGTTGACAATGTATTAACCCGAGTCTCATGTCAACAGAAATTGGACCAAGCTAGCATTTGTAACAGTTTCTCAAATGTCGATGCGCTTGTAATGAAGTTCTTTGAATCATTGGTGATATTTTTTTTATTCCTGTCTTTCTAATGGATTATTTTATGAATTATCTGTTTTCAGTTTACTGTTAGGCCTATTTATAATTCTGGTACGAAAAATCAAGGATCCTTTGAAAGCGCATCTCGCCCCGTGACTCGAAATACTGAAAAAAAACTAGTGAAGCGAAGACGAAGATTTCTTCAGTTTTAGAGGTGAATCCAGAGAAAGCCACAGAATCAGGCAGGGACTGATAACCAACATGTTGGCCAAGGTGAGATTCGAACCCTGATCACAGAGTTGGAAGGTTAGGAAAATACCGGCTCCTCTCTATTAATATGTATAGTTATATGAATGAAATGATATTAAAATCTTCCTTACTCTGAGTGATCGAGCAGCAGCAGACTTCCTGATATCCGCAGCACTTTCCACGGATCTTTAGTACGGTATTATTATATCAGCATCAATGATGTCAAAGTGTGGTTTCCATGCCGACCACCTATTTAGTAAAGTGAAAATGGTATAAATATTGGGTTCATTACGATTACGACTTAATGGGGAAATGATGAAACTAATTTTGCCCTTTTAATAAAGGGGAAGGTGAGTTGGTCTCACAACAGTGGAAGTTACCCCGCCTGGTAGGTCTCAAAATTGGGATAATTTCTTTGGTATCTGTTGAAGATTTGTCCTATTTAGAGCTGGACCCAGGAAAACCATACGGGGGTAGGGCTGGCAACCTCAAATATAGCCAACCCCACCACCTCTGTTGTAGCCCTTTACCTAGAGTGGCTTTTATAACATAATATTGGGTGACTTCCATTAAAAAAATATTTGGATACACCACAGGTAAACCAGAAACCTTTCCAATTTCGCCTTTGCTCTGTGACGTTCCCAGGCGGAGATTCCACGTTGACATCACAGGCTATGCAATCGATGTGAGCGCACCAGCAGCAGTCGGTCAAGTACCTGAACGGATTCTCCGCACGGATTTACCTCCTGAGAGGCACAGATGGACAAACAATCAGTAAAAAAAAACTTGTTTTGGTACAGTCTTTCCAACTAATACGAACTAGGTCACCATCCTCTTTATAAAAAAGACGTCAAAACTTGCAAGAATGTCTAGAATGTTATAAGTGTCATGAGAGAGCTTTGTGGTAAGTTACTGCAGATTTTGGACCAGATTACGGATGCCCCTTATAGTACGTGTCACTAATGCAGCCATCATTTACAATCATTGAACATGTTCTCTGATCCGGGTTCCCGCAGAAATCTTAAATTCTTTTTCCATAACTTTTCCATAACTTTCCAGGAAAAAATACCGGTATAGGGTTTCCGATGATGACCAATTTTTAAACGTTTTTTACATCGTAAGAGTACGAATTTTTACAATACACACTGACCATGTGTATTGGTTGTGTGAGATTCAATGACATTTCAATGTTTTGTTTTTTTCTTGAAATATCAATTTTCCATGACTCCTTGTAAAATAACAAAATTCCATGACTTTCCACCATAGCTCGAAATTCTAGGATTTCCATGACTCATGCAGTAGTAGCCATGGTCCGAAATTGTGAAACCTCGTTGTCGCAATTCTCTCTATGAACGGCAAAAACTGACCTGCACCAAATTGTCCACGGAGGCCAAAGCTCCGCAAGCTCTGACAACAGACTCTCATCCAGAAATCGGACTCTGCAAAGGGGTGACCAAAATTTTCAGGTTTTTTATTTCCGTTTTCAACGTTTTCAAATCGTGAATGTTACAATTATGTTCAATGAAAATGCCAGTAGGAGTTGTGTTTGCCGTACCCTCATACACAAAGTAGACCTGCTGCCCCAGCGTGTTCCTGACGGCGTATCGGTTCTTGGTATATATCTGTGCTGCTGGTCACTGCCTCAGACAGCTCGATCTGCTGGTGAATCACGAGGCGACCAATCTCTGTCAGGTACTCCAGACCACATGGTACACCTGAGATCTTAGAAGGGCTCCATCCACCCCAAGTCCTTACCAGGAGTTGTCTGTTGCGAATGAAGATTTCCAGAGAAAAAAATGTTTGGCACAGTGATCAGGTAATTGAATTACGGAAACTACAGGGACAGCAATTGAAGGCTGTATTTTTATGCCTTATTTTAAAAATAATTTAAAGCTTATATTTCTAAAATCTGTAGCTTTTATTTCCATGATTATACAATCATTTTTAAAAATCGAAGCCTATCTTTGGCATTTTTCTTTGCATAAGTTAAGTTAATAAAAGAGATATAAAACCTCTCCTGTTTTGCTGTAAACACGTTATGCGTCCTGAACACGTCGTCTGTGCCTTATTTCTAAATAAACATTTAGCATTAAATAAAACAAAATGTTACACATTTGCACGAGATTCCTTGCTATAAATACACATTTGTTCATGCTGGAGCACACTTCCTGTTCACTGAAAATACATGAAAAAAAGATATCATGGGAACTTTTGGCATGAGTAAAATGAAATAAACAAATAATCAACAATCTTCTGTTTTGCTATAAATGCGCCTTTTCTATGCTCAGGCTAGAGCACACCTTTCATGCAATATTTTGAAATGATAAAAAAATTAACATAATCTCTGGCAACTTTCGCGACATAATTATATACTCTGTTTCTTCGGACACATTTTGGATCCACGTTGGTCGAATGATATTTTTACGTCGGGACTTATGGTAATCTGCACCATGCAGCTTAGAAATGTTGTATTTAATTTTACCGTCCCATCCGAAGAGCCAAGCCCCACCCTCCCCCGCCAACACGGACGATTCATAATTTTTCTATAAATAAAAGCTCGAAAACGTCCGTTAAGTTGAATCGACGGGAACCACGTGACGTATGCCGTACATTATCACAACATGTACAAAAGTCACGGAATCACGCCAGATGGTCTAAGAGTAGAGCAATGCTTCAAGCGAAAAACATGGCCACGTAAATGTTTGATGTTTCCTCAAATTGACAGAAACATTTCCCCTTTCCTTCAGTCAATATTTACCCTTGCAGTTCCACGCAGAGTACCGTCTGTAATTCTCATGGCAATATACGGGGTGCGATCAAAAAGTTCCGAGACTGTTCCTGTTGCGAACAAACGGAGCGCAGCACGATAATGTGCATAGGCCTATAGCAGGTGTAAGTAATAACTTTCGTAAGTATTCCAAGTTACATCGCTTGATCAACATCAGCACCTGTGTTAAGGCAAATACCAATGCGAATCGAATTTATGCCGTCAACGCCAAATATTCGAGCTGCGAATTCGCAAAAGTTGAACACATTTGAACTTGTGCGAATCTTCGCTGCGAATGTTTCATGACGTCAAATTTGCTTCGCATTCGTATTCGCGTGAAGTATGAACCGGCCTTTACACGCATTTTTGTGACCACTGGTACATGCGCATTTGCGATTTTACCATGGACCTGAATCCCGAGCAGAAGCAGCACCGTGTCGAAGTCTGCGAGAATCTCCCTCAACAGGCCCGGGATGACCCAAACTTCATGTCGAGGATCATCAGCGGTGACGAGAGTTGGATCTACGGCTACGACCCAGAGACCAAACATCAGTCTTCGCAGTGGAAGAGCCCACAGTCTCTATAATACCGAAAAAGGCGCGTAAGGTCAGGAGCGCAACCAAGAGCATGCTCATCGTTTTCTTGACATTCGCGGGACTGTGCACCGTGAATTCCTCCCCTGGGTTACACTGTCAACGCTGAGTTCTACTGCACCGTTCTGAGGCGTCTGAGGGAGAACATTCGGCGCAAACGGCCTGAACTGTGGCGCGCTTGCAATTGGGTGCTCAAACATGACAACGCGCCCGCTCACAGCGAGTTGAAAACGCGCGAGTTTCTCGCCCGCAACAGCACAATCGTCTGTTCCCCAAAATGAAGTTAAAGCTGAAGGGTCGCAAGTTGACACTGTGTAAGAGTCGGAGATCCAGCTAGAATCGCAGATGGTGCTTGACACGCTTACGAACGAACGGGATTTCCAGGGAGCGTTCCAAGCGTGGCAGGAGCGCTGGGAGCGGTGTATCGCCGCACAAGGGGACTACTTTGAAGGAGATGGCGGCCAGATTTAAATCACGTACGGTTTTTGCGTCTTATAGGCGCAGTCTCGGAACTTTCTGATCGCACCTCGTACAACTAGCCGCGGTCGAGATTTTCGCATTGATTCGGTGCTCGAAAGAAGCAGGCTTGTGGGCGGCCAAATTAAAAGAAATCAAAGTGCGCAAACATGCATTGTTTTGACAGCCGGCTGTGTGATCAGCTTGTTACGACGATTTCCCGCCAACAAGCAGACCGTGATGGGTTACGTCTGGTAATGTTTTTTATCTTTATTAAAATGCCACGAGGCAATGAGGAAGAAATTCCACTATAATTAGGCCTATGAATGAAGGAATTGGGTTTATATTTCCTTTGCAAGCCATAAGTAACCTCCGAGATAAATTGCATGCCCAAAAGCAAACATTAGGCCTGGAGGTCACAAGACGTTTTCCACTCGTCATAGTGCATTGATTTGAAAAATGGCAATAATAGCTCTTGCTATCCTCAGAATATATTAGTTCGCAGTCCCCTAGTGTTGACAAACAGTAAACACGATAACTACCGGTAGCCTATCTCAATTCCCGAGTGTCTATTCAGTTGAGCTTTAAGGTTTTTGAGTTTTTTTTAAGATCGTTTGCTTATACGACAATTACCAAATTTTACATTGTAGTATGCTTTTATCAAAAGTCAAACATTATGTTCACGTATGAACTCCAATCAACATGAAGAATTAAAAAAACAGTGGATGGGCTAGGAAATGTATACAACACACCTGACCAACTAGAGATAGTCGTCACGTGACCACTCAGCGAATTCGCCGCTCTAACATGCAAAGTTTTCCTAATTAAGCGCCTGAACGCTAATGACAATGGTTTACGCGGCAATCGAAAAATCAACATTTTCTTTGCCCGCTTTCAGCGAGGTCACGATATTTGCAGCGTGGGAGGCCTTGCGAAAACATAAAATTGTTCCCTGTACAAGAAATGTTTATCGTTTTCATGTGGTAATTTTAGCCTAATTGAAGTTTCGAAAAGTAACAATGATACATTGACATACGGGGGGGGGGGGGTAAGAAATATCTACTCCAGCAATTAAGAAGCAACCTTTTAGTTATAATAATTGAGTGTGATCTGGCCCCTTTAATTGAAAGCTAATGTTTGTATTGCATCAATATTACTTCTCACAGTGCCAGTGGCGTAAATACGTGCTAACAAGTGGCGGATGGGGGGGGGGGGGGTGTTTGTTTCGAAAATCACCCCGAAACTTTTACCCCAACAATTTCCGCTTGCAATATATATATAGGAGAAAAAGAATGTGAGGCGCTCTTAAAACAGGCATACTTTGAATATGTACGCACAACTTATTGCAATTTTATATTAACATTTGTTTGCGTTTTCATTTGAAAATAGGCTTATAATTTTTTTTTGGGGGGGGGGGGTGATCCTATGGACAATTCTCTGGTCAAAAAGTGGATGGGACATATACCCGACGCCCAGGATTTACGACCATGCACAGTGCACTACAAAAAATTGTGTTAAATTCATTCCGTGTTGTATATATAATTGGATGAATGGTTCAATACAAATACTGATTTGGGCTTGTGATGGGCGATTTGCGTAAACAAAATACCATAGTGTTACTTCAACACCACGTTTTTTTTGCAGTGGTGTTTAATTAATATCACTATGACGTACCTGGGTCATTCCATAAATTTGGGGTCCAAATGTGTGACATTTTTGGGTGCCCCTGTTACACTTGACCTGTGTAATTTCCCATCAAGTATCACTAAAATTGACTGCACACTATTTTTACTTGTTTGGCAGGTACTTTGCATTAAAGAATGTGTCCTCAATTGCCAAATCTTATACATGTAAGATGTAACAGGGACACCAAAATTGAAACACAAATTTATGGAATGATCCACCAACATGTGCAGCATTCGCCTAAGGGTGCACCACACTAAATAGGCCAAAATGGCTGCGCCAAACTGATTAGCATCAATTGTAAACCCCACGTTTTTGAATAATACATTTTTGGGCGGTCATGCAATTGATACATTGTGTAATTATGATCAGCTATCATAACCTGGGGGTTCTGTGCTTCAACTTTTGTGAAGACTTGATACATTTTGGCTTTAAAATTAGTCCTATTTGGCTTGGCAAGTGGAGGTATGCTGTATGAAAAATGGAAGCTAGCCGGTTTGGGAAAAAAACACATTTTTAGGGGTGGTACACTCTGGGGACAATTAGCTAAAATTCCAAACGGCTACCCTGCCAAAAATTAAAAAGAATTTGACAGATTAAGATTCAAACTATAATTTTCAGTAGTGTCACAAAAACTGGGGGACTCCTGGATAAGGATTTTTTCACTGTGAAGTTAGTAGATTTTACACTAAGGTAAATTTGAGTGTATTTAGTGTGGTGCAACCCTAAAGTATCGGATGAACCGCCCTCTATCGGTATCCTTTGGTGCACCTCCTGGCACCAGGCTGCTGCACAAACGCCTGTGTGGCTATCTCGTGCAGAGATGAGGAAATGAGAGAATGGAAGATTACACAGAAATGTACGTAAACTTTGCTTGTAAAATGAGACATTAATAGAACATCAAAATACACATACTATGTTGCCAAACACATTTTTAGAATTGCTTGGCCCGAAGGTAAAAGCCCTGTTCATCACCCGCGTAGCTGCAAAGACCACACTGCGCATATCATTTGCGCATAACAAATTCAGTAAAACCACATCTGCTGTCAGCCTAGTAACGTGAGATGAGAATATGTCTCAGAGAAGAACGTGTACTGCTATCGGGGATTGCAGAGTAGATGGAACCATGTACATGCATAGGAGAGAAAAAGGCGCGAATAAATTGTGATTTTTACAGTGATGCATTGCCAAGGATCTGGTTCACTCCAATACATCATACAGCGTGTAGATGATGGCCAGTGGACGCTGCGGTTTGTATAATCTCGCACATGTTGATTGTTTCAACTTAATAGCAATGACGTATTTTATGACAACCGCATCGTCAGAAACAATGACGTGTCCGCGCATGGGATCAAAATTGCTCTCTCGCTGTCGAGTAGGTGTGATCCTGGGATGAAATGATTTGTATCTGATATCACTGAAATCGCTGACCCGCCATAACAGCGAGTGTCGCAGTTCGGCCCATGTGTCTCCACTATGGTGATTTTGATTGCTGAGATAAGCGAACCCACAATCAACATCTCTCTTCATTGGATGCGTTCTAGAGATACTGCATCGCCACATTCTGTTACAGAGCACGTATTTAGCGGTCGCGTGTGGAGTTTAAAGTCAACACGAGTGTCTTCGTGACTTTGGGATGAAAATACTGAAAGTGGTCCAGTTGAGTCTGTGCTTAGGGTGCACCCTTCCATCCCAGTCCAAGACCTAGATACAGCCGGTTACGAGTCGTGTGGAGAGCATACAAATGATCTGAAGAAACGTGTTTGCTTTCCTGTCTATTTAACTCTCATACTCAATCAGTGCGAACTGATGGAAAAGTCTAACTTTTAATATCGCGAATGACCTTTTCATATTCCTGTTTCCGAAACGGAAAAGGCCTACAGCTTTAAGGAATTCGAGAAACTGATTTGAGTCAAGACTTAATAGGCCTGAAGTCCAACAAAATGCCAGGTGTAAATTACTGATTTGTGGAAAAGTATTCATTGCTTGATTCATCTTTATGTATTCAGCACACCAGATGGTTGTAACTGTGTAACTGCAATGTAACTCATTAATAACCTAATTATGTTGATGGAGCGTATATCATGCCGTTTCTAAGCAATCGATGAAGGAGAAGGCTGATCATTAAGGACAACAGAACAGCTACTGCAAATGCCTGCCAAGTCAACCTTGATATGGTAATCAACTTGCCGGGAACGCATCGGTTTGACTTTATGCCAAGACTCGTAGTCGCCAAACAGCGCGGTTGTTTCAGCGCTGGGCTCATTAAGATAATTCAGCGCATACATTAGAGATGCGCCGCAACAGGTTTAATAACATGCTTGTGTAGTCCTACGCAGTTCGATGCGTCAGTAAGTACATGAGCTTGTGCAGAATGATTGACGCATGTCGCAGACAATTGTCCTGCCGAGTACCAGCGAACATTTACACTCAATTCTGCATCCCGAGAATCCTACCTTCGTAGAAAACGATAACAGCACTTTTGGTACTGAGAAATGCTATAAATGGTCTTGCTACGGGATATCGAACATGAAACGTAGAATGTGACAAAACGCCAGATTTGTTAACTCTTACGAACGGGTATAACATTCATTTAAATACGCTCAAAATCAGTAATGCATGCTATTTAAAATAAAGTGTTTTCTACAGAAAAGGAATAGAAGCTGGTATGAGACTTGTACTGTAGAATCTGAAATGGCTGAAATGCTGAGCTGACGGTACGCCCACAGACACGTGTATATGGAGGCAAGAGTTGTGAGGTTACACGATGGATGCTACAGCACCCTTCAACTCGACCAACGATCCCTCCTCGGGAGATATCGCTCAGGCATCGGTGGTCATCATAATCGGAACCTTGGTTTGTTTCTGCAGTTTACTCACCATAATCGTCGTGCAGAAATTTAGATCAGTAAGCAACCCTGACATACTCATCCTAGCGCTGGCCATCTTCGACTTCATCTCCTCATTCACTGTGTTCCCGATGGCTGCGTATTGGTATCTCCGGACAGGTGCGTATCCCACAGAGATCTGCCTCGTGTTCGGGGTTCTGACCACCACGATCCAGCTTGCCTCTACCGTGATCGTGTCCCTCATGACGGTAGACCGTTTTCTGGCCATCCGGAGGCCCATACTTTACCGGACACGCCTTTGTAGCCACCACCTCAAACGGCTTGTCGTCATCATAGTGGTTGTATCAGCCGTTATTGGTTGTCTACCAGCGGTCCTCAGCTCCACTAAATGGACCAATATGACCATTCGGCATGGTTACTGCACCTTTCAGTACTCCAGTGACTTCACGTTTGTCATCCTGGCGATAAGTCTCCCCCAGATCCCGCTCTTGTTATACTGTTACTACGGATTTTTGGTGTCCATCCGGAAGTTTATTCAGCGGAGACAGCCGCATCAGGTGCCAAGTCCGGCGAGCAGCAGCGTGTCATCCTCCGAGGTCGGCCGGAGGAATATCGCTGCTCGCCTGGCTGCCAGACCCACCGCCTGCCACACCGATACAGGGCTCTCCCGCTGTCGTATCTACTGCTGTTGTTTCTGCTGCGGTATTTTTCAGGCCAGGCAGACAAAACCTGCTTCTAAGGAGGAGATGGTGGAGAGGACACAGACGATGATGAAGAATCTCAATCTGAAAAGATGCACCAGGATGTCTAAGACGGTGGCCCTCGTGGTGGTCATCTACTACACCCCTTGGCTCCTAGCTCTGGTGAGTTGATTACAATAGGCCATATTTGTGAACGAGAGAGGGCGCTGTAACGACGCCATTTTTAAGTACAGAATAGAAGCGAAGAAAGTTTAGATAATCTTTGATTAAACAAATGCATTATAACAATGTCAGCTTAAACAAAAGTAACGTTACTCAGTACGAACATTTTCTTCGACAGACATTTACCATTGATTTTACCCCCCAAATGGTGTCGCTACAATGCCCTCATTCGCTAAACCCATTGTCTCGTTGCTTGACTGCTGGCGTTTGTTTATTTCGGTGGGAAATTTTTTATCAAGGAAAATCGTATCACAAACCTCACTGAAAACATTCTAATTCCCAGTTAACATTACCTAAGCCTAAAAGAGGCATCGGTTATTCAATTCAAAGTAAAATTTATTTCCACATAAAAAATAATAATAGGCGAATTATATATAACAAAATGTGGAGGCGTCATTCTAATAGCCAGGAATTGTGGTGGGTGTACCCCTTATGTAGACAAAAACAACAGCAACTATTAATATCACATGTATTAGATATAAATTAGTGGAGACATGACAAGGAATGATTCTATTTTTGATTTAAATTATACATCAAATGGCAACCCGTAAGAGTAAAGACGCTTTCAATTATATAGACCCGTAAAAAGGAAACGTTGTGTTAAAAACGGTCGTCTTAATATAATTGGTAACATGGATTTCTAACTTCCTGGTTGCAACCAGGAATTGAAAACAAGATGTCTCAAAAATATTTGCTATGCACTTGTGGTGAAACAGGGTGTCTAAATGGCATACAAATAACCTATATGAAAGAGTCAAATGACAATATTGCCTGCGTGAGTGTGCATTCGTGACGTCTCAACAGTTTTATCTAAAGATCCATCTCAGATAGCATTAGCAGACGTTCATCGTCGGCGTTGTTCATACTCAAGACAGCTCTGATATAATCAGTTAAATACAAGGAATATGACCAGATGAGCATTCAGGGGTGACGTTTGGGCTGAACAAATATAGACCAATCCACTGCAATGCCCGTTACAAATGTGGTCTCGCTTCTTCATAAGTTTCCAATACGGGTTTGCCGGAGCTCAATTTTATACGCCTATTAAATCAAACTCCAATTTTTGGACTTCTTTAACTGACAAAACATTTTATAGTCTGTACAATATAAACTTACGTGATTTAAATTGTTGTAATTAAAGTAGACAACAATATCTTCGAAGTTTCTAAATGTCATGAAATCAACAGGCTGATTTGTGTCCCCAGTGTGCCACATACGATTGATAAGTAATGATCTTTGCTTTGGCTGACGATAATTGAAGACATTAAATCCAATCTCTATGACCTGGATGTTTATAGTAAAAACATGTTACGTCATGTTGCACTAGTTTATCATTCATGCGAGGACAATACTTGCTGCATGTTAGGATCTGTTTTACTGGTACATATTCTCTACATTTTAGGCAACTTAAATTACGACATAAGTGAAAACTAACATTATTTATCCCACGTTCCCACGATACCAACAAATACGGTACAACAGTAGCATCAAGAGCAGCAGTAGAGCATTAGCCAACGGCGGCGCAACAGGGGGGGGGGGGGGCCGGGGGGGCATTTGCCCCCCCCCCCCCCCACTTTTTCCACTTTGGGGAAATTGCCCCCCCCCCCCACTTTTGGCAGTTCCACATAAAGAAAAACATAGAAAATGGCAGCATTTTGCCCCCCACTTTCAAAATCGTTCCGGCGCCGTTGGCATTAGCAGTAACACCAGCAGTCACAACAGCAATATTATAATCAGTAGCAGCAGCAGCAGCAGCAGTAGTGGTAGTAGTAGTAGTAGTAGTAGTAGCTACAGCAACAGCAGCAGTTTTAGTTTTGCAGCAACAGCAGCAGTTTTAGTTTTGCAGCAGCAGCAGTTTTAGTTTTGCAGTAGCAGCAGGCAGTATTTAAACCAGTAGTAGTATAGCAGCAATAGTTTCAGTATTGCAGCAGCAGTAGTAGCAGCAGCAGCAGCAGTTTTAGTTTTGCAGCAGCAGCAGCAGTTTTAGTTTTGCAGTAACAGCAGGCAGTATTTAAATCAGTAGTAGTATAGCAACAATGGTTTCAGTATTGCAGCAGCAGTAGTAGCAGCAGCAGCAGTTTTAGTTTTGCAGCAGCAGCAGTTTTAGTTTTGCAGTAGCAGCAGGCAGTATTTAAATCAGTAGTAGTATAGCAGCAATAGTTTCAGTATTGCAGCAGCAGTAGTAGCAGCAGCAGCAGTAGTTTTAGTTTTGCAGCAGCAGCAGCAGTTTTAGTTTTGCAGTAGCAGCAGGCAGTATTTAAATCAGTAGTAGTATAGCAGCAATAGTTTCAGTATTGCAGCAGCAGTAGTAGCAGCAACAGCAGTAGTTTTAGTTTTGCAGCAGCAGCAGCAGTTTTAGTTTTGCAGTAGCAGCAGGCAGTATTTAAATCAGTAGTAGTATAGCAGCAATAGTTTCAGTATTGCAGCAGCAGTAGTAGCAGCAGCAGCAGTAGTTTTAGTTTTGCAGCAGCAGCAGCAGTTTTAGTTTTGCAGTAGCAGCAGGCAGTATTTAAATCAGTAGTAGTAGTATAGCAGCAATAGTTTCAGTATTGCAGCAGCAGTAGTAGCAGCAGCAGCAGCAGTTTTAGTTTTGCAGCAGCAGCAGTTTTAGTTTTGCAGTAACAGCAGGCAGTATTTAAATCAGTAGCAGTTTTAGTTTTGCAGCAGCAGCACTGAGCTACAGTAGTGGCAGCTGCAGTGGTAGCAGCAGCAGAAGCAGCAGCAACACATGATTGTATCAGCTGAACAGCAGCGGTGGTATAGCAGCAGCAGCCACAGCAGAAGTTTTAGTAGCAGTTACAAGCAGCACGATCAGCAGTATCAGCAGCTTATAGTAACAGCAGCAGCAATATCGGTAATAGCAGCAGCGACATAAAAAAAGCAATTCCAATTACGAAACAAAATTATTCATCGAAAAAAAAATTCACGAAGTCAAATCACTAAATCACCAAAATCGTCACGAACGTTTATCAAACCAGTAATTAATTCTACTCGTGATTTGTTTTATGAAACCTTCGGGGAAAAACACACCCCAAAACAAAAACACAAGGTAGCATTTTTTTATCGCTCATAAAACATTCGGAACGGGTGTAGGGTATTTCCCTCATCTGAATGAATTGGTTCTTGGAATAATCAACGACAAGTATCTGCCCCGCGGTCTCCAATCGGTTCTATTTTGCTCACAACTGACGTAGTGTATCCGGGAAACCAGGAAATTGGTCGGAAACATTTCACAATCCTTTGCGGTTATAACAAATTAAGAACGAACGGAATCTTCCACCAGTTTGTATTAATAAGGGGATAAAAGTGTGATGACCCGGTCTTTACCACGTCAATAATAACCGAGGAGGGGCGTGACCGCTGTTAATGGACCGAGCCGAAGGCGAGGTCCATTAACAGCGGCCACGACCCTTCGAGGTTATTATTGACTGGTAAAGACCGGGTCATCACATTTTTATCCCCATTCTAAATGCCTTCTTACGAAAAATGCAAAAACCTCCCGTAAAAAGGACAACATGCGAAGCTTTTTCACCCCACTTTTTCTCCCATTTGCTCAGTACAAAACACATGCGCGTAAAGGCGCTCCGCGCCTGTCTGTCGCGTGCGCGTACGCACACGCACGAGATGCAGCGTTTTATACGCGTGGATTAGCGTTGTCTTACATTATGAAATTCAGTACATCTTGTGCGCGCACCTACTACGCTATCGGCTGAGAACAGCTGGTTATGACGCGCCGTGTTTAAACAACTTCCAGCCGTACACAACCGTTTAAACACACCCACGTGACAGGCTCTCGACCAATAGGGATGGTGAAACTCGCTGAGGCATTTATGAATTTGTATTAAGAGCATATTAATTTTACCGACATTGGATTTGAACCGATACGACCACTTGACAAGCGACAGATAGATATTACGAAGGAAACGGATCAAACTGGACACTATTTTG
Source organism: Hippasteria phrygiana (assembly GCA_037893225.1). Lineage (NCBI taxonomy): Eukaryota > Metazoa > Echinodermata > Asteroidea > Valvatida > Goniasteridae > Hippasteria > Hippasteria phrygiana. The sequence continues at coordinate 1,165,521 of JAZGUH010000234.1, forward strand.
TACAGGTGCATGTTGACCAGAAAAGAAATGGACTGCAAGTCCAGCTTTCTACCGCTTATGTATAGGGAGGAACGACCTGATTCAAAGAAAAGAGAACTGGTGCGGTCTTATTTCTTTAATGGGATTTACCCATGCACGGGAATAAAAGCCACACTGCCTATAATAGAGATGACCAATTGGTAAGCCTAATTGTCCAAAATGTAAAAGATGTTAGTACCGTAGAGGGAGGGTGCGTTTTTCACCATTCTTTCGTATTAAATTATAAGCCGGTCTGTAATTTTTGGAATGTTAAAATGGAGGATATAGGCTGTGGGATTTTCGTCGTGACGTTAAAATCTACAAAAGCAAACTTGATCATTCGGCTTGGTATCAAAGAGTGCTATGCAAAGGTTGCCACAGGCACAAATATCGATTTGTTATTTTGTTTTACGCTGATGCGACCACAGGTGCCGGGGTAAGAAACGTGAGTCTCCCAATTAGTACGGTAGGCCTATGGGCTCCGTGCGCCGTCGAATGAGGGCGCTGTCCACATAGCAACCGCACTTCCGTGGGCAGTACGTCGCTGGTATCCGCACCGTGCTCCTCGTTCATTTGATACTCGTATACCAGTGGGATTGCTTTGTCTGTTTGCCGACTCTCGATAATTGAGTTTTCAATAAGAATATCATAGCGGGAACCAGACACTTAAATTGAAGTCAGGTAAAATGGCGTCGATATTGACCCCCAACTCGCCTTTTCTTTCCGCTGAGGGGGTAGTTGTGCACGGAGCTCATAGAAGAGAATAAGTAGCATAAATGCATACTCATAAATCAAAAATGTATTCATTTTCTAGCAATAAAGTAGGCCTTCTGCCTTTCCAGTGGAATTCTCAAAGAAACATGATGACATCATGCTGGGAGGGGTAGTTGATTTGCTGTTAGGCAGTTGTACTATATGTTTCCAGTGTCATAACTTTCAACATTTTTAGATTATGCATTACCGGTAATTTTCAAAATTAAGCATTTTGAAAATGCACGATATGGGTGCCGCAACTGCACTGCAGCCTCGTCATTTTGCTGCAGTTTCCTTGTTCGTGACTTCAGGCTGTCGCAACGTGTTTACTATTTGTTTTCTTGCTGTCTGGTGTCCTTGTTGGCAGACGTAAATCCCACACTCGACATGCAAGGCACGTTCCCAATCTCCAGCTGCTGCATGGAGTTCGACTTGAAGCAGTTTGTCAGGGAGCATATGATGCACGATATGGGGCAGAGCGACCCCCCCCCCCCCCCTCTTTTGTGTTGGTCATTGTGTTCCCGGAATCTCAGGAATTCTTTTCAGAAGTCTAGGGGGGATGTGTTAGGTAACAATAGTCTGGAGAGTGTATAGGGTATAGGGACAAAAAGGGGGGGGGGGGGGGGGGGGGTACCCCTCTGCCCCATATCATGCTGGGTATATCAGGGAGGGTAAAGCTCCCACGTGGCAGAGGATTTCGCTTTTATTGGTTCAATCAGAGTTCCACAGAGACCAACAATTACTAGATCGTAATCAAATACAGGATATTTTGTCTGAATTAAATTTAGGCGGGAGAATGTAATAACTAATAAGAGACCGTCCAATTCCTGTCAACTTTTCGGAAAGCGACGATTAATAAAGCTTAAGGTTGCAGACCAGTAAATAAATTTTCATGGACCCCAATGATAAATACGCCCACTTCCGAAATTCAGGAAAAATACCGACAACTCTCAAATGAAAGCTTATTTCATCATTCTTTCAGTTTCTGTTCAATTTTGTGGGGGATTATCTGATGAATTTTGGGAGAAATTTCCATCCAAAGATGATCACCCCTAAAAGTAGTCATGTAGTCCATTGCCAGCGTGAAACATGATGCCTGCGCTCCATTGCAAAAAGCGGTTTAGGGCCAATTTCATCCGAAGCTGACAATCCTGTGCACGGCTTCCAGCCTTTTCTTTTACAAACCATCAAGTTTATGGCCCACAAAATGCTGTAAATAGCAAAGAAATTGAGGGCATGAAAATTATGATTTGGCTGGTGTAGGCAATTTTCGGCCTATTTACTGGTCTACACCCTTAACATGGGGGAAGAGACAATTTCTTGTTGGGAATTAAGAATGCATAAAGTCAGCTTTGCTTTGTTAACCCTAACAGTCCTGAATCCTCCAATTTCAATACGATTTTTCACACCACCTAGGGTTATTAACGTACAACAGTGTATACATGCATTAAAAAAAACACCAACAAACCCAATAATCACACATTTTACATAACCACAAGGCTTTCCCCTTAAGCTCGACAAATTAACGCCATTCCTGGCTTGCAACAGAAAGTAATTCCCCGATCCAAACTCAATATTTGGACGATTCCGCTGTGAAAGAATTCCCTAATGTTTTCAACCAACAACAATGTGTTAAGTCATGTTCACGTCACGTTTGTTCTTGCTGGCTGTCGTTGTGACGTTGATTCCATAGTCACATTATGTGATTAAGTATGAAGATGGATTTGCTAAGCGGATGTGGGTCAAAGTCTTGCCGATACGTCATCAGCATTTTGAGTACCGAAGTCTGACGTCAGTTGCCACGACAACTGGCTCCAAACAAATAGAGATTTCGACTGTTTCTTTGTTAACAGCCAGTCATGCAGACACATTGACACAAAATAACAAAAGTATTCTGGTTCCAAACATTGCATTGACGGCATCACTTCAAAACTCTCTTGTGACAAGGCTATAAGGATTTATTACGGTGTCGCACCGTGTCGCATGAAATCCGTATCCCTGAAAAGCCGACTTAGTGGTTCTACTGCGCATGCCTAAGTGAAGATAATTGCGACAGTGACCGGTCACGTGAGAGGGTTTAACCAATAATAGGGAAGAGAAGCCAAAATTTCAGCGTTCACATAAAATTTAATCGGGATTGACCTTCGTGACCTTTTGCGAAGCGTGCTAAAAATCGCAAAGCTAGGGAGTCCAAAATAATTGCGAGTGAGGTTATCCGATTTATATCGTCCGCGATATGAGTGCAGCACAAGTTCTTGCGATCTAGATCTAGCATCGTAGAATTTCGAATATGGCACCCGCTCGAACTTCGCCATAAACTGGCTGATTTTATACATAGTTAAAAGAATAAATCTAAAACATTTGAATTAATGTGCACTTCCTGATCTATATACAACATCTGATCGTAGAAAATCAGAATAAATTGATTTCTACTGCGTCGTACATGTATTGTCCACGATTTTGCCTGCCCATACACATTATGTGTATATCGTTTTGACTACACACGCAACATTGACCGCCGAATCAGAATAATTAAATGACTCGTCTTACGAATGACGCCAAATTGCGACGAATAATTTCGCTAAATAGATAAGTGATGTACCAAAATAATCTTGAATAAATAAGCTTCCTAGGCAACTATTTAATTAATTACCAATTTGAGTGAAAAATAAATGGTAAAAAAAGCAATATTTTCTTCTCTTTCACGAAACCGCCTTTCCACTCGCCACTTCAGATCAAGCCTGCCGATAGGTAAACCGTAATACACTGACATTGCCAAAAAGATTTTTTTCCCACGACTTTTAGCATGCCTTTTAACGGCGTTCGGTAGCTAGGGAGTCAGTAGGGTTTGACACGTCATCGTGTAGATTTTTGCGGGCCAATCAGCGATGCGTATTAGCTTTGTGGTGGCGCTGTGGGCCACTGTGCAGGGTGAATGAGCAGTGTAAACCCTGTGAAGTGGTGGGCTTGGTTTACTATATGAGGGAAGACGTTTGGCGAATTTGAGCTCCATTGCCATATGAAAATCAGACTTCTATGAAAATCTGATTCCTTTTCCCTATTATTGGTTAAACCCTCTCACGTGACCGGCCACTCTCCTAATTATCTTCACTTAGGCATGTGCAATACTACCAATGAACCCGTATTTCATAGTGACTTAAATTCACGCTACACCGTAACTATTTGTAACGCCGTTTAGAATCAATGATCCAGATGATTTCTTTAATCATTAATGGCTATAGGCCTATATTACTGTAATGATGGTACAAAATGGGTAAATGTATGACATGTAAAATAAGCTAATAAAACAAATCATAAAGGTCATACATGTAAATTAGCAATTGATATTAAGGCTTTTAAAACACTGTACTGGGCGAATAAAGGGATCTATTAATGAACTTTGGTTTTTAAGAATCTTATGTAGGCCTACCATTATAAAATGTTTTAATGTAGGTTTTTAATGTATGGGGGCTCCAATTTTAACTTGGGCCTTTTTATTGTCATTTGATTTGGTACTTTTTAGTATTTATATTAATATAAAACGTACCAGTTTTAATCATTTTAATCATTTTTATCTATATAATGTCTATTCTATCTAGTGTATTTGTTGTGATTTAATTCCATGTTGTTTATAGTAATGTGACCTTTCAATGTAAGTGTTCTATTTGTAATTATATTTTTTGTTTATGGACCCCAGGGCCCCCAGGGAGAACAGTTCATTGACAACTGATGGGGCTACCCTGGTTAAATAACACGAAATAGATAAATAAATAAATAAATGGTTCAAATATTAAAGATTAAGCAAGTTCAAAACAAAAATCTCAGGAATTCAGGATTATCATCACATAGGCCTAAACTTTTTCTCGATAAAAATAGGATTACCAACCAAATTTCCATGTGATGCGGTATCCTAATATTGCTTTTGCCTGGTAATCAGCTGTTTGTTTGGCATGAAAATCACATGGAGGTTTGGCTAGTAACCCGTTTTCACTAAGCAAGACTTTGCTTAGCAGATATTTGTGCTTAGCAGCTCCGTCAAATTAGCTTATGTATTATACAATTATGTGTAAATTGCCGTAGAAAGATTTACGTTATAATTGATAATAGCAGCAGTTCCTTAGTAATGGCAAAAACCTTCGCCGCAGTGCAGAAGCTTCAAGTTATCAGGCAGGAAACAAGTTGTAAAACATTAACAGAATTACAGGATTGACATATTTCATATCCTTGAATTCCATTTGCTCGGCCATTTCAGAATTTAATTGAATTACTTGCTACCTTTTACAAAATGCCAGTTCGTGTCACATATCTTCTATAGCGCAGAACGTGCAGCGGCGGTTCCAATAATTCCATCGGCTTTAATTCAATTATAGGACCGTAGGCTTCGATGTACTTAACAATGAAAGCAATCCTCGTAATTTTTATACATAACTGGCGAACATAATTATATTCAGTGGAGAGACGGTTTTGGCAGAAAATCATACAATCCTTGCAATCTGAGAATAAAAACCAGAAAAAAATAGTTACTGTGAAATTTCAACTATTAATCAATCCATGGCATCGCTAGGCGCACATGACGAACACTCGGTTTGCATGTTTGCACGTTTACGGGTTTATGCGAAGTTAATTCGGAATTTAAAAATAAGCATTTTAATTCAAGAATTTCTTCTTCAACAATTTCAATCATAAGTCAATTCATTCAACAACTAAGGGTCATTTAAATGCTAAATAAAAAAAGCACGAAATCGGCAGGACTTTCAAAGTGCCACACGTTTCCCACGTTCTATCAACTATGCTATATTGTGTCCCTCCGAAATGGTCACCAATATGACCGACGTGAATTAAGTAAAAGTACAGAGGCCGACGTTTGGATCCTGCAGAATGTTACCCCTCAAAGCAGCGTTTTCCCCATTACAGTGTACCATAATTAAAATAATGACCTTATCCGTTTCGACTTGGCGCAAATGGTTTCCGCACAACAGGTGAGATACCCTCGCGATTCATTATTGAGAATACTTCTATATAATGCATCAATTTACAAGTCCCGGGTGTCCATAGGGACTTAAATCGCCACATGTCTCTGTAAAAACCGTATCCATGACAACGTTAAAAAGCCTATGACGTCAGTGCTGTTGCTTGGTTCCTGTAAAGTGGGCCGGCAAATGTAAAACAAAGTGGTTTTTTGTTAGACACCATGTACCAGATAACAATAAGCGTATATACACGACAGCTGACACGTTTGATGGCTAATTTGGATATTGCGACTTCAATCAGCAAAGCCAGGATTTTAAGGGAAAACCCATTACGCAAATGACATTTCCCAACTGTGTTGAACACTTACAGCCTTTCTATCATCAGAAGCGTCCATGTAACAGTGTAAAATAAGTGTAAATTCAAAAAAGCAGTGTATTAAAAAATCAAAACAGAATACGTTTTTTCGCAGTTCGTATGAGCAGCATCGTTTCAAATTTGTTCGGTCTAGTTGGTGTTTAAGATTCAGATTCAAATAAAGGTTAATTCAAAATTGACATTATGCACTATCAGGATATTTCCCTATGCTGTCATCATACAATACAAATCTTAATATAAAATCTTAATATGTTGTTAATTCGACATTGAAGTGCCTATAGATATAGTTCCTATCTTTTGCTTAAACCATAAGACCGCTATATGGTTTCCATAATTGCTTATGAAACAGTCAATTGTATACATTTGCTTGTTCTGAATAGTCATCCAGTTTCCGTTATTCCCCTCTACATCCAGTCATACCTGTCCTAAATAACTGCTACCACGCTATTCCTTCGCCTGCTGAACCACAAGGCTAAATGACCCCAGGAAAAAATCCCACGTACAGCAACCTACGCGCACACATTCCTGACCTCAATAGCAAACGTAAAGTCAAAAAAGGAGCGGGGAAAACACTCATGCTTGAGATATCTTTGAATCAGACTGACTCTCCCGCCAAAAACAGCCTTGAACTCGCCACAAGATGCATTCTGCCTCAGAGATCGCCACTGCCTTCAATCTCTCTTTAGAACGTCTTGAAAGCTTTCTGGATACGCGGATGACTTCAGACAACCTCCATGCACGGAGGCTGTCCCGGTGGAAATTTGAGCAATGCATGGCCAAGGAATATACACAATAGAAGAATCCACTATTTGTTTCTCCCCATTGTATGGGCGAAGAAAGCCGGAGGCAAGCACGTGTATCAACCTGACTCATCAGTGAAATTCGATGTCATAGGCCTTCAGAAATACATTTGATAAAAAGTGACGTGTTTGTCACTCTGGTCGTTAAGATGTTGATTTTGTTTTCTTTTTCTAGACAAGTTAGCAGGATTTGAATATACTTTTTAAGAGGTTTAATATAGGTTTTCTCGGTCAATTTCGGCAAATACGATTTAACTACTGCGCCATTCTGTTTCGCGCGAAATTGAATGCTGCTGAAAATGGTCATTCGATTTCGTTTTATGACGAGGCACAAGTACTGTTGCGTCATTCGATTTAACAAAATAACCGTGCAATTTAACAATTCAACAAAACAGCATTCAAATTCGGAGGAGATTTTCGATTCGTGTGTTTGGTCATTCAAATTCATTATTGGGCAGGCATTTCTGTCATTTTGTGCAATCCAAAATACGCACTGTTAAACTTTTGTTTCCTTTAGAATGTCAAAGGCATAAATACGGTTCACTTATTGGCACAGGAGTCGCTTTGCCGATGTACTTCGCCAGACGAGCTTTCGCTACACTTTTATACGCATAGGCTATTTCTAGAAATGGCAGCTCGTGGTAGCTATACGCAAGAGTGTCCCAGGTAGATCGAGATTGATTGGGGCCTTCGAGGGAAATGAGCAAGACTACATTGAGCTTGCGGTCAATTTGAACATCAACAAGTCCACAGCAAGATCAATTCTTGCAACATATTTGAGGACTGGAAGGCGAGAGACGCTGGTAAAAGGAGGAGCAACCCAAAACAAGATGGATGACTAGATGCGAAACTATCTGCAAGGCATCCTTGACGCTAATCCCATCTTGACACTTCAGCTTTCAGGGTAGAGCTCCGCGAGGGATCGCCGCCGCAAGACGAGTCGTCGACAGACAACGAGGGAGGAATTGCTATGTCACCTTCGCTGTTTCTAGTGAAGTCGGCTTGGTGCACCACCGAATCGCATTCGAAACTGTGACGCAAGAGAGATTCGAGGAGTTTTGGGCGGACTCAGTTCAAGAGTATGCTGCAGTGTTCCCAGACGACGAGCCCCCATACCTCATATACGACAATGCGAAGCCTCACGTGCGAGCCCAACTCCCTGAAGGTACCAGCTGAGGCGCCTCCCTCCCTACTCCCCATTCCTGAACATCACTGAGATGGCACATTCTGCATTCAAGGCTGCAGTTAAACGCACCCTGGGGTTACCGGAGTGGCAACAACGTGTCGGAGACAGACAGGCTGCCCGGGAAGTAGGAATGAACATGCAGCAGCGGAGGTGCGATCTCCCTCAACAAGCAGCCATTCAGAGCGTTGATGCCATCACCCAAGTCAAGTACATGCAGTTGTATCTATGCCAAGATGTCTGGCACGCCAACAGATTGATGGTTGAGGAAGAAACAACATAAATAATGAATTAAGAAACCAGGGAAGAAACCATAAAGTAACACCCAAACGATTACAAACGTTAATGTTTCACAAACACAAAAGCAATTTAGGTCTTGGTCAGTTAACCAATGAAGATTCCCCCCCCCCCCACCACCAAAAAACCAAAACAACAACAACAACAACAACAACAACAACAAACAAACAAAAAACAAGAAAAGAATAAAGGAAAAAAGAAGAGAATAAGATCTACCGAAAACATAAATGAATAAAGAAAAACAAAAGGTTTGACTGACTTAAAGGGAAGATACGAAACAGTTGTCTAGTACAATGAATTTGTTTTTCTCTTTGTTCGCATTTCTTTATCGTACTTATTTGAATTCTCATTTAGCGAAATTGATTGCCTCTTTACGAAATTAAATTGAAATAAAATAAATCAGCAAAAATCTCCAGTCGAACCAGCTTTGCTAAATTGAATGATGATTGTGCGTCACGAAAAAGAACGACGATATGCTAAATTTAACACATTGCTAAAGGAATTCGAATGCCTCGAAACGAAATTGAATGCCCAAATTCTGAATTTGAAACATCGCTTTAATTCGAACGCACGAAAATCGAATTGGTTGCTCATCATTTTGCCGAAATTGACCGAGAAAACCTATACTACTTTAGAAACCTTCAAATTGAAATTGAAATAATGAAATTGAAATATAAATTCTACGTGCATGGTTTGGATTGACGCTTCGTTGTGTATCCCATATGGAAACTACTCCTGCGCGTCGCTAGCCATTCGATAGAGGTATAAAACACTGCAAAGCGGCCATCTTGACTTCATATTTCAAAGATCAAGGGCCGTTTCTGAATTACTTGCCTGCGATGTAAAAGCACACTGGTAGTGGCTGCAGCCACACCGCATAGACTTGTGTGCAATTTCAAGCCGTAGTCAAGTAATTCGGACACGGCCTTAGATTAGGCAAAAACAGTTGTCATACAAACGTCAAGCTGACCAAGCTCAGTATGACCTTTGACATGGCTTCCAAGCGTTCACAATGGTTTTATTGGTTATGGAAGGTGCCACTTCAGAAAGACGCATTAAATAATTGAGTTCCTTATTTGATATCTGCACCTTTGTCCAAGTCTGAATTGTGCACGACCACTGCCCACCTGTTTTTACGCTTGGCGGGAAGCCGTTTTCCGAGGCAGGAAATTCACGAACTAAGGAACCAGCTGCCCCATTCTGCAATGTCAAGAGTTGTTGGTATAACCATGGAGGTATACCTCCATGGTATAACTTGCAGAAGTTCTTTGCTAAAAATCTTTTTTTTGTAAAGTTCGATCGGGGCAAAATTATTTGCACAGCCCGTCCTGCACATAATAAGAAATAGACACTCGTGCATGAAATGTATCACAATCAGGCACAATGGTGTCATTTATTTTTTAAACGCTACACAAACGCAGAATTATTGTGACATGTGCTGTGTGGCTTGAATTGCGACTAGCTTACATAATCGTGCTATTTATTTGAAAACGAAATAGATAATCCTTTTCGAATGACAAGGATTGTTTGTGTCATTCATACATACAAGATATTCCTAAACTCTAAAAATAATTGTACCATTCCATACCAAAAAGCTAACAAGTAGGTACTTTAGGAAATAAATTTCCTCATTCGTATCATCTCAAGTGGCCCCCAAATATCACACTTTAGGTTGCTCTTACGCATAGAATCGGACACATTTCAAGAGTACAACCCAATGATCTCCATGTACAAAAATAATTCATTGGCCAGACAGATCGTTGGTTGTTCAAGTTGACGACACCGTCCGTCATTTTTCCACTCCACGCGATGTGCGAACGTAGGCCTATACACTGTTAAAACGCTGTTTAAAAAGTTGTTTAAACAAGTTAAACAACCAGGTTGTTCATGTGCCCTGCTTAAACAACTTTATTGGTTGTTTAAGCAGGGCACATGAACAACCCGGGTTGTTTAAAAAGTTTAAACAGCGTTTTAACAGTGTACATAAAGCTAGTATAGTACAAGCACGACGTAAGCATGCAGACAAGCAGCATGTTCCACAAGTGGTAATATGGCGGCTGTTGTTGGAGACAGTTGTTCGTACAGTGCGCAACAGCCAATGAGCCATCCAGTTTTTATAAATTGAGACCAGTGGTACAACCACTACTTTTTTGTTTACGAAGAGTATAGGCCTACTATCAACAGCGGCAATTCAAACGCATTGTGCTCTCGTGTCTGAAAACATTCAAACCAAAAACAAATCGTTGGTTATAATGTGATCAAATATTCATCCATTATTATGCTTGGCTGCCAGATTCCACTGACTATCGCATGCTTGAGACTTCCAATATGAACGGTTGACCGAAGACTCTTGTGAAGGTCACTCGAAACAACGGGAAGTGGTCACGGTACTACATGTATATTAATATGCTCGCTCGTTGATATACTTAATATTTTTTTCAAGATCAACACCCGATATTTGTCAATATTTTTAAGCCTATAAATATGCAAGTTAATGCACAGCTCCGCATAAACATAATAACATTTATTTTGTTTTATGTAAATTAATGAACAACCTCGTAACATTCAGATACATGTAGGCCTACACGTACGTTTACCCATAACAGCTGAAATTTAAAAAGATAGTCTGGTTACCGATCCTCTATCATCGAAATGTGATTTTTATGGGTGGGAACATGAGTCCGAATTTTAGCACGGCGCCTATAGAGTACCGAAGTCTGACGTCAGTTGCCGCGGCAATGGTTCCAAACACATGCAGTTTAGAATGTATTCTGGTTCCAAACATTGCACTGATTGACATCATCACTTCGGTACTCTATAATGCACGCTTCTAAAGCAATTACACTTGACGAACCGAGTGCACAAAAAGGCACCAAAAAAATATATATATATCTGTCTTTCTAACGAATGAGTCATGCTACAAGTGAACAACGCCCCTGTAACAAACGATCAGATTCCAACATGACATGCCACACCGCTCCTCAAACAGACAACGCTACAAGCACGGCTATGTTTTTAGCGTCGTTACCTTGGCAACGGCAGTACCACCATCCGTCGCATTAAATGGTGCGTGACAGAGGCGGTATTATTATGTTAATGACCGTGTAATACCTCAAAGAGGATTGTTCTTAAAAATTGTTGACATAATGCCTGCATGTTTGCCTGCTTGAATTATTGTGGCCGAGTCCCACATTAAATGTTATACTTGATTTAAAACGGAAGTATGGTGCTTATATCGCGCTTTTATATTAAATTGTCTTGAGCGCTTCTATGGCTAAGAAGGGCAAAATTGCCAGAAAATGGATTTTAGGTTTTCACGAAGAGACGAATTGAACTCCGTGTTAATACAGTATGGCTGTGAAGGGCAAAATTGCCAGAAAATGGATTTTGGGTTTTCACGAAGAGACGAATTTGAACTCCGTGTTAATACAATAGGGCTATGAAGGGCAAAATTGCCAGAAAATGGATTTTGGGTTTTCACGAAGAGACAATTGACACTCTGTGGGGCAAAACGGGCCATTTCTCGCTTCTGAGTTTTCACGAACAGACAAATGTATTAATCAATTAATAACTCTGTAATTAATTGACTTATCGCTTTAGCTGCCAATTACTTGTGAAAGCTTGAGAACTGAACTTTAACATAGTGTCAACACTGAATCAACATGTGGTATGAACACAGGTAATATCTTCAATTTAAAAAGTGAGCAGCTTAAAACCTGATTTTCTTGTAACTTTAGTTTAGTGCGGAGAGGCAAAATTCGTCTGTTCGTGAAAACTGTAACGAGATGATTCGAGTTGCTTCAATTCATCCGATTTCCAATATTTGCGTACTAAATGCAACAAATTTGCAAGTTTTGAGAGGTCGAATGATTTGAGATATTGGATTACATACCTTACTTTGGTTTTCTACTTCTTTATTGAACAAACGGCAGGGCAGGACGCATGCGCAATCGAATCGGTCACACGGATCCGCACGTGCAACTAAAGAACGCTATGCCAAAGTTCTGTGCTAAAAAATCATTTCAACGACTGCAAGTGTGGCTCGATGCCGCGAAAATGGTCTCTCTTGGCCACCATACCATTCCCATAATTCAACAAAAATGGCGTTGTTTGACCCGGAAATTAAATCTTTTGAAGCAACTCGAAGGACTTATCCATCAAAACGATTTAAAGATATCTCTAAATCGTTTTGATGGACAAGTCCTTCGAGTTGCTTAAAATGTATTTAAAGATATCTTTAAATCGAATTAAAGATATCTTTAATTCGATTTAGAGATATCTCTAATTCATTTAAAGATATCTTTAAATCATTTAAAGATATCTGTAAATGTATTGAAGATATCTTTCATTATTTAAAGATATCTTTAATTATTTAAAGATATCTTTAAATAATTAAAGATATCTTTAAATAATTTTTAAAGATCGTCGCGTAACTAATAAATGTTAACTCGGCTCGCCATAATTTCGGGTCCTTTTACTGCGTAAACGGCTAAGGCGACAATACAACAATGCGACCGAACGACGCGACAATGCGACGACACGACGCGACTATGCGACCGCACGAACAGTTCAAAACTATGCGACGGTACGACGCAACTATGACACGGCACGACGCGACTATGCGACCACAAGACGCGACAATGCGCCGTTGACGGCGCAAGAAATGGCTGCGGACCCAAGCAACAATGCTATACACGCGACGCGTAAATGACAGCAATGGAGTTCCATGACTTTTAGCTGTGCCGCGTAGCTAGCTGTGTCGCGCCACGGCGGCTCCGTGATATACACTGGATGGATCGGAAAGAGGAAAGGGAGGGGAGAATACGACTAGTACTAGTAGTGCGCACCTCTCCCTCTTAACGGATATTTCTCGCCCCCTTTTGTTTAATAATAGAAGTGGAGGGGGGGGGGGGGGGGCGGGGGTGCCCCACGGCCCCATACCCCCAGCCCCCGGCGCCATGAATAAACATATCTATAATAACAAACAAGAGTGTTTGCATGATTATATACTGCAACTGTTAAACCGTTTTTGTCGTTTGTATTTATGTTTTTTTTGACACAGATCACAATGATGATTGAGCTAATCACCAGAGTCGACAATTACAGCTCAGGATTAAACCTGCTCATGGTTCGCCTCATGATGGCGCACTCCATCTTTTACCCGGCGGTCTACGCCACTCTCTGCGTCAACTACAGGCAGGCCTACAAGTGGGCCCTCAGCCTGCCGTTCCATCCGTGCGGTTTAGAATGGCACGAGCGCCCTCCCTTGGGCATTTCCGGTAACTATTTTACATACTTCCGGTAAATACTTTTAATATTTCATCAAGCTTTCCGAGTTGGAAAATTAAATTATCATCAATGGATTTATTTGGAAACAATGACACGGAATGTACACTTTTCGAAACGGCCGCCATCACAAGATGAACACGCCCGTGGCGGGACATGCAGCCAACATGGCTTGTATGAAATACCATTTTACACATACAAAAAGTATGATGGAAATGTTTAATTACACACAGCAAAATCAACAAGCTTCTTTTTGACGAGTGGTTTTGCCACAATTCCTGCATGTTTAATAAACTCTTTAGATACTGACAATTTGGGAGAGACCGCCAACATAGGGCAAGATAGCTCAGTTGGTAAAGTGCCGGTACGGTAACCCGGAGGTCGCAGGTTCGAATCCCTCTCCTGCCAGTTTCTTTGTTCACTTTGAAAATGTATTCAAATTTACCTAGTTAGTTTCCCTTGTGGATTGTTTGACAAAACTCTTTCCTGGATTAGCATATAGACAGTGATTTCACAAACTCACCCAAAATTGGTGAAAGAAGCCAGCGAAACTCACAGGAATGAGTTGTAACTTCAATGGGACGACTATAGAAGAAATGAAGAAGTCACGAAACGAAAATAACAAAATGAAGACGCACGAAGCGGCATCATGCCATGGCAGCTGCCGCAGAAATAAGCCCACAACTACTTGTTAATTATTCTACGCTCAACAGACACCAGGATTTCTTGTAAGTGCACTTGCAGTCGAAACTTCACAGACACACACACACACACAGTCCAGCAAATTAATCCCCAATCCATATCAAAGCTGTCAACCAAATGCATTATAATTATAATATTATAATTTCGCAAAGAAGGACGTTTGACAATTAACAATTGTTGACTGCCGTGATGTTGGATATGACATTTTTAACACCCGAGGGACGCACAGCACCCGAGGCGAACCCATTTTTGTCCCAGTTCAAATTGCCTTGCTCGCTCGGTACGAAGTCTCAGAAGCAACACAATAGGGAGCACTTCTTATGTCGATTCCACAGTGTTTTGTTCAGGACTGGTATCTTGTTATTCCGTACCTTCCTCTTGTCTGCTCCCACTATAGTTTACTATGGTCAACATTGTAGGTGAAAATTGCATAGGTACCAATGATACAGCTCAATAGCTAGCTGGCTGATGTGTGATAACATGCTTGGAGTGTGCCAGTCGTTTTTATAGACCGGACACGTGATCGTTCTAGGCCAATCAAAATACAGTATCCAAGACGGCGATATGACAAATATTAGAGCAAAAAAATGCAAGAAAAAAACAGCTTCGGGAATGTGTGAAGAAATAGTGTATGTCAACTTTTGACCGCGCCTGTATATGATTACTTTACTGGAGGCATGGCCTAAGAATTGTTAGCTTTCGGAATGTTTTTCACCAAGAATAAGTACCGGTTACACGTTTATGCAAATTAAATCAAGTGATCGTCTGACCAGTAAACTTAACTAAAGTCGGTTGGATACACAAACCCAAACGACGAAAAGATCGTGCACGATTAATCAAAAATAACCACACATGCAAAATTAAATCAAACTTAACTACCTCGTAGATATTTTAAAAGTCGGTTGGTTGCAGAAGTTAGGTAGAAGATGATACGTATACAGTTATGTATAACTGCAGAAGCAGTGTTTTCTGCAACCATTATCACAAGTACTATTCGGAAATAAAATCGAAACTTAGCTATTTTTAAAAAAAGTATTGCAAGATCCCGTCCCTTTAAGTCCCTCGATGGTCAATGACCATGAGTATTTATGACCAATCTGTTCACGGAGAGTCGCGTTTTTTTTCTCTTGCCAAATTTTCGCTGCATCGTCTGCCAGAGGCAAGACATTTTAAGACTTCACTCCACGCAGGACTGCCGCTAGACACTATTATTTGCGTTTCCGTAAACGCATCCGGTAATCTACGAAAATGATTTTCGAAGAATTTGTTGGACGGAGGCATGACGGTGTCTCACCTAAACTTGAGATGACTTAAGAATACCCCTGCGGGAATTCAAAACATGATAGATCATAATATGCTTTACAAGGTTGCCTTCTGCGTCATGTTATTGAAGTGGAGTTTTTAGTGACTTAAAAAAGGGGGAAACAAGCATTCAGTTGAATTTCACTTTTCTTATTTTGTTTTTAGTGAGTGAGATGCATCGTATCTCACACCAGATGGCTCTCGAGGAGTGGGAAAGCCCAGGTTTGAACAGACGCTTGTACAGCAAGCGACCATACCTAAAACGGTCCGCTACGGATAGCCTAAAGGGCGCCGCCAACGTCGAGAGCGACACAGGACAGGACAACGCAGCCTTCGAGAGACACGAGATCACCAGCTCGGACCGCCAGGCCGCGGAGGACGGACTAATCACGGTGGAGACAGTCCACGAGATCGCGGCGGGGGGAGCTATCGTCGACAACCTCGCACCCTCTGTGAGCGTTAATCACATTGTGCCCGTTGATAGTCCACCCTTGCCTAATTGGAGACCGAGAGTGCGTGAAGAGAAGAAACAGGGAGTGTGCGCCCCCAGGCGGCCGCTGGAAAACCAAACCTCGGATAGTGGAGTGGACGTAGATTCGATACATCTTGATAGCGCCCCCAGCGGCAGTAACAGCCCAGCTGTTATTCGATTGCAAACGGTTGAATCCGAATCGTCCACATCAGTGTCAGACGCGACGGAACATTTAATTCGTGTGGAGGATGCTCGTTACAAAGAGACAAGTTTTGCATTAGAACCAAATGATCAAAACACCGTGAAATCAACGCACTGTGCACCAAAAATGAAGGGAAGTAAAGCAAGTGATTCTTGTGACAAAATGATGGAAACTCGGGCAAGTGATTCTTGCGATCGGTCAAGCACAAAACATGAAATTTTGATAAACGGTGAGCAAAGATCAGAACACATCAATGAGAATCTTGAACATGGAAAGCATGGAGTAAGAACAGCAAATGATGATGCAGGAAAATATGACACAATTTTAGAAACTCGTCACATAGCAGCCGAAACGGATGCTGAAACGTCTGGCACGGCTGAGAAATCGAAACTTTTGGATTTCAGCTCTTCAGGATATAGCATCAAAGAGACCTCTGCGGGGAAAAGCAGTATTCTAAGGATCACGCCGTGCTCAGCCGGTGAACATTGTCAAGGCGTGGTCCGAATACACGTTGAGGTAGTTGAACTTCGACCCGACTCGCCTCCTCTTTCCCAAGATACCTGCACCTTACAGAGCAGCACAAGGCAATGCCGTGTCAAATCAGCCAATAAGAAACCTTCCCTGAAATTCTGCATGCAGAAGAATCGATTTGTTCCTAGTACGTCGAGTTTCGAGGAAACGGATTCCTTTTCAATTGATCTAGGTGGACAAAATGTAGACAACGCAAAGAAGCCCGTGGCAACTCCACAGCTCAACCTACCAGATGCAGACGACGCATCACAGAATGGAGAAATGACTGATACCGAGGCTGAAAGAGAGACCATGGCAACAAACGGTGACGTCGACGAAGGCAAAGTTAGTGACGACCCGCCCGCAAAAGGGTTTAAAAATCGCCGCATGAGGGCGAGCCGTGCGCTCAGGGAGAGCGCCCGCTACGACGATGACATTGTGAGATTCAGTGAAATGATCATGCGCAGACAGAACGAGGACAAACTGGCGGTAAAAGAGGTGCCTACGAAAACCGAGGCCACAGAGTCACTTCTGGTTCCGGATGGGTCAAAGGTGACAGTGACAGACCACATTGACCTTTGATCATTACGGACACTGAAGTGTTCTGCAACTAAATTGTTGAAAACATCATTGTTGGCGAATACAGGGTTTGGGTTGGAACATCAACAGGGAAATATGCAGTCTTTTGGGTCCGCTATGGAGATATTTTCCTCACCTTTGAAGGAACAAAAGTACAAAATACACACCAACAGTATGAAATCTGACAAATATAAATCTACAAAAACATTCCATTTTGATAACGCTTTTATAATACCAACCGTTTTGTGGATAATGTTGAACCTGCTGTAATAGTTTAGATACAGAATTACAACATAATTTTCGATTGCATGCTATAGTACTTTTTGTTTATTTATTTATTTCATTTTATATCTTAGGACATTAAAACCAAAAATTAAAAAGTGTGTGTCTGTCCCAATATAAATTAAAAGCAAGAGGCAAGAGCAAATTAAGGAAAAACATTAAGCCAAAAATACTATAATTTTAAAATGGAAAAATATCCAAATAATAATGCCTGCAGCAACTACAGTGCCTAAGTATTTTTGTCGCTACGATCACTTAATAATGTCACATGTAGATCAGTGTTGTAGTCAAGACCATCACAAGACCACACAAGACCCTGCAAGACCAGCACAAGACCAGCACAAGACCAGCACAAGACCAGCACAAGACCAGCACAAGACCAGCACAAGACCAGCACAAGACCAGCACAAGACCAGCACAAGACCAGCACAAGACCAGCACAAGACCAGCACAAGACCAGCACAAGACCAGCACAAGACCAGCACAAGACCAGCACAAGACCAGCACAAGACCAGCACAAGACCAGCACAAGACCAGCACAAGACCAGCACAAGACCAGCACAAGACCAGCACAAGACCAGCACAAGACCAGCAATCTTAATCCAAGTCTTAAGCTATTCAAATGAACTGTAACAAAAGCATTCCTTTGTCATGGTTTATGCCTGTTACTTGTGCCTGTTACAAACTGGTCTTGTGAATGGTCTTGTGCATGGTCTTGTGCCTGGTCTTGAAATGGTCTCGACTACAACACTGATGTGGATATAATTTTTCTCAGCAGATGTGTGTGGATGTATTGGATTTTGTTTCCTAGATATCTCAAATATTGACATGTTAATTTTGATATAATTGAATGTTTTATCATGTTGCCCTCATGGGTATGGTTTTGGTTGTTTGTACAATATTCATTGGAACCTTTTCGCTGTTTTAAAGTTTAGTTCGTAGATATAACAGTTATTGATATTCATTTTGATTTCGTTGAATGTTGAGAATAAATATAAATGTAACAGGAAAATGCACTAGGCCTTATTGAATAGGCACAAGGGCTTATTAAATATAGGCACAAGGCGCGATGCGCGCGACGATGTCATTTTGGCGGTTCTGGATAAGTGCTTACCTTTTAAACCGTGGTAGCTACCTGACCTAAGATATAGACGTCAGGGAATCTTGAGGTCAGGTAACCAGACTAGTATGGGGGGGGGGGGGGGGGGGGCATTTTGCTTCTTGACACTTGCAAGACATCGACCAGTTGGTGTTCCCCTCAAGAATACGTAATTAAAACGCAACTTGTACGGGTTATACATAATGCCAAGTTGAGGCTGATTAACCCAGCCCAGCTCCATAGTGGTTTTTCCTTTTTCAGAACCGAATAGTGCGCCAAGAACCCACTGTGCTGACAGTTTACAATCGTATATGCAACACATGCTGCCGAGTCTTACAATCTATCCATTTTATACCCTCAAGTCACCCTTAATAGAGACAAAAAGTAGTCCGCGTTTGTATGATAATCGGCTGGGCGAAAAATGATCTACTTACTAATTTTTTAGAGATATGCACCCGTAAAGCTTTTTGGTCTCTATCTGCACTTAATCAACGGGACTACTCCATGATCCTGGCATTGGCAGCTGATCTGCATGACAGTGGAGTCAGTAAAGCTTTCATTGTTTCTATGGCTATCCATTCAATGATGCGTTGCTATGGTGAGAGGTAATTCTATCATTCCCAATGTAGTGTATTGCCTCAAACTGAATTAGGGAGGGAGATTGAAGATGGGAGATGGTGTGGATCACAAGGGCTTACGTCTTGTAATATTTGACTTTGTTGAATCTGCTATCCGTGCTATGAGTGAAAATATGGATCTCCCCCTACATACAATACGAATAATGGAAGAAAACTGTATTTTTGAAAGAAAAGGGACTACTAACTACATCGTGCATTTTATTTGGTATTTTTTTTCATTATGTGCTATACCGTACGCGCGCGATATTTATACTGTAGAATGTGAAAATTATTAAATCGCTTTGGCCTATATGCCTATCGTCGGTCGATTTTAATGTCCAATGGGAAACGTCATCCAATGCTAACAAAATAATTAGTATAATTTGTCCATAGAAACAATGAGAAAACTAGCAGGAGTGGGATTTAAACCCTTCGACCTCCGGAATACCGTATTTGCGCTCTACGACCTGAGCTATATTGCCATGTGGGCGGTCTTCCAAATTGTCAGTGTCTTTGTTCGGTAGGCGGTAGTCAGAAGTCGTATCCTCATTGAGTGATCCCACATTGCCGCTTCCCAGGTTGTATCGTAAAATTGGGCGTGATTCCTGGCTATACGGCATTCTGGTTTACTAGCGCACCCCCACCCCCCCCCCACGAACAACAGGGGTGAGATTGGCCAAAAATGAAAAATCCACGAGGACCCCAGATCAACGTCTATAGTTTGTATTTGCCTAAAAGTAAAAGCACCCCCGTAAAATATCCGTTTTTATTGGTCTATGTCCACTTTTACAGGTAAAAACACCTTTAGGAAAACATCTCAGGAATTCCAGATTGCAAAAGAGATTCTTTAAAGATTTTGAAATCCTGACAAAACATCCTGAAACCAGGAAAAATCCTGGCAAATCTCACCCCTGTGGAACAAGGATACTGTCGGTAGAGCGCCGGTGCGGCATTTCGGAAGTCGCAGGTTCGAATCCCACTCCTGTCAGTTTTCTTTGTTCACTTTGAAAATTCGTCCGAAAAAGTAAGTTTTCCTTGTGGTTTGTTTGACGAAAAATAATCAGCAATTCAAGTAAAAAATGTATTTTCCTGGTTGATACACCAACAAATACGGACATTCCGGAGAGCGCTAAATTTTACTGATAGTTTATGGACAGAGAGGTGACTGAGGAAATTATTCAAAGCAGACTGAGATTATGATCAATCACCAAACGATGGCAAACCTTATCGGGTTACTGTGTATTGTAAACACAAATCCAATGGTTCAGATTTCTCTAAAAGAAATACAGTACACAAACATAAACAGAATCGTCTGCAAGCAAGGTAATTAGTTTAACGCGGCCAAATGATTTTAATGCGATGCAAAAATGTTAGAAATACACACCAGATAAAAGAGTTAGTACATTTGAATTTCAGGTGGACTTATTTTAATATAGAATGTTATTTTATATTTTATATAAATATATTTCGGCTAGCTAAATTTAGTGGGTATAAAACTGCTGTTTGTAAATCATAAAAATGGCCCACTGAATTTGGAGAATTCTTGATTAGTGTCACGGTACATTTTCCTTTTAAATGGATGATTTAAGATAATCATATATCAACAAAGATTTTATGTGATGTAGTAAGACACAAAGAGTACATTATAGTTCAAGCGAACATTTGCAATAGTCACAGAAATCTTATCTTAAAGAACAGCACAATCTAACAGTCAGGCGAATTTTTTGTTTATGAAGTTTGACGCACGTTGAGCTAAAGATAGTTTCAGAAGTGGACAGATATTCCATGGATTAAACACATAATGCACGAACGGGAACGTTAATCTGAAAGATTTTCTCTGTGCAAAGTAAAGAAAAACACAGATGATAGCACTAATCGGCCTAAAGGTTGAAAGAAATTGAATTTATTTTACATGATTTAGTGTCGTGACTGTATTTTAAATGCCATGGAAGTTAAAAAGAAAATAATTCATTGCACGTAATTCTATGATGGTCCAACACCATAAAAAAAACACACGAAAGTACGGCAAATTCTCCATTATAATTCGAAGCATGGTTTTGGAATGGATTGTTATTGAAACAGAGCATACCATGACTGCAAGATTGATGTACAACTTTACAGTGACAACGTCCGGCAGTAACCTACCAACGGCACGTGATTTCCCAGTCAAGCTATTGAAAAAGGCGGGAAACATCATGCTTCAATGTGACATCGCATTGATTATTACACGCGCGCCTGGCGTCCTCAACAGGTGATCAGTCATGAGCGACCAATTAGGAAGTTGTGTGAGTTTAGACTTGTTTATAGTCGTCTGGTTATTGGCATAGGCAACGCGTGCATAAAATCTGCATTAACTACACAAGTTATGATTGTGTAGGCCTATACATATATGCTACTAACCAATTTGCATGCATAATTGTTTAGTGTACCCTGTTAATATTGTTCATCAGCTTTAAGTTTACGGGATGACAAGAAGGTAGAAACATTTCGTATCTAGCATAACATATTTTAATATTGATGCCATCTCCAAATTGTGCTGGGATAGGGCAATGATTCCAACAAAAGAAACTGTAATTCATAAAGATCACATGAATATGATTTGACATAGTGGTATAAAATCACTTTCAAACAATAAGGATGACGCTTGTTCTGATCCTAATTGGAAAGTCATTTTGATGTTTGATTTTGTACAAGATGGAGTCAAATATTTGCGTTTTCGTTTGATAACCTTAGGCCTACACTTTTTGGCCTTTACCCAAACGTTACATGAGTTATAAATTAACACGATGATTGCTGCATCCAACAAACCGAGCACTATATCAAATTTGAGATCCAAAGTGAACTAAAGTACACGGCCAGCAGTCACGAGGTAAATGACCGTACATCCATTAAGCTCTCGACCCAATGAATAGAAAAAAACACAGCCAATGCTGTTTTCTATTGTATTTTACAGAAAGTCATCAACAGAGTCAGACTTCCATTTCGATGATTACTTCCCAGTTCCCTGAAGATTTGACGGAAAGTAAATCACATTTGCATCCAAATCTGCTTGCGCAAATGCCATATGGCCTTCAATGTACACTTCCCGTACACCAGGGAATGAACTTTTCGTAGTTCACAACAATTGCTTTTAGAATAATCTTTAGCTTGATGCTCATATTTATCTTACAGACGGGCAAGTAAAATAAAGTTGCTTCAACAGTTTACATATAGAAGGAGAAGTATGTAAAAACACATGGAGTTAAGTCGTTTGAGTATATACCGAATCAAGAATATGAATTTGATTTGATTTACTTCTGACTGATGTATTCATATTCTGAGGGTTTGACCGTTCTTGCGGAATATATCAATGATCAATCTTTGATTGAAACTGCAACATGAAAGTGTGAAATATTTGACAAATATTTTCAAATATATACGACTGCCTTTCGATTCTCTAAAAACGGTGTACAGTTATAAACGGATGCTTCTATTCAGCCAACTCAGTGCCCCAACCTTGTAATTTTGGAATAATTCGTATTACAAAATCCAGATCAAAATCCATGTATGTGAAACGTTATATCATGTTCATCAGATTTTTGTTAAAACTGTCAGTTGGATTATCAACAGACCAAATTAGTGAATTCTAATGTCTCAGATTAGCAGGACATTTTATAAAACTGCACACAAAATCTGACAGGTATCAGAAATGCGCGACAGGCAAGATTCGGCTATTGACAGGCAATGGAGTTAACATTATAATCTTAAGATTACTTTTCTTTTTCAATAACAAGTTTAATTTAACGATGGCTTTGGAGAGGAAACACAAATACATTTTGTACACGATGTCCTATATACGGATTTAATATATTCATTGGCAATTCACAATACAGTGCGCCACTAAATGCTTGCGCCGGTCCTAAGGATATTATTTTCAGGATAGTAGTATTTAAAAATTATTCGCAGGTTTGGTAAATACAAGTAATATATATAAGTAACATACACGGTAAAGAATCCGTCTTTCCAATGACAGTGAAAGTTGCTTCTTTAATAGGGAGAAACTCGTGCTGGTGCATGCACTGCGTTGGGAATCTTCCAAATGTATTGCAATATTAAGGTCTAGATTCCTTAAATTGATGACCTAGATTTGTGCATGTAACAAACGTTATTTTCAGCGGTCCTCGATAGTATTTATTGGGGGAAAATATCCTCGATCAGAATATTGTAACGTGGGGTAAATGCTATCAACTACCTGAAGATGTTAGAATTAACTGCATCAGAATTAAAATAGATTTGAAGAATTGACACTTGAGGTTAATAAGAATGACAATGTGAAATGTGAGATTCATAAACTGTTCAATTACATGTAACTCTACATATTCTGAATCCTTTTTGATCGCGTTTGCTTCTGTGTGCAGATCGCAAGTAGGTAAAAAAGAAAACTGTTAAAAGACAAACTGTCACAAAAACAAAACCTCTTGGGAGGAGTCCGAGTTGATAGGTTCAAGAATAATTCTCTCGGACCGAGACCTTCTATATTTCTCCCGCATATCTTTGGCAGTTATTGCTAGTCCTGCCCCGGCGGAGTATGCCCGAGGCCTGCCTGTCTGATTCGCCCACGGGTCACCCTCATCGGCAAGACTGTCCAAAGCTGCTCTGAGGCTTTCCGTATTACTCATCGTTTTTCTCGCGGGATCATCCCCGTCATTCACTTCTCGCGAGACTTCCTGAGAGCCTTCCATAGAATCGTCAGTACTCGTGACATCTCGCGAAAGATCCTGGCTGGGCAAGGTTTCACACTGCTCGCCCGCTTTTATTGTCTCGCAAGATTGCAGATCCTGCGAGATTTTTCCCCTTGAATTTTCAGTCCCAACACTAACCTCGCCGTTTGCGACCGTTGGTGGCGCTGGCGTGGAGTTTACCTGCTCGATCATGATCATGTCCATGTCGTATTCTATAGAGGCGTCAATGGAGGAAAGGGTGGACATTTTGGACATCACGCTGCTGTTACGCGAAGTGACGTAACCACTGTACTCCGAAATGGCCTCATCAGTTGTGTCCGTGTCACTGGAAATGTTTTTGAAGGCAAAAGTGCTAGAAGCCTCCTCCCTCTCGATTGCCCTTTTTAGCAATTCCTCCTCCTTGGTGAGAGGATTCTCTTCCAAGTCTATGCTTGAGCTCTTCTTAGTGCTTCTCTTGTCTTTCGATTTCTTCTTGTGCTTCTTGCTAAGTTTCTGCGGTGTCTTGGTGTGAGTAGTAGTGATTTGATTGAATGGCTCATCTGACATTAACTCCTCATTGAGTTGCTCAGTTGGCTTGCTAAAGTCAGAAACTGGTACCTTGGCAAAACTGGTTTCCTGAACTTCTTCACCTTCCTCTTCCGGGATATCATACAACTCGCCCGAGCCTTGCATGCTCGACATCTCGGACAACATCCTATCCCTCACCATCCTATCCCTTGACCTTGGTCCGTGACCCTCGCCCTGATCTTTGACCGGCGAGAGCTTCACGCTATGCACAGTTTCCTCTTTTTCCATCGGCACAGAGCTTCGCCGTTTCTTCTTGGTCTTTCGACCCCCCGCCGAGTCCGCTACGTCACAGCTTTGGGATCCCACGAGTCCACCGTTCCTAAGGCGCTTTTCCCGCTCCTCACTTTTAGCTTTCCCCTCCCCTGGTTTGAGTTTCTTCCTAGATCTCTGTGGCCTCTCCACTTCCTTATTTTGATCCCCCTTTTCTGAATCCGTTCTGGGAATGCTCAATCCCCCGTTTTCGATCTCCACCTTCACCGTGTGAACAGTTTGATCTTTATCCTGACTGCTTGATCGTTTCATCCTCCTCATTGCTGTGTCCTTTGGCCTGGAGTTTCTCTCGAGCTTCCGGTGGTGGTTCCGGAGGCTGTCTGCTCTGTCCACAGAAAGAAATTGAGAGCTCTCCTTTGATGTATCATCTGGGCTGACTGGAGGGTAGGTGTCCGGGTTGTTTCTCCTGCAGGCCTTTTGAGCTAACCACAGTGCTCGCCTCTCCTTGGAAGACAGTGCCTTCCTGCTTCCATCGTCCTCCTGGATGTACGCCTCGTTGTCGAAGTCCAGCGAGTCTGTGCTGAGGATTCCGGCCAGCTCCAGACTCCGGATGTCCTGCTCCATGGAAGCTGTGATGCCGTACTCCAAGGCGTGTTCATCGTCCATGTCTATGGAGAAGGAGAGGTCGCGGTAGTCGAGGTCTGATTTTCCCAACTCGTCCTCTGGATCGGCGAAGTTGTCCAAGGAATCAATCGTCTCCTGCCGCTGGATGCCACCTGTCAATGTGGAAATTTAAATCAACTGTTATTTCTTTAAATTAAAGTATATGGGACGGTCACTGAAGTACTATACATGTATAGCAATTTTTCTTGTCCGGATAGCATTTGTGTACTCCAATGCCATAGGCACATTTTAGTGGGGGTATAGTGAAACCGTTTTGATATGCTTCTAATAATGTTGAATCCGAAACCATGCATATTAGAGGTTGGAAAAATTAATCTATTTAGGACTACATTTGTACACAAACCGGAACACATGGTCGTACTTTCCCAATACTTCCGAGGACAATGCTTTGTGTTTCCGATTATTCCTTTAATATAAACTAACCCCATAGACTAAGCACGTATTTTTACGTCCGAGGAGCGATTTCAACAAAAGACCGACTTGCGAGGAGAAGAAAGGTTCCTTTGTATTTTCTTTCGCCTCTTGTACAGAACCTGTAGCAAAACGACTGTAAAAAAGGGTCGTGTTCGAATCCCTTTTTCATACCGTTTGTACTTTTGGCGGGAGCGTTGACATACCTAACAAGTTATCGGTGGACGCAGAGGTCTATACGGTGAAAGCTATGTGGCGTCTATTTTTTAACCATTCGTCCACTACAGACGCCACATGGTGTTAATCTAACACTGCAGTATTGGCATTGTAAAAGCGCTCCCTGATGCCACAACTTAACCTGTTTGCTCAATTGTAAGAGTCGCATGCATGAAAGATAACTTTGACCATCTGAAGCGCGTGCGTGCCAAAACCAGCTTTGGACAACCCCAAAATAACACCATTTTGTTTCCATTAGGCAGGTCTTACAAACGTGCCAATTATCGTTGGCGCGGAGTTGATTTGCTGGAGAGAAAGCGAGGAATCCGCTCAGGACACCAAATGAAACATTAATCAGCATGCTCCGTCCAAAGAGGGGTCATCACTCGACAGCCGGCGTTGATTGATACCAAACTGTGTAATGGAAAATCGATGATTAATGACGACGCACGCGCGGTATTAACCAAGCTACAGTGCAGACCTCGTGTTATGTTAGCGCAGTTTTAACCAGTGTAATAATTGGCGGATTAAACTTCGACAAGAATAGGAAGCGGGAAGGATATTAACGGCTCTTATTTCCAAATCGTTTGTCGATTTGTCCAGTAGCAATGAATTGTTTATGTAACAACCATTTATCTCGAAGGTATAAGATGAAACAAAGTGACTCATCATTCATTTTAGATGAGAGACCGGATGGGGACCGGAATAAAAGAAATGGTAACTCTACAAACTTAGCTATACGATGCGGTGATCGTCGTATATCAACCGAATCTTTTCAGGAATATTTGAATACGAAAAGACATCTATTAGAATGACGTGTGGTTGTCATTTTTTACACGTCTTTGGAGAACTGGTGTGATGAGTTCCG
Source organism: Hippasteria phrygiana (assembly GCA_037893225.1). Lineage (NCBI taxonomy): Eukaryota > Metazoa > Echinodermata > Asteroidea > Valvatida > Goniasteridae > Hippasteria > Hippasteria phrygiana. Next base: position 1,192,646 of record JAZGUH010000234.1, read on the forward strand.
GAAGACACCCTACACACCAGATTTCAAGTGCAAACGGGAACACTGTTTTGAGACGACAAAAACTGCAAATTTCCTCATTTCTTTTTTATCATCTCAATTGCCTAAAATACCAAATATTAGTTACCTTCAGTACAGAAAATTAATTTCTCGTTAAAACAAATTTAAAGACTCGAATTTGTTTCAAAACTAGGTCATCACAATATAGGGCCTACTGCACAAAAATCATTATGGAAATAACGATTGTTTTTCATTTTGCCCGCACAAAATACAGGCATTTTTTTATGGGGGGGGGGGGGGAGGACCTATACTGGACATCATTGAAACTCTTTTCGAGGCTGCTCTCTTACCTACTGCGGTGTCCCGTATGCTAATATCCGCACATCCACAAGCCTCTCCAAGACAGAGTCCCAGCTTAACGTAGCTCCGCCGATATCTGTGGCAGATGGCGCAAAGCATGACTGGATTGATCAGTGTGACGCAGAGGGCGCTCCATAACACCGTAGCAGGCATCCAAGCTGGCTGCTTGTTGCTCGTCAGAGCTATAAGGTTAATCACCTGGGTTAAAAAATAACAAAGGCCGGTAAGAAAAACAAACGAGTCTAAGAGTCTAATTAAGGACTGTCGTTGACTGGTTAGTTTTTTTGTTGCTTGCATTACCACAAATTTGGCTCTTCATTTTGATATATCACTCAGTTTTACAACCTTGCTTTCCACCACCGTGACCCGGGTTCGAATCCCACCAATGTGGATTGGGTTTTCAGTCCCTGTCTGATTCCGTGGGGTTTCCCCAGAATATCATTCTGGGGGTTTCTTCCCACTTCTAAAACTGAACAATTCTTCGTCGTCTTCCTATACAGGTTTCTTCAGGACTTCGAGCTACAGTGCGATATGCGCTTTTGAGGAATCCTCAGTTTCATAAAGATCTAAAATAAATAAATATAGGTTTTCCCGCGGCCAATTTCACCATGTTCTCGTTCATTTGAACACCTGGCTCATTCAATTTAGATTGAAATTGAATGATCACGCAGATCGTCATTCGACAATAAAAAGTAATCATTAAATTTCACTATCCGAGCATTTTACCTTCACTCGTACCTGTAAAAGATGCATTAAAATTAAAAGTATCGTATTGTTCATTCAATTTCGTCTGGACCAGCGGTAAAGGTGTTGATTGGGCATTCATTTTCATTAATGGGATTATCATAAACTTATGCCATCTTTTTCCAAGCATCCTTTTCTGTATGTCCACATTCCTGCATGTCCATATTCGAGTTATCTCAGCAAAAATCACATCTGACGTCTTCAATTCGTAGCCATGTCTTCAGACAGATAAGATGGCGAACCTAAAGGAGTGGATGTGTGGTTGTCAGATACAAGCGGCCCAAGAGAAAATTTGACAAATTACCCAAGAGAATTGTTCCCAAGTGGTACAATCATTGCCAAACATACATGCCCGATTTCTTGCACGTCAAGATATCGATGGGTGAATCAGAACGAAAACGAAAAGCAAACAAAGTTAAAAAGTTAAAGGCTCAATATTGTCAAATACAGATGCCCCTATTTTTGGGGTTCAAACTTTTAAACAAACAAAGATCAACAGTGAAAAAGAAAATGTCTAAACCGTTTTCATTTCATTAGTTCATTTATAAAAACCTCTATCCATCCCTAATATCAGTTAAGATTGTTAAATTATAAATTTTACAAATTTCATATATAATTATAAATAATAAAAAAAAATTCAAAAACTCGGCAGACAATAGAAAAATATATCAATTAAAACAATCTTATTAATTTGAATGACCAATTGATGAAAATTATTGCCCATAAACGAATAAGAAAAGAAAAGCATGGTCATACGTCGTATGCACACCGACGTTCGGTAATTTGAATGCTTCAACCGTCAAAGAATCACACAACGTAATGTAAGAATGAAACAAATGAAGTGATGTCTTGAATGCACCAAAACGAAATAGAATTCCCCTGAACGAAAACGAACATTTGGAACAAAATCTTGGGTGCTTAAACAAATTGATTGATTGAAAAACTGATTGCCACAACAGTGAAAAATAAACCTTAATTTGATCGGATTGTGTAAAAATCACGCGAATTTGAATGACCAATAATGAAAAAGATCAGAAAAAAAATCGCAAATTGGTAGGAAAAACCTAAATAAAATTTTCACCTTATAAGTCATGTTTAAGGAACAGTTTCTCAATAGTAACTCTGCCGACTTGCGACTCAGTCACTCATTGTTTATGGGTAGGAATAATGGTTTACCACGCGAACATCAACGAATCCAGTACTCCAGCCAGGCGTGGTTTGACAACAGAAAATGGGGGTGGGGCTATAATCATTTATGGGAAGATGCTACGTACGAAATTGTAATCAAACCAAACTAATTATTATAGGTTTCAGTAAAACAAATTCTGAATAGTTGGGGGAAATTTTAATTTCACTTAACCTACAAAATGGAAGAGAACGTTTGGAATCTGAATAGGTATTTAATCTGAATGTCCAAGTTGTTTTCAATTGTTTTCAGTAGATGCTCCCAGCGCTTTCTCCCCACCCCAAACATCGTCAGGCGTCAGTTATTTCTGGATTTTGTTTAATATTTGATTCTTGTCAAGGCCAGGCAGTCATTATCATATTGGCTTCTCCGTGTAATTTTGTCTTCATTTGAATTAACTGCACACGGCTGCACAGGACAACCTGATTTTAATACGTCGGGGCCTTTGGTGTAGCATTCTACAAGAAAAGCTGCTTGAAGCACGCATTTTCAACAGGATTTTATAAAGCAATAATGAAGGTTGGAGGTTATAATTAACAATTGTTGACTGCTGTGATGTGGGATATGACGTTCAGTTTAACACCCGAGGGACGCATAGCACCCGAGGCGAAGCCGAGGGTGCTATGCGTCCCCGAGGGTGTTATGCGTCCCCGAGGGTGTTAAAAGTGTCATCACAGCAGTCAACAATAATTTGTTTTGTTATATCGCCAAACCCAGTTTTTTCAGTTCAACTTGCCTTGATGCTTGGTTAAAATTTACTCAAACAAATCACGCGATCAAAACAGCTGATCGTCTGCTAGTCCGCTGTTCCCACTATAGTTTACTGTCGTTAACAGTGTAGCGTGGGTACCAATGATACAGCTCAATAGCTAACTGGCTGATGTGTGATATCGTGCTTGGGGTGTGCCATGCGTTTTTATAGACCGGGCACGTGATCGTTCTAGGCCAATCAAAACACAGTATCCAAGACGGGGATATAACAATGTATGATAGCCACTTGAATTGAAGAATGTATGTTTGTTTTACTTGGATCAGTGAAAAGTTATCGGTCTGATATAAGATCCACATGGTGACAAACCTGACAGGATGTAACTCATCACGGCGGGACATTAATATCATGTCTTTTAAGGGCAACGTACTATTTTGCAATTATAATTGTTGGCGCGGTATATACACTTTCAATTTACAGTTGAAGTTATAGTCAGCATGAACATTTTTTATTTTCATTAATTTTGTGTACTAAAGATAGATTTTGTGTCAGTGGAGATCATTTCATGAAAATTTGGCTATTATCTTACAATACAATTGTTGTCGTAACGGTTAGAAAGTCAATTGGTCAAAAACATTTTGTTCAAAGTATAAGACAGTATACTTCTATACGCATACAGGATAATTCAAACATCTTAAAGGTAAAGAACGAAATCTGCCTGTCTCAGCATGTTTTTTGGTGATTCAATTCTCCAATGCAAACGTAAACAAACAAACAAACAAACAAACAAACAAACAAACAAACAAACAAACAAACAAATTAAAACAAAATAATAATATAAATAAATGAATAAACAGACTATAACAGAATTTGCAAATCACAGAGGCGGGGGCAACTTAATAAGCTGTTATGCAGAAGAATATTAAAGTGAACTTACTCGCTATCGCAAGTCAGCTGAGAACCAGTCACAATTAGTACACATTACACGAACATTTAGCTGGTACTCTGCTTGTATGCTTAGCAAATTTTGTACATTGTGGACAGATATTCCGTACCCTGTGGAGACATGAACACAATGCGCACAAAGGGACTGAATAGGTCTCCACAGGGCAATTGTATGGGTTAGGATGTCTCCACAAGGAATTTTGTGTACTAAGTCTATGGGGTTTGCTTAACTGCAGGGACAAAGGGGAGAACAATGCCATGTCTCCACAGGGCTGCAAAAAAAGGTATGTGTGTACTCACGCAGTTACAAGTTTTCAAAGTGAAAAAGAAACTGGCAGGAGCGGGATTCGAACCTGCGACCTCCGGGTTACCGTACCGGCGCTCTTACAAGTTACAAGTTTTTAGGCCGTGTCCGAATTACTTGGCTAACGGCTTGAAATTATACACGTCTATGGGAAGTGGCTGCAGCCGCTACCGTAGACATGTGTGTAACATCCAGCCGTAGCCAAGTAATTCGGACACGGCCGAGGTTTCATTTTCAAGCGATGATATCTCCTTTTCTAAATGTGCCTAGACTCTGAAAGCGAGTAACCAGTGACACATGAACCCACCAGAGTTGGACGCCTTAACTCGATTCAGAATCCCTCATCATGCATGCATGCACGTAATAGGGAGTGACGCTAAAGCATTTTATGCATACAGCTCACCAACCACAGTAAACATTAATGGGCAGTGGCTTCTAGGAAACCATTAGGGGTGTTCACCATATAAAGGCCATTAGTTGAATTTTGCTGCGGGACGAAGCTTTGTGTCTTATGTTAAAATACCGGTATTCACAGTATAGGGCTACATCACAAGCGGATAAAATCAACTGCAAACCTCGACCTGTCTATGCATCGGACATGCACGTTGTTAAGCTTGATTACTGAATGCCCCAAAGATCATGCAACAGCGTTACAATTTACAGCTATTTGAAATGTTTTTATTGATAATAATAATAATTGATTCACGGATACAAGTGACCAAAATTACACTATGAATATTAAAGTTTTCAAGCATATCACTTGAAATGCTCTTTGCCAGTATCCAATATGTAAAATGTCAAATATCCAGTCACATCCGTTCTGACCATGCTTGCTCTTCTAATGCCAGTGGGGTTGTTTGCCATCCGTTCTAATGAAGCTTTGAGAATGTCAACAAGATTTGTGTTGTTTTTTTCTCAACGAATTTTGTAATGACGTCACTCTCAGACGTCATTGAATAATTTCAGCTATGAAATTGTATAGTATTTCCATAAATATTACCTGGCTCATAGCCAGGAGGTCGTTGGCCGTGGGGGCTTTACAAAGAAAAATACAGTTTACTCCGATGCACAATAAGAAACAGAAGACTATTTTTGTCTATGCCTTATCGATAAAGGTGACACACGATACACCCTAGCGTGCAAGGTATCAGATGTAAAGTTGGCTGTCACGTTCTAAGGCTTATGGCAATGCGTAACACGTTCATTCCATCTTCTGACGTTGATTATTGTGCAACGCGCAATGTAAAACGTGTATTTATGTTTCACTGTTGGTACTGTAACCGGTACATTAATTTGGTCAACTGTGAAACATGGATTGTGGTTTCTGAATAACGGACATCCAGATCCTATGCACGTTTTTTTCTTGCCAAGAAATCTGACGAATTTCTCAATACAGTGGAACGCCGCTATACCGAATACCGAACATTCTGCTATACCAAACAACATCCTTGGCTCCCAAATTTTGTGTACAAAACTTGACCGAACATTGTTGTTGAAAAAAAGGGCAACATATTAAAAACCAATGTACTGGGCATTTGTAATTCTCAAACGGCCGCAGCTTAATGTTGAAGAGTGACAGGCGGCTATTATTTCTCCAAGAAATAGAAGGGAAAAGCCAACTGTTGCTTTAGAATTCGTTAAGCTTAGAAAGTATGAACATGTAATTACATAGTTGAATGGCCGGCACATGTTTAAAGTCGTCCATGAGTAACCGGCGGCTGAAAATCGCTATACCGAACGATCGCTATACCGAACAAAATCTGTGGATTCCGCGATGTTCGTTATAGCGGCGTTGTATATAAAAGACAGCAGAAATGTTGTCAATTGTGCCACTATATTCTTGTGCTAGTATTATTTCTAGTCACTGTATTTAAATCGTTTTTGAGAATCCCTTATTTTTTTCCCCAGGCTTTATGTTGAAAAGAGGAGTTTCTTTATGTGGAATACATTCTGTGATCTTTTTATTCTGATGAAATCAAAAGTACACGCAAGTGCATGTATAAACAGTCCGAGTATTGATATACGACGCATGTGTGATCACACCGATACCGTACAGAACCAACCACGAAGGCGTCTCTTGTCAAACATACCAGTAGGCTACTTCAAGACAAACATCTCTGTGAAAACAAGAGCCAGAGAATTGTTAGGCCTACTTGTTTTCTTAGAATTAACTGCCATATTGTGATAAACAATAGTGAAGCAAAGGTAAAAAAGTACGATCGGTAAAAAGAATCGATCAAAACATAGACTTCCCGGACACAGACTGATATCACAATAATACCACATGATGTAGTGGTGTTATGAGTTGAACTTCATGTTATTTAGTTACGACAATGGCGCCACTCTTCTCTATTTACGTCATGCATGGCTCGATTGCATATGTCAGCCAGCAAATACAAGCGAAAGTCGAGTGGACTATTTGATTAAGTTGATGGAATTTTTGGCCAGAGTTTCATCGAAATAATTGAAATACAATGTACGCTTCAAGCAAGCATGTTAAGCTTGTCGAAACAAACATTCAATTAATTCACATCAAACAAAGACTGCAAGGGTTGGTATACTCCTTCGCTACGCCCACTTCAAACTTCAAATTTCTCCCGTGTCTAATTAAAATACATGCCAAATATTTGAACTAGACACGTTAGAAATTCGACACATTTTGTAGCAAACTGTCGGCATGCCGGCTTTGTGTCTAAAAATTCGACAGGCTTTGGCAATTGTCCGGCAGAAGACCTGCACGTCTTCGAACGTCGAACTTTCCAATTTTTCAGTTCAATTCACCATGGCCTGATATCGTTTTCTACTTTTGGACAGGAATGCGACTCTTTGCCACTAATTGAATGCAGTGGCGTAACTTGGAATACTTTATACTCACGAAAGTTATTGTTTACACTTGCTATATACTGCGTTCCGTTCGTTCGCAACAGGAACAGTCTCAAAACTTTCTGATCGCACCTCGTATCATAAAACGCTGCTTTTGAGAAGTCATTGCTTGAAGCAAATGTGTCATGACTAAAAATAAATATCAATGAAATAGCACGTCTGCATGTTTTGTTTTTCAGACACACCCAATGGAATGACTGCACATTATTCTTGAGCTGACGCTGTTA